>JAKEPQ010001016.1:0-600000 GCA_024500445.1 Entomyzon cyanotis
CTGCAGCTTTTAAAATAAAAGCAATTATTCAAGAGCAGTCCTAGAGCTCTTTCATCCAACCAGGACCTGCCTTACTTGGTTCCGTGCAAGGCTCACACTCGTGGGAAAACTCCACCTCAATGACTGAGGTCATTGAGAGATAATCAAAGAGAAATAATCAAATGCTGGCCTTGAAGCAGCTTATCCAGCTCTTTGGAGCCAGTGGGGATCTGGATGATCTCCGACTGTCGCTGGTGGAATTCTGAGGCTGTGGTGAAACCCATGGCAATGAGTTTGGCTGCCTCAGCCTGAGGGAAAACCCAAGTGAGCAGTGCCAGAAGAGTTCAGGCCGTTTGTTAACCTCCCTCCCAGCAATTAATATTTCCTGCCTTGTGAAGAGGTGCCTGTATCATTCCATTCACATTTCATAGATCTTGCACGAGCTGGTACCTCTGAACAGAACTGAAATTCTGCTCCAAGAAAAAGCTCCAACATCCCTTTTGTGTGTTTTGTGGAAATGTCCTCCCCTTCTGTTCAGTCCTGTCCTGGTGCATTTTGCCTTTTCCCATCACAAGTCATGTCACACCTCTAAGCACCTTTACTGCCTTTTGGAGAATTTTGTTCCAAATTCACCGCAGCGCTTTCAGCCAGCAGAAACAAACCTGTGGAATATCTTGACTTAAGAGTTCCACAACATCCTTACCGGGATTCACTGACGGATTCATCCTTACAGGGGTTTCACTGACGCCTTTAATGTTCGGCAGCTCCTTCTCTGGTGCAGAAGCCACGGCCTCCACTGTGTGAAATCCACCTTCTTCCAGCTTCTTTACATCATTGGCATTTATGCCACATTGCTGGGAGGGAAGGAGGGAGGAAAAAGGACAAAAAAGGACACGCGTTAGAATTTTTGGATTGTTTTGCTTTTTTTTTCACAGAACAGAAACAGTAATTTAGCAAAGAAGTTTGCAGATTCACCTCGTTTTGAAGGAAAAGAGTTGAAGTTGGATATTAGGAGGGAATAGTGCTCTGTGAGGGTGCTGAGGCCCTGGCACAGGCTGCCCAGAGAAGCAAAAAAAGACCCTCACAGCTTTTCTCCGAGGGCTGTCCCTGTTCCCATGCCCTCGCTGGCAGAGCGGACGTGGCACACAGCACAGGAGAAGCCAGCCTCAAGGCTTGGAGCCTGGAGCACGGGAATAAGGCTTTAGAACCCTGCAATGCTTTGGCTTTAAGGAAAGGACATTAAAGCTCATCCCATTCCACCCTCCTGCCATGGACAGGGACACCTTACACAAGCCCAAGTTGTTCCAAGTCCTGTCCAGCCTGGCCTTGGACATTTCCAGGGATGGGGAGTCATGACCTCTCTAGGCAACCTAAGGCAGCCCTATTCCCATTTCCATTTCCATTTCCATTTCCATTTCCATTTCCATTTCCTCCTCAGTGTAGGTGTTCCCTGCAACCCACGAGCACAGGCCCTGTGACAACTCCCTGTCCGCCTCCTGTCCCCCTGTGCCCCCTCGTTGGACAAGGCTACAATGGCAACACATGTTCCCAGAGTCTGGCTGCTTCCTCAAATCTGTGGACCAGTTAGTGCTGTCTCTGAACAGCTGAAATGAGCTTTCAGTGCCCAGAAATGAGCAGGAGTGACACACAAAGGGATGTGAATCCGGAAATAGGCGAGCTCCAGCTGCCCATTGCTGCTGACGCAGAGGCTGGGGCTCAGGGCAGCTGTGCAGCCCTTCCCTGGGGCACTGATCCGGCCCTGGAATGTTGTGCTGCTGCCAAACCTGGCCTCAAACCAGGAGAACATAAGGCCTGACCATTTGCTCTTGACCCAGGCACACCCACAGCCCTCCCCACGGTGCTGGTCACTCGTCCCCACCTTCACCTTTTCACTACAAAAAGTCAGCTGAAACGATTCCCAAATAGCTAAGACCCCAAAGCACACTGGGAAAGGCAGGCTTAACACAAAATAAATGGCCACAAGAAAAAAAAAATCTAATTTAGCACCGGGTGTTGCTCTTGACTTCCCGTTTTCCTTCATAAAGTTACGTGCATTTGTATATAACGATCTGTAAATAGGGGTGAAGAAAATCCCTTTCCTTAGAGGCAGAATTAAGTGATTATGCTTCCAAAATTGACTCACCACTTTCTAATTTAAGCAAGCACTTCCTGTCCACAGCAAGTCGGGCACATTTCATTTCTATTTCAGTGACACTGGCTACTTTGGCCAGGGCTCTCTGTGTCTCGGGTGTTGGGGACTGCAGTGACCAGGGCACAGACAGCCTGAAAGCAGAGCAGGTTCCTCTGCATTAGCAACATGCTGGGGACAGCTGGGGACAGGACAGCTCCTGGCTCACCGTCTGAGCACGCAGATGCTCGTCCTCCGCGGCACCTGGAAAAAACCCAGAAAAGGCAACATTAAAATGATGCTTCCTGTCAGAAATTGAGTGTCTAGCAACATACATTTCTGACGAATTTAATAAGACCATTTTCCTAGAAAATCCCCAAGCCATGGGAGATCTCTCCAGCACAGGTGATAAACAGGCAGGGGAACTACAGCGAGGGCAGGGAGATGCCAATGTCAGCTATTGGCACTTCCTGAAGACCCCTCTGCACTGGGATGCTCTTTGCCCTTGATTTGTAAAGAAGGGGGTGGCAGCTGCCCAAAGAACTGGGGCCTCGGCACACGGAGCACACTAGGGAAGTTGTGAGGAGAGAGCTGGAGAGAGCAAAGATACAGAGCCGGTTTACCTTGTTTGTGTTCCTCAGTTATGGGAACTCTGAAAACACAGGGTGCTGGACAGACCCTGGCTGTGAGCACTGCCCTGGCTTTGATGGATCAGTTCTGCCTTGGCTCAGGGCCCTCAGCTCCGGCCACTCCTGAGAGCAGCAGAGAACTGCCGCGGGAGAGGAGCTGAGTTAGTCACAATTCAGGGATGCAGCCATTTCAGAGGGGGAGTGTCGCTGTTGAGCCGCTAGCAGAGAAAAGGACCCAGGTTCTCCGCGAGGCAAGAAAAAAAGAGCGTTTATTATTTTGATTTCCATATATACAGACTTGTCAGAGGTCACCCAGATTGGTCAGCCAGAAACCTCCCCCTAGGCCTAATTGGCCAGGCCTGAACTGTCCAAATCTCGAGACACTGTTTGAAAAACATCCAAACTTTATCTTTGTTTATAAAACACAGCGGAATGCTCTCACGAGAAAGACCTGTGCTAGCCACAGGGGAGCACTGGAGAATAACCGACAGGGACCTCTATTACACACAAGAAACACCGAACTGGACTTCGCTGAGCTGCGGCACAAAGCTGCTCACAGCGGCCAAAGGCAAGAGGTGCACACAGCACCACTAAATCAACACCGAGCAGCAGCCCCTGAGCTTGGCAGGGGCCTGGGTCAGCCTGTTCTGGGCTCTTGGCTTCATTGCCCTGCTTCTACTGCAACGAACCTGGCACGGGCACCGCTAAATCGCAGACCAAACAGCCAGACACTTCCTCAAACAGAAATAAATTCCAGCTGCAGCAAAGCTCACCGACACATTTAGACACCCTTCAGCAAAACCCTCGGAAAAGCAAAGGTGACGTGTGGTGACCTGGAGCTCCAGGGGACTGAGGTGAAGGGGGGAATGAGCGGCCAGCAAATAGCTTCCACTGCTTCCCACTGCAGCCACTACAGCACCTGCAGCTTCTCTGGAATTTCACGTCCAGTGCGCTTCCTCCTAGCTCAACAAGCGAACAAAATTTACTTCCTTCCAAAATTTACTCCAAGATTTACTTCCTTCGTACTTTTCCAGTGCTGCGCTTGCCACGATCCTTCGGGCACAAGGACCCTCCCAGACTGTCCCACAGCTTCGCATCCCACTTGCTCCTTTTGGCACAGCTCGACCGGTTCACTGCCCTTTCAGAAAGGATCTTTCCCAATTCTCTTTCTGAAGCCAGGACATCCCCGCCTTTGCTTTCCCCTTAGATGCTCTCTTCCCTGCACAGCTAAGGCCCTTCCAGCGCTTGGCAAGCGACAGCCGAGGAATCGAAGCCAAGAGCCTGCCCGGGAGGAAGGAACGTGTGTGCCGCAGCAAGGGGATCCCAAGCCTGTCACTGCCAACCTGTCGCCTCTCACAAGGGTTCCAAAGGCACCGCAACTGTCTCTGCAGGCAGAAACGCCCCTCTGGGGAACACTACTGTACGAGCTGTGAGAAGCACTGAACAAACCAGGAGCACACAGGGGCATCTGTTCAGCCAGCGGCAGCTGCAAGAAAGGCACTGAGACAGCACCTCACCAAAACGACGTTAAAAGAAATGCCAACGCCTTGAGAATCACTTCGGTGTTGAATCCCTACATCAAACCAAAAGCGATTTTTAGACGCTCGGCAGAAATCCGTCCCATTTGAGCCCATTTCTGCGGCTTATTTCCCGCCTGCTGATGCTCATTTCCCAGCTCACACGCGGCTGCCAGCATTAGCGCCGCTTCCACACCCAGACACACGCGGCTGCCGCGAGCTGCCATTGCAGCAGCCTCCTCCCGGGGACAGGAGCAGCACCCACACGTCCTGCTGGCTCAGCCCGGACTGCATGCGGCACTCGCAGAGAGCTGCTGGCAGCCGAAATTCTCCCTGCTCGCCCCGCCTGGCAATCCTGCCCGCAGCTCCGGCCGCGCCGCCTCTCACCTGCCGAGCGGAGCAGCTGCGTCCTGCCGGGTGCTGCCGGCTCCGGGCAGATCCCGCCCTTCGGGCAGCGCGCTGGCCCCGGCAGCTCCGGCGGCTGCCATTCCTCGAGGAGTTTGTGTTTTCCCGCCGCTCCCCGGCGCGGGCGGCAGCGCGGGGCGGTGGCGCGGGGTCCGGTCAGGGAGCGGAGCGGAGCGGGCCGGTGCGAGGGCGAGAGGCGTCCCCGTGGCTGCCTGCCGCCGCCAGCGCGGATCCCGTCCGCCCCCGGCGCCGCCGACCGCACAGCCCGCGACCCCACAGCGGGAAACGCCACGGAAAATCGCGCTGAAAGCTCTGGGTCGGCGTCGGGTTCAGGCCAGAGACTAGACAGACCGGGGGCCTTCCCGGGCCGCCCTCTTGAGAAGGTCAAAAAAAACCTCCTGCGCCGAGCCCCCATTTTCTGATCGGTGCCCTTTAAGGTCCCCGTGTGTCTATTCCACCGCCTGAACCCGAACCCGGCCCGAGCCGTGATTTCCCGCAGCTTTTCCCGTTGTGACAACGCGGGTGGTGGGGTCAGCGGCGCCGGGGACGGGCGGGAAGCGCTCGGCCGGCGGCAGGCGTGGCCGTGGACGCCCCTGTCGGGTTCACTCGCGCCCGCCGTTTTGAGTGTGGCTCAACCCCGACCCGCTACTTGAGTGACCCTCGAGTCACCTGGTGTCTCCCGGTGCCGCCATCTCGAGAGTGGCACACGGCCAGCTCTGTCCCGACTCTGCTCGCCCCGTGCCCCCCGCCCGCGCCCGCGGTGCGAGCGCGCCTCTGCTGCCCGGCACAACCGGCACAACCCGCCGGGCCGCCCCCGCCCCGCCGCCACCCTTCTCAGTCACCGCCCCGCACGCCAGCCGCTCCCGCTCAGCCACGGCCGTGTCCGTTCGCACTCCTAACTCTCCTTCGCCGCTCCCCTCCCTCTACAGACGTCGCCCCGCTCGCTCCCGCTCCTTGCCCTTCCCACGCTCGGCAGCCCCGAGGGTCGCCGCTGTCCCGTGTCACCCGGCACGGCACAGCAGGGACAGCAGGGCAGGAGGGAGGCTCAGGGCGCTGCGGCGGGGGGCGGCAGTGCCGCTTGCTGTCACCAGGTGGCAGCACTGCCGCAGAGCTCGGGGTTTCGTTCAGCGACAGAGCAGAGCTGGCATCGAGTTCGTTCGATTTCCTTTCGCACAGATCACCTTACGTGTTCAGGCACTCGATCGTTTCATTCGTATATAAAAATGGTGTCACTCTTTTCAAACCCTACACACCTCGACTCAGAGTTTCTTGTGTTCCTGTATATAACACAGCAGATAGAGAGGGTTTATCTCTAAATGAATTGACATATAATTTAATGCTATCAGTCCATAGATGTAAAGACTGAAAACTCGACAGGTTTTAGTATGCTACACTCCCTCCCTCCCTGCCTGTGAACTTCCTGGCCTTTTGGGACAGGGCACCTACCATGAGCCCCGTCCTTCCCCACTCACCTGCTCCTCCACTCCATCAGGGCTCTGCCAGGGACATTGGGGGTCCCAAATGACATCAGAGCCCCCGAGACTCCACCCTCTCCCCCAGCCTTTTTTCCTCACCCCCACAGAAGGCACAAAACGAGTCGAGCTGCCCTGGACAGCGGCGTGTTGCTTTAACAAAGCCATTTATCCAATCAGTCCATCCCCCCAGCAAGGGGCTCTGCTGCAGTCAGAAAGGAGGCGCAGCCCCCAGAACGGCTCCAGCCCCCCCCCAGCTCCTGCGGCACAGGCTGCTGGCTGCCCCACGGCACGGCAGACTGTCTCTCCCAGGTGCTTTCTCCATGTACACGTACACACATGACCCAGAATGCACTGACTCGCATGGGCTGTGCTATTTTCCAATAGTAGCCTGCACGTTACATTGTGCTGTGTCTTACTGGTGCTTTAGTGGCACTCTGCTCCATTTTTAAAATTTCCTTTCCCACTGTAGTATTCTTCTCTTTATTCCATAACAGAACATTTGTTTCCCCTTCAATCTCTAAGAAACATTTGATCTGATTCCTGCCTCATGGCAAACAACCCAAATGACTAAAAATACTTTTTCTAACCTGCCATGTCAACACTTCTGCTCCAAGATACATTTCTCTCCTACTGGTACTCCAGAATTCTGTTGAACCAATTCCTAGTTTGATGCTATATTTCCTAACAATCTGTATGATCATCTATACATTAAGTACTTCTATGCACAGAGTGGTTTTTTGCTGTATGCATACATTTGTATTGTACTGTGGCAACTGAAGACTCAAACATCTTCTGGACATCTTTAATGCACACAAAAAGACAACCATCCTGAACTTGAAATTAATTTCTCATTCACAGTCTACCATAATTACCTGTCTGTTTAATGTCACTACCTTTCATTTTTATATGCTCAAGCAACACTTGTTCTAGTTGTTTCCAGTATTGCTCCGTTATTTATCTTCAAATAAAATTTCTCTTTGCTTTGCAAACAAGCAAGCTCTTAGCTTTACCCATGGAACAAAGGACAAAATTTTTCTCTGTGTGTCTTCAGCAAAAGGCCCAACTGACTGCTCCTGACTACAGGAAAAAGGCATCAAAATCCCAAACCCCAGCTTAACCAAAGGAAAGACACCTGACAGCTCTTCCTAAGACTCGCTGTTGGTGACCAGTCTTTTTTTACAGACACTGAGATGTAAGATTTTAGATTCTGCACTGCTGTCTCCACTGGCTGATTCATGCATGCACACATTTCAGCATAACATTGCTGCCTAACACAGCTTCAGCTTTCAGTGATGCAGTTGTGAACACTAGCCACCACGTTAGTTTTGTTAATTTGCTCTGAAAGAGCCCTGGAACCAGATCCATCCAATTAATTCTACAGAGCCTATAAAACCAGGCTGGACTCCAGTATGTTGCCAGCTGTGGTAAATTACTGGTATTTCTCTCAAATATTTGACACTTCAGCAGGAAGGCTCTCAAACCCCAGAATTCCCTGGCAGACATTCTGCAGGCAGCTATCTCGGTCCTGTACCCTTCTCACACCCTTGCATATCTTTCTCTGCATTTCTTATTCCTGCAGACTGAACATACCCCCTGGATGTAGCTGCTCTGCCACATACAGACAAGAGTTTTACACGCTGGGCAGCATGCACACAAGGGACACTGCAACATAACAAAGATGGAAGCACAGTAGCAGATGACCCCACTGTTTTCTCCTCATAATGCTTGCTTTCTAGTCCAATTAGTGGAGTCCTAAATTAAGTCACAGTTCAAGTCAATCACTGTGGAAGCCACACAGCCCCTCAGTACAACCGGTTTAAGACTGCAGGATTTCATGGTTTTCTGTGAAAAGAGGTTTTTACACAAAAGGGACAAATTCCTAATGAAGCCATTCCCAGTAAAAGGCATTCCTCAGGCAATGAGGTACTGCCTTGCTTTTTCTCACACCGACAGGTTTTGCGTGGAGTTTTGCCATCACCACGTAAATGCAATAAAAAGTACATTTTCCAAGATGGACGTCTCAGAATGCAATGGACAGAGTAAAAGCCATGGCACTATTAATGTGAAAACAAAGATATTAAATAGAGGGGTAAGGAGAAGACTATCTCTTCTGTGACTGAACAGAAACAACTTCCAGGTTAAACTAAGACAGAAATTGGCAAAGACAGCAGAAAACACAATACTAGAGAAAAAAAATGCATTTATTCAGAAGAGCTGCCTTCCTTCTAAATCACATATGTTCTCTGTGCTGTTTAAGGCTGATAGTGCTTTATGATTCAACAGCATCCAACATAACCACCACATATCGTGTATGGGAGAGCTAAATAATTCACAGGAAGGGGCGGCTCACTTACGATCAAAATGTGAGACCAATGCAGAGACTCTGTTAACATCCTGAAGAGAAAAACTTCCATGTTACGTGAAATTAAGTTCCTTGGATTCTGCACCAAGAATTAGGAAGTTCTTTCCAGTGATAAACCCTACAGGCACATGGAGAAACACTTAAGTAATCTGCTATTTTACATACATGCTTACTGTTAATGTCGGCTGTGTTAAAGGCAGGCATCAGCAAAGCACCATTACATTATTTTCATTTTCTCAGAATGCCTCATATGTTGCTAATACCACAGATATTAAGGATGCGTAAGAAGCTCATATCCCAGGGATGATTCTCTTTCTCTCTGTACAGTACATGGATCATAGCCATCTAGTGATAAGTGATTCAATCTACCTTTCATGGCCGGGACAAAGGGTAGAGAAATTGTTTGCACTGCAGAGGAGATGTCCTGACTGTATGTCTTTCTTCCAGATGGGCTCTGCATTCCAGGAGGAAAATCCTCTGAGTTTGTTCTTTCCGATGGTGAGATAGCTTCTTGCATTGGTCTGGCTGGAATAAAAACAGTATTCAGGAGTATAAAGCATTCCACATTTATAAGAAAGAGAATTTACTATTTGCGACTCTTGGGTACCATAGGGTAAGAACTGCATTTATTTCTCTAAATCTGTCGTCTCCTAGAACACCTATTTCAACCTCCCCCATTCAGTGCCACCCATGACTAAGCATAGCCCATTAGGATTTGCTGATTTAGGATGTAGTGCCTAACTTTCCACTAAAACTTAACAGTGTGCGTTGATGAGTGAACCTTTAGACATCTTTTACACTGATGCTTGTATGGTGCTGTCTCTGCCTTGGAATGGTTTGAGACACCCGTCATGGGCAAGATTTTCAAGGGTCACTCTAAAGCTGGTGCTCTGATTGGGGTGCTGATGGTACATTCTCATTCGGTCAGGAAGCAGGTCCATGTGTAACAGTGAGCTAAGTGACACTGAAAAGTCCACTGGTTCGCTGGTCATGGTGCCAATGGAATCTTGTGAGCAGTACTTATGTGTTACGCACTCCCAGAGATTGTTCCAATTGCTGTCGGCGCTGCTGGATCTGGAAGAAAAAGACACACTGTACAGTTCAGCAGATTCAATTACTCACTGACAGGAGATGTGTTTGTAAGTCAACACGGCAGGTATTTCTTTCATACCTTGCAGTAGAAATATCTGCTCACAGCTTCTTGAGACCTCGTGATAAAATTCGGCTCCGCGTTCTTCCTCTGGGTTTCCAACCACATCAGTCATCACCTGTGACAAAAAAACATTTTTCACCATAGCTCTTCTACCAAATATAGAAACTTTCAGATTTACCCGGCGTGAAAATTTATCTACATTACACATAAAAATGTTCAGAACTGTTCTGAAAGCCCAAAGCAAATGGACAATGTGTGCTTACTGGGAAAACAGGATCACAAAATAATCAAATGGTTTGCATTGGAGGGAACCTTTAAGCTCATCCAGTTCCACCCCCCACCACGGGCAGGGACACTTTGCACTAGACCAGGTTGCTCCAAGCCCTGTCCAATCTGCCTCCAGGGACAGGGCAGCTGGGGGTTGGAACCATGTTTGTAGACAGCCAGTGATGTCCTGCTGATGTTCTGTTTATAGCCCTTTATCTTTTGGGTTACTCCCAGTCTGTTGATATGTTGAGTTTATCAGACCTCAACTGGTGGAACAATGCTCTGGAGAGAAACTTGAAACTCCTTTTCCTTAAAATCCTGGGAAGTTGGCAGCCCTCAAAGCAGCACAGTTTTTGGCAGCCATAGGGCTGCGCTGCTGCGGGAATTTCAGGGATAACCACACTGCTCAATGGATTTTGGAAAACGCCTGAATCCTACGAGCTCACAGCTCGGCAGAGGAGGAGCCATCAGCAGTTAAACTGACCATGGCGCAGCGGATGGAGGCTGCTTGGCAGCTCATCCTGGCACCCGACGACTGGGATGCTCCTGCCCAGCAGCATGGGCTATCCAAAGGGATGAGACCCATCTGGATCACTACCTCCAGCAGCCGGTCCCTCTTCCTGAGCCTCAGGGGACTTTCACTGCATTTAAACCCCACCTTTAGTGCGTCCTCAGCCTGAATGTGTTTGTTCTTCTCTCCTTTTTGGCTCTTCAAATCCATTGGAGTCCTCTCTTGATGCCTCCAGGGATGTGGGATCACTGCACCCATCTGCAGATGCTGCCTGTGGGTTCTGGTGGGAATTTTTGCCAGGGTTTTTAAGCACCAGCATCAGCGCCATGTGCGTGGGGCTGGGGCACGGATATGAGAACATGTGAACACGTGTATGGGCGCATGTTTTGAGCTCTCCATAAAAGGGCTGAGGATGGGCTATCCCTGTTCCAAAAAGCCGCCCTGCTCCGGGATGCTGCACCGCAGCTGTCCTGCATCCTACGGCTTAGTGGCTGGAGCTTTTCCCATGGTGAGACAGCATACCCCATCCCCAGGCTGAGCTGTTGGACCCCCTCAGCCGTATGCCCGCCACCCCTAATGCCAACCCCAAACCTAGCCCTAACCCTGACCCTAACTCTAACCCTAACTCTGCCCTACCTGCTCAGTCGCTGCTCCCCTCTGCTGCACTGCCCCTTGGCACAGGGCCGGGGTAGAAGAAACTCGGGTTTTTGTTTCCCAGGAAAGCCTCTGTCACCACCGGCCCTCCGTGCTGCCGTACAGCGTGGCCGGGGCGCCTCGCCGTGCAACTGCAAGCCCTGTCCCTATGAGCGCACCTTCTCGGCCCCAGGACACCAGGACCCCCGCGCGGCGGGCACAGTGTAGCCCCTGCCGCGCACTCCCACCCATCTCTGTCCCAGAGCTACTGCCTATGCACAGCCTTCCCTGCATGCGCAGCTTTCATTGTTTCCGTTCAGCTTTCATTGTCAGGTGAGATGTGGAGTCGTTCACGACACTGCACTTCTTGGTTGCAGTACCACTTTTAGCCAGCAGGTGACACCCACGAGTCATTGAAAAGAGTGTCCGCATGCCTTTTCCTCGGGGGGGCTCCTGCAGTACCTCGTGTTTATCACCAGGTGGCAGCAGCCACTTGAGTCCCGGCCAAGATCGCAGATTTCGTGTATTACACTGAAATAGGAAAAAACTGACACAGCGCTAATGCTACTGCTAATGAGAGATCTTTTTTCACACTTTCAAGCCCTTTGTTGTTTAATTTGTATATACAACAGTTATATTTGTATTTTCAAATCCTGTATATATATAGAGAGGATTTCTTATACTCTTAAGATCTTGTATACATTATAGTAAGTATGGGACTGTATTTTGAAACCAATTTTATATAAATTAATATTATTTTTATACAAGACAGAGATGAGAAATGTTACCGGGTTGGGTTTTTTTTTTTTTTGCACATAAACGCGACCCGTGAATTTTCAAGCATTTTTGGGCTGTAACCTCTCCAGCACTCCCAAAACCCTTTCAGAACCCTAAATGAGGGAGTTTGCCTTTATTTCAAATGCATACAATTGCACCCTAAAGGTTTCCTCCTTCCATTTAAACTAAAAAATGAGGGGAAATGGGCATTGTCTGCCAATTGAAACTTCTAGAATCATGGAAAAGGCAGATTGTCCTTCAACTGAAACTCTAAGAATCACAGCTGAAGGTGGGATCCCCTCAATTTAAACACAGACGAAAATGAAAAAGGAGATTTTCACCTCAATTTAAACCCCTTTCCCCACAAAACCTCCATTTCCTGGGGTCACTGGGATGAACTGGGGAGGGACTGGGAAGATGAAATCAAAAGATGAAAGGAGAAAGATCATCCTTGTGCCCCCCACCCTGCCCCACCTGCTCGGGCGGGTTAGGTGCACTGCTCTCCCCTCGGGCACTGCCCCTTGGCACAGGGCTTGTCCCTTGGCACATTCTTTGAGCAATGCTGCAGGTACTCCCCAGCCCCTGTGAGATGCTCTCACCATCACTCCTTGAGAGACTCCCCCTCTCTGGAATCACTCCCCCTCTCTGGAATCACCCTCCGGCAGCTCTTCGCAGCAGGTGCGCTCAGGTGACACACACGTTCCCAAAAGCAAGCTCCGCCCCTACCGCATCCTACCTGCCCGCACCTGAGGCTGCTGGGTGTGAGGAGGTGCAGACTCCCACGATGGGGAGGCGGAGCTGTGTGGGAGGAGGTGGGACCACAAACGCGGGGTTGGAGCCAAAGGTGAGGCGTGGGGCCCAATGGCTCCCTGGGATGTAGATACGCCAACAAAAGTTCACAGAAAGGAAAAAGTTCAACAGGGTTTTTTTTTTTTTGTATTTTATACACAGACACCCGCACGCACAATCATGATAAAAGTAACATTTTTTAATAGTTACAATATCAGTGGAAGTTACTGGCTGACACTGAAGTCACTGAAGTCACTGAAGTTACAGCAGTGAGCTTTCTACAGCATCCCACCCTTATGGATTTATAAGAAGAAGCAGTTTCAGGTTCTTTAATCTCCTCCAAATACTTGGGGAAAGCCATTTTTAACCAAACGCCTTGGCAATTTTCTCATATGAATAAAAGCAAGCACTGGCAACTGGCAACAAATGAAAAAGCAGAATATCACAGAGACATGGTAGGATAGCTCCTGTGACTAGAGCATTGGAATGGAAGAGGCTTTTTTAGGAAAGATAGGCTAGGGAGGAGGGGATATAGCCCTCTATGGATATGGAACTCTGCCTGGGGAAGTACGAGGAGCCAGCTGAGAGCTTGTGGGTGAAGATTAAGGGGAGGGGAGGGCAGGGACAGGGATATTAAGGATAACAGGAAGGGCTTCTATAGATATCTTGCAAGCAAAAGAGTAGGGATGATGTGGGCCCTCTCCGGAAGGAAACAGGAGACCTAACTACCCTGGACAAGGAGAAGACTGAGGTTCTCAAGGACTTCTGTGCCTCAGTCTTCAACGGCAAGTGTTCCAGCCACACCGCCCAAGTTGAGAAAGGCAGGGACTGGGAGAATGAAGACCCTGCACCCACTGTAGGAGAAGATCAAATTCAAGACCATCTAAGGAACCTGAATGTGCTTAAGTCCATGGGACCTGATGAGATACATCCCCAGGTCCTGAGGGAGCTAGCAGAAGTTGCTAAGCCATTATCCATAATCTTTTTAAAAATCGTGGCAGTTAGGTAAAGTCCCCGATGACTGGGAAAATGGAAATATAACCCCCATTTTTAAAAAGGGGGAAGGAGAAGACCTGGGGAAACACTTCTACCCAGAGCAATGGTGATGGTGCTGCCCAGCCCAATGGAGCTGCTTCTCTTGTCTGGCTCTGCAAGATCATCCACTTCCATCACCCTCTTCATCACTGGCTCCACAGGACAGCTGCTGCCCAGCTCTGGAGATTGATGGACATTTCCCAGACAATTCATGGGCCAAGCAGTGGTGAGGATGTGTTCTGATGGTGTGGGACCTGAGCAGGACATACACAATGTGGAATAATAAAGGCTGGAGAAGGTGCCGAGTTGGGCAGGAAGAGTTCAGTTTCTTCCAACAGGCCTGTGGTTTGGATTTGTGCTGAAAAGACTGTTGATAACCCCCAGATGTTTCAATCAGAGCTGAGCATCAAGGTCTTTGCTGCTCCTCACACCACCCTGCCAGCAAATAGGGTGGTGTTGCACAAGGAGTTGGGAGGAGATAAACTCTTCAGAAAGGCTCAGCAAGGAAGGAGAAGCAGTGGGGTAGCCCTGTATATTAGGGAGTGTTTTGACTGTCTAGAAATTGACAGTGGTGATGAAAGGGTTGAGGGTTCATGGGTAAGAATCAGGGGGAAGAACAGATATCAAAGTGGGAATCTTCCCAGACACAGAAGGAAGGTTGGGAGACAGACTAGTAGTTCCCAGGATCCTTCATTCTACTCATAAATCAGGGTGCAATGAAGATTCCTGGACTGCCCACAGCTTTCCTTCTATGACAAGGTGATCTGCTTGGTGGGAGAAGGAAAGGCTGGGGATGGTGTGTACCTGGGTTTTTGTTAAGCCTTTGACACCATTCCCCAAAGCATTCTTGAGGAGAAACTGGCTGCTCGTGGCTTGGGCAGGTCCACTGTTCACTGTAAAAAAGGGTCTGGATGGCCAAGCCCAGAGAGTGGTAGGGGATAGTTTCATTCAGCTGGTACCTAGTCACCAGTGGGGCTCCCCTAGGCAGTACTGAGACCAGTCCTGTTTCTGCTGATGACCTGGAGGAGGGGACCCTCAGCCAACTTGTAGAGGACAGCAGGTTTGGTGGATCTGCCAGAGGACAGTAAGGCTCTGCAGAGGGATCTGGAGAGGCCCAGGGATTGGACTGTCCTAGGCAGCTCCTGAAACCCGCTACTACCCTACCCCTCCCTGACTACTCATGATTACTACATCCTTTTTCTCTTCTGGGTCCAGCACCGCCACCGCCACTGGGACTTCAAGCGGATGCAGGAGCACCAGCGGCGCTGAACATAGCGTGTCTGCCAGGCTTCCACGTATCTCCAAAGCCGGGCATGGACTTGCCCCAGGAACCTTCCATCAGAAATGCTGGTGCTGTATTCCAGCCCCATTGAGCTGCTGCTCCTGCTCCTGCTCCTGCTGCTGCTGCTGCTACTTTCCAATACAATGGGATTCATGATCACCACTAGCCTAGGGAGCAACCTGGCTATGGCCACAGATCTTCTGTGTTGCAGCATTGTGGAACTGCTGCTGCTGCATCGTCTTGTGTTCTTAAGTTTGTCCTCTTCTATCACCTTGTTCATGTCTGGCCTCACCAACTCCACTCCAACGCACTGGGGACACTCTCTGGCCCCCAGCAGCCTTGGCTTCACCTGCACATCAGCTTGAACCACTCTGCAGCTCCCCCTGCCCCATTGCCACTGGGCCAGCTGTGCCTCCAGCTCCTTGCGGTGCTCCTCGAAGAGCGCCTGGGAGTCCCGGGAGCTCCGGATGAACCTTGGGAAATGCCTCCTGGAGCTCATGGAGCTGCGTGGGGAGCTGCTATGGGGCAGCTCCATGTCTGCTGATCTCCACACTCTGTCCACGTTGCTCTGCCCCTCCAGCTGGCCTCTCGCTGTGCTTGGATGCTCTGAGTTCTGACGGATCCTCTGCAAGAACCACAGATGGGTGAGACCAGCAGCTCCCCAGGATGCTCTGCATTGTCCTGCCATGCATGCTGCACCAACTCACCCCAAACCAGCCTGGCCCAGCCCAGCCCAGCCCAGCCCAGCCCACACAGCAGTTCAGAGACTACCTACCCAGAGACACTTGTCCCGTAGCATGACAGAGACCAAGATGAGCTGCAGCACCACCATCATGAGTGCCACCAGCTCACCCGTGGTGAAGATGTTGAGGAACCCCATGGCACTGTCCCTGGCACTCCAGGTCAGCAGCACAGGCTGGTGAAGAGGTTCCCTAGTGACCTGCAGGGTCCCAGTGATGGGAATCCAACCCTGGTGCAGTGGCAGAGGCTGAGGCTGTTGTCTGCAAAGACACTGCCAGACTGCTCTGCCCAGGAATCACTGCCTGCTCCTGCAGGGCCCCTTTTATAGCCTGGCAGACAGGCAGAGGCCCCCTCTGTGACATCACAGGGCAGCCAGAACCCTCTTTGTGACAGCATGGGGCAGTCAGAAATCCCTTTGTGACTGCGTGGGGCAGGCAGAGCCCCCTGTGTGTCATCCTGGGGCAGTCAGAACCCCCTTCTGGATAGCCAGGAGCCCACAGGAGCCCAAGGGAGAGCCCTCGCTGCCTGGGGCTCAATGACCATGCATTCCATGTTGCCCTGCTGAACCTTCAGGATTCTTTAAGCCAGTCAGGTCGTAACAATTTCATTTGACATCATGTATCTGTTTTGAGTTGTTGATCTGTAATTGCTGGGCGAGGGGGAGATTACCTGTTTCATAAAATAAATCTCTTTTGAACAGATGATTTGTCTCAATTTCATGAGCCTCCGTGATGCAAGGGCAGTGATCATGCCCCTGTGCTGGGCACTGGTGAGGTCAGACCTGAAATCCTATATTCAGTTATGGGCCTGCACAACAGTAAAGACATTGAGGTGCTGGAGTGTGTCCAGAGAAGGGCAATGGAGCTGGGGAAGGGTCTTGTGCTTTAACCCCAGCTGGCAATTCAGTAAGGAAAAAAAGTGAGAAAGAAACTTGTAAGGTGAAATAATTTAATAAATAGAAATAAATTCCACAAATATTGGATGAGAAAAAAGAAACAGAGAAAAAAATAAGTAAATGTTAACAATTTCTCTTCACCCAATGACCACTGTGCAGTCAGTCAAGACACTCACAATGGAATCACATATAAATCATACAAAAGACCTTTGTGAAAACATTGTGCTGTTTTTGGACCTAGAGTGAATAGATGTCACCTCACAGTGCAGTACCATGGTTCAGCCCTGCTTGGTCCCACTCAGTGGCTGATCAGGATGCTGCTGAGGCTCAGCGAGACAGGCTGTGGGTTCAAGTGTGTCCCAAAGGAGAAGCAGTTTCCACCACCACCAACAACCAACAACTCCTTCTCATCTGGCAGAAAGACACTGCTATGATTATGTAGCATTAATGGCCACTCCAGATGCTCCTGAAAAAGGAAAGGAGATTTTGAACATACAGGACTTCTCATGGTCCACCGTACCACTCATGAATGTGGGTAAAAACAGACAGTTTGAGAATACAGGAACAAGTAACCCCTGAGGTGTACTCTTCTACTACACCCACCCACCAACTTGCAGTTCACTTATTTTTTAATGAGAAAAAAATTCTTAGTACTCCCTGAACCTTAATGTTTTTCCTCCCAAGAAGGTAGCCAGTCACTTTTTGATTCACTGTAAACCTTTGGCATTCATGGCCTGTGGCAAGCAGTTCCAGAGCTTCCCTATGTAACTAGTAGGTTCAAAAGCCTAGAGTTTCACCTCAGTCAAAGCAAACAGCTCATAAGCAAAGGCAGCTACCAATTCATCTGCATCCCCTTATTCAATGTAAACAAAACAGTTACATTCTTTTAGATACAACTTTATTACCACTGTACCCATCCTCACTGCTGTCCAACAAGGACAGCCTATTTTATGTAAAGGGTATGAGGCCACTTATAATTTCTGCTACAGACAGTAACTGAAAACTAACCTACATTTAAGCACGTTTCATGCTTTATACCCTCAACAAAATGCTGCCAGGGCAATCAGATGCACACACACTGTCAATTATAAAAAACTGACCCATCACAAATTTCATTTTCACCAAGGACAGGTTCCATATGCACAGTTATTAAAAGAAAATTTCTTCTTTAGATAAAAGGTAAATAAAAATTTGTCAAGCAAGAGAAATGTTCTTATAGAATCACAGAATGGTTTGGGATAGAAGGACCTTAAAAAAGGTCACCTTGTTCCACCCCCCTGCACTGGGCAGGGACACCTTCCACAAGACCAGGTTGCTCTAAGCCCCATCTAACCTGGCCTTGAACATTTCAGGGATGGGGCAGCCACAGCTTCTCTGGCTCACCATACTCTTCATAAAAAAATTTCTTCTATATACCTAGTTTGAAGATACTGTCCTCTAGAGGAAAACTCCATCACCCCTTGTCCTATGACTACAGGCCCTGCTAAAAGGTCTCTCCCCACCTTTCTTATAAGCCCCCTTTAAGTACTGGAATGGGCTCTAAGGTCTCCCCAGAGCCCCCTCTCTCTCTCTTCAGGCTGAACAACCCCAACTCTTTCGGCGTATCCTCACAGGAGATCAACTCCAGCCCTCTGATGATCCTCGTGGCCCTTCTATGGATTTACTCCAACAGATCTATGTCTTTTACTCCAGGCAGTATTATCAGAGATGAGGGCTACTCACAGATGCAGACCAAGTTTTGCCCAGAGTATGCCAAATTCCTGCTATGTGACACCACCTGTATGACTATTCTTCAGTGATTCATAGAAGAAAATCACCAAATAGTTAAAGCTGGAAGGGTCCTCCAAGCACCATCCAGTCCAACCACCCTGCTCAAAGCAGGCTTAAGTGCAGCAGGCTTTTCAATACTTTGCCCAGTCAGGTTCCAAATATCTCCAATAATGGAAACACGACAGCCTCTCTGAGCAATCTGTTCAGTGTTCAATCACTCTCACAGGAAGCTTTTACACTTAATTGGTTTCCAGTATTTCCGTGCTGATTTTTCTCATATTTCAGGCAGCAGCTATAGCACACTGCAGTTTCAACCAAGAAGTTCTCAACGAAATTATACCACAGACCTCCATAAACACTAACTTAGCCTCTGGTTTATCTGTTCCCTTCCTCCACAGACATCCTGAAGTGACTATGCTTGTGCCCATTTCAGTTCTTATGCCCCTTGTCTGAAACAGAGCAGCTGCATGTGCTCCAGTCTTCTGCACATTCTATCTCTCTCTCTCTCTCTTAACATTGCTATGTGCTATTGCTATTAACATCTCTGTGCTGGGTAACAGCACTTTGGAATTAGATTCTACCTCGACATAAAGTTACCACGTTCCTTCACAGGACACTGCTTATCGTGAAAGAAAAATTTCAGTACTTACCACATTAATCACATAGTCCAAGCAGAGACCAGTCATTAAGTCAATGACAGTGATGCCTGGCACAGAGGATGCGTGCAACCACACTCCACCAACGAGCAGAAGCTTTCCATCATGCACATGTGCAGTATGTGAATACCTGTGAGTTCAAAATGAGATTGAACTCCATTAGCAAGGGAGGCTGGTAGAGACAGGTTGAAAATTCTCTGCTGAATGCTCTAAGCAACCTGCTCTAGTTGAAGATGTCCTTACTCATTGCAGGGAGGTTGGACTAGCTGGCCTTTAAGAGGTGCCTTCCAAATCAAATTACATAAAGAGGTTATGAATGCCTTCTGCTTACCTTGGGATAAGAGGAGGGTGTGTCTCTATTGTCTGCCACTGAAAGCCATGTTCAAGCTTTCTTAGAAGGAAAACTGAACCCAAGGGCTGCTCAGCTGCTCCCAGACCTCCTGCGATCAGCACTCCTCCTTCCCAGCTGCAGGCACTGTGAGAGTGGCGGCTTTCTGGGACTGGACCCTCAACAGCAATCTAAAAAACCACAAGTCCAAGGCTGAAGTTTACCAAGCTAAGTGTCTGCTAATGTCCAGGCATTTAAACTACCTTTTCCTGTGTGGTTGGGCTTTTTGACACTCAAACTTGTCCACATATTCGTCTAGGGACTGCTACGTACAAGTGCTACCATTTATACTAACTCAAATATTTATCTGGCCCTCAGAACATTTAATATAATCAGTCTTGAGAGGGTTTATTTCTGCACATTTACTAGAGGTAACTTTATCTGCATTCTTGTATGCTGCTTTCTGCTAAAGACACACACCTGGGAACTATGAGCTTATTTACAAATACATGGACTAATACAGTGATCAGCAAAGGAGGTGATCAGTTGCTCAAACCACAGAGCAGTATAAAAACCTCAACTGTAGGACTAAAATCCAGAAAGAAAACCTTTAGTGCAAGCACTAAAGGAAAATATGTGAGATCAGGCATTTAAAGGAATGTCACAACAAGTAAGTGGTAGAGAAAAATTTGGAGGCCACCTGGTCCATACCTTTCCCCTGGAATAAAAGAATCTATATCTGTTATCATCTGGATAATGTTTATAGAACAGTTTCCAAATGTCTGCAGTGTCAAGAATTTAGGCAGACTACTGCAGACTCAGCTAGCTTCACAACCAATAGCTTTCCTTAGTGTCCAGTTGATTCCCTGTATTACTGAAAGTTAAAATGGAGAACAATTTTTGTCTTCTCTGCAGTGGTATTTCAGATATTAGAACATTTATTTCTATCTTGAATCTCCTCCAGATTCAATAGTTAGAAGTCCTTCAAAACTTTCCCGTTAGGTATGTGGCGTGGTCACTCTTGTTGTGTACCTCTATACAGCTGTACTGCACCCTGTCCACCTCTTAATCACCTATCAGCTTTCGGTATTTTACAGGAGTTATGCTGAGATTAGGGACACTGAAGAAAATAAAAGCAATTCATGTGTCTTACAGATAACATTTCTGGTTACATATCTGAAGACACAGCATAGGCCTCCCACAACAGTGGGATATTGCTTACTCATGTCTAGCTTGTGACCTCCTGTAATTTTGCCTCTCTCACCCTATAATTGTGCTAAGGTTGGGCACAAAGAGTTGTAGTAAAATACAGTTACATCAGGCTGGTGGCCAGTAAGCAAATGAGGGAGTAAGTCCTCTTTAACTCAATTTCCTATTATGACACATGCAGCAACCTAGCTGACTGAGGCAAACCAGCAGATGTGGAGGTGGTTTTGATTTTAGCAAAGCTTTTTATACTGTCTCTAAGAGTATGCTTCTGCAAAAATGTCCAGCATACAGCTAGACAAGTCTGTGATGGGAGAGGTGAAAGGAGACAGAGACAGTATGCTCTCAATATCATCCAGCAACAGGACAAGAGGCAATGGGCATAAACTGACACAGAAAAAAATCCACTTAAACACAAAACCCCCCTCATATTGTACTATCAGGGTGGTCAAGCACTGGAATAGATTGCCCAAAGAGACTGGGGAGATATCTCCATCTTTGGAGATAACCCCACCTGGACAATATACTGAGCAACCTTAGACCTGTTTTAAGCAACAGTGCTGGACTAGATGACCTCCAGATGTCCCCTCCAACCTCCACTATTCTGTAAAGACTGTATTCCATTAAAAAGCTGGGCGTTTACAAGTCAGTTCCAACTCTAATCACCATGGAGTACATTCTTACCACAGTGTAGGAGAGTTCTCGAGTGTGCAGGAAATACCAATCCCCAAGCACAGGCTCCAGAGCAGAGCGGCCACCATACACAAATAGGTACTGCTCACCTATGGAAACACACAATCAGGTGGTAAGCAAAGTTAGATTCTGGTATGTCACAAAAGCAAAAATTTCTGTTTGCATAGAAGGGAAGCTGACCAAAAGGGTGCAATAGTACTTTGGGTAGATGTCAAGGACATGCATTCATTGCACTATGCCCTGTCCTTTCACTGATTCAGAACACTTTCACTGATTCAGGACTGTGCAGACAACACCAGTGCTGGTCACTTTCTTCAGCTACAAAGCAATATCAAGGCAAAAATAAGATGAAACAATACAGTCTGACAAAGACAAAACCCAACATATATTAATAAAATTTTATTTACCCACTTAGCATTTGCTTTTTTAGTACAAAATTCTGACTGGAAGGCTGAATGCTAAACTACACTACAGTGTTAATTCAACGCTGCTGCACAAATAGGAAGTGTGCTCCAGACTATACTAACAACTGCTTAACAATTCCCTTCTGCTCCCGTTGGAGAGTTCCCTGCCAGCTGCAGGAATGGTACACCTTAGGAAAGGACAGCTTTCAGCTCCTGAATTCCACTGTTTAAGTTTCTGCCCCTTACAATCAGGATCTTTTACTACACCAACCTTCAGCTTGCTATTGCAGGACCTGATTCTAGAGCTGTTCACAACTACTGAGTATTTGTCAATTGCTACTAGAAAGGCAGTATTTCTTCTGAAGCACTTCTGGATAAAGAGCTAGGGATCCTGCTCCCCAAAAAATATCATTCAGAGAGAGTAAAACTTATTTCTGGTATGATCAAGTATGAATAACTTCAGCCATAGATGATCTCAAAGCATCAGTCTTCCACAATGGATTACAGTAGGTTTCAATCTTACTTGCCACTGGGGATAATGTAGATAACAAAATACAATACTACATTTCAAGTGTCAGGAAGAGATATCAAAGCCTCTTAATTTCTATCCTACTGGCAGGCTTGAGAAGTGGTCAATATGAACTTCATGAAGTTCAACAAGGTCAAGTGCAAGATCCTGCATAACTACAGCCATTTCCACTCTTTCCATGCTTTTTACCTTTGAATGTTGTTTCAGTTACGCTGTGCCTCCAACGCAAAGCTGCTGCTTCAGCAGCAGGCTGCAGACTTACAGGCTCCACAGCAATGTGATCTGGGTCTGAAGCATTACAGGTTTTGGGGAACTTTAGCCACAACATTCCCAAGCCTGCACTCGATGGGGATGTTCGTCCTCCTACCACCAGGGCCAGAGTGTCCGACAGACAAGACACAGTATGGTACAACCTCTCACCTGTGGAGACACAAACGTCATGGCTCACAGATATTTTTTCTGAGAAATTTATAGTCATTTAAGTTGGAAAAGACCCGTAAGATTATCAAGTCCAGCCATTCCTCCAGCACTGCCAAGGTCAAAACTAAACCATGTCCCTAAGTGCAACTTTCACATGGCTTTTACATCCTTCCAGGGATGTGGACATCACAACTACCCTGGGTGGCCTGTGCCAAGCATGGACAACCCTTTTCTTGGAGACATTTTTCTCAATATCCAACCTAAGCCTCCCCTGGCACAGCTTGAAGTCATTTCCTCTTGCCCCGTCCCTCGTCTCCTGAGAGAAGAAGCCAACCTCCACCTGGCTACACCCTCCTTTCAGGGAGCTGTAAAGAGTGAGAAGCTCCCCCGTGAGCCTCTTTTTCTCCAGGCTCAGCCCCCGCAGTTCCCTCATCCACTACTACAATGGGCTTACAGCAGTGGTGGATGACGGAAGAGCAAAAGATGTCATCTACCTGGACTCGTGCAAAGCATTCGACACTGTCCTGCCCAGCATCTAGTCTCTAAACTGGAGACATGGATTTGACAAATGGACCACTCAATGGATTAGGAATTGCCTGGATGGTCTCACTCAAAGAGTCGCAGTCACCAGCTCAGTGCCTAAGTGGAGACCAGTGATGAGTGGTGTTCTTCAGGTCTCTGTAGGGACAAGCACTATTTTACATCTTTGTTGGTGACATGGGATCAAGGGCACCCCCAGCACATTTGCCGATGATGAGGAGCTGTGTGGTGCAGTCACACACTGGAGGGAAAGGGAGGGGCATCCAGAGGGACCTGGACAGGCTGGAGAGGTGGGACCATGCCAACCTCATGGAGTTCAGCAGGACCAAGGGCAAAGTCCTGTACCTGGGTTGGCGCAATCCCAGCACAAATACAGACTGGTCAGAGAATGTATCAAAAGCAGCTCTGGGGAGAAGGACATGGGGGTGCTCGTGGACAGAAAGTTCAGTATGACTTGGAAGTATGTGCTTGCAGCCAGAAAGTCAATCATGTCCCAGGCTGCATCAAAAGACGTGTAACCAGCAGGCTGAGGAAGATGATTCTCACCCTCTATGCTGCTCTTCTGAGACCCCATCTGGAGTTCCGCACCCAGGTCTGGTGCCCCCAGCATAACAGAGACATAGAGCTGTTGGAACAAATTCAGAGTCTGCTAGGTTGATCACGGGGCTGAAGCCCCTCTATTCTGGAGAGGGGCTGACACAGTCTGGGCTGTTCAGCATGGAGAAGTGAAGGCTCCAGGGAGAACTTAGTGCCTCTTCCAGTGTCTAAAGATGCTCCAAGAGAGCTGGAAAGGGATTTTGGAAAAGGGCCTGGAGTGACAAGACAAGGGGGAATGGCTTCCCACTGCCAGAGGGCAGGGTTAGATGAGATATTGAGAACAAATCCTTTTCTGTGAAGGTGGTGGGGCCCTCACAAAGGTTGCCCAGAGAAGCTGTGGCTGTGCGAACACATGGAAGTGTTCCACACCAGGCTGGATGGGGCTCTGATTAACCTGGTCTACTGGAAAGTGTCCCTGCCCATGGCAGAGGGTTTGAGCTAGATGATCTTTAAGATCCCTTCCAACCCAAACCATTCTATGATTCTATGACTCCAGCCCCTCAATGTCTCTCTTTCTGTGAGAGGCCCAGAACTGGACGTGGCACTCCAGGCATCTCAGCAGTGCCCAGAAGAGAGGGATAATCACTGCCCTTGACCTGTGACCACCCTAGGCTGGTACCAGCTACATGCCACTTGCCTTTTTGCTTGCCTGGGCTCATGTTAAGCCACTGTCAACCAGCCCCCCCAGCTCCTTTTCCAGCTTTCTAGTCAGTCTGCCTCCAGCCTGGAGTGCTGCATGGAGTTGTGGTGACCAAAGGGAAGGACCCAGCATCTAGCAACCGGAACCTTCCGACCTCTGTGACTGCCAGCATCACTGTGCCATGACATCGCTTCCTCAATAGACTTCCTTTCACTTTTAGCACAAAGGTATACCCCTCGCACTTGCCATCAGTATGAGAACTCACCCCATCTTTTATCAGGAATATTCTGTGTCACACAGACAGCTTTCCAGTAGCCTGCACGCTTACTCAGCACATGGAAATTTCTCATGCGGCAGTGCTGTCCATCCTCCTCCCCAAAGCCTCCCGTGGTGAGAATCATGTTGGGTTTTACAAGAAGAGAGTGGTGACCGTAACGTCTCAGGCCAGGAATTCCTGAGAGCCCTGCACATACTGCTGCAGGGACACTCCCAGCCATCCCAACAGGACCAGCATGACGAGGAACTGTAAGCCAAAGAGAACCAAAGAACTTATGCACAAATACAAACCAAGGACTATATTTTAAGTAAGAGATTAGCACATCATCTTTTCAAGAAGAAAAAATTGAGAAGCAAATTGACAGTGCACAGATAATCTGATATGCCCTAGAAATCATAATGTAATGGTTCTAACTACTACTGTACCAGCTGTAACTTCTACTCTGTTCACTCAGCTCCTGGCAGTTCTGAGACTGGCCAAGTGAGTGCAGTGTCCTAAACTGCTGCAGCAAGACATGAATCACTGCAGTACCTTCAAAAGGAGCAGTCGTCTGATTAACACAGTATTCGGCTACATGAACAGCAGAAGGACAAACACCTAGAAGCTGATTTTAATGTATCTTGCCAGATTTTGATTCTACCTTCACAAAAGCACCGAAATGTCATTTCATGCTTCATTCTGAAAAATCTGTAAATAATCTGTTAATTCCATTGGTCCTCCTATAGGAGAGTATTTCCAGTTATTTATTTATCTTATCTCTAAATATTATATCCCTTAGCACGAAACAAACTTTCAGCACAGGACTCTGGCTCACCTACACATTGTATACATTTCTTTCTTTTAATCAGTTAGGAATCCACATCTTCATTGTTTTAATCAAGGGCTTTATTCTTGTCTTGTAAGAGAAGATGAGGTTAAGGAGAAGTAGCTCGCAGTCCATTCTTTATATGCCATATTAAGAAAAATTGCCTGTCTTGAACGTTGCTTTGTACAAGACCCCAATTTATCATTTGATGAAGTGAGAAATTTCATCTCCTTGGGCTTAAATATCTTCTTACTGACTGATCTTTTAAAGATGGAGGAGTTTCTTCATGTCACAAAATATACTTACCATGATGTCTTTGGAAGATTTAGTATTTGCACTCTCTTGAACAGGGACCCAAGTCTATCTGAGAGGATAACTGGGGGCATTTATTGGTGTTAGAGACATACCTTTTGCATTCCCAGTGAAAAATATCTGAGGATGGACAATCTACCAAACTTTGAAGGCATTTGCTATCAGTATTGAATACTATAGAGACAGCAGCAGAGAGACACTATTCCTGTCTCTCAAGTGTCTTCACTGTAATAAAGTCCATTAAGCAAATGTCAGATCTTTTTTCTTAATTTAAAGGATAGATACTACGCCTTTAGGACCCTTCAAGGATTTAACTTAAGGACCAGTGACAATCACACAGTGCATTTAACCACACCCACATTCATTCAGCTTAAATTCCACCACATTTTCAAATCCAATTGAGATACAACATATGGATTCAGTGGCCTTGTTGGCCTCAGGAATGACATCCTGCCCTATCCCTTTTTAGGTGCTTTTGTTGCTCCCTAGAACACACATTTCAACTTTCTCTTGAAGCTAGAACTACCTGTGGTGCCACACTGTGAAGACCAGTATATAAAACTAGAATATAAAAATAACCTTCTGCTTTCCTCCCTGAAAAAGGAAGCAAGCAGTCAAAAGCAGGAATTTCTTGGACTGCTGCTGCCACCAAATCTTTTTTGTCATGGTAACAGTCTTGGTCTTGGCTTTTTCCTAGCTTTACCACTTTTCTCCCATCTAAAAAAACTGACATACAGATTTAAAAGCACTACAGAAACAGAAATACTACTGGTACAATTGCACCCACAAGGGATAACAATGCAAAGCACAGCTTCATGACAGGCTCCTGAGTGGTCTGCTGGACAGGGCAGTAAAAAAAACAGAACAACCTTTTGGGATCCAGAAGGAGAGAATGGCTCAAAGAGCCATGTATAGAGGCAAGCAGGAATAAATTCAAAAGGGAGATCCCAAAACAGGTGGAGGAGCAGGGTAGGCTGGCATTGCAGCCATGCACTGGAGGGGCTCATGTATGAATAAATGTCAAGCTGTTCAGACTGGGAGGTTCAATAAACTGAAAGAATGGAAGTGAGCAGAACCAGCAGCGTTAGGCTGTGGCCCTGGACTTGCTTTGCTCAGCAGAACCATTGTTAGAAGAGTGGAGAAAGCTACCAGACAGCAGCATCCCATCTGCCCCTTCCAGGGTTTCACTGTCCCCTAAAACCTCTCAGAGAAGCCTGCATGAATACTGTGAAAAGAATACTGTGGAAACTACTTGGTGTGTACCTGTCACACTGGATAACAACGGAGTCCAGGAAGGTTCCATCCCCTTTGATGCAGCCAACACAAAATAATGAGAACATTTCAGATGCCATTCCTGTAGCAAGCCCAAAGGAAAAAACAAACAAATAAACAAACAAACAAACCAACCAACCAAGAAAGAAAGAACCAAACAAAAGCCAATACCCCTCGAAATCTTAGAGCAAGCAGTAGTAAGGATCTCAGAACAGCCAGGGTGACCAAATCAAAGACCAACCCAGCCCAGCACTATTTCCAGCAATGGTCAAAATCACAGGTGTAAAGCTGAATCAGAGAAAGAACAGGTATGTAAACAAACCTTTCTCACTCCAATCTTCAAACATTTACAGCTTGGGGATCTTCTAAGAAAGAAGCTGTGTCTTTGTACTGAACAATCCTTGATGGATTTTCCATCCATGAACCTATCCAGTTGCTCTTTGAACTCACATAAACTTCTAACATGTCCAACAAGCATCCCATAGCTTAACTATATGTTGCATGGGAAAGTTCTTCTTTCTGAAATAAGCTTCCTTTTGGGCTTCACAGTTCTGATCACAAAAAGAGTGAGGGCTTTATACCAGAGGGATTAAGGTTTCTTGAAGTTCATGGAATATAAGTGATTCCAAAGAAATCACAGATGTTCAAAGGTGCAACATGGTCTGTGCTGGACAATAACACAGAATTTTCAGTCAGGCCTTGGAATCATTCTGAGGCCGAAACACGAGCAAAAGGTATGTACAGGAAGTCAGCAGCAATGGGAGTCCACCGTGGAGTTTATGGACATCAGGGAATTGAGTGTGTTCATTCCCATGGGGTGGGATATATTCAGCTAACTACGTGACTAGCAAGCATAAACATGAATTTAAAAGGCACAAGAGCCCATGTTATCAGCTTCATTGCCCCAACCCATATTAGAAGTGAAAAGCATCTTTTGAAAAGTCACATCCAGAAATTAATATAAATACTGAAAATGGTAGAATCCACTATTAGTCTCTATGCAAATTATTCTAAAAATTAGTCTCCCTCTGCACCAGGTGTCTGTTTTACATTTCTTACCTAATTTGACCAAGCTTCTTTACAGTAAGACCTGGATCTTATGTAATCTTTCTCTCAAAGACTAATTGTAGAGCTCTCTCTCTCTCACATCATTTACTCCTGTGCACATTTCCAGCTTGGACTCATGTGCATTAGCCTCCTTTGTCATGAAAACAATACCAAGTCTTTACCTTCCCACTATAAGAGCAACAGCCTTGATCTACAACAATTCTAGAAGATGTTTCTGAACCACTTAGCAAATCTGCCAGCACTTTCAGTCACCACTTTGGCATTCATATAGCAGAGCAGATCTTACCATGTTGGCAAAATAAAATCAAACACATTAAATTGCCTTCATACTACGTCTATTAAGATTTCTAGAATTACAAATAGAGAACCATAAAATCAAAAGGGAAACTTTTTAGTAAGTATTCCACAGCATATTTAGCTCAATGTTACTCACTATCTTGCACTTATCGTCACTTCTAGACTTCACATAGTTAGAAACTTTGCCAGCAGTTAACATAAAAATGGCAAAGAATAGAGTAATAGTTGAGTTTCAATCATTAATAGAGGAATGGCTGTACACAGTCAGACCAAAAAAATATCTGAAATTAGTAACCTGTATCCAACAATTACAAACAATAAACTAGTCTAGGGAAATAGAAAAGAGCAGGACAAGTGCATCTACTTTCCCCAGGGATGTTCTCAACCCACTGCAGTCAGGAACAGGACATCAGGTGTACTTTTATGTATTCAATAACCCTTAATGGATTTCTCTTTCATTAAAGTAATTGTCCCTTGAATCCACATCAACTTTTAGCATGTACAACCACTTTTATACTACCAGGTATAAAACCAGGTAATTTGCTATGACAAGACTGTCTCCTTGAGAGACTGCTCACAGGAAGGAAGGAACATGCAGCTTTTCTAAGATCAAGGAAAGCCTTCTTCCCATGCTTCTTGCCCCAGATTCTTCCCATTGCTACTTGCTCCTTCCCATGCTCCTTGCTTCACCAGGAGCTGCCCGTGGCTTGTGTTATCTCAGCTGATCCAAAGTCCTTTCTGCCTCCATTAACACCTGTGCCTCAGCAGCTTTGTACAGAATTGCAACCATAAGAAATTGCAGATACCTTATGATATCAAAGCCAAGTCCCTGATCTTCAGAATAAAGGAGGGTTACCTCATACTCATCAAAAGGCTCCAGAGTCTGCACTCTTTGCTGCTCGTCTTCTGGAATACAACAGGTGAAAAACTCATTCATATCCATGACACTACACTCAGTCCAGCCCTAAAAGAGAAATCCCTCGAAGTTATTACCTCTGGAAGGACAGAAATTCACCTCCCAAAAGAAAACAAAGACCCTAAATTATACACCTGCAAGAGCCACTAAGACTGTCTAGCTGAAGCAAGAGCAGCCTAAAAACTGGTGAAAATAGATCTCTCATCTGTAAAGTTCTTAAAAACTTAATTTATTTAATCAAAAGTCTCAGAGAAACCCATTAATCCTGTATGAGACAGTAGGCTGCAAGCCAGTTGAATGAACCTTCTAATGACAAGTCATGCTACCAGCAAAGGCAGTGCCAGCCTCAGCCCTGTTTGCTTCAACCTGTAAGTGACCAAGCACTTGGTATTCCAGTCTTCCTCAGGTAAATCATGCTTCATGCCTACCCTAGAGCTGCACATGCTTACCTTTCCCAGAAAGCGCCTCTGCTGTGCCTCACAGTCAGGGTACTGTGCCAGCGAGTGAAGTGCAGAGTTCAGCTGGCTGAAATGCTGCTGCATAACACGTCCAAAGGGGTCCTCTGGGTGCACCTGCTCATACACCAGAAAGCATGCCTGAGGGAAATGCTCTGCTGCCCACTGAATCAAGGCATCTGATCTGTTGGGAGATTGTAAATAAGAAATTAAATTGAGGGCCCACCCATCACACAACAGATGCAGTGTATCTTCCTGCACCACCATAAAGCTGCTATTAAGGCATCCTGACAAGTGGCAGTACACAAATGAAGAGTGCCATGCTGGGGACCCATGAACGTCTCTCCACCTGCACAGACAATTCAGGAGATGAGAAGAACAAGAACTTCAAAATTTCTCATTTGAGATTTCTTTTTTCCTCCTTTTAGGATATCAAGTACATCATCATAATTATGATGTAAAGAGCTATATGGGACCCACAGAATTCCTGAGGCTTTAGTTTCAAGAGAACAGGTCTCCCAGCCCAAGGTGACATACTCAGAAAGAAGCTTGCTGTTTTCCCTTTACCACCTGGGTAAGAGAGGAGAACCCAGCCGACCTGGTGTTCTCCATGTAGGTGAGCACCACCTCTGCAATGAAGAGGGTGGGGATTTCATTGTCCAGTCCTGCTTCCTCCAGGGCTCTCTCCAGCTCAGACAGCTCTGATAAATCTGCTCCCAGTAATTTATAATCCTCTCCGGAAAACATAACGGCTCCTGGGAGACAAAAATGATACAATCTCACTATGGTGCTGCTGTAATAGTGAGACCAAAAGGGACAAACACGACAATCAAACCCACAGGCAATCACACACAAGGCTACGTCCATCAACTACACTTTTCTGGGACCTGTACAAGAAAATCCCATCACTACATGAACCATGGTTCCACATGATGGTGCCACATGATCCATTAAATGCAGGACTAAAACTCCATTATTCCTAACGCAAGTTTCACCTACAGATTTCTCATTACACTTACTACATTACATTACATTATTACACTTACTATTGTGGCTAGCACAGGTCTTTCCCATGGGAATTTCTTTTGTGTTTTATAAACAAAGATAAAGTTTGGATGTTATTGGGAACAGTGTCTCGAGATTTGGACAGTTCAGGCCTGGCCAATCAGGCCTAGGGGGAGGTTTCTGACTGACCAATCTGGGTGACCTCTGAAAAGTCTATATATATATTGGATTCAAACAATAAAGCGCTTTTTCTATGCCACGCTGAGAATCTGGGCTTTCCTTCTCTGCTAGCGGCTCAACAGCGACATTACTATAACAACAAAACTGTATTGTATTTACTTTCAGAATGTTTTTATAATGACTGTAATTCAGAATCAAACCTAAAGGGCTCTCACCTTTCACTTTATGCTAAGAAAGCATCACTGCTTTGATAGAATTTCAACGGTTTCCCTCACAACCAGAAAACCATTCTCAGGTTTCTTAGGCTTGGCTGGTTTGTTTGTTAAACAGATTTCATTTCTGTATAACGGCACTGAGTCCTGAAACTGCACATGCTAGCTCTTGGCAAACACCAGGACCTGACTCACAGATCACCATCCTCACAAATAAGTTCCACCTTATGATCTGCAAATATTATCATACCCCTGTACTCCATCAGAATGGGATAAGCTACGGCCTGTTGACCTTTTCAGCCAAAACCACATCATTAATAAAGCAAACTGTAAAGTACCTTTAGAAATCACCTACTCTGTCTCTGTACCAGTGCAACCCAACCACTGTATCTGTCCCGAGGACAGTTAACCTACACTGTTCTCAAAGGCATACATTGCTGGAGGCAAAATGGCCCTTTTTAGAAGCCCATGAGAGCATTCCCTTCTAATTTCTTCTAACTTGTCCATCTATCCCTTCCTGATCTCTGGACACAGAGAAAAGAGTATTCCCAACTATTTGACACCTTCCTTTAAGTACTTGAATATTCTTGGTATGAACAGAATTCCTTGCCATACAACTCTGTCAATATTAAAAATCTGAATGGATTCAGGAAGAAAATGAACAAGCTCAAGAGGAGTTCCTCGCTAAGACCTGGGAGTCAGGAACTCACATGCTATAGCTGTCTTCCATCCGTATTTAAATTGATTAATACCATCTAAATACAGCGGCTTACGTACGTCCCTACTGCATTTCATTCCATGTTTTCCAGACCATTTGTGCACTTTGTCAAACTCCTACTCTCATTCATTCCAAGTCCCCGTGCTTCCTGCAGGTTTATGACATTTCACCTTCTACAGCATATCATCTATAGCATTACTAGAAATCCTGGAGGAAAACAGATGCAGGAGAAACTGCTAGTGATCCACATACTTTACATTTCTCCTTTTGCCTCTTAGCACTCCGCTGGCACAATACTCTGCAGTAGTTTCACAAGGCTAATTTTTTCCTGCCTTGGAGGGAAAAAAAAAAAAAAAAAAAGGAGGGAAACATAATGACTACTGTTTTACTACAGTGAAGATACTTAAGAGTCAAACCTTCTTTCTTACCCATCAAGTCCATAAATAATTGTATAATTTAGGTTGAAAGGGATGTTTAAAAGTCACCTTGTCCAAATACTTCCTCATGGCAATTATCTATATCAGGTTGCTCAAAGCTTTTTCCAGTCAAGCTCTAACTATCTCCAAGGCTGGAGATTCCATCACCTTTCTAGGCAATCTGTTCCCATTTTTAACTACTCATGTAGCCTCTAACATTTTCATTACACATCACTGGAATTTCCTTTTTTGCAACTTGTAATCATTGTCCCGTGACTATTTGCTTTATGCCTCCAATAAAAGTGTGGCTCTGTTTTTTCTACCCTCTCCCAAAGGGTAGCTGAAGACTGCTGTAAGACCCACCTCCCTCCCAAGGCTGAACAAACCCAGTTCTCTCAGCCTCCCCTCTTACATCATCTGCTCCATCACTTCATCATCCTCATCATCTACCACTGGACATGCTACAGTTTTCCACTAGTTTTGCACCAGTGAACTCAAATAAGACACACGATTTCAGAAACTGTAACAGAAAAAAACTGACCTTGGTTTGATATAACCAGCTCCTGACAAATCCATCCTGGCTTCTTATTATCTCTCAATGCTTACAAATTATTGGTTTCAACATTTTTCATAAAATGAATACACTTTTCATCTACAATGTCACAGTTCCCCTACTATTATCTCTCACTTTTTGAAGGCTTAAGCTATGTTTACTTCTTCTAAACACTCAGTACAAAAAAAATCTTCCATAAATACCATACCTAATATTTCCTCTCCAGTGTCTCCCACCAGTGCTGATAACTCTTTCACTCTTTTGATCAGAGTAGCTTTTTGGCATGCCACATTTGGGAAATCTACCTCATATACCACAGTGTGATGCAGAAGACCCATATCCTTCAAACGGAAGTATAAAGAATCAAAGCCAGCACCTAAAGACAGGATCTGCAGAGAAAGTGTCAGAAAAAGTTACACTCAACTCTAGCAGCCATCTTGAGCATCTAAATGTGAAAAATATTAAATATTATCTGCAGAGTGACAAAATCAGGCAACTTCCTGCAAGAGGCACAAGAATTTTATGTGGATATTGCCCCCCCCCCTCCCAGACTGCCCCCTCACTTCTGCCAAAGTGACACATGGACAGCTACAGTACTGCTAGTCAGACTTCTGTGTCCTGCTGGGAAAGGATCCCAACAGATGCACTAACAAGTTACTGCCCAGATGTCAGGAAGACTTTACACACATTTAGTGGGAGATGCCAGTAGCCCCAGAGAAAATGCACCTGTGTCCTGGGTAGGCTTTGTGTCTTCAGCAGGAAGTCCTGAACACAGTGATCTACAGCGCGGGCGCGGATGTAATAACCCCTGTGGAAAGAAATTAAGCTGTAATCACTATCCACGAACATGATTTCTCCAGCACTAGAAACTTCCACTTAAAAAAAAAAAAAAAAAATTTGCTCTCCTTTTCTACCCAAAAACCCCCTGTTTACAGACCTGCACTGGGAGAGGATTTTGTCATCTTTAGAGCTTGCTAATGAATACAGATCTCCTGCACTCAGTGTATGTATTACTCATCAAGACTATGGATAACCCAGAGAAAACATGCAGATATCCTAGCTGGACCTGTTCTGTTTCGCGTAAGTAAATATTTGCTGAATTAAAATGTGTCGCTGTTGAGCAGCTAGCTGAGGAATGACCCAAGGTCTCAGACAAGGAAAGAGAGAAGAAGAGAGCTTTATTGTTTTGATTTCCATATATATAGAGTTTACAGAGGTGCCCCAGATTGGTCAGCCCGAGACCTGCCCCTAGGCCCAATTGGCCAAGCCCGAACTGACTTAATCCGGAGAAGTTGTTTGCAAAACATCCAAACTTTATCTTGTTTATGAAATACAGCAAAATGTTCCCACGGGAAGGACCTGTGCTAGCCACAAAAATGTATGAATCCAGACAGTGAGAATGCTCCCCTGCAAAGCAGATGGCCAATACCTGAGTCCCGGCCCCATATCAAATGCCGTAACAACAAAATGAATGAGTGTGTGCTAATGTAGTGAGAAGGGAACAAAAAAGGCAGGAAAAGCAAAGTCAGGAGAGGAATTCTGTTCTCTGGTTTTTGAATGAATGGAACTAAGTCAGTCTAACTCCTGGAAAGCATTTACCATTTCCCTAGCCTGGCATGGACTGATGCCTCTTATTCCTCATCATTCTCTTTTAGTTAGTTTCATCATATATCCTCCTGGCTATATCCCAGCTCCTATCACCCCTTTAACAAGCATGCTATCTTCACACCTCATGGGGACAAAGTTTTCACATGATAGTCCAAGACGTCCCAAAATTGATGGAAGTACTGATAAATGCAATACACAACCTTTCCTGTAAATTCAGGTTGGCATGCCAATGTTATGTCACAAGTCAATGCAGGTTTCCTGATGAGCCACACCCATCTTCATAGGGTGCAAGCTTCTGCTGGAATGCCACTTTTTCCCCTGAATGAAACTTCTTTGGCAATTCACAGTCATTTGAAATGCATTAAACTATTCACTTTGAATTATATTAAATTTCACAACAACACCAGCCTAGAACCCTCTGCAAATACACATTGAAACATTCTCGTGTCTTACAAAGCTCTGGAGAAGACCTCCTAGTCAGACACCACTGATTCAAAATATATTGCTTCCCAGAGCCACCAAATACCTTACAGAAACTGTAACATTCTGGAGAATTAATGAGAAAACTATTGATGTTATTACATTATTAGTACGTTTTCAAATATTAAGAAGTTTTCATCAGCATTAAACACTGGAGTTAGGAACCAGTCTGGTGGCATATTTTACTGAGGACAAAGCATTCAGTTTTGGTCCAGAAGCCACGTAACATTATACTAACAGTCTAACAAGGTTACACTACTTCGAGACAGTGCACTGCACTTTGCCGCTCTGTGCACTTTGCTCAAAATGTGTTTGAGAAGCTGTGCCATGCACAACTGATAGCTCTGAGCATGGGGGTTTGTGGTGGAAGGGACCTTAAAGCTCATCTCGTTCTGCCCCTCTGCCATGGGCAGGGACACCTCCTACTAGACCAGGCTCCTCCAAGCCCCGTTCAACCTGGCCTTGGACAATTCCAGGGATGAAGCAGCCACAACTTCTCTGGGCAACCCGAGAGCCAGGGCCTCGCCACTCTTACAGGGAAAAACTGCTTTCTAATATGTAACCTAAGCCTACGTTCTTTCAGCTTAAATCCATTCCTCCTCCTGTCCTGTCAATCCTGGCCCTACCGCAGTCCTAGAGGCAGAGATCCCCTCCCCGCCCCGCGGGCACTGGGGCTCGGCAGCCGAAGCAGCTGAAGGCCCCACGCAGCGCCCGCTCCTCACCGGTGGATAAGCGGCGCTCGCCGCCGCCGCCGCCCCGCCAGAAGCCGCAGGAACCGGTCCTGGATATAGCCCCGCGCTGCCGCCGAGCACTTGCTGACTGCGCTGCTGCCGCCAGTGCCCTGGACCTGCCGGGACAACGATACGGCGCTGCCGCTTCCGACCAACAGCGAGGCCCGAGAAGCGGCCGGGCCCCTCGGCGCGGGATGGCGGGGCCGGGCAGCGCCAAGAGGGCTCCGACAAGAGGGGACGGCAGTGCCCACCGCCGTCGAATCCCTCTCGGCCCCAGCCTCCGCTTCCCCTCGCTCTCCGAAGCAGCGGGGACGAGGGTCCCCGGGCCGTTCTCCGGGGCAGCGGACCTCCGGGATCGCTTGCGGCCCCGGGGGTCCCTTGGGGCCCGCGGCTCGCTCGCAGTTCGGGGATCACTCACGGCCCGGGGGTCACTGGCGGCACCGGGACGCCCACGGCCCATCTCGCCCACGCCGTGCCGACCGGAAGCGCGAGCGCAGCGTCGGGCGCAGACGGTGGCGTCACGCGCGTGGCTCCTGAGCGGAGCGCGCGCCCCCTGGCGGGCCCGCCCCGCCAATGCCGTGCCGCCGCCGGAGCCGCGGGGGCGCCGAGCGCGGCCGGGCGGGAGCGCCGAGCGCGGCCGGGCGGGAGCGCCGAGCGCGGCCGGGCGGGAGCGCCGAGCGCGGCCGGGCGGGAGCGCCGAGCGCGGCCGGGCGGGAGCGCCGAGCGCGGCCGGGCGGGAGCGCCGGAAGGCAGCGGGCAGCGTGCGGGTGAGCGGGCTGCAGGGGCGCAGGGCTCCGGGGCTCTGTACAGGGCTCCGTGCCGGTGCGAGGCTCTGTGCAGCGGTGCAGGGTCCTGTGCGGTGGGACCCTTGGTAGTTCGGCCCACGCTCTGTCCGCTGTGCTGCATTCAGAGTGGAGGTGGCAATAATGACGGCACGCCGCTTGGGATATGGCTGTGTGGGGGGCCCGAACTGGGGTTCCCACGATGGCTGTGCTGAGGACAGATGGGCAGGGCCTGAGGAGTGTCTGTGGCAACCCTGATGGATGTTGCATGCTATTGCTCTTTAGGATTTTTACTGGGAGTTATAGAGGAGCCGTGGTAGTCTGAGCTGTGCGAGATGCCATGGGTGTTACACATGTTCTGTTCAATGTATCTACATACCTTGCACTCCACAAATTAGTATATTGTGCTTTAACAAAGCTACAATGTCAAATGTTAGTTTTGATGTGAATGGTCAGTACGCATATGTTTAATTGGGACCACAAAGCTTAGTCCTCAGCCCAGTGCTAGCATTTAATCAACAACCACGTGAAAGTGTTTCCTCTGACATGTATTTTATTAGTGTTGCCTTCCAGGTGATTCCTGGCAGATCCTGAGGTAGCCAGCCCAGCGGCCACAGCATGGGATACACAAGTTACAGCATGGGATATAGAACATTAAGATTGGGAACTCCTGTATTTCTATTCGTGTTCTAGATGTGTGCTCAGTTCCTGCAGGCATGAAGGCTTCCCTTTCCTTTAGGATAAGTTCCCTTTCCTAACTGTTCATAATTTTGTTGATCTTGTCATAGCCCTGGGATCTGGAAATGATATTTTGCTTTAGTTACAGATTGAAACTTACATGGAATGCTAGCCTGTCCTACTGGCCCTTCAGAACCTGCAGGATTTCCAATTATACTGGCAGCCTAAAAATTGTAGTGCATGGCAGCAAGCTGGGGAATAGCCACTGAGATCACTGCCTCCAGCCCCTGCAGGAGGTCCTTTAAGTCCTATGTTTCTATATCCATAACAATCTTTTGTGCAAACTCTGAGCTGACTCTGAAACATGAACTGGACATCTTGGGTTTAACACAGACCCAAATTATTTTGAGGGTGTGGGGGCAGAGCAGCCTTGGAGGCTATTTTCCTGTCCTTAGTACCACATTTGCACTTCAGGAAGGGAGTGTAGGTCAGATTTCCATGGTAAAGGATGAGAAGGTAGTATGCAGCCATTCTTGGGTCTGTGAGTGTCTGATCTGTAGCTGTCACAGATATAAAATCCTGTAATCACTCACAATTTTATCAGGCTTTCATTTGAAAACAGATGGGACTTTTGTTTCTGTGTCCTTTTTAGTTTGGAAGGGTGTTTTGGAGCCTGATTGCTGTCATAGCTAGAAATCTCCTGCAGATTTCTTGTGGTATGTCCCACTCCTCTAAGGATTCTCCTAGGGCTCCTTATGACATTCTAAGCATGTGAGGAATGTGCAGCTCACCCCAAATAACAGAAAACATGGAGCAGAGCAGCACGGGGGGGGCCCATGTTGCTCCCACCCACACTGGGTTGCGAGGGGGAGGTACATAATGAAAAGCATTTGCTGCAGCAGCTATGTATAGTCAGTTGTGTTTGGGAGGGGGCCCTGCCTGCCTGACCTCAGAGCTGACGTCAGAGAACTCCCAATGAGGAACAGGGAATGCTCCAGAGAGAGGCACAGCCAGGCTGCCCAGCCTGGGAGGGGACACACCAGCTCCACTGAGGAAGAGGGGAGGTACAGTTGTCCCCATAGATGGGTACTCTGTATCCAAAGGATCAAGACTCTTCAATTCCAGGTGAACCAAGGAGGTTTGAGTCTCTCTATGGGCTGACTCAGCAACACAAGATCTGTGCTTCTGATCCTCTATAAGCATTTTCCCTTACGTGTTCTGCTTTCTTAAACGCTTGGGTGCAAACTGAAGGTTATAAATTGATTATCAGCATGGTGTCTATATCAACTTGCACCTGGGAAATAGTTCTAGGAGTGAAAACTATCAGATCTGCATTTTGCTAAGCAGGAGGGCTGTGCCTTGAAAACATTGCTACCTAAAATACTTGGTTCTAGCATTACCAATACTGTCCTGTTGCTCCCCATCACTGCAAGAGTGGAGGGCTGGATTCATCTGCCAGTCTAGGACAATGCGGTAAGAATTTGATCTGGGAGAACATATGGTGTGAGCCTCAGATCTCAATCATTTTATTGTAGTGTAATACCACAGAGAGGCCTCAGTGATGGGGCAAGACCTTGTCAGGCTAAGGGCGATGCAGGAAAACGTAGAGATAAACAACACAGCTTGCCAGGTATTCACATGGAAGTCGTGAGTGTACAACATAAATACTGCACAAAATACATCTGTGTCATCAAAAAGACTGTGATTAATAAAACAAGATACAATCACAGACTCACAGAATAGTTTGGGTTGGAAGAGATTTTTAAGGATCATCTAGTCCACGCCTCTGCCACAGGCAAGGACATTTTTCACTAGATCTGGTTGCTTAAAGTCCCATCCAACCTGGCCTTGAGCATTGAATACAATCACAGGAACCTGGTCACAGGAGACATGCTTCCTGGTCATTATTAAGAATGTAAACATCTCCAAAAAACCCCATCACTGTTAAGGAAGATACTGGGATTTTCTCATTCTTTGATGTTCATTGGAATCTCTTCTCCTTCAAAAAGAGTGATGGGAAGGAATTTTAGAAGATCTCCTTAGATATAATGACAGTGATGTTAGTAGTGGAGAGAAGAAACAATCATCTTGTGACAGAAGTTAGGAAGTGCAGGAAACAGTTGTGAGGTCTTTCAAAAGTGATTTGTTTTATTGCCTTGTGGAGACTGCAGTAGAGAAGGGGGAAACGAGATATGGATATGCTAAAATACTACCCTGGAGGGGTAAGTTTTGCACTGGTGTTATAATGGACGTAGATTTGTGAATCAATAGGAACGGTGAAAAAAAACAGTTGAGGAGATGTGGGGAACAAGAACGTTGAAGGTGGGGGTTTTGTTTTCTTTTGTTTTTCTTCTGCAGAGAACTTCAGCCAGAGGATCTGGGGGAAGTAACAGTATGCCAATGTTTGTAGGATGAAAATGACATGTCTTGTGAAATTGTTCAATACTACACTATTCAGCCCTGGATAGAATAGTGAAAGGGTTGGCCATACTGTCAGAGAGAACGATGACTGCCGGTAACTATACAACCAACATACATTTCCAAGAAATGTAATTTATGCCTATTTGGAATGCCGCAAGTGGAGGTATGTTAATATCCTAGGGTATTTTGCTTTCCTATTTTATTTTTATGCAATATTGTGGTCTTTTAAAATCTCTGTGTTAATAATTAAAACTTCATTAAGTTGTGTGTATCTATTTCATGTTGAAGGGCAAGAGCTTGACTTTAGGCACTGCTAGAATCAGTAATTTTGGAAAAATTACTAGAGCTTTGAAAAGTGATGTCTTTTCCATGCAAGAAGACACACACAAGCTCCACATCAAGGGATACCAACCTCCACCTGCCTTCCTTTTGCTCAGTAGGAGCACTCTTCATCTCCTCACCTACCACAGAGCTTCTGTGCCACCTGCTGCTTTCCCTATTTTAAGGACACATTTCCAAATGTATCTGTTGCATTTACATTCAGTGATTTTCTTCATTTTGTGAATAAACGTGGATTGTACTCATGGCACTCCTGATAAACTAAAACTGCATGTGCTGCTATGTTACACGTCTGTGCTGTTCAAACACCTTGAGACACTGGCTCAATTTGCTTTTGCTGTCTGAACAGGCTGAGCTCCAGTTTGAGTTATTGTACAGTGTGGATTTTTTTTTCAAAGAGTTTTGAGCAAGACAGAAGCCTTTAACTTCCACTGGGGGAAGTTAAAGGTCCAAAAGTAACCTTTATGCCTGTGTTTAGGGACCTGGTGTTTGGGGTGCTGTTCCTGCAGCTGCTTTGATCAGCAGACTTGAGCCTCTCAGAGCTCCATTTGTATTTAGGACATAAAGACCCTGCCTTGTTCTTCTCTCCAAATGCACAAGTTACACACAGACTGTTCCACAGTTTCTTTGGTGACTTGGAAGCCTTCAAAAGTCTGGATCTTACATTGTTTCGTCCTCACCTCTGTCTCAATTCCCTGTCTATAAAATAGGGATAAGATCAGATTTCATACCTCCAAGGGGAAAAGCATGAAGACAAAAAGGAATTTTTTGGCACATTGGAGAGAAGTAAGGGATGTCTGTGAGACATCTGTCAGTAGTATATGAAGAGCCGATTAAACACTGAGGAGTAATTAATCAACTTTTGACTTAAACTCTTGCTAGTTTTCCAGTGGATGATAGTCAGCAGTGGGTCTATTTTCAGGAGAGTCCCACAGAGCAATCCATGGGTAAAGGTTGGTGTCTGTGTTCTAGAAAGCAGAACTTAAAGGAATTAGTGATTGCATTAGATGACCGACAAAGCAGAGGTTCCACTTTAATGAAACAGCTAGACCAAAAGGTGTTTTGAAGTGTATATGAAAAAAACAATAAAATAGAACAGTTGAAAGAGACCAATAATCATCTAGTTCACCTGCAAGAAGGATTGGCATTACTTACGTATATTTCATTAGTATAGTGATTACTGGCACAATGTCAGTGTTCTGTGCTCAGCATTTCAAACCCCTCTTGGTTATCAGTCCAAAGGAGTTGTGGTTTGAGGTCTCCCCTATATTCAGAGGTTGAGGGCACAGAGTCCCTTCAGTTGTAAAGTGGTTGTAAAATTGACTAGTATGGATCTAAAACAGGACTTTCAGAACATTAAGTCCAATCGATATTTGCACTGTGAGCAGATTTTGTCAAGCTCCCAGTGACATGCCTCTATTCTGCTGGCAGATGACATTATTTCTTACCGATGTCCTGATGCAGGATCACCAGTATTGTATTGTCATGTTTGTCAGCAGACATTGTGCTGCTTTCCCCAAGTTAGAATTCCCCATCCACATGATGTTTAAACCAGAATCACATATACCAATTTATTCCCAGGAGGCTTTGATGAACAGGACTAGCAAAGGGAAAGTCCCTCTTCAGTGTTCTGACTCCCAGTTCTGCAACATCCCATTCTCTCAGTTTCATGCTGCTCTTATTTCTGCTTCCAGGAACTACTAACCTGACACAGACATCTAGTCAGTCTCCAGGGAGTCTCTGGTGTGTGAATTTGGCCTTATAGTATCTGAGCCACAATGTCATCACTTTGGGGCCCCACACATAGATGGCAAGGGAGGAAACAATATAAATTGTGCTGGCCCCTGCTTTCTTGTGGTGAAATCTGTATTTGTCAGAAACTTCCAGCCTTTGTTCTGGGCTGGGAATGGGTTTCATAATGGGGAGAAAGGCACTTTCTATTCTGAGTGGAGAGAGCAGCACCAAGAAAGGTTTTAATTATCTGCCACCAGTGCAGAGCAGAGTTTCCTGAGAGTTTCAGGGGTTGATGAACTGTGCAGTCCAGGTCCAGTCTGTCACAGGGAGGAGGACTGCAGGAATGGAGCATGTTCTTATCCCGTGGGAAGGGGTCCTTGCTGGAGTGATGCCTAAAGATTTTTGCTGTTGATGCATTTTTCATAAATTTGTAGCTTTGTAGACTGTTAATACATAGTTATAACTTCTAGTACTTTTCTTGCCTTCTCCCATAGTTTAACAAACCCTTATTATTACATTATTGAAATTCTGTTTAGTCTTAAGTTTTATGCCTTCCCTTGCAATCATGCTCTTTTCCTCTGGTACAGTCCTGCACCTTGGGATCATACTATGACAATTGTCTGCTTAGTAGTTTTCAAATTCTTTGAGGGAGGGTTCTTGTTTATGTGCCATTTTTACTTTTTTTTTACTCTTCCTGTCTTGCTGTTGCTATTTCTCTGTCTTGTTACCCTTATCTGTTAGTGGTTCCCATTGCCTTTGCTAGATCCTTTCTCTGCCATGATAAGTATAAACCTAAATTCTGCATCCATTTGCAAGAGCTGTTGCTTCTTTCTGTCCCCCTTAATTTGATTAATATTTCCTTCCATCTCTTCTGCTTATTCAACTGGTCAGGTTGCTGATTTTAGTATCACCTTGCTTTCTCCTGCTGTTTCTGAAATGTGCTTTTTAAGAAATGCATCTGTCTCTGGCACCTTCATGGTCTCCCTATGTCCTGAGTCTTTTAGAAGCTTCAATGCCTTTATTTGGCATTTCTCAGGTCTAAATTGATAACTTACATTGTTTGAACTGAGTCAAATGCCAGGGGAGTGCTGCACTGCTGCTTTTCCATCGCTGCCTTTCCCCCACCCTGCTTCCTTTCACCTTTTCCTCTTCAGAGCAGTGCTGTGTTCAGCTTTTTTTGGTGTTTCTGTCACCAGATCACCCTGCCATTCTTTCTTTTTTCAGTTTCTGGCTCTTTCACTTTCTGCTCAGTCATGGCTCACATTTCTCCACCAGCTAATTCTCTCCATGCTCTGATGTTCTCTACCCTTGATTCATTTTCTCCTTCTCTTCCATTAGTCTAAACACTGAAAGTCCTCAGCCTTTAAATATTTCTAGGATCTCCTTCACTTCCTGCACTGGTTCCTCCCACTTTCACTTGCCATCTTCCTAATTTAAAATGGGACGGTTCAGAGTTTGGCTTATTCCCTTGTCCTTCATTTCAGGTGAATTTGACCTGTTTTAGCTCATTCCTCAAACTCCTCCTCCTGCTTTCAGCTGTTTCTTTGTAAGAGCTCTCTGCTTCCTCCCACAGGAAAGGAATAGGAAATAACCTCTTTTTTCTCTTTGCCTTGTTTCATTCTTCTCTTTCTTCTGTCCATCACTAATGCAGAAATTCTGTACCTATTTTGTTATTGTAATCCCAAGTAACACACTCTGAGGATTTCAAGTGCAGCATTTCAAAGAATTTGTGTGACTAATCATTTGCTCTAGAAGTGAAGAAGAAGTTTGTAGGTGGTGTTTTTACCAGTAGTGACTGCAGCATAGTGGGCTCTGTATCTCTGTCTCCAAGGCTACAGGATACAGTGAGAGTGAACTAAAAACATGTGATGCACAAAATCACTCTGGCACAAAGTAAATGCTGTGAGATGTGTTAGTTTTCTGTAAACTACATTTAATCCTTATGTTTTGCTTCTTTGTTTGAGAAATAAAGAATCAACTGTACAAATAAAACAGAGGACCTGCAGTTGTGTGTAATACAGGTGAAGAATAATGTTTCTCAGAATTACAGAGTTCTAAAAGCTGCATATTGTTCATTCTGTCCCATGGCTGTGACAGAGGGTGCTAAAGCCACTGTAGGTATGAGGGTTTCTTAGGTGAGTGATGTTGAATGTGTTGCCTCTCTAAGCACAGATCTGGACACTGGATGGAACAGACCTGGGAAAGTGCTAAGAAGAGTCTTTCACCTTTGACAGTAATGAAACCAGAAGATACTATTCTTATTCTGTATTAGAATAGAATAGTTCCACTTGGAAGGGACCTGCAAGGATCATCTAGTCCAATTGCTTGACCACTTCAGAGCTGAGCAAAAGTTAAAGCATTAAGGCATTAAGGGCAAAGTCCAAGTGCTTCTTAAACACTGACAGGCCTGGGACACTGACCGTCTCTCTAGAAAGCCTGTTACAGTATTTGACCAGCCTATCTGTAAATAAATGCTTCATAATGAACCTCCCCACTCAGAATAAAAAACAGCCCATATTTTTCTGATTACTCTACTGTTGTGCTCCCTGCTCACATGATTTTACTTTGAACATGTTTTCAGGTTTGTCACATCCAGGATGAATGGAGAGTCTTCAGTTGTTGAAGATCATATTTTGCATTAATTAAAGAACCACCGAACCTGGAGTGGGACAACCACCAGTATCAATGGAGGCTGGGGATGGAGAGATTGAGAGCAGTCCTGCCAAGATGGGGGATACCAGTGAAGGAAATGCTGGACATGAGCCAGCCGTGTGTGCTGGCAGCCCAGAAAACCGATCAGCTCCAGGCCCAGGTCCAGGGAAGCAATTTTCCCCTTCTTCTCTGCCCAGGTGAGACCCCACCTGCAGACCTGCCTACAGCTCTGGGGACCAACAGCAGAAGGATGTGGAATTGCTGGTGGCAGTCCAGAGCATGCCACAGAGCTGGTCCAAAGGCTGGAGCCCTTCTGCTCTGGAGACAGGCTGGGAGAGCTGGGGATGTTCAGCCAGGAGAGGAGGAGGCTCCGAGGACACCTTGTTACAGCCTTTCAGTAGTTAAAGGGGGCTTACAAGAAAAACAGAGGCTTTTCAAAAGCAGGCTTATAAGAAAAACAAGGAGACTTTTTACCAAAGCCTGTAGTGACAGGACATGGAATAATGGTTTTAAATGAAAAGAGGGTAGATTTTGATTGGACATAGCCGAGACAGGTTCACATAATAAGGTTGGTTTTTTTGTTTGCAATCCATGATAATGTAACACTGAATATTCTTATCCTTGAAAAGCCCTAATCCTTGAATCTTCTTGACCCTTTTGTTTAATTATGTCTTGCAGTTGTAAGATTTACATTCTAAACCTGCATGTAACTGTGGGTTTTATCTTCAGAACAGTAGGATTTAAATGACTGTGGGATACAGTTGCTAGCACTCATAAATCCCAAACCAACAAAAGGAATACTGTGAGGAATTACTGTCATCTTGTAAAACATATGCCATAGAAGTTCACTGAATTATCTTTTCCTTGATTTAATAACATATATTTGGAAAAAAAACCAAAACAAAATCACAAACAAAACCCATCAAAACACTAACAAACAAAAAATCAAAACAAAAAGAGATCCAAAGCAAAGCCTTTCATAGACATGTTTTCACTCAGGAATTAACGGTGACTATAAATTTACAACATCATTAGTTACACTGTTCATATTTGTAATTACTTGGGCTGTTAAATTATGTATCTTGCTTTTAAACTGAATTGGTCTGTTTTATGAGATTCCCTCCAGGACAGTATTGCATTCTATTGCATTCAAGCTAACAGACCTGTAATTGTTCAAAATACTTTTTAAGAAATCTCTCCTAAATATAACTACTGCATTGGATATTTACCAAATATTTTACCTCTAATATGGTAGAATTGATTAAAAATTGCCTCCATTATCAATTGCTGCAGTTATGTATGCGCCTTCTGTCCATTCTGAAATGCAGAGACAATGTAAGAATCTAATTAAAATTAAATTCCAATTATTTTCACGAGAGTTCAAGCTACTGCTGCAGGATGAAATGCAATCCATCCATATTGTCTATCTCCCCTTCTTTATACTGAGCCATCAGTTAAGAAAATCCATTTCTGGTTTCTTTGGTCAGTTGTCAGGGTCCAATACTCTCTTCTTTTAGAAAATCTTCATGAGGAAGATTTAATGTTTGGAAGGAGATTTACTGATTTGAAGATAAGTAAAGCATTACATAGATTTGATTTATAGACATGCCCCAGTTTTTACACCTTTCTTACTGTATCTCTCACTTCATGGACATTGCCAGTAGAACCCATCAGAGAGGTTTTACAGTATTGCCTGATGAGCTTCTGAAAAGAGTTTCAATTTTGTAAGGGAGGCAAGTATAAATGCTATAAACTGGAAATTGTACTTTGTCTGCTTTGGGAGCTTGTGACCCAGTGGCAAATTAGTGGCTGCCAAAGACTTCCATCATCAGTGATAGATAGGATCTTTTTCTGTTCTTGGTCATCAAAGAGAATATCGTAGAGGAGAAGGGTATCACAAACTTTGCAATGTTAAATTTAAAATTACACTATGGCTTGTGGAAAAAAAAATAGAAAGGGGAACTAACAACCTGGCTTTAAAATCAGTGACTCCATGCACTAGCTGTGGGGACTGGCATTCTCAGCACTTACCTAAGGTGTCATGCAATTTAAACGGAAGGAGGAAAAAACATCCCATGCAGATGTTCGTAAAGGTGATGTTGAGAAGGGTTTGACCCATCTGGTTACTGGAAGAGTTCAAGGCCAGTTTGGATGGGACTTGGAGCAACCTGGTCTAGTGGAAAGTGCCCCTGTCCATGGCAGGGGGGTTGGAGCTAGATCATTTTTAAGTTCCATTCAATCCAAATCACTCAGGAATTGTGTGACTGTGGTTGTCCTTCCTGACTAGAGCACTACTAAAATTGAGCCACCATCTACTGATCTCCTCTCCTATACTAAATCATTTCTTTGTAGAAGGCTATTGGGTTACTTGAGCATGACTTTTCTCTTCATAAATCACAGAATATTCTGAGCTGGAAAGGACTCACAAGGATCACCAAGTCCACCTCTGAAGTGAATGATTCATAGAGAGATTGAACCTTGGTGTTATTAGCACCATGCTCTAACCAGCTGAGCTAAAATCTTCGCAAATTGCTCCCAATCACCTTTGTGCCTCCTTGAGTTTGGAAGTGCTTTTCAGGAAGGTTTGCTTCATCACCTTTCCAGGGAGAGAGGTGAGGCTGACAAGCCTGTAGTTCCCTGAATCTTCCTTTTTGCCCTTCTTGAAGATATGAGTGATACGTGCTTTCTTTCAGCCCTCAGGAGCCTCCTGCTATCACCACGCCCTCTCAAAGACAATCACGACTGGCCTCGAAGTGATGTTACCTAGCTCCGTCACTATCCATGGGTGCATCCTTTCAGGTTTCTGCCAAAAGTGGTTCCCATCTCAGTCTGCTCCACTGAAGGTGAATATTCCTTGCTCTCAAGCTTTCCTTTAGGCTCAGAGGCCTGCAATCCCTGAAGGCTGCAATTCCATGTCCTTCATCACTGGGGTGCTTGCCCCATTTGGTCATGGGTCCATGTTTTCCTTAGTTTTCTGTTGCTACAGACATACCTGCAGAAGCCTCTCTTATTGCTCTATATAAGCCTCTCTGTATTGGACTCCAGGTGGGCTTTGGTTTTCCCTATCCCTTTTCTGCTTGTTTGGATAACACCTCTATATGCCTCCTGGATTACCTGTCCCTTCTCTCATCTCACAGTGCCTCTCAGTGACCTGAGTTATTTCTGGATATTTAAGAATCATTAATTGACTCAAAACCCAAATTTTCTTCCTTCTCCAACATCAGTTATGGCCCTTAAGGTTATGTAAAACAGGATCAGCCAAGTAAAGGTTTGTAGCCTGATTCTGTTGTTGGAGGAGCAACACCTGGGACTTAACCTGGAACTCTGAGCAACTTTTAAAGTGAATAGTAGGCTCACATGTGCACTTTTAACCCATGGGATGTTACTGATAGGTAAGGCTTTGTAAAGGAAAAGATCTTGTAACGTGGCTCCAGCCTGTCACATAGGCTAAGTAGAAGGGAACTATGGGAGAATGATTCAGCTGGAATAGAGGGATGTGAGAACCTGAGAGATTACTGCATGAGAACCTGAGAGACTGCTGCGTGACATTTGCGTGTCCACCTTGTGGTGTTTGGTGGTTGGTTGACTTGAGCTTGTTGTGCCTTAAAGCTATGTAAACTGATAACCAGTTACCTGCTTAAAAAGACCGAGTTTTTTCCAATAAACAGTTCTCCTTTGCACCTGCCTGGAGTCTCTGCGTCGCTCATTAACACCACAGACAGCGAATTAAGGCAACAATGGGATGTTTTGGGATTGTGACTACTTGGATTAGATCATGTGATGTTACCTAATTTTCACATGTTTGTCAAATTACGTGCATCATGGCAGCTTAAACTGCAAGGTAACTATTTTTTGGTTTTTTACAAAGCTCAAACACAATAATTAGGAGGCATACTGGTCAGTGTCTGGAACTCATAAAGCAATGCTATGCCACAGATAACTAATATTCATGAGACTAGGATTGTGATGGACATAAACTCCCACGAGATGGAGCTGCACCATACCAGTTCATTATGCCTCTCTCTGGGCTGTTGGTTCGTGTGTGTGTGTGTGTGTGTGTGTGTGTGTGTGTGTGTGTGTGTGTGTGTGTAATCCTCTCCACAGACAGCTCCAGTGCCTATTTGTGGCAGGTATATTTAATGAAGTTCAGGTCTTGTATTTTATATATGCACACAGCATATTCTGCACAGACTGTCTGGTCAGTGTGGCACTGCTCCCATTTGCTGCTGGCATCTGCAGTCCAGGGTATTTGTGGGATGTTGTTCCATCCCAGTGCACAACAGTTGTGGATGGTAAATATGGTTTGTCAGAGGGGAAAAAAGGTCACGCCATCTGCATTTTTCTTTTTCCTGGAGAAATCATCAGATCTTACTTCAGACCTGCCACTCCATGTCAGACCAGAGCTTGAGCCCAGGCTTAAGCATGGAGAAATTCCGTGTAAGTGGGCGATTCCTGGACAGTACCCGAGTCCCTGCAGACTTCTCGTCCCGCTGCTGGGCAGAAGAGACCAATGGAGTCGGCAGCATGTGGGTGAGATTTGACTCTGCTGATCTCAGAGCCTTTCCTTCCTGAACAAACATTTTCCATTCTGAAATAATCACCTCACTATATATAGAAAACTCCTCCAAAGCAAAAGCCATGTTCTTAGGAAGGGTTATTCCTCAAATTGTTTTCTTCCTTTCACCAGAAGCAGCAGGTCCTTTGCTATCAGGCTTATACCTGTTTACAAACACTGCTGACCAAAGGCATGTGTCACCTCATGCAAAAATAACCTGGATTTCCCCTGCAGCCTCTGCGCCCCCTGCCCCCAATCTGTGGATTCCGAGGCTGTGTCTGTAATCACAATCCACTGCATTTCGGAAACCACCCCCCCATCTCGCTTCCTCCCAGCTGATTTTCAGGGGAACAGAAGGAGACTTGTTTGCTACCAGGGAGGAAGTCCAGGCCTTAGCAAGCAGCTTTCTAAGAGGCACCGGTGAGAGCAGTGTGCTTCAATCAGTGTTCGCTCACAGAACTGCTGCCAAATGAGGTCACCCAGCTGCAAACATGGATGAAGAAATTTCAGAAGAGGAGAATGGAAGAAGCCAGTACAGGAAGTAGAGCAGTCAGTAGCACAGGGCTCAGCTCAGTCAACTCACTCTCTGGAAATGTTGATTTCAGTTTTGTCTTGGCTCACAGATGGACATATATTAGATGGTTTCATTGTCATCATTATCTCATTCCCTTTTCTCATAACAATAACTCCTTGGTTTGACACAGTTCAGCCATCTCTTTGGGAAGGGTTTCATGGGGAAGGCAGCACGCAGGTTTGGAGGGCAGTTCAGACACCAGGACTGGTTGACACTGTCCATGTCCTTTGGGAATTACAAAGCTCACAGAAGCTCTGGGACAGACTCTACCTCTTGAGAAAGGCCATAGACTTGTGGAACTGGAGAATATCACATTGGAAGTGATCTCAGGGATTATCTGGTGCAAATTTTCTGGCCAAAAGCATGGACCATATGAGCTGGCCCAGCACCCTTATGAGCCAAGATGGACAGCTTTGACTGCTAGGAATCTGTTATGCCTTTTTCATAGTTATTCTAGTGATTAATTACTCCTTCTACTGAACCACTGGTTTGTCCTTTCAGTTTGTATAACTTCAGTTCCACAGCATTACTCTTGTTACACCTTTACTTGCTAGACTGAAACATTACTATTATATTATTATTATGCAAATAATTAAAAATTTTCATTCTTAGAGATCCTTAGAAATCATGACTTTTTAAAATCTTTCTAAAGGTCTTCACATTGAATCTTGTTCCTGACTGGTTCTTACCAGTCTTCTCTGGCCATTTTGAGTTTTCTACAATCTTTCTAAATATTGAACATTAAGTTTGCATCACTAAAGCTGCAGTAACAATTTCCCTGTTTTTCTGTTAAATATAAACTGTTTAGTCAGTTTATATTTCCTTGAAGATCATTAGTCAAGATACTAAACAATATTGACAGAACTTTTAAAATTCTTATTATTTCTTTGTAGGAAGTTTATCTGCTTATTAGGAATAAAATGCTGTACAGATAGACTATAAAAACAGTCTATACAGTTTGGGTTATAGGGACCTGCAGGTTAAATATTAATCAGCTGAGGGCATATTGTAAAAACAAAATAACACCATATGAGATGGTATTAACAGACATATGACTTGCAGGATGCATGAACTAACATTTCTGGCTCTGCTTTGCTGTAATCAGGCCCACACCCACAGACTATGTCCAGTCCTAGTCAGTGCACCTCAGAGAATGCAGACAAATCCAAGAAAGTCTAGAGGAGACAATTAGTGGTTCAGAAAATGCAATATGAAAAGATTAAATGCTCTGGGCAATTCATCTTAGAGAGGAGTGAAAAGATATGACGACCACCTTGATTTGTAAAGGACAGTTGCAAAGAGAGCAATCTACTTCCAGTGTTCCTGACAAGTAATACAAGAAGTAACATGTTTAAATAATAGCAAAGATAATTTAGTACTGAATAGATTGACTGGCAGGTTTATGAAATCTTCATTATGAGTGGACTTTTAGAACTAGCTAGGTGCACATCTGCTGAGTATGGCAGGTGCTCCTAGGTTCAACTGAAGCCTCTTCGAGGTGAGGGGATTAATCATCTGACAGCCCTAGATCTTTCTGCTTCTTCTTCTGTTTAAAACCTGCCTGTACTATGCTGTTTAGAAAATACCTGCAGACAATATAACTGCTGTCTCACTTGTAGCCTTGTCCTTCCACGGTCTTTGGTGTATCCACTGAATCATTTTGTCTTCTGGGTATGATTATGTTATGCTCCACTTGAAGTTTTAACATCTACATGCTTCTAGATATTACCAAATGAGCTGTTTGAGATGTCCCATGCTGAATTTAGAGACAGCTGCTAGTTGGGAATGCAAGGAACTCCAAAATTAAGGGCAAGTCCAGGGCTGGGAGAGTTGAAACGATGAGCAGTGGGACTCCTAGCGTGAACCATGCAGGGTATAATATAAGCTCAAGACAAGAGGTAGCATGAAGAAACGCTTTAAGCCCAATTATTTTGCAGTTCTTACTGTGCTAGAGAATTTCTTTATAAAAGGAGGAAAGGTTGACAACCAAGTGTTCAGGGCATTTGGTACTGTGCAAGATGAAGCCCTGGAAAAATATGACTGCTACCATGAGAAAAAAAGGGAAGCAAGTGGAGGTGATAGTTGAATTCGTCCATGATGTAGCCAAAGCTGCCCACTGCTCAATCCAGTGGCTTGCAACACTACCAGAGCTTCACTTAAAAGCATCCATCACATGCAGCCCAGGGAGAGTACCTTACATTCAGGACTTCAGACTGCTAGAGAACAGTCCCTATGGCACAGAAATATGCCTGATGCAAGAACTTTGTGTGGCAGGAGCTCTGTGTCCATCCAGGCAAGCAGGGAATACAGAACTCTTCCACTGTGAGGTTCAAAGCTCTCTAGTTGGGTTAGATCCAGAAGCAGCACACAGGAGCATTTCCTCTTGTCCTGGCTGTGAATACAGAGCTGCACAGCTGAGGTACCAGCTCCATTTGTAGGCGAAATGATCCTGCAGCTTTTTATCTATTCATGGATTTCATGGATTTGCTTTCATGGATTTCAAGGGAATTCTAAATGGCAGAGGCAAACTTGGGATCTCACATGAAAAAGACTTTCTCCTGCTTTGGGGAGAGCTGTCCCCTCACTTTTCCTCTAGCCCCAGCCATGTATGTTCTTAGCAGGTGCCTTATTTTATTTTTAACCTCCATTCTGCATGGAGGAAGCCTTTGCTTACTGCGAACATCCGGAAATCAGAGCCTAAGCACATCCTAGAAGGATTTCCGGTTTGGGACTTCGGAGCCAGACTTCAGCCTGCACAAGCAGAAGCCTCTGAGCGGCGAGCTCAGTCCTGCCGTGCTGTGGGCCAGGTGACTCCTGTCTGCTTCAGGAGCGAGTTGCCATGTAGCAGGAAGGTGTCAAACTGCCCAACCACTTCTCACCTGCTCGGGATGAGGATAGGAACATGCAAAGTCCAGTCTGGGTGGGGATGTACCTGATTCTGGGTTCTGGGTCAGTGTGATGGCAGAACAGCATCATGCGGGGTAGCATGGCATCCCACCAGTCTGACTGCAGCTCTTGGAGCATGCAGAGAATGTGTTTTCTGTGCTCATCTCAGCTGTGCTTAGGCCACTGTGGGTTCCAGTTTGCCATATTTTACCACCTCCTACATTATTTCAATTTTGGGAGTCCACCAAAGCACTGATTAAATATTACCACCAGTAACGATCTGTCCTTGAGGAAATGCACAGTCTTTTCAAGTTTTGGAGTATGTATTTCATGTATTTCAATTTTTTTTTCAGTAAAGAGCTCAGAAAAAAAAAGTACATGGATAAGGTAGGTCAGTGACAAAAAGCCAAGAGGCATTGTGAGTATAGAGGGTGACTGGAACATCATAAAAGCAAAAAGCTATTATTGAGGAGTACCATAACAGAAATGGAATGAAATTCATCGATTCGTAGTAGACAGTCCTGTGGTTAATAGGGGTGTCCAGAATTGCTTCATCCAGCCTCTCATGTGAAGACAACCAACAATACCAGATCAGATCAACCTTGGAAACTTGCAAGAGGATGAGATTCACTACTCTGTGAGTTGCCTTTTCCACTGCTACACTACTCTCCTGGTGAAAATCTTTCCCTAATATTCACTCTGAATCTCTCAAGGTATAAGTGTGGTCATTGTTATTGTGCACTTGTCTGCACCTGGTTCCATCGTGTTTGTAATCTGTCCCTCAGATAGCAGCAGGATGTGTTAAACAGCCCTATTGCTTAAGCATCACCAGACCAAGACAGCCCAGGTTCTTCAGTGTCTTGTTATAAATTGATCAGATGTGCCAGACCATCATCAATCTCCTACATATCCCTCCTTACACAACTCCTATCTTTTCCATATCCCTCATGAACAGGGAGAGGCAAAAATGTACAGAGGGTTCCAGGTGGGGCTTCACTATATCCCAGTTCAAAGGGGATGATTATTTCCCTTGATCTGCTGCTGACCATTCTCCTACTGCAGTGCAGAAAATTGTCCGCCTGATTTGCAATTAGAGCATCTTACTGACTCTTCATCCCATGCTGACCCCTACCCCCATGTTCCTTTCAGCAGGGCTGCGACTTAGCCAGATGGTTCCCAACCTGTAGCAATTTTGGGGTTATTCTGACTCAGGTGTAGAACATTGTACTTCTCCTTATTGAGCTTCACAAGGTTTCTGCTGTGTTTCTAGACACCTCTTTGGATTAAAGTGCCACGTATCAGTGACCCCTCCTAGTGTCATCTTCAGAGTTGTACTCCATGTCATCACAGAGTATCAACGAAGACACTGAACAATACTGGCTCCCAAATCAATGATTCATATATTTTGTTGGCTGCTAGGCACCAACCCTGTATTGAGTCACTGACTGCTACACTTACAGCCCAGAGGTGCAACCAGTCTTCAGCCCACCTGATGCTCTATTAATTCAGACCATATATCCTCAGGCTATAAGCTAAAGTTTTGTGGATGCAGCTGTCAAGGCTGTCAAGGTACTTTGCATCTAGTCCTTTCCTTTCATCTATACAACCAGTCATTTTTTTCAGAGAACTGGGCTGCTCAGGCATGATTTGTGCTTGCTAAATCTATGCTGACTATTTCTGATAGCCTCCTTGTTCTTCATATGGTCAGAAATGGATTCTGAGACAATACAGTCCATAAGTTTTCCAGGTATGGTGATGACCTTGACAAACTGGTGATTCTCTGAGTTCCTTGTTCCCTTTCTTAAAGGCAAGTGTAATGTTTGAATTATAGAAACAGAGCAGGGGAAGGAAGGTTGGAAGGAGCCTTTAACCTATTCTAAGCCTCCTGCAATGAGCAGGGACATCTTCTACTGGATCAGGTGATGCAGAGCCCCATCCAACCATCCAACCTGACCTTGAGTGTTTCGCCACCCTCACCATAAACATTTCTTCCGTATACTTAGTCTGAATCTACTGTGGTTTCATTTAAAAACATCACCCCTTGTCCTGTCATTACAGGCCCTGCTAAAAAGTCTGTCCCCATCTTTGTCATAATCCCCCTTTAAGTTCTGGAAGGGGCTCTAAGATCTCCCCAGAGCCCTCTTTCTCCAGGCTGAGCAACCCTAAGTCTTTCAGTGTGTCCTCACAGGAGAGGTGCTCCAGTTCTCTGATTATTTTTGGGGCTCTTCTCTGGATCACTCCAACAGGTCTATATCTTTCCTGTACTGAGGACTCCAGAGCTGGGAGCAGTGCACCAGCTGGGGTCTTTCCAGAGTAGAGCAGAGGGGAAGAATTATTGACCTTGTTCCTGCTGGCCACACTATTGCTGACAGAAACCGGGTGCCATGTGCCTTCTCACCCACCTGGGCACATGCTGTCTCATGTTTAGCCACTGTCAACCAGCACCCCCAGGGCCTTTTCCAGCTTTCCAGCCACTCTGTTCCCAGCCTGGAGTGCTGCCTGAGGTTGTGGTGATCCAAGTCCAGGACCCCGTACTTGGCCTGGCTGAACATCATACATCAGCTGATCAGCCCATCAATTCAGTCTGTCCAGATCCCTCTGCAGAGCCTTCCTATGCTCCAACAGATTAGCAATCCTGCCCAACATGGCTGAACACATAATCCTTCTCCTCCTTCCTTGTTACCAGTTTGCCAGTTGTGTTTATCGGCAGGGTACATGGTCTTTGACATTTCTTTTCTGGCTGACATAGCTGTAGAAAGTATTTTTATTATTCTTTACATTTCTTGCCAAGATCAGCTCCAGTTGTGTCTTGGCCTTCCTCACAATTTCCCTAAACAACTGGGCAAGGTCCCTATACTCCTTTTGGGATACCTGTTCCTGTTTCCACTGCCTGTGCATTTCCTTCTTGCTCTTTAGTTTGACCAGCAGGTTCTGACTCAGACGTGTCAGTCTCTTGCCTTCCTTGCCTGATTTCTTACACATGGGGATTGAGAGCTGTTGCACTCTACGCAGTGTCACTAAAAGGCCTTTCAGAGAAATAGAGACATAATAGCTAAGTAAAGGCTGAAGTTGTTAAAACTGAAACAGGCACAAGATTGCAAGGACCACCTCATTGAGAGTCAGCTCAAGACTTCCTCTGGTCCAGCATCCAAAAGTGGCTTTAAGTGGATGCAGAGAAAGGGGTGGAAGAACAGGAGAAGCGCACACAATTTCACCTAAGTACTTCTGCAGACCCATCCCGTTGTGACTCACATGACTTATGAACTGGAGGTGGTTTCCTCTGTTCAGGAACCCTCAAAGGATTTGTGAGAATGGTGAGGCCCTGGCACAGGCTGCCCAGAGAAGCTGTGGCTGCCCCATCCTTGGAAGTGTTCGAGGCCAGGTTGGGACGGGAAGACCAGGGAGCAACCTATCTAGTGGGAGGTGTTCTTGCCCAGGGCACAGGTGTTGGGAGGAGGTGATCTTTAAAGCCCCTCCCAACCCCAGACCATTCTGTGATTCTATGGTTCTGAGATTTCTCTTCTGTGAACTCTTGGCACTTCTTATGCCAATATAAGTGTTGAGCATCTACAGCATTCTATGTCAAGAAGTTTGGGTTAGGGTTAGAAGTTCCCCAGGCCCACAGACCCTCACATGAACCACCACCTTCTTTGGTTTGATCTTAGTTTCTGTTAGCCTCATGCCATGCCTCATTTATATTGGAAGACACAGTGAACAAAACCAGCTCCACAGAGCTGAACAAAAAGACCATCCACAGATTGCTCATGGTTGCATTGTCCTCTTCCGCATTTCCCTCATTTCTCACCTTTCCAGAGTGGAAACGAAATTGTTCCATGCATTGAATTAGTCTGGACCTTTATCGGCCTTGTTGCCCTCTTCTGATTTTTTTTCCTGCCTTCCTGTGACCTTCTCAAGATAGATGTAGGAGGAAATAAACTGAATATGCTACAGCTTGGTGAATTTATTATTAAAATTGTAAGATGTGCTATTCAGGGTCAAAAGCATTTGGTTTCTTTAGGGTACCTTTAGATAAGTGAAAATAATCCAGAGTTATTTTTTATATCTAAATCCAGCTCAACCTATGTGATATTCAGGAGGAGACGCAGACATGCAAATCCTGAAGAATTCCTTCTCTATGAAATTTGTCTGGTGGTCTCAATACTTATTTGAATTGATTGTAACTGATGGAAGAACCTTTTCTTGATGGAGCACACTGACCCAGGGCCTTTAGCAGATGATCTCAGCGACGGACCCTAGTCAACAGCAGTTTTGCCTCTAAGAAATCAAAGAAGGTCCAGCAGTGGTTATTGGCCTAGAGACTGTGTGGCTCCAACAGACACACAGACACTGCTGAGACCTGGCCTGTCTGGAGCAGGGAAATGCTGCCTGAGTGGCGAAGCTGAGCTGAGGAGCCAGTTGCTGGTGGAAATGCCTGGACAGTCATCAGAGTCTTGTTTCTTTTCCCATGGCATAGACTGGTGGAGTCCCAGTCCCTTCTTGCACAGGCATATTGGCTGAGCATCTTCCAGCCAGGACCTTAAGGAGCCCTGATGTGAGTCAAGGTGTTGGCAGGTCACAGGTACTTGAGCTCTGGATCATGTGCTGAAGAAGGAACTGCGATGGAGAGGCAAGAATGGCCTGGGATCATGTCCCCACATGCCCCCAGTGTCGCCCATAGCTTCATTTAATCGCCTCGCCAGCCCTTTTCCGGCCCGGTCCCGTCCCACTGCTGCCTCCTGCTCCTTCCAACCCCTTCCCATTTTCTCGGGCTCCCGGCGCCCACCGCTTTCTTCCATCTTTCTGTATCCCGGGTCCAGCCCTTCCTCCGTCTCCGTGCCGATCCTGCTCCCCGGCCCCTTGGTGCCCCGCCACACCGGCCCGCCGCAGCACCCCCTCCGGCCCGCCCGGGGCCGCCTCGAGGCCACGCTCCGCCGGCGCGCTCCGGTGCGGGGCGGGGAGGGGGCGGTGGAGGGAGAGGGGGGCTGAGGGCGGCGCTGGGTCGGGTTTCAGCAGGAGCCTTCGCGCCGAGCCAGCGCCGAACCGCCGCCGAGCGCTCCGCAGGGCCACAGCCGCACCGGGGCGGCGGCGGCACCGGGGGCACCGGAGCATTCGGGGCGCTGGAGCGGCCGGCGGTACCGGAGCGACCGTGGCACCGGAGGAGCGGGGAGGCTGCGGGACGTCGTGGCGGGGCCGGACCCTTGCGGGATGTGAACGCCGCCGGCACGGGACGCGCGGTGTAAGTCCTAGCGTCGGGGACTGGCCCTAGCTCGCCCCCGCCCGTTGTCCCGCACGGTGGCATCGTCGCACGGTGGGACCGGACCGGGACCGGGACCAGGCGCTTTGTTCTGCCTCAGCCGCGGAGACAATGGAGCTGGGGGGGAAGGCGGGGGGTGGCGGGGGGACGCGCCCGCGGCGGCGCAACACCGCGGACCCGCGGCCGGACCGGGCTCGCTGGCGGCCCCGGCGCTGGCAGCTGCCGGGAGGGACGGGACGGGACGGGACGGGACCGGGCGCTCGCGGTGCCGCCGCAGGGCAGACCAGCCGAGGAGAGGGCGCTCAGCGGAACCGTGAAGGCGCCGGGCGGGGGCTGCGGGCCCGGGCGGAGCGCGGAGCGGGGCTGGCAGAATGCCGGCACCGAGACCGCCCGGTGCGGGACGTCCGGGAGCGCCAGGGACGGGGACAGGGAGCCGGGAGCGGACGGTGGGCCCGGCGGCCGGGGAGCCCCGGGAGCCTGGAGCTCCGGGGGAGAGCGAGCCCCGACAGCCGGGGGCTCCAGTGTGCGGCGAGCAGGCGAGGCTCCGCAGCGCCCTGGCGATGGGCACTGGAGGGATGCAGCGCGGGGATGTCTCGAGACTGGCACTGTGGGAATTGGCTCCGGCGCGAAAAAATTCATTAGAACTTCCTTTGTGGGGGATGCATTCTGAGAGACAGGAGAGCCCGCGGGGACCAGTGTAGTACAAAAATGGGATTCACAAGGATGCAGTGGGACTTAACTGCATCCACAGGAAAGGACTGCCACTGCCACTCTGGCGGCTTGGAGCCTATATCAGAGGGTCATGAGGCTGTGTGGCCCGGCTGAGAGCGAGCAGAAGGGTGCTGGTCCTGAAGGCCCAGGTGGGAGATGGTAGGGGGCCCAGGAATCACGGAGGTGGCTGTAGATAGTGGTAGGCTGAGTAGAGGCTGGAAGCGAGTTGTTAGCCCAAGGCTGCACTGCAGGCAAGTCAGGGCAGTGCATGGTTCCGAGGGCAGATCATCTGAAACTAGAGAAAGAAAGAATCTGTGTGAATGTACAGGAGGAAAGCATATTCCAGGTCAGTGACTGGTGCTCAGCAAAGATTAAACGGGCTTCCTCTTCTGGGCTGGTGTCTCAAAAACATTACGTGAGTCATGGCCTTTCATGTCAGACCTAGGGTATGGCATCCCACCTGCAGCTTTCATGGAGCCTTTGCACAGCAAGCACTCTGACATCTGTTTGTGTGGCATGCACAGTGGGTGCTGTCTTTCCAGCTTCTCTGCTGGGGCTGCTGTGAGCCTGCTTCCCCTGTCTCATGGCTGACACAAGGAGCAAGGTGCCACTGGCAGGCCGGCAAAGGTGCACACAGTGATCCCAATGTAATTCCATGTAGTTTTTCTTTCCAAATGTCACACATCTGCCAAGTGTAGGCTGGGCTCCCCTGGTGCGCCAGCTTGTCAGCCCTAGGCTTAGATGGATGTTGCAGCTCGCTCCATTTTAGCTGCTCTTCCTGTCAACGTCCTCACCATGGCTCTGGACCTCAAAGACCAATGTGAAGAGATTCTCATCCTGCTCATCCTGGCAGTTTTTTTGAGACTCCTCCTGCCGTTCTTCACAAGGGATCTCGGTGCCCGGTGGTGGGAGGGATAGAGAGGGAGAGGGGCAGTCTGGCTCACATTACATGGACTGGCCAAGCCAGCCCCTGCACTGAGCTCTCTGCTAACTGGAAGCAGCTGTTCAGAATTGGTGACTCTGCATCCAGTGAGGTCACTGCTGTCTCCCTCTGACCCAAGCCCGCAGACCTCATTGTAACAGGGGCTCCTGGTACCAAGGATGGCTTCTGCTCACCTCATACCGGTGCAGTCTGGTAGCTGTTCAGTTGCACCTCTTGCTGAAAGATAGGCTTGCTTTGAAACTACCCAGTTGCATCCAGGCTGGATAGAAATGAAGAAGTTTATACAGACTTTCATCACCAGTTCCCCAGCCCAGGGACCATAATTTTTGTTCCCTGATTATGCTAGTGCTCTTAGCTGCTCTTCACACTCCCCATATTTGCTTTTTAAGTTTCTCTTCCCTCCACCAGCAGCCCACAAAGCCTTAATGGCTTCTCAAGAGCCATATTACTAATCAAATCAGGTGGGCATTTCCCCATGTCTGTGCCCTGATCTCTTCCAGACACTGTCCAAGAACTGTTAGCTCCATCCTGTCCTTAGTGAAGTTGCCCTGAATCTTGGCCCTCTACCTGCTTTTCTACACTTTTTTTTTTTTTTTTTTTTTTTTTTTTGTCTAATCTCCTGCCAAGGCTTTAAACCCTCTGCCCTGTCCCTTTCCATGACCTGAGCAGCTGGAGCACCATTGGAATGGTGCAGTCTCAACACACAAGCTACCCCGGGCCCTATTCCTCCAGCACTGCGTGTTCTGGGGTTAGGCGGTTACCCCTCCAGCTGGGAATTACAACTAGCTCCAACAGAGAGACAGACGTGTCTAGGACCACCACATTAGTGCAGATTCCTGACTCACAGCCCACATGGACAAAAGTATCTTATTTTGACTTCTGCTCCTACGACATTGTGAGGGCTCTCACTTGCTGGGTGCAAGAAGAGCATATGGATTTACCTCAGAATGTGTGGATAGGCCTCAGACACTGGATGCTCACTGAAGTAAACACTTCTTTATGAGTGGAAAATGCTTTTTAATGATTTTGTTTCAATCACTAACCCAGAATTTCCACAGAAAAAAACCAAATCTAGACAACTGACAGGGTGGGAAAGGGGACCCAAAAATAATCATCCTGTGTGCCTCGGAAAGGGTTAACACTGCCATGGGGTTCTTTGGTCAAGGGCTGACATTCTTAGTCCCCAAACTGGGCACTGCCAGCCACCTCCATCCCCCAAGACAGGGAGGTTCTTGCTCCTGCATCTGACATAAACGGCTCCTGAGCGTGGTTATAGGACCAGCAGCAAATGCTTTCAAGAGAGTCCAAGTGTGAGCTCATGCTGCCGCCATCCCTGCAGACCACGAAGCCTTGTTCGCTGTGGCTGAGCGAGTGTTGGGGTTGGTGTTCTTCAGCAGCTCCTGGCCGCTGGATTATTCAGGCTGTTATCAGGAGGGGTGGGCAGGGGGCTGGCTGCCCATGGTCACAGGGAGTGTGTCCGGCATGTCTGCCATGTCCGGCTGCAGTGCTGCAGGAGCTGTGGCTGGCTGTGCGTCCCTCCCCCACTGCTGCATCGAAATGCAGTTACGGGGGAAAGGGAGGGAAGGAGTCAGAGCCAGCAAGGAGCAGCAAGAAGGAGACAAAGGAGGGGAGTGAGCAGTGGAGGGTGTGGGACGGAGCAGCTGGCAGCTCAGAAGGAGTCGCTGCGTTCCTACTGCACTGCCACCACCCTCCATGGTACCAGCTTGGGGCACCCACAGATCTCTGTGCCAGCCCAAACAATGAGCATGGTCTGATTTTATCACGGGCATTCCCAGCTGTGGGCACATCCTTTGCAATACAGCCGTTTTGATTTATTGTTCACTGGATGGAAGCCCATTCCAGTTCTGTGCTCCCTCCCAGAGACACCAGATTTGCGCTTCATGGGTTTTTGGTACCTATATCCCTGTGGTCCTGAAAGGCATGTTGCCAGAGAGAGAGGGAGGTGGGGGCTAGGGTCTCAACGAGTTACTCACTGAGCTATCTCATAATTTGAGACCAGCTTTTCTCAGGGTGAAGAGGTACAAGGCTGCTGTTTGCCCAAAAACCTCTGTCTTCTTGCAGACAGGTTCTGAACCTCACAGAAAGCATTCAGCTGTTAAAGATACAGGAGCATGCCACTCTGGAGCAGCTGGCACCAGTGTTGCCAAGTGGGCAGAGGTTGGAAAGAGCACTTGAGCATGTAGGAAGCACCTATGTGACAGGGTACTAGCTGCTGGCCTCGGTGCACTGTCACTGTTGTGACCTGCTGGGCTGACTGCAGGTGCTGTCCCAGGCCTTTGTTCTGGGCAGCCTCTGACATGGTGTCACATTCACTTCTTGTGAGGGAGAGGTGATACCTGTGATCAGGCACCAGATACCTGGCAGGCCTTCCCTCTCCAGGCTTTTTTCTGTCCTTCCTTTGCTCCCTCTTAACCAGTATCCTCTGGTCTGCATTCCAGGCAGGATTAAAGCAAACTCTGCAAAGGAGATCAAGCCAACCTCAATTCTGCTGGTTGCCAGCCATGGAGCAAATGAAGAGGTCAACAATGCTTCTGCTGGAGCTGCTCATTCTTGGGGCCCTGAGAGCAGGGATGGGCTCTGCTGTCCTGGGCACCCTGGATCTACAAATAGATGAGGAGCAGCCAGCTGGCACCATCATTGGGGACATCAGTGCCGGCCTGCCCCCTGAAACTAGTGCCTACATGTATTTCATCTCAGCACAGGAGGGCAGCGGCGTCTCCACTGACTTGGGAATAGATGAAAATACTGGGATCATCAAAACAGCTCGTGTCCTGGACCGGGAGACCCGGGACCGGTACAGCTTCATTGCTGTCACCCCAGAGGGCATTACGGTAGAAGTTAACATCCAAGTGAATGACATCAATGACCATGCCCCAGCCTTTCCCAAACAGCACAGCACCTTTCAGGTCCCAGAGCACACACCCATTGGCAGCAGGTTTCCCTTGGACCCAGCCTTTGATGCTGACAGTGGCCTCCTGAACACACAAGGCTATGTGATTAAGGGAGGGAATGTGGGGCAGGCCTTCCGCCTGGAAACACGTCGAGGCCCCAATGGGGTCCTGTATTTGGACCTGGTGGTCAGTAATGTTCTGGATCGGGAGAACCGTTCATCATACTCGCTGCTGTTGGAAGCCTATGATGGTGGTTCTCCTCCCCGGAGCACCCAGATGACACTGGATGTGTCCATCCAAGACATCAATGACAATGCTCCCAGCTTCAACCAGAGCCGCTATCATACACTCATCTCAGAGAATCTGAAACCTGGCAGCAGCATCCTGCAGGTCTTTGCCTCTGATGCAGATGAAGGTGACAATGGGGATGTGATTTATGAGATTAATCGGCGGCAGAGCGATCCTGACCAGTACTTTACCATTGATGCTCGGACTGGAGTCATCAAGCTCAACAAGGGTCTGGACTATGAAGTGAGGAAGGTGCATGAGCTGGTGGTGCAGGCAAGGGATAAGGCTGTCCATCCTGAGGTCACCACAGCCTTTGTCACTATTCATGTCCGTGACTATAATGACAACCAGCCCACCATGACTATCATCTTTCTGAGTGAGGATGGCTCCCCACAGATCTCCGAGGGAGCCCAGCCCGGACAGTACGTGGCACGCATTTCTGTTTCCGATCCAGACTATGGAGAGTACTCCAATGTCAATGTCACACTGGAGGGAGGAGATGGCAAGTTTGCCCTCACTACCAAGGACAACATCATCTATCTGATCTGTGTAGACCAACTTCTGGATCGGGAAGAAAGAGACTCCTATGATCTGCGGGTGACAGCTACTGACTCAGGAACACCCCCACTCCGGGCAGAATCGGCCTTTGTGCTGCAGGTGATGGATGTTAATGACAATCCCCCGCTCTTTGACCAGCAGGAGTACAAGCAGAGCATCCCTGAGGTCGTGTACCCAGGCAGCTTTGTCCTGCAGGTGACAGCTCGTGACAAGGACCAGGGTCCCAACGGGGAGGTATGGTACAGCATTCTGCATGGCCGTGACACCCACTCCAGCTGGTTTACCATCGACCCTGCCACTGGCATCATCACCACTGCTGCCCCACTGGATTATGAGAAGGACCCTCAGCCTCAGCTCACCGTGCTGGCCACAGACCGGGGAACCCCTGCCCTCTCTTCCTCAGCTGTGGTGCATGTGGCCTTGCAGGATGTCAATGACAATGAGCCAGTGTTCAGGAGTAACTTCTACAATGTGTCCCTGAAGGAGAACACCCCTGTTGGGACCTGCTTCTTGCAGGTAGGTACAGGTATTGAGGCTTGAGCTTAGGCAAGGCACGGCCAGGGCTGTGAGCAGCTTGGGGTGGGAGACCTGCTGCTGCAGGGTGTTTGGTGCAGGCATCATGGCTTTGATGGGCAGCATTTCAATAGGAATGCTGGAGCAGAGATCCCCACACTCGGTGTGAGTTTGAAATGGGGCCATGTCATGTACATCCTTTCTGTGTGCAACTAATGGGCAATGCCACTGACAACAGGCACACGGCAAGGCTGCCCATCACGCAGAGCATGGTGTAGGCCTCAGTTGAGGTGGGTCCTGCTGTGCCAGGTCTTGCTTGCATCAATGTGGAGCTGCCTTGCAGCCAGGACGGAGCTCAGGAACATGATACTGCCTCTGGGGAGCTGCCTGTTCCCAGGCTTCCAACTTCCCTCTCCCCCTGTGAGGTCATTAGTCCAAGTTCATCAGTGTTGGTAAGGCTGGTTGTGAGCATTAGCATTAATTATGCTAATGAGCTAATGAGCTAAGACACGTGCTGCTGCACCAGCCTTTATGTGGCAAGAGGTCACAGCTGGAGCCAGAGGGCTGCTGGGCCTCCAAAAGCTCTGTGACCCCATGATGAGCTAGCGATGCCGTTTTGATTCTGTGTGTTCTGTGTTCAGTGTTTCTGTCTCAGCTCAGGCTGTGGAGCCCTGGTGCCTGGGCCAGGTGATGCCACCTGCCCAAATCAGGATAAGGATGGGTGTATGGTGCAGCAAGGCACTGCCAACCGTGGCAGCATCCAGGCTGTCCATCGGGACAAGCACCAGTGACATTGGGGACACTTCTTTGCTGGAGGTGTGGGGCATGGGGGTGTCTGGCTGGGACCATGAGAATCTCTAGAGCCAGGTGGTGAGAGATACCCAAGGGGCCAGGAAGAGCAGGAATTCTGAGGTCCATAAGACAAGGCAGGAGGAAGTACTGTGACCTGGTCAGGAAAAAGGGTCTCTAGGTCACCCTGGAGGAAAATTTGGAGCTGGCAAGAAAGAATGGCCTACGGGTGCCCTGTGGGTACACTGCAGAGGCATGGAGGGTGTGAGTGTGGGCTGGAGAAGGTGAGCAACGATGTGTGTATGTGTGCATGCAGGTGACTGACGGTGTGGGGTGGGAGCACTGGAGAGGGGCTTGTTGGGGGGTGAGTGCAGGGAATGGGGTAGGAGTGTGGGGGGAAGGAGGAATTGGGTGGGAGCAAGGGCCAGGTGTGGAATAGAGAAGGCATGTGGGGCAGGGGCAAGTGTAGGATGGTATAGATCGGGGGACTTGGGGATGGGTCTAGGTGGGATTAGGGGGAAGTCTGGGTAGAAGTGAGTGGGAGGTGAGAAGGAAGATGTAGGTCAGGGAAGATTTGGGTTTGGTCTGTGCTGGGCAACACTGCACACTGTCCCAGTCTGGGGTGGGTGGGGATGGGGAAGGGCTGGGGACAGAGATGGGGAAAGGGTCAGGGGTGGGTTCAGGGACAGGGTCGGAGCCGAGATGCTGTGTGTCCTTGAATGAGCATAGCAGCCCCAGGCATGTGCAGGGGCGTCTGGGCTGTGCAGCCCCCGAAGGGAGGCCCCCCTCTCTCCATGTCCGTGCCTTCCTGCTCAGTGCTGCTTGCCGTGTGGGAAGGCGTTCTGGAAATGCAATCGGAGATGGCGGCTGGGCTCCTGACTGCGAGTGCGGGGCCAGGCTGGAGGGAGAGCGGACCCTGCAGAGGAGCTAGGGCGTGCGGGGCTCTGGGGTCACGCCCAGAAGAGTGTGCAGTGCATGGCTGCCTGGCTCTGGCAGGGGCCAGCCTGGCTCTGCACTGCACGGGGGACAGGGCTGGCCTGGCGGCTGGTTGCAAGCAGGGCTTTGGCTATATTTTGATGGTCTTGGCTCCGTCCTTGTGTTTCGTTTGGAAACGGCATGTCTGGGCTGAGCGCAGGTAACTCCCGCGTGGCCTCGGCACAAAGCAAACAGCTCACACATCTGCTGCTGCTTCCTCTGAGCCGGGAAATGTGAGAGGATGGGAAAGGAGGCTGGCCAGGCCGATGGCTTGGTTGAGGATGCAGCAGGAGCCAGCCAAGCTGGGTGCTGGGCAGAGACAGGTCAGAGAGCCCTGGGCTTGTACCACAGCTGCCTGACATGACCACCCCTGTTGCCTCAAACAGGAAGGCTTCAGAGGTGCTGCTAGGGCCCAGCACTGTTCCCCAAGGTTGCCCATGACAGGTGTGCTGCCCCCACAGCCCTTTTGTGCCACTGCTCCTGCTTGACTCCGTCTGTCTATGGCTTCCAGGCATCAGACTTCCCCCTGCCTCAGGACAGTAAAGCATCTCCGTCAAGGTCTGGGTTTTGTCCAGACCCACACAATGGTCACGAGAGCTCAGGTCATGGGCAGGCCCTGCCAGATGACATACAGGACACAGGACAGTCAGCCAGGCCAGCACAGAGCTCAGTGGGTTCGCTTCTTCATCAGTCTGCCACATTTTTAAGCAGAAAAGCCTGGGAGGACCACGTCGGTTTTCAGACGGTGATGTCTGCTCTCCATGGGCAGGACAGAAGGGTGGGGAAGGAAGGAGTCCCTGTGACTGAGCAGGAGAAACCTGAAGCATCTCTACAGATCTCTTGCTCCCTTGTAGACTCCATTCTGTCTGCCATGTCAGTCTTTGTGTCTGGGGTATGAACAGGGATGACTGGAGCAGGTTGCTGGCCCGAGCTTCTGAGAAAGAAAAAGGAACTCATAACATCCTCTCTGTTTATAACTGATGTTTACTATGGGCCAGGTCCCATAGTAGCAGAATCTGTATGAGCATGAAGCAAAGGAAATAGCAAAGTCGCTGTTCAGATCTGAGATGAGAAAGAAGCACCGGTGGAGACAGAGTCCAGGGAACCAATGAACATGAGACCAGCAGAAAATGGAGCAGAAGACAGTCACCAGCTGGCTGCCTTGCTCCTCTCTGCAGCCGTGAGCTGATGATGCAGAAGCTTTAGGGCACCGGACCACGTTCCAATGCTGTGCTCTGTGATGCGGAGCACTGCTCTGGTATAAATTCACCCTGCTGGTTTAAATTTGTTTTAAACATTTGACTGTGTACCAGCACACTGCATGCATGGTCAGATAATGGTTTTCTGGGACTTTCTGACTTTTCATGCTAAATCAAGTATTGTCTGTGCTCTGGCAGGGAGAGAACTGTGAACCCCATGTGGTAAGCATGGGCTGATTGGACAGCAACCTGAATGACATGGGATGGTGGATTATTGATTCTTGCAGAGATCCAATATTGATGATTTCAGAGCCAGTGTTTACATATTCCCTTTGCACCCATACACACAACTGTTGGGGACCATCAAAAATTAAAAGCTGACCAGCTATGCACCTAATGTAGAGTCTCTGCAGTTTTGAGGACAAGTCTGATGAGTTTTGGGTTCTGATTTGTGATTCCATGGGACATTCATGGACAGTGCTGCATGCACAGCACCAGGACAACCCCATGGGCTCTGCCCCAGGGAGGAAGACCTGGATGAAGAGCTATAGGCTACACCAGGCCACATACACTATATTACCAAAAGAGAGTCTGGAGGGATAATCCTGATGCCTTGGTTGTGCTGTGAGGGGACATGGGGTGTAGCCATGCATGGAGACTGGAACAGCACAAGCACTAATGCTCACCAACTGCTATCAAGGAAAGTGGTGGGAAGAAGGGGGGCATTGCTGCCTTTGTGCCTTTGTGCATTTGTGTTCTTAGGGCAAGGGTTTTAGTATCAACCTATTTTCAGACCTTTGCACAACATAGAGCAGGCCTCCCCCTCCTTAGAAACAAGGCAAGCTTCCCAAAGCAAGATGGGGAGACGCCTGTGAGCGTGCTGGAGAGCAGAACAAGGGGAGGGAGAGCATCACGGTCCTGAGGAGCAGGCTGCCATGTGGGAGGATCTGGGGGTACACAGGAGTGTGGTATGGGGGAGATGCTGGTACATGGGGAGGTTGTGGGGGGAGGTGAGTGCTGTTGTTACCGCCAGAAGAGCTGCATTTGTTCCAAATTCCTGTGAAAGTTATTTCCTTGTGCTGCCAGCAGCCTCCTCCTGGGCTTGGCACAGCAGCCAGCGCCATGATTAATTCAAGTAGCATTTCCCCTGGAGCTGCAGCAGCTTTTCCACTGCAGCTGAGAGGCCCCAGCCCCTCGCGCTCCTCTCCCCCCATCCTCTGCTCCTCCTCCCAACCCCCTCGCACAGTTCCCTCCTTCCTCCATGCAATCCCCAGCCCCCTCCCAGCTGCCCCTTTTTCCTTACCTCTGCTTCAGCTCTAGGCCCCTCAGAACTCCTCTTTCTACCACTGCCTTGCTCACACAGCTCCCTCCTCCATGTCCACCCACAGCCCCACCTATGCATGCTGCCCTCCAAAGGGTCAGTCCTCCTCCCCCCTCCTGCAGCCTCAGTCACCAGCATCCCCCCCCCCCCCCCCCCAGTTTCAGGAGTGTTTTCCCCACACTTCTTGGTCAGTGCCAGCTGCAGTAGTCTTCTCCACCAGCACCCTCGCCGCTGTGACCCTGTGCAGCTCTCCTCCACCTGCATAGTCCTTGGTCCATGCCAGCCTCTCCCTGTTCCCTGTGGAATCCCAGAATGGTTTAAGTGGGCAGAGACCTTAAAGATCATCCAGTTCCACCCCCTTGCCATGGACAGGGACACCTACTACTAGACCAGGTTGTTCCAAGCACTGTCCAAACTGGCCTTGGACACTTTCAGGGATAAAGCAGCCACAGCTGCTCTGAGTAACCTATGCCAGGGCCTCACCACCCTCACAGGGAAGAACTTCTTCCCCATCTGCCATCTAATCTTGCCCTCTGCCAGTGGGAAGCCATTCTGCCTTATCCTGTCACTCCAGGCCCTTGTCCAAAGTCCTCTCCAGCTCTCTTGGAGCCTCTTTAGACATTGGAAGGGGTTCTAAGGTTTCCCTGAAGCCTTTTCTTCTCCAGACTGAACACCCCCATCTCTCCCAGCCTGTCTCCAGAGCAGCTCCATGTCCTCCTGGTGTTGGGGGCCCGATCCTTGCCTTGCTCCTTAGGCTGACCCTGCCTGGCATGCTTGATCTTGTGCTGACCCCAGCCCAGTCTCTCCTGTACATCTTGCCTATCCATGTCCCATCTCGCTGCATAGACCTTCTCTGTGAGCACTCCCTGCCTGAGCTCTACATGGCTGAAACCCTGGTTTGTGGTCATTCTGGCCTCAGTGCCCCCCAGGGCCCTGCCATTTCCACCCTGTGCTGTGACTGCCCCATTCAAGCCCCCCACCTTGAGAACTCTTCCCTGCATAGCCCAGCTTCTCAGCCCTACTCTGCCCCATGATTCCCCAGCCCATTCTGCTCCCCAGCTTCCAAGTCCTGGTCAGCTCCTGCACCTTCCACTGGGCTCCCCATGCCCTGTAGCTCCTGGCTGCAGATGCCATTTCACCAGCGAGGACACCTGGGTTCCCAGGTGTGAGCTTCACTCCTTGTCCTTCTGTGCCTTAGTCTGTCCCTGTGCTTGGAGGACCCCAGGCTCCCAGAAGAGTGCTAGGCACTCCCAGGCTCTCTCACCTCTTGCCCAGCCCCACCATCCACATCCTGCCTCCCTGCCAGTGTCTGTGGTTAACCCACTTCCCCTCATCCTCTGAACTGAAGGCTTTACCCCATCTCAGAGCAGTGCTGGAGGCCATTGGCAGCCCCTGCTCTCCATGCCCAGCTACACGTGTCTGTGGTGGTCCTGCGTCTGTCATAGAATCACAGAAGGGTGGGAAAGAGCCTTAAAGCCCATCTCATTCCACTCCCTGCCATGGGCAAAGACACCTTCCTCTAGACAAGGTTGCTCCAAGCCCATCCAACCTGGCCTTGAACACTTCAAGAATGGAGCAGTCACAGTTCCCTAGGCAGAGTGGAGGCCTTGGTTGTGGGACCACAGGCCAGACTCGTGCCCATGTCTGGAGCATTGGGGATCCAGCGGTGCAAGCCAGCAGTGTCAGCAGCTGTGCAGGGACTCCCTGGACAGGGGGCTCCAGCAGCCATGGGGTCTGACCCTTGCCTTGGCCACGTGTGCTGGAGTGTCACTGGGCTGAACCCTGACCCTGCTCTCTCCCCCAAGGCCCGAGTGTGCTGGAGGCTGAGACAAAACCTTGGAGCCAGGAAGGGCTCCTGAAATAGCCGCGTGGCCACTCCCTGGATGCTTTTAGCTGGTCAGTGGCTGTGCCAGGGCAGGCAGGGCAGGACGCCTGGCACGCACTCAGGCACAGGGAGCCGTGCGTGGGATTGCTGACCACACTGGCGCCAGCCTCCCCTCCTCTCCCACCAAGAGCCGTCACTCAGAGGGGCGGGAGCCCAGAGCCAGATGTTTGCCAAAGCCACAGCGTAACATGTGCGCAGCAGAGCCCCAGCCATGGCAAGGCTCCAGATGAGTTCCCTGCCTGCTGACTGTGCTGGCTGAAGTAGGGAGAACGGCCAAGGAATGGAGGCCCAAGCTGCTGAGCAGTGCTCCACCACTTTACAGCACTGTGGGCTGGGCAGGGGTACACAGGTCAGAAAGAAGGCTGTGAAGGCAAGAGATGTGTGTGAAGAGCTCTGGTGCTGTGCTTGAGATGGGTCTGTGGGAAGGGGCAGCTTTGACTCCCACAGGCAGTGTGGCTGAGGACCTTGGTGTGGAGCTGTGCTTCATCCATCCCTATCTCTGGGGAATGTAAGAAGTCTGTTGTGTCTTGGTTCCACTGGTCCCTCCTGTCTTGCTGGGGAACTGGGAGGAGGGTGTGAAATAGCAAGGCCTCAGTGCCCATCATTGCCCTACCAGCTCTCCATGCAGTGGGGAGAGGCACACTTGGTCAGGACCCAGCTTCCTTTTCAAAGCCTGGTGCTGATTTCTTGCTGCCTAACCCTGAATTGTCTTGCTGTTCTCCTTTGTCATCCTCTTCTGCTCTGTGATGGCCACAGCACTCCCACCACATGCTCATCTGCCCAGCTGCAAGGCACTCCAGCAAAGCCTTCTCACCACACCTGCGGGGTAGGAGGGGCAGGTAGCAAATGCTGCTGTCCAGTGTGGTCAGGGCTGCCATACAGGGCTGGGGAAGCAGATCAGCTCTCTTGGAACAATTTGAGCTCAATAGGAAACTGGTGTGTTCAGGAGGGTCTTTGGCTGGAGATCACAGAATGGTTGCGTTTGGAAAGGACCTCTTGAGATAATCTAGTTCAACTCCCTTATGCAGAAGCAGAACCCTCCAGAGCTGGTTGCCCAGGACATCCCCACTTTCCTGGGCAACCTCGTAAAGGAAAAGTGCTTCCTGATCTTCAGAGGGACTCTCCTGAGTTCCAGTGTCTGCCCATGGCCTCTGATCCTTGCACTGGGCACAACTGGGAAGAGCCTGGATCCATCCTCTTGGCCTTTCTCCTGTATGGATGATACCCCTTCTCCAGGCTGAACCGTCCCAGCTCCCAAAGTCTTTCCTCACAGGAGAGGTGTTTCAGTCTCTTCACTATGGCCATCTCTCTCCTGTATTGGGGAGCCATCACTGGACCCAGCACTCCAGCTGTGGCCTCACCACTGCTGAGCAGATGAGCAGGATCCCCTCCATGACCTGCTGGCCACACTTGTCCTGATGCTGCCCAGGACACCATTCTCCTTCCTTGCAGTAGGGGCACATTGCTGTCTCATCTTCGACTTGGCACCCGTGACGACCCCAAGGGCCTCTTCTGCCAAGCCACTCTCTAGTGAGGTGGTCCCCAGCATGTATTGGTGCAGGGGATTGTTCCTTCCCCAGGGCAGAACTTGCACTTTCCCTTGTTGAACTTTAGGAGGTCTCTCATCTATCCCTCCAGCCTCTCAAAGTCAGTCTAGATGCAGCATGACCCTCTGGCCTATCAGCCACTCCTCCGTATTTGGGGTCATCAGCAAACATGCTGAGGGAACACACTGCACCATCAACCAGGTCATTAATGAAGATGCCAAACTGGACTGGAAGCAGAATTGACCTCTGGGGTACAGTGCTAGCTACTGGCCTCCAAGTAGATATTGTGCCCCTGATCACCACTCTCTGGACAGGAGCCAGTCAGCTAGTTTTCAGGTGAATGAGGGTCTTATGGGGGAGAGTGTCAAAGAACTTGGTGCACTTCAGGTTGACAATATCCACTCCTTTCCTGTCATCCACCAGCCCAATCATTTATCAAGTGGATCAAGCATCATTTGCCCTTAGGTGAAGCCGTGCTCACCACTCCTGATGATTTCCTTGTCCCTCCTGTGCATAAAAATGGTTTCCAGGATTAGCTGCTCTATCAGTTTTCCAGGGATCAAGGTGACGCTGATTGTTCTGTAGTTACCTGGGCTCTCCTGCTTACTCTTGAAGATAGGAGAGAGATTTACCTTCCCACAGTCTTCAGGCACCTCCCAAACACTGTGATTGAGCAAAGATTATTGTGAGGGGCCTGACAGTGATGTCTTTCAGCCTGGTCTCTGCGGGCTGAGATCCCTGAAGACCCATCTTAGCAGTAGACAGAATGGGAAAGAGGGCATTAACTACCCCAGTCTTTTACATGTCCTGTGTCACCAGATCCCTAGTCTCCTTCAGCTGTGGGCCTACATTTTACCCAGCCTTCCTTTTGTTACCAATGTACTTGTAGAAGCCCTTCTCGTTGACTTTGACATCCCTTGCCAGATTCAAATCCAGTTGGGAATTGGATGGCAACAACTGTGTTCCCATGTAATTACACTGATCAGTGAGTGATTTCAGCAGAAGGTGTCCTAGATGTGTTCCCCAAACCCTGCCATGGTAGCAGCCTCTTCTGTATCTGTGAAGTCTTCAGAACACAGCATCAGGGTCATCCCCTGGGTTCCTTAACATATCCTCTAGTCCCAAGGGCATACGGCATTTCATTTGCATCCATTACTGGACAGAAAGGATGTATTTCCTCTATCACTCTCATCCAGAATCCTTTCCCTCACCACAGCCCCCAGGAAGAGCACTGCTCATGGACCTCTCCCCCAGAGCCTGTCTTCCAACCTGTCTTTCACTCACCCTGTTTTCCAGCCCTCCAAACTAACATCCTGCCTTGAATAGGAGGATTGTGGGAGGAGGTGTCAAAATCCTTCCTAAAGTCAAGGCAATTGTCACCCACAGCTGTCAGCCCTTTCACCCCAGATCCCATCATTCCACCACAGAGAACAAACAGGGTGGTCAATCTATGATGGCTCTTCCCTTCCCGTATCCCCTATGTGGCCTAAAACTTGCTACAGGAAGACTCACTCCATGATTCTTCCAGGGCCCAAAGTGTGGCTGACAAGTGTAGACCCTCAGATGATCCTTTTGGCCTTTGTTGAAGGTGGGATGTGATATTTGCTTTCCTCCAGTTGCCAGGGATCTCCCTTGATTTCCACCACATGTGAAGAGGTGCCCTACTAATCCATTTCTGTCAGCATCCATTGATGCAGCCTGTTGAGTCCTATGGATTCATGTGGATCAATGTCTTTAAAGAAATACTGTCTCTATCTTCAGCCCTATCTGGTAGCTCTCTGAACCCTTTTGACCAGCATGGAAGCCTAGGAGGCTGGTGGAGACCAAGGTGGAGGAGGCATTGAGTGTTCCAGTCTTACCTGTGCCTGCTGTTGCTAAATCACTGACCACACTCAGAAATGGCCCCTTCTTCAGCCCTTTACTACCAGCACAGTGGTAGAGGCACTTCTTGGCACCCTCAGGCTTGAACTTTGACTTTGCTGACACACTCTTGACATGACTGGCAATGTTTATAGATTCATACTGTGTAGCTTCCCTACGTGCCCATCTCAAAGAATTGTGGAATGGTTTGGGTTGGAAGGGACCTTAAAGATCATCTCATTCCATCCCCCTGCCATGGGCAGGGACACCTTCCACTAGACCAGGTTGTTCCAAGCCCCATCCAACCAGGTTTTGAACACTTCCAGGGATGGGGCAGCCACAGCTTCTCAGGGCAACCTGTGCCAGGGCCTCACCACTCTCATGGGGAAGAGCTTCTTCCCCATATCCAGTCTAAACCTACTCTCTGCCAGTGTGAAGCCACTGTCCCTTGTCCTGTCCCTCCAGGCCCTTATAAATAGCCTCTATCCATCTTTCTTGTCAGCTCCCTTCAGGTCCTAGAAAGGCACAATTAGGTTACTCTGGAGCCTTCTCTTCTCCAGGTTGAACAATCCCAATTCTCTTAGCATATGCCACCTTTTGCATGGCAGCTTAGCCCTGGGGCCCCTGCTTAGCCCAGGCCATCTGCTAACGTCTCCTTGTTTTCCTGAGCACTGGGATGGACTGTTCTGGAGTGTGCTGTCCCGAAAGCTTGCCAGCTTTCCTGAGCTGCCTTGGCCTTCAATGCTGCCTCCCATGAGATCCCTCCCATCGACCAGTTCCCTGTAAAAGCTGAAGTCCATCTTGCAGTCCAGGGTCTGTACTCTGCTTCTCTTCTTTCTCACTCCCTTTAGGGTCCTGAATCTTCTGCTTCATGGCCACTTCAGTCACAGCTACTACCAGCTGCCACATCCCCAGTTAGTATTCCCTGGAACAGCAGGTCCAGCTGCATGCCACCCCTGCTTGGCAGGGACATTGAAATTCTTTGTGAGACCAGGAGTCTGTGATCCTGGCTTTCCCAGGGACTGCTGCCTCCTTGGCAGCTTCAGGTCAGAGATCTCCTGGCAGAGCATTGATGTCCTTGTGCTTAAAGCCCTTAGAGGCTGTGGGGGCTCCGTTCAGAAGTAAGAGGTGAGGGGGCTGTAGGGACTCCATTCAGGCTCAGAGCTGTGACTCCTGCTCTCACATATTCAAGCAGTAGGACTGGCACAGCCCCAGTGGAGAGTTTCCTGGGTAGTTCCATAGGCAGCTTGACCCTGTTTCCCTCTATTTTTCAGGCAAACATCAGGAGTCTCATGAGTGAGCTGCAGTAAAACCAGCTGTGGATCCAAGATCTGGGGCGGATGCTAAATACAGAGCCTGGGGCTGCCCTGCATTAGCTTCTAGCAAAGTTCCTGGAAAAATGTCCAGGCTTGCTTTAAAAATTTCCACAAGTGGTGAGCTCACCACAGGCCTTAATGAGCCCTTTTGGTGGCTAATTACCCTCACAGCTAAAAATGTGTTCCTGTCCCAGACTGCGTGTGCTCTGAGCCTGCAGCAGCACATGTCAGCTGATATGTGGTGGTTGCCATACCTGGTGGCTGGTGAACCTCTGTGATGTCTCTCAGGAGTCCCCAGCAGGCATCACCCAACTGCAGAGAGGATCCTGCTGTCCTTGGGACTCGTGTTGGGCCCTGCTGAGTGTGGACTGCCTACAGGCAGTCAGCCAGCCCCATCCCATGGGATTCCCACATGGGATATCAGCAGTCTGCATGCAGGGAGCTGGGACTGGGGGTGCACCAGCCACAGTCTCCCTCCCTCTGCACACAGTGGCAGAGCATAGAGCAGTGTCCAGCGGCCCCAAACTCAGCCAACACGATTATCTGCTCCAGCAGGTGTTTTCTGTTCCTGTGGCTTTTCTCAAGGCACCGGTTTAGCACCACCCATCCAAGGCAGACAAGAACCAGGTGCAGGGTGCCAGTTGTGGTTGCACCAGTGACGTGACCTCTCATAGACCCTGTGTAGGCTCGTATGGGCAGAGTTTTGTGTTGGACCAGTGGTCCATAGATGGTCCACCACAGGATGGGGAGGTGGAGCACTAGATACACGGGATACCTTGTCCTGGCTGCACAGCCAGGGCTGGTTCTGATACCAGACTGCTGGCTCCACCAATTATCTTGCCAGAAAATGGTTCTGGATACCAGGAAGCTGCCAGGGAGATGGGTGCTGCCCTACACAATGGTGAGAGCTTGTCTATTGCTCCCCTGTTCCTAAAACCTGGCCCAGCTCTTGTGGCAGGATGCTGGATATTCCCCCTTTGGGTATTCCTAAGTGTGGCACCCGTCAGAAGGTGGTTACAGTGAGGAAGTGAGACTCTTCTGAAAGCATCAGAGCCACTGGCCTAAGGAGTCTGAAGGCACTATCTCACTCTGCAGCAGAGCGTGTTACTGTACAGTGATTAAAGCAGCTGAGGTGCATTTTCGGTAACTTTCAGAGTGAGAAGTAGTTAATTTTAAAGAAAAGTCTTAATTTACCGTATAGTACCTATTCCAGTCACCGTGGTAGCTGATCCATTTCGTATGCATTTCCATCTGCAGTGGCTGGCAGCTGACCCAAGGGATGGCAGAGGCACACCAGGGTGTGGGTACAGGGCTGTATCCCGGGCATGGCAGGGGAACACCAGGGTGTGGGTAGAGGGCTGTATCCCGGGCATGGCAGGGGAACACCAGGGTGTGGGTACAGGGCTGTATCTCGGGCATGGCAGGGTGTGGGTACAGGCTGTGCCGCAGTAACGACAGTCAGCGTGGAGCCAGCATACTGGTAACCTACAGAAGAGCTCCAGTGATGTCAGTGAGGTCAGATTTGTACTCTCCGCTGAGCAGCTCCCCAGGAAGATGGGCTGGGGCAGTAGGGAGGGGGGCGCTGATCTCCAAGTGGCAGATGGGTCCAGTTTCCCGAAGTGCCTCCTGACCCAGTTCTGTCATAGCACCTGTGTCTCCAAGTGCTCTGCAGCTGGAGTGGGGAGGGAGGAACCTGTTCCATGGCACTTCTTCTGGCAGTTGCTGCAGGGCTGGGGAGCAGATCCTCTGCACAGGAGCTCAGTGCTCACTGGGGATGTAGTCTCATCTTCTCCCTGCAGGCAGCCCCAGGGCTGGTGAAGGTGTTGTAAGTGCTGCCTCCCCTTCCTAGCTGTGACAGAGTGGTTCCACCCCTGCCCTGTTGACTGTTTCCTCCAGGCCCAGTCATTCTGTGTCCCCTTACCTTTGTTCCTCGATCCCTGATGACTGGGCTTGCAGCCCCCAGCCGGGCCCTCTCCTTGGCGCGCGCGTGGCGTTCCTGCGCTCCTCGTGCAGAGCCGAGGCCCCATGGCTGCTGCGGGGAGGAGCTGTGGCTGAGGAGGCCTGAACTCCACTTCACCCGGGCCTGGCCCAGCTGCCTTCCCCCAGCTCTGTCCCCCAGCTTGTTTCTCCGTGGAGCTCCCAGCTGGTGGAGGAGCTGTGGGCAGGGATATGGACTCAGGAGTTGGTTTCTGCTGACCTGAGCTCTGTAGGAGCCCATGGAGGAGCTGGGGAGGGCAAGCAGGGAGCAGAATTCATCCTCCTGCTATGTCTGTCATGGTGGGTGCAGTTCTTGTGTTACAGGCAATGTGAGACTGGGCTGTCACAGGGCAGTGCCACCCTCCATCCTCATGCCCAGTGTCTGGGGCTGCTAGACACAGAGCTCTGTCAGCAGGACAGAGCCAGAGCCTGAGTTGACAGGGGTTTGACTGTCTTCCTGTCCCATCCTGAGTGTCTTCGTAGAAAAGAAGGAACAGAGGTTCAGGGGCAGCTGCTGCTGCAGTGCTGCATGTCCTGCAGAAGAAGCAGTGGGTGGTCTGGGATAAGAGCCACAATTGCTGTCACACTGCGTCATGATGGCCAGCTGTGAGGATGGTGTGGCAGCTTTGGCCATGGAGCAGAAGGTGGCACTGGGGTGTGGTGGTGGTGCTGGGTTGGGTCTGGCTGGTGGTCTGCTCTGTTCAGGTAGTGCCATTCCTCACACAGGTGACAGCCACAGATGCAGACAGTGGCACATTTGGCTTCCTTTCCTACACCATTGGCTCTGGCATCGGCAGCGTTGTCCCCACACAGTTCAGCATTGATAAGCACTCAGGACAGCTGTGCACGGTGCAGCCCCTGGACCGCGACGAGGGCACGTCTGCCTATGACTTCACCATCACTGCTGTGGATGGGGTGAGTGGTAGCGAGGCCATGTAAGCACTGCTGTTGACTCAGCACTGTGCAGGGGATGCTGCTGTCCTTGCACTGTCTCTGATCTGGTCCTTCTGCAGGGCGGCCTGAACTCCATGGTGTACGTGAAGGTGTTCCTGGAGGACACAAATGACAACCGGCCGGTATTTTACCCTCTGGAGTATGCTGCCAGCATCAGCACACAGAGCATGCCAGGAACAGCTGTGCTGCGTGTCACTGCCCACGACAAGGATGAGGGGCTGAATGGGAGAGTGACATACCGCATCATCCTGGGAAACTCACCCCCCCTCTTCTCCCTCAACAAGGACACAGGTGAGAACTGTCAGACAGCCAGAGCAGGCAGCAACTGAAGCGCTGTGATGTGGGAGGTGTCAAAACCAGCCTGAGTGTCACTGTGTGGCCACCTCAGAAGTGCAGTTTGTCTCCAGAATATGTCTGTTCCTCTCCCTGCCACATCTTTCCCTACTAAACTTCTTTAGCCTCTGGTAACCCCTTCCCAGACTTAGTCTCTGACTTTTTGTTTCTGCTCCCTGTTCTGTTCCTCATTTGTCATGCCTTCTTTCCTCTCCCCATTCCCCATCCCCGATTCACTGTGTCTTTCCTCTTGCCTGCTGATGCTTTGCCCCACCAGGCTGCATCCTGCTTCGTTTCTTGTCCCTGCCAGTCCCCTCCTTCCCCAGCTCGGTTAACTCTCATCTGTAACTGTCACTCTCAATCCCACTGTTGTCACTGGCTGCATCTGCTTGAAGCCAGAGCAGTTTCTGCTGGGGAAGTGGGCACATGGGTGTACGGTGCCAGGGGCTCTCAGCAGGACAGAAAGGTGCATTGGGGGATCTGCACACTGGTTCCTAATTTCCCAGCAGGTGACTGGAATGAGACAGGTCCTACCAGCCCTCCTAACACAGGGCCACCTCCTTTGTAGGGCCTCTTCATTATGGTCCTTCACTTCTACATCCCCTCCAGAGCCTCCCTGCCAGCCCAGGATCCACTTGCTGTGTTATGACACTCACCCTGTGCCCCAGCTTGGAAGCTCTTTCCCCTCCTTTCCCTCTCCCAAGGCCTGCCCTTTGGCTTGTGTCCCACAGCCTGTACCACTGCTTAGTTCAGAGAGTGAGAGCTGGGTGTAAGATTAAGTGCAGAGGATTTGAGGAGGCTTTCCTGGGAGAGCTCCACTCGTTCACCCCAGCTCCTCCATGGTGGGCTTCCACTGCAATGCACATTGTTTCCTGCCCCTTCTGGTCTGTCTTTTCCAGCTTATGGTTTAACCTGTCCCCTGGTGCCAGGTGACAGACAGGGGTGCAACACAATGCCTCATCAATGACTTTCTTCCTCAGGTGTCATCTCTCTGTCATGGTCCCTGAGTGGCAAAGCCAACACCCTGGTGCAGCTGGTGATCTCTGCACAGGACGGGGGAGGCCTGCAGGCACAGCCGAATGCTCGGGTAAACATCAGCATCGTGGAGGGCACAGTCTCACCCCCTGTCTTCGAGCAAGCTCAGTACTTCTTCACCCTGCCCGAGGACGTACCACAGGGCACCAGTGTGGGAGCTGTCCAGGCCCGGAACCCGCCAGGTATGGGCTTGTCCCTTTTGCATGTTGCCACTTTCCCTATCCCCACACCATCCTTGAGGTCCAGCACCCACCACACTTCCTCATGGAGTGGCCCTGCTCTGAGAGCTCCACACACTCACATCTGAATGTGCACCCTGCGATTGTCACCTGGCTCAGCACCTGTGCTTACACAAGTGTGTATGCACACCTGTGCTTCTGTGTACATGGGCACAGTGCTGCTGGACACCTTGGACCATGACCTCCTGACCATGAGGCTTAGGGGGTGAGCTGGATGACAACTCATTCCTTCTGTCTCCATCCTCTTGCCCACAGGTCATGCTGATGACATCTTCTATTCCATCTCCTCGGGGGATCCTCATGGCTACTTCTCCATCGACTCAGCCTCGGGGCAGCTCCACACCAGCCTGCCTCTGGATCACGAGTCCCAGTCAGTTCTTATCCTGGATGTCCAGGCCCGGAGCGGTTCACCCCCTGCCTACAGCAACACACGTGTGAAGATATCCGTGTCAGACGTGAATGACAATGTGCCGACATTCCCAACCCCCTCCGACTCCATCTTGCTGCCAGAGGCCACAGAACCTGGGAGCACGGTGTACACTGTGCAGGCCGAGGACCGTGACAGTGGTGCCAATGGACAGGTGACCTTTGAGCTGGTGTCAGGGGGTGAGGGCACCTTCGTCGTGGAGCGTGCCTCAGGGGTGGTGCGACTCCTTGGGGCTCTGCAGTACGAGGCCAGCTCAGCCTACAGCCTGGCCATCATGGCCCGGGACAGCGGCATCCCCCAGCTCAGCTCCACCTTCACGCTGCTGGTGCACGTGCAAGCTGAGGATGACAACGGACCCATCTTTGACACTCTCACCTACCGTGTGGAGGTGAAGGAGGGTGTTCCCGTCTCCACCCGCTTCCTTCAGGTGAGGGCCCTGGCACGTGATGTGGAATCCACAGCCCTTACCTACCACCTGCGTGCAGATGGGGATGCTGCCAGTTTTGGCATCGTGCCCGAGAGCGGCTGGCTGTACGTCAAGAGCGCCCTGGACCGGGAGACGCGGGACTTGTATGTGCTGACAGTGCTGGCCTCGGTGGGAGGCACTGGGGCTGCAGCAGACACACGGAAAACTGGCACCAGCACCGTGCGGATCAGCATCACTGATGAGAATGACAACAGCCCTCGGCTGAGCGAGGAGCGGTACTTCTTCACCGTGCCTGAGAATCAGGCTCCTGGCAGCAGTGTGGGAAGGGTGATGGCAAGCGACCGTGACGCAGGGCAGAACAGCAGGCTCACCTACCGCCTGCTTCAGCACGATCCCAACTTTCTTATCCACACGCAGACAGGTGAGAGACTCCTGGCTTCCTAGGTGGGGCTCGCTGGTGAGAAAGGCCAGGGCAGGGTAGCAGTGATGGCAGCCAGGTCAATGCAGCAGCAGAATATTCAGCTTCCTGCCCTGGCCGTGCTGGGCTCCAGCAGCACACCTGAATAACACAGCTGAGTACAGGCTCTGCTCTAAGGCAGCTCGTGGGCTGAGCTGTGTCCCCACTTGTGTGTTCTCGTTTCTTGTGCCCGCCCCATCCCGAAAAGTATTCAAGGCCATGTTGGATAGGGTTTGGAGCAACCTGGTCTGGTGGAAAGTGTCCCTGCCCATGGCAGCAGGCTGGAACAAGATGGGCTTGAAGGTTCCTTCCAACCCAAACCCTTCTGGGATTCTCCCTCACAGGAGAGGTCAGCACCAAGCACAGCCTGGATCGAGAGCAGCAGTCCAGCTTCCAGCTCCTGGTGATTGTGCAGGATGGGGGAGCACCGCCCCGAAGTGCCACGGGAACCATCTACATCACTGTGCTGGATGAGAATGACAATGCTCCTGCTTTCCTCCATGTGGGCAGTGGTCAGGAGCTACCTGTGCAGGTAAGGGTTCGGGCTGAAGCACTGACGAGGCAGGGGTGTGGTGGCATCTGGATGTGACAGGTGTTACTGCTAGGGAAGAGGGGGTGGGTACAGGCACCCAGGAGAGTTTCAGGGTGGGAGATGAGCAGGCACAAGTCGGATCCATGCAGCAGCCAGAACAGTCTGCTAAATCTGAGATCTGGGAGGATGGGCATGTCCTTGGGCAATGCAGGTATCCCAGTGCACAGAGCAGGCATGGCCTCTGGAGGGCTGTGGCACAAGTAGGACTGGCCAGCGGGCAGAAGCTCTTAGATCATATGTGCCTGCAGGGAGGGACAGCAAAAGGAGCCCTGAGCCTGACCCAGGTTCAAAGAAGAGCCAGGGTAAACAATTGTGAGTGGGGAGACGTAGGGTGCTATCATCTAGTTCTGAGGATTTTGGGTACAGTCACTCATTTTTCTGGGAGGTCAAGAAAGCACTGTCCAGCTGGGCTTGGCATGCACATGGCTTTTCTGGGAATCTACTGTGGCTGTCAGCCAAGCTTTCCCTCAGCACTCTGGTGGCAGCAGTCACCGGACACTGCATGTGCTGCAGACCCAGTTATTTGGGTACTGCTCAGGAGAATTGGTTGAGGACCAGCTCCCCACCTGCCTGCTTCTGCTCTGCTGTGTCCCCGAGAGCATTATGAGAGGCGAGGGCTCACAGGAGCCAGCTGAGGGGCACTGGCAGCAGCAGACCAGTATGGGCAGCCAGGGCCCTGGCTTCATCTGTTCAGCACAGAGCAGGGACAGCCTGCGACTGAACGGCTGTGCCCACTCTGCACGTCTATTGCTGTGCTTCAGGCTATGCACTCAAAGCCCCTTGCCCTGAGTTGAGTCAGAAACATCACGGTGACAACAGCTGCTCTCTGTCACACATCCTGCCTGAGCCATGCACCCCAGACAGGTCAGAGCAGACAGGACTGTGTTGGTAGCCACCTGGGTGACACAAGATCTGGGGACACTCTGCAGCTCCAGCCAGGCCTTCCCTGTTCATTGGTGCTTCCCTTCTGGTGCCCAGGTACAGTCATCCCTTGCCCAGCCATCTTCTTGCATGCCCTACTCTGCTGTCAGGATGAGAACATCTCCCAGAGCCTAGAGGAGGCAAAGGGGGCACAGTCTTGTCCTCTCTCTGAGCATGGCTCTGGGACCAGAGCAGGCCAGGGACCAGCCAGCCGTGGCATGGCCGAGGATGCGCTGGATGGGCTCTGTGATACAGCATTGCTCTCACCTGGCATCTGTTGTGAGCCTTGCTCCTGCGTGGGGACACCTGTGACACACTGCATGGCAGGATCTGCAGCTGATCCCAGTGTTTGGGGACACAAAGTGCTGCAAGTGCCTTGCTAAGAGCTTGGGAGGGCTCTGCTCATACAAAGAGATCATAAAAGCAGATGTGTCCTTCAGGGGACAGGGCAAGGCTGAGATGGGTTCAAAGCTCTGAGGGCTGGTAGATGCTGCAGCAGCTCAGAGCAAACACCTGTTTGGGCACTTTGGGTTGGGCACTTTGGTTTGCAGGTATTGGAAACAGATACAGAAGGGTAAAGTGCCATAACAACCCACTGTTAGCCATGTTTTGGGTGTCAAAGACAGACTTGGAGGAAAAAGTGAAAACTAGATAACACAAAGCTCCATGATTTCCTGCAGACATGCTCCATGCAGTGTTCATGTCAGTGCTCATCAGGCAAAGCAGAGGAGGTTTCTGTGTCAGCACCTTCCAGCATTAGCTGTGGGGTTCTGAGGTGAAACACGTTGGTGACACGCTGGCAAGACCAGGGGTGTTTGCAAAGGGTCTGCAGTAATGGATCCTCCCAGGGAATGATTGCTAGGAGAGGGGAGAGAGAGCAAAGAGAAGGAAGAAGGTGTTTTCACAGAAGGGGTGCCCCTGGTGCTGGTATTTTGCTGTGTCCTCCCAAAGCTGTGATGGTTGATGTCACTGCTCTATTCACAACGTTCAAGGTGAGGGCTCCCTGTGAAGAACTGTAGAAAGATCATGTTTCACTGTTGAGTCAGGGAAGAAGATGGCAGATGAAAATAACTACTGCTAAGCAAGTTGCTGGAAAGCAGCAGGGATGGCCCACCTTACACAGTGGTGGGCTCTGAACTGGCTGCTTCAGTCTGGGGAGAAGCCTGAAGCTTTGTGAAAGTGCCACACCTGGCTCAGCACAGGCAAAAAAGCAAATCAAATGCTACGTTTAATTAGAAGAGAAACAGAGAATGTAAGAAAGTATCATCAACCCACAGCTCAGATTCTGCCCACACTCTCTGCCTGGTTCCATTCCCTAAGTGAGCAGAAGGGCTAGAAACAGTTCCGAAAAGGATGATACTGGCATCTCCGGCAGATAATGGTTCCAAACAGAAAGAAAACACTTGGATATTCTTTGGCATGGACAGAGCTGCAGGAGTGTCACACAGGTGTGCACAGAGTCATGGGAAAATACAAAGTTGCTTTTTTCACAACACAAGACCAGGCAGCTCCGTAAGAACTGACCAGGCAGCAGGTTTAAAATAAACACAGGCAGCACTTCTTAATGCAGAACATAATTAAATTGTGAAATCATTGCCCAGAGTTGCATGGGTTCAAAACAAGATGAATTCGTGGAAAGAAAAAAAATCCATCAAAGGGTGATGAACACAAATATGATCTGTGGCTCAGGAAGTGTCTGAGCCACAGCGGGCTGGGAGCCGGGGAGGTTCACAGGCAGATTATTCCATATGTACCGCGTTTTTCACATCTCTATATATCCACTGCCAGCCCCTGCCAGAGGTGTGCTTGTGGCCAGAATGGCTGGCCTTCAAGCCTTCAGGGAGGGTGGGCAGACCCAGATGTGCCTACATGGCCCCTGTTTTACCAATTTGCAGAGGCAAGCCCACTGCTCTTGCTGTTTATTCTTGTTTGTGTGACTGAATTGACGTTTGTACATGGGGCTGTGTGGGTGTTGCTCATGTAACTCCTCTGACGAGTCTGTGTCTTTCTCAAAGAGGTCTGATTCCTCATGGAAGGGGAGAGTGTTCCTGCCTGCTGAACAGGAGCCACCCGAGTCTGGGTGGAGGGCAGTGGGGCAGACCCTGCCCCGGCCTGTGGTGGGGAGAGGTTGGAAGGGGCCTCTGAAGCATGGCCTGACTCAGAGGTGTCCTTGCAGACCCTCCTTTCATCAAGGGCCAGGCTATATTTAGGTCTGTGCCTCCATCACTGCTGCAAAAGCCTGTTCCAGATTCCTTGATCTGGTACTAGAAAACATCTCTTCATTTCCAGCCTAAACTAATTTCTGACCATTTTATACTCATTTGTTCTTGTGCCAATATTGTGTTTTTGCTTAAAAAGCTCTACTCTCTCCCTGGAATTTCCCTCCCTCTCCCAATGTTTACAGAGCACAGTCCCAGCACTGCCTGGCCTGGATGAATGAGTCCAGCTCCTCTGGTCTCCCCTCCCAGGGCTTCAGCACAGTGCCAGCAGCTTGGCCAACAGCTCTGCCCTTGCCTCCACTTGGTAATCTGCATCCTCTTCTCCAGAGTCCTGTTTGGATTCCACTTGTCCCTTTTGTAAAGGCATTATGTGGCACAGGTCACTCTGCACAGCTGGGCCTGAGAGGGTGGTCTCTGCCATGGGATATGCTGGTTGGAGGGGAATGTGAGGTCTGTCCCCTTGAGGTGGGAGCTTGGTGTCTGCTGGGGTGGAAGGAACAGCAGAGCCTGTGCCAAGTGGGAATCCTGTTCCACCAGAGTGTGTGCCGGAGGAGGCAGGTCTGCAGCAGGGAAGGGATGTTTGCTGAGGATTATTCCAAAACCTGACAGATGCTGAGGGACAGTGATGGGGGTGCATCCAGTTCCATAGCTATCCAGAAAAGGTGTTTATGCATAATGCTGTAATGTGTGGTCTCTCTGGGGAAGGAGGTAGCTCCCCTCGGGACATGAGGTTACCTGGGCACGTGCGATTGATGTCTCAATGGTCTTGTGCTGCACTGGCATAAAATGAGGGTTAAAAGTACCTACAGACAGGCAGTGTCTGTAGGAACAAAGGAGAGAAGGATAAAGCCCCGAGCTGCGGTATCTGAGCCCCGGAAGATCTGCGAGCTGCACTTCCAGAGGTGACAAACCTCCCTGGCTAACTGTGGGAATTAAAAGATCCCTGGCTGTGGCCAGGGAGGCTGGCACTGGGCTGTCAGGGCTCCTACATTGGCATTTGCAGCTGAAGGGGTCTGTTGGGGCAGAGAGAACCGGTACTGTGGAGCCCTGCACTTACCTACCTGCAGAGGCTCTGGGTGTAACATGGGTGAAGCAATGCCCTCCCACAGCCCTGCAGTGGGCCCTCACCCTGCTGAGAGGGCTGTTAAATGGGACAGAAGGGGAGGAGGGCTGGTGAGGCAGAACCTCTCCAGGCCAATTTCTGCGGACTCCTCCATGTTCCCAGCCTCAGGCACTGCTTGTGGGTCCTGCCAGGGGTCTGTGCTGTGGGTGAGGTGCAGGGCTGGTGCAAGACAGTGCAGACCTCATGCCATGCTTGGAGGGCTGCAGGGTGATCTGAGAGGTTCCCTGTGCCACTCAACTGCTCCCTGGGCCATGCTGCAGGTGCTGGAAGAGAAGCCATCGGGACTCCTGGTTGCCTCCCTGCAGGCCAAGGACCCCGACGAGGGGGAGAATGGGACCATCATCTACTCACTGATAGGTACGAGCTCCAGAACTGGCAAATCAGTGCTGCTCTGCCTTGCAGCCATCACCGGGGCAGATGGGTGCCCACTGCCCAGGAGCCCAACACCACACTCCCCCTCCTTCCCACCCTGCCCTGTCCTCCCTCCTCCATGCTTCTCCCATCAGTGTTTCCCTCTCTCTGCAGGAGCTTGGGCAGAACGTTTCACTCTGCATGTGGCTACCGGAGAGCTGCGGACAGCCACAGTTCTGCGCCGGGCTGACCGTGCCGAGTACATCTTCACTGTGACAGCCAGCGACCGTGGCACAGTGCCTCGCAGCACATCAGCCATCGTTCGTGTCCAGGTACTTCACACCCGAGCTCCTCCTGTCCCTGCACGTCAGCTCCTCTTGTCCCTCTGCCCCAGCTCCTTTCATCCCTGTGCCCCAGCTCTTCCTGTCCCTGCACCATCTACCCCTCACTTGCCTCTTGGAAGACACCATCCAGCTACTCGGCAGCCTTTCTCCCCATCTCGTCATCCTCTACTGCCTTCATCCCTGGGCACCCTCTGCTCCTGCTCAGCTGTTGATCCAGTGCTAAAATCAATATAGAGAACCTGGGATGAGAAGGGCTGGGTCTGTCTGCCACTGCACATGTTCTCATTTCCAAAGTGGCCAACTACAGTTCTCCCTTCTCCAGCCTTGGACAGCCAACCCTGTCCTAGATACCCTGGTGCAGGGAAGATGTCAGAAGTTCCCTGCACAGAGACTTCCACTCTTCCCAGCATCTACTGAAACCAGTGTTCTGACCTGCAGGATGTCCCTCATGTCTGCGTCACTTCGGTACTCCCTGCCTCGTACTGCCCAGACAGCTACATCCTTTCTCTGCTGTTAGTAATGAGCTTCCTTGTACAGCAGAGGCTCTGGTTCCCCCCATCAAGGCACTCCCACAGAACATTGTTTCACATCTTCCCATCCCTGTCCTTGCAGTTGCCAAGGCCATTTGGCTGTCCTTGCTGTGCCATCTCCACCAGCCCTGCCTGTTGGTTTCTTGAGCCAGCTGGTCTCTCAGTCCTTTCTGTTACATAGCCATCCCCACTCTGTGCCCTTTCCCTACTAGTGTAGGAGCTCCAGAGCCAAGTTCTAGCCCAGGTGGGTACAATGCACAATGTTCTCTCGAGGAGTGGAGCCTGCTGTTAGCCCTCCACATCTGCCTTCAGCCACCAACATGTTTTATACCATTTCTTTTTTACACCATGTCTGTAACTGTTCTTGTCATCAGAGCAGTACTGAGGCCAGGCTGGCCATCCCCATCATGCTGTTTTGCATCCCTGTAACAGATACTTGCTTGACAGTCACTGGATTTGATCCCCTCTGGGTGGACAGGTTTGTTGTTACTCCCATTTTCCCCAGCTTCTTGACAGGAATGTGCTTCTTCAGTGGGTTTTCCCTTTAGATCATACTGTGGTGGCCTTTACAGCATGCTCCCTCCCATCTGCAGGTGCATCTCATCCCCAGATTAACTCCAGTATCTTTAATAGAACTAGTGATAGTGTTTATTTATCTTGGGGTCATATTGGGCTCTCTCTCTTTTTGTACCCCCCATCAGGATGAGCATGACCTCTCTTCTTACCCACTCTTGCTTATGTTTGCAATTGTTTCTGCTGCTATCTGTTGGTTTTGACGTGTCTGACCCAGTCGCAGACCCAAGGAGGGGCTGAGGGAAGGCATCTGTGAAGGTCACCTTCTCCAGCCCCTACTCATATGGGGTTATCGAGGTGACTTTTGGCTGTCTCCAAGGTTGGAGACTACCACCTCTGGGCAACTTGTGCCAGGGCTCAGGCACCCTCACAGTGAGAAGTGTATTCTGAGGACCAGAGGGACCCTCCTGTGTTCCAGCGTGTTCCCTGCACATTCCCTTACTGCGTCCTCTCCTCACAGGTGTTGCCATCCTCTCGTGTCCTGCCACGGCCTGATGCCACCGTGTTGACCCTGCATCCTCTCGAGGGAGTCAAGCCAGGGTCTGTGATTGGTTCAGTGGCCCCCCCGGATGCACCTGCACAAGGACAACTGATCTACACGGTGGTAGGAGGCGGTGGGGATGGTACTTTTGTGGTTGATAGTATGACAGGGGAGATTTATGCTGCCCGTGAGCTGGACTATGAAGCTGGGGCACGGCACGTGCTCCAGGTGAGTGCCGAGGACATGCAGCATGGCTATCCCTCCAGCCGGCTGGTGCTGGTCCAGATCCACGTGCAGGACTGCAATGACCAGGCACCCACCTTCCCCGAAGACCCCATTACCATTGTGGTGCCTGAGAATGCCCAGGCTGGCTCCTCCATCTTCACCTTCCAGGCGCTGGATGGGGATGGAGTGGGCCCCAACAGTCAGGTGCGCTATGCTCTGCTCCACCTGGAGCCACCAGGAGCCCCCTTCCAGCTTGACAGCCGCTCGGGGCAGCTCACCCTGCGCCAGGGCCTCGACCGGGAGGCTGCTGCCTCCTTCCTGCTGGTGGTAGAGGCCACAGACCAGGCCCGCAACGTCAGCCAGCGCCGCTCGGCTGCTGTCACGGCCCGTGTGTTTGTGACTGATGAGAACGACAATGTGCCTGTCTTCCTCTCCCCGGCCACCGTCAGCGTCATGGAGGACCAGCCCACGGGCTTTGTGGCACTGCATGTGGTGGCCCAGGACAGCGATCTGGGAGAGAATGGACGCGTGAGCTACTCCTTGAGAGCAGGCAACGGTGATGGCCGCTTCCACCTCAACCCCAGCACTGGTGAGGGCTGGGAGATTGCAGGGGTGGTGGCAAGGATACTGGGAGCATGGAGGCTGAGGAGGGTGCAGGGGTACACGAGGATGTTGCACGGTCCGTGGGAGGAGAGTGTGGGCTGGGGAGCCTGGAGGAATGAGACTGGGGATGCAGAGAGCCCCAGGCATAGCATCTGGTTGGCACAGTGCTGAGACCCATTTGTCCTGGCACACCCCAGTGCCTGCAGCCACACAGTAGTCCCAGCTCACAAGCCCCAGTGCCGCTGGTCCCAGCTTGCCCTACCGTGTCCACAGGCGCACTCTCCATCGTGCGAGCCCTGAACCGGGAGGAGGTGGCGCAGCACAACCTGACGGTGGTGGCCACAGACCACGGCTTCCCACGCCGCTCTGCCACGCAGCTGCTGTCCGTGCTGGTGCTGGATGTCAATGATGAGGCTCCTGCCTTTGAGAAACCTGAGTATGAAGCCCACATCATGGAGAACCTGCCAGCCGGCAGCTCAGTGCTGCAGGTGCTGGCCACGGACCGGGATCTGGGTGAGGATGCAGGCAAGGGTGAGCTGCCCAGTTGAGTCAGGGCCTGTCTGGAGATGGAGCCTGAGGACTGGGCATACCCTGCTCCCTTCTGCCAGTCTGGAGACCCTGGCTGACCAGAGGGAAGGATCAGCACCTGGCCTGGAGGTGGGAGATGGGCTGGATCCTGGGTGAGGGTGGGAATGGAACAAGGACTGTGGTTCCCTATGGTCCCCTGGCCAGTGGCCTTTGTTCTATGGGGGCTCCTTGGCCCATCTGGCATCCCACCAGCTGGGTTAATGTGGGACCCCTACACACACCTCTGCCACCAGGGAGTGAGCCCACCCTCTCACACAGCCTGTGAGCCCCAGATGAGAGCTGGGAGCAGGGAGGTGCAGGGCTGGGAGCCAAATGAGGCACTGGGGCTGCTGCTGGGCTGCCCTCAGACCACCTTCATCCCTACAGGTGCCAATGGGCAGGTGTCCTATGGGGGTCTCTCTGGGGGTCCGTTCTCCATCCACCCACAGACCGGGCTCATTGTCACCACACGTCCCCTGGACCGGGAGGAGCAGGAGCTGCATGTGCTGACAGGTAGGCAAGGGGAGGTAGCAGGCAGGGGGGCAGTGGGGGTAGACAGGCGTGGGGAGTGTTGCAGGGAGGGCAGGCCATGGGGAGGGAGGAGGGGCTGTGGGGCACAGCAGGGCTGTGGAGTAGTTTGGGGGTGCAGGAATGCTGATGCTCTCATGCCTGGCTGCCCCTGTGGGTGCCTGGGCATTGGCATACAACTGCTGGGGCCATAGCTCCCAGTGATCAAGGCAGCCTTTGATGCTCTCGCTGTATCCTACAGTCTATGCACGGGACGCTGGCCTGCCCCCAAGCCTCTCCAAGGCCACAGTGCGGATCACAGTGGGGGATGAGAATGACCATGCGCCACGCTTGGAGAGTGAGTCCTGCTCCGTGGAGGTTCCTGAGAACCAGAGCCGTGTGGCACTCTACACCCTGCGGGCCACTGACCCTGATGGTGGAGAGAACGGACGCTTGGAATACCGGGTGGCAGGTGAGATGCACTGGGAGTGCAGGGCCGGGAAAGGACTTCTCTCTGAGCTTCCCTGGATCTGGCAGCATCACCTGCAGCAGTCCCATTCCACCTCAATTCTCTCCTGCTCCAAATTGCATGACATTGCTGCCACCTCTCAGCTCTCTGCCCAGTAAAGAGCACTCTAAGATCTGAACAGGCTGCTCTCCCCATTCCCCAGGCTTGGACCAGTTCCACACCTCTCCTGGCTGGTCTGATCTGTGAATTCACAGGTTGCCAAGTCAGGTCTCTGCTGTGTCCTGTCACACGCTGTCTGGTGACTCCCCATGGCAGCAGCACTGGTCTGTGAGTGGTTAGAGTCAGTTCTTCACGTGGAGCTCACCCAAGGAGGTTTGCACCTGCTGGGGCTCACTCTGCCCACCCTGCCAGACCACATGGTGATGGGCTTCACACTCTCCAGGGCCTTTCTCATTCCAGTTACAGGCACACTGCCTTGTTATTTCCCCTCTTCTCTTTTAGGTGGAGACCCTGAGCAGGATTTCAGCCTAGACCCCGTCTCTGGTGTCCTCTCTACTGCACATGCCCTTGACCGAGAGCAAGTTGCTTCCTACAGCCTCATTGTAGTGGTGCAGGACCACGGCTCCCCCCACGCAGTGCCACCATGTCAGTGACTGTGCAGGTGTTGGACCTCAATGACAATGCACCCAGTTTCGCACAGGCCACCTACACAGTGGAGGTGCCGGAGGACTTGCCAGTTGGTGCCCTGGTGCTGCAGCTGGTGGCCGAAGACCCAGACGAGGGCACCAATGGGCAGGTCTCCTACTACCTGGGCAATGAGTCGCTGGGCATGTTCCAGGTGGACCCACAGAGCGGGCACATCCGGAGTGCCCAGACACTGGACCGGGAGCGCCAGCCCTCCTACAGCTTCCTGGCCAAGGCAGTGGACTCGGCACCATGGGAGCCCAAGAGCACGGCTGTGCGTATCACTGTCACGGTGCGAGATGTCAACGACCACGTTCCGGCCTTCCTGCACAGCCCACTCACCGTCAACCTGTCCCGCCACATGCCACTCAAGCAGGTGGTGGCCACCATGAGGGCTGAGGACAGGGACGCAGGCGCCAATGCCTCCATCCTGTACCGCTTTGCCACCCCCAGCTCTGCCTTTGCAATCAACTCCTACACAGGGGACATCCAGCTGCTGCAGCCCCTTGGCTCACTCAGCCAGCGCCAGCGGACACTCTTTGTGCTGGCCACGGACCTGGGGCAGCCGGCGCTCTCCTCCACGGGGGTAGTGGTGATCCATGTGCAGGAGGAGCCGTACCAGGGGCTGCGCTTTCCCCGCAGCACCAGTGATGTGGCTCTGGCCGAAAATGCCGCCCCAGGTAGCCACTGGCAGTGACCAGAAAGCATGGGGATGGAATGGGGCAGGGCATGAGAGGAGGTGGGAGCAGCACTGTGGGGAACTCAGACCAGAGAGCACTGTGGGGTCTAGGGAAGTCCTGTTATGCTTTGGGCAGACCCAAAGAATTGCAGGGTCTGACTGGTGCCCAGGCTGGTCAGGGTGGTGTCCCTGTGGGCTGGCCTCTGTGTGTTCAGATCACTGTAGGCAGCCACAGGTGTCCAAGTCCTCCCAGAAGGTCTCCAGGGTCACAGTGAGACCACAGAGGAGCCATGGACAGGTGCCATGACTCCAGGCTCCCCACCCAACACTACCATTAGATCTTCAGTCCCCTGTCAGCAGTGCCCTCAGGCAGAGCAGTGCTCCTGTGGTACAGCATGTGCTGCCTTGTGTCACCCTCACCTTTTGCCACGCGCCCTGAGGCTCCACTGTCCCTTCATACCCTTTCTCTCTCCCAGGCACTGAAGTGGCTAGTGTTCAGGCCATGCACACGGGGGGCTCCTCGGGGCACATCACCTACAGCATCATCAGTGGCAACGAGAGGAACACCTTCCTGATCCAGCCCAGCTCAGGTACAGCTCCAGGAACACTTGGGGAGCTCAGCCCATGCCTGCTCGGGGCCCCCAGGGCACAGGAACACTGTCCACACTCTGTGCCTGTTAGTTGAGAGGTGTTAGTACTGGAACATGAGCAATGCCCTGTCACTGACCAGTGTTTGTTAGCACTGCTCCCAGCACAATCATGGTCCCCCGTATTTAGACCCTTTCCCAAAACCTCAGAGGGCAGGGTTAGATGGGATTTTGGGAAGACATTCTTCCCTGTGAGGGTGGTAAGTCTCCGGCACAGGTTGCCCAGAGGAGCTGTGACAGTCCTATCCCTAGAAGTGTCCAAGGCCTGGTTGGATGGGGCTTGGAGCACCCTGGGACAGCAGAAGGTGTCCCTATGTGCTCATAGGAGTGTTGGCAATTGGTTTAGTACATCCTGCTGCCTGCCCTCCTCCTTCTTGGGTGGGACAGCAGCACCTTGTTGCTCCAGCAGCCTAGGTGCCCATGGCTCAGGGTGGTGGCAGTGGGTGTCTGTCCTCAGAGCACTTTGCAAGGCTCTGACTGGACTCAAAGCTGTCATGAGATCACTCTGGCTTGGAGCTGGATGAGCTTATGTTCATGGTAGGAGCAGCTCTTTCTGCTCCACACCTTTAGGGGGGTCTCCAGGTGGGAGGACTGTTGCATGCTGTAATGTCAGCAGGAGCTGCCTGTCCCCAGCAAGGTGTGGGAATTATCACTCAGGGCAGCTCTCAAGGATGATAAGAGGCTGGTAGTCTGGGGAGGGCTTGGAAGCGCTCAGTGTGTCTGTCCTGTCCATCTGAGAATGGGTGGATGGGTAGAGGGAGGGATGGGTGAGCAGAGGGAGAGATGGGTGAGTGGATGGATGGCTGGATGGATGGACGTGCTTGTGCATCACTCCTCCCTTCCGGCTGTTCTCCCTCCCAGGTGCCATCTCAGTGCAGGATTCCAGTAGCCTGGACTTTGAGGCTAGCCCCCGGCTGCGCCTGGTGATCCAGGCAGAGACCACAGCTTCCTTTGGCTTTATGGCCATAAACCTCAACCTCCAGGATGTGAACGACAACCTGCCCCGCTTCCAGCTGCAGAACTACGTGGCGTTCATCTGGGAGTCACAGAGCTACGACTCACCTGTCATCCAGGTATGGCTGGGGCACAAACAGGGACACCTGAGCCCTGGCCTGGCTGGAGTTAATGGACGGGGGCTGCATGGGCCTGGGGCTGCACCAGCATACAAGTGGAACCTCAGGGACTCCACAGCTGAATCTCATGTGTCATTGCAGGTGCTGGCAGATGACCTGGACCAGGGAGCAAATGGGCAGGTTACTTACGCCATCAACCAGTCCCTGCCAATGCCAGGCTTGTACCACATTGACCCTCAAACTGGCACCATTACCACTGCTGCCATCCTGGACAGAGAGATCTGGTCGCAGACCCGGTGAGTGCAGCCAGGCTCAGGGGGTGCCAGGACAAGGACAGAGTTGTCCCCAGGGGCATGGGGGACACTGTTCTTGGCTGCTTGAAAGCTGCCCCAACCTGGCTGTGAAATGGCTCTGTCAAGCAGCACAGCTGAGGGTCAGTGGGAGTGAAGGACATGGGAGGCAGATGGCCAAGATGAGCCCATGCACAGCCCAGTTGAGTCTCCTCAGAGCTGAGGAGATTGTGAGAGGGCCCTGGGCTCATCCATTCCCCTTCCTGCCTGCTTAATCCACGCTGCATCTGCTCAGTCACTTCCACCTCCAAGCACACGACCTTGTGTCCTGCCACATGGCCCCTTGCACTAGCCTGAGTCCCCCCAGATGTCCCCCTGTATCCAGAAGGCCCTCTGGGCCCCTCACCACATGTGCACACTCTGGACATGTCTATCCACTCCAGCCATACCTATGTGAAGTGCTGGCAAACACCCCACCATGAATGTGAGGCTTCTCCTGCCCTTTCCCACACACCTTGCTCAGGTGTGGTCCCCCAGTCCATGTTCTCCCTCTCCACAGGTGCCCCAATGGCTGTGGGTCCCTCTGCCTCTTCCCCAGTGTGGGGGGTCTGGGGTATTCCTTCCATCCGTACACCCCTTGCCATTCCAGAGAGGCTCCAAGTATTCCCCAGCAGCCAGAGAGCCCCAGATACCTGCCTGCACCCACACACCTTCCAGAATTCAACTCATACCTTAGGTGTGCATAAACCTGCTGCCCTGCCCCACCATGCTCTCTATGTACCATACCCACTGCCCCACAGGTGCTCTCCAAATCACAGAATCCTTGAGGTTGGAAAAGATGTCTGAGATCATTGAGTCCAACCTGTGACTGGTCACCATCTTGTCAACTGGACCAAAGCACTGAGTGCCACATCCAGGCTTTTCTTAAACACCTCCAGAGAATGTGCTGCACAGATACATCACCCCAGACTCTGAGCTGTTGTGCATAGTTTCCCCACCACAGGCACACACTCCAGCCCTGTGCACAGCTGCACTTCATGTCTCAGGTGCTGTGCAGGTGTGCAGTTCATGTCCCAGAAACTGTACATGGGTGAGGTGCTCCCTCACACGTGTGGGCACACATCTGACTCTCATGCCTGCCCACAGCTTGGTGGTGACAGCGATGGACCGAGGAACGCCACCGCTCATGGGCTCGGCCACGCTGACCGTGGTGGTGATGGATGTCAATGACAATAGCCCCACCATCCCGGTCCCCTGGGAGATCCGTGTCCCCGAGAGTGAGTACCGTAACACTGTGGGCCAGAACTGGGGTGTGATGGGCCCCACAGGGCGGGGAGCAGCCCCCAGGGAGGCCAGACCAGTCCCTGCCAGGGGCTGGGACCCGCTGAAGCCCCCCGAGCTCTCCAGCATGACCCCTGCGCTATTTCTGTGTCCTGAGGGAGCCACTGAAATTACCAACTTGGCTCCTGCCCTGCAGCTGGGGCTCTGGCTGCAGACACCTGCCCTGCCTGCTCGCAGTCCTCAACTAGTGTGCCCTGTGCCCTTGCCAACCTCCACCTACCCTGCCAAGCCCCCAAGACCTTCCTCTTCCCCTGGCATCTCCCTCTTCCATGGCATCTTCCCCTCTTTCCAGTGCCCAGGCTCTGAACCAAAGTGGTTCCCCATCAGGTGAGTCAGGTGTGCTCGGCAGGGATGGGACTACTCACTCACATCTCTGCTCCCCACAGACACACTGCTGGGCACCCAGATAGCCCAGCTGACTGGGAACGACGTAGACTCGGGCCCTGCGCTCTCCTACACGCTGCTGCTGGAGGGGGATGCGGCAGACACCTTCGGGGTGCTGCGCTACGGTGGCCATATTGCCCTGACAGGGCCACTGGACCACGAGCAGCGCAGCCACTACACCCTCACCCTGCGCGCCTCTGACACACGCCATGAGACTGAGGCCAACCTCACTGTGCTTGTGGAGGATGTGAATGACAATGTGCCCACCTTTACCCAGGGTTTCTATCAGGTAGGTGTGCCAGGCAGCAGGGGCCATCCCACACAAGCCCTTTGCAGCTCCTGCCTGTCTCAGCTGCCCTTACAAAGCACAGAGGATGGGTCTGAGCCTCTCCTGGTCTTGCTTTCTGACCCAGATCCACATCGTGACATCCCTCATGCTGTCCCTGTGGCATTAAAGGAGTTGAAACCAGGCAGGATTGAAAGTGGGCCCCTGCAAGAGGCACAGCTGGATGCAGAGGATCCAGCTGAAACATGAGCACTGTGGGGAGGCCAGAGCGGGTGGGAGATGGGCCACAGCACAAAGGGCGAGACCAGGGCAGGTCCCTGTTGAAGGCTGGCTTGGGCAGTGTGTGCTGCAGCTCTGGAGCCCAGGCAAGGGGCTGGGGAGCTCCAGGAACACTTGAAGGGTTTGGGAGCATCGACCCCCTTCCTACAGTTTCCCTGGCCAGTGAGAGGCTGTACCACCTTCGGCATGGGGGAGCCAGACACTGACTGGGGTTTCCTCCTCTTCCAGGTGCTGCTGCCAGAGCACACACCTGCTGGCAGTGTTATCCTCACTGTGAGCGCGACCGACCCTGACTCAGGGAGCAATGGAGATATCACCTTCCACCTGGCTGTGCCCAGCTCTGATGTTGCCATCGATCCCAGCAATGGTGCGTGGGCTTGGTGCTCTGTGGGCCTCTCTCATGGGTCAGTCTAAGGGTGCCTGTGGAGGGGAGTGCCCCCATGGGGGCCCTGTTCAAGCCCTTACCAGTTTGCTTTGTGGTGCGGTGGGTGAGGCAGACATAGCAAGGTGACCATCAAACGCTCCTCCAGCTGATACCCTTCCCAGCTCGCACTGGTCCCCATGCTGACCCCACCTTTGTGCTCCACAGGGACCCTCTTCACCACCCGGCAGGTAGAGTTCAATGCCAGCCAGCCCACCCTGGACCTGGTGGTGGAGGCCCGCGACCACGGCTCTCCCAGCCTCTCATCCTGGGCCACAGTGCAGCTCCAAGTTCTGGATGTGAATGACCACAGCCCCCGCTTCCAGGAGCCATGCTACAACGCCAGTGTTCCTGAGGACCTGCGCCCGGGCACCACTGTGCTAATGCTGGAGGCGGGTGACGCTGACCTCTCCCGGGAGAATGCTGGCTTTGACTACACCATTGTCAGTGGGAACGGCGGCAATGCCTTCCAGGTGGAAAGCCGGGTGGCCTGGGCCAGGGGACAGCTCCGCACGCAGGGAGCCCTGGTCCTTGTGGAGTCCCTGGACTTCGAGGCCATCCCAGTGTACAACCTGACTGTGGCAGCCTCAGACCGGGGCTTGCCACAGCGCAGTGCCACTGTGCCTGTGCTCATCACTGTGCAGGATGTCAACGACAACCCACCCGTGTTCACTCGGGCCGAGTACCGTGCAGCAGTTAGTGAGGCTGCGCTGCCTGGCACTGAGCTGCTGCGTGTGGCAGCCCACGATGCTGACTCGGGGCCACGTGGACACGTTCACTACACCATCAGCTCTGGCGACCAGCACGGGCTGTTCCAGCTGCACGAGAGCACAGGGGCCCTGAGCCTGGTGCGGCCACTGGATCGGGAGGCCCAGGCGCTGCACACACTAGTGGTGCGTGCCACAGACACACCAGGTGGGCACTTTGCACTGGTCCCTGTGGCCATCGAGGTGAAAGATGTCAACGACAACAAGCCATACTTCCCAGTGGAGGTGCTGAGCACCAGCGTCCGGGAGAACTTGCCACCGGGCACACTGGTCACCACGCTGCGTGCTGTTGATGCTGACACTGGCACCTTTGGAGAGCTGCACTACATGGTGCTGGAGCAGGCAGTGGGGGACCCCACCATGGGGGATGGCCGGGATGCCTTTTCTGTCAATGGGAGTTCTGGAGAGCTGCGCTCCCGTCTCACCTTTGACTATGAGCGAGCCAAAGCCTTCCAGCTCCTGGTTCGGGCCACCGATGCTGGCAATGCCTCAGCCACTGTGACTGTGCGGGTGCTGGTGACAGGGGAGGACGAGTATGATCCCATCTTCCTGAGTCCATCCTTCAACTTTGAGGTACCTGAGGGTGCACGCAAAGGGCAGAGCATTGGGCGGGTGCTGGCCACCGATGAGGATGAGGGGGCTGATGGTGTTGTGCTGTACACCCTGGCAAAGCCCTCTCCATACTTCGCCATCAACCAGACCACGGGTACCATCTACCTACGCGTGGACAGCCAGCCCCAGGCTGGGGCTGGGCGCGCCAAGAGGGAGCCACGGGAGATGATCCTGGAGGTGCAGGCACGCAGCCCCCTGCCTGCTTCCCGTGCAGCCTCTGCACAGGTCACCATTGATGTAACGCACACTTCCTTTGGCCTGGCACCCGACCTCAACCTACTGCTGGTGGCTGTGGCTGCCTCACTGGGTGTCGTGGTGGTGCTGGCTGCTGTGGCCATCGTGCTGGCACTGGTGCGCTCCCGGCAGCGCCGGGGTCACAAGAAGGCAGAGGGGGATGGGGCGCTGGCCCGTGCACAGAGCGGGTCCTTGCAGAAGCTGGGCCGTGAGGAGCCAGCACTGCCCGGGGCTGAACATATCTACCACCAGGCACTGCCAGGGTATGGGACTGAGCCAGCAGGGCCCTACACGCGGGGCGGCTCACTGGACCCCTCACATTCCAGTGGCCGTGGCTCTGCCGAAGCTGCTGAGGATGACGAGATACGGATGATTAATGAGTACCCACGTGTGGCCAGCATCACAGCCTCCATGCAGGAGCACATTGCTGCCCGTGGCCCTGATTCTGGCATCCAGCAGGATGCTGACCAGCTCTCTGACATCTCCTGTGAGCCAGCTGCGCTGGAGAGCACCCAGTGGTTCAAGAGCAAGAAGGGCTCCGGGCTGCTGCTGCCTGGGCCACCCCTGCAGCTGTACCGTGACGACGGGGCAGGCAGCGCCTTCCTGGGCGTCCGCTGTGGCCTCAGCGTCTCCTCACAGCCTCAGGACTATGCCTTCCCAGAGGATGGCAAGCCCTCCGTGGAGGGCTCGCTCACTGCCATCGTGGCCAGCGACGAGGAGCTCCGCGGCAGCTACAATTGGGATTACCTGCTGAACTGGTGTCCCCAGTTCCAGCCCCTGGCTAGTGTCTTCACGGAGATTGCCCGCCTCAAGGATGAGAGCTCTCTGCGCAAGCCCTTCCCAGCCAAGCCCAAGGCAGAACCCAAGCCCCGCATTGACCCCCCACCCCTCATCACCTCGGTGGCCCATCCAGGTGCCAAGTCTGTGCCCCCTAAGCCACCACCTGGCAGGACCTTCCCGCAGCCATCCTCTCTGCGCCGCTCACCCATCAGCCACGAGGGTTCCATTTCGTCCTCCGCCATGTCACCCAGCTTCTCCCCATCGCTGTCCCCACTGGCTGCCCGCTCTCCCGTGGTCTCACCCTTTGGCATCTCACAGGGACCATCGACCTCCACTATCAGCGCTGAGCACTCACTGGAGCCCCCTGAGGAGGCCGAGCTCAGAATTTAGAGCTGGGCCCCTGGACTCCTGTGCCCCAGCCCACAGCCATGGGGCCAGAGCGGGACCAGCCCAGGGCTGCTAAAACGGGTGCTCATCCCGCTCCAAGCGCTGTGGCTGACCTGGGCCCCCAGGGACTGTGGGTGTCCTTTGGGGCTGTGACCCCTGTCCCTCGCCATGGTCTGGCAGACCCTGTGCTGGCTGGTGCTCTATGGACTGCTGACCCCAGTGCTGGCACCCCGGGGTGATGGTCCATGTGCTGCTTGCAGTGGCTCAGATTGGTGCTAGGCAGGATGGTGCTTCACGGTACTTAGTGCTCCGGGAGTGGCTGGGAGCAGAGGGGTGCAGGGCCAGGGACTGCAGGCCCAGACCCTGCCCTACCCAGCTCCGGGGGCCATGCAGGAGCCCAGTTGCAGGGGAGCCCTGAGCCTTCCCTAGGGACCCTAGGAGCTGCCAGGGCAGGGGGACAATGCCTGACGGCTGGGGTGATGTCCCAGGGCAGGGCGGGATGCCCCAGGGCACAGATGCTGCCTGCCCATCGGCCTGTGCTGCCTGCAGGGATGAACCTGACCGGGAGGGGACACCCACCCCAGGGCTGGCTGCAGCGGAAAGCAGCAATGCCCGCGTCTTGCTGCCTGTCTGCGGCTGGGCAGGGACAGGAGAGCCTTTGAGGCCTCTCCAGCCCTTTCACAACCCACTACTCCAGGTGACACTTCCAGGGAATCTCCTGCCTAGTGCTTCAGGGAGCTGTTCCTGTAGTCCCTGGGAGGGAGGTGCACGCACTGCTCAGCGTGGGAGCCCTGTTCATGGGACCAGGTGCCTCTCTGAGCAGGGGTCCCAGGCAGGGACAGTGCCCAGGCACAGGCAGAACAATGGGGCTGGCAGAGCTGTGTGAGAGCTGACAGGGACAGCCCAGCCTCCAGAGCAGCGGTGATGGCTGCTGTGACCCACACCCGCTTCAGACCCGGCAGGCAGCCTGCAGCTGCAGGGGCACAGGTGGGAGGGGGGTGCCCCAAAAAGCCACATGGCCCAGCATGTTCTCCTACTGCCACAGTGGGGAAACTGGGCATCTCGCATTCCCTGGGGCCCTGCCACATGACGGCTCCCCAGGAACATCTGGGCCACCTCCAGAACATGGTCAAGGTGCCAGAAACCCTTGCTCCTGGCCCCAGCCCACTGTGCAGATGCTCTGCACCCCCATTATGCATGTTGTGAGCACGGGACAGAGCCCCTGCAACGGGGCCAGTCCCCATCTCCTTCCAGCACTGTGCACGGCCAGCCACACAGGCAGCATCACACTCATACCAGGCTTAGCCCCCACTGGAGCTTTTTCCGAGCCCGTGGCTGCTCACAGGGAGCAGCCACACATCGTGGGCCCTGGGAGTGTGGCCTTGGGTTCTGCCCCTGTACCCCTGGTGCTCCCGGAGGCTGTGATCCCCACACAGCCATGGGTGCAGAGTGAGGGCTGGAACAGCATGGGGTGCCCCAAACCAGCCCTGAATACCCAGTCTGGGCATGCGTGTGTTTTGAGGGTCAGAGAGGACACCCCATGCCTGAGCAGGGCTTGGGGGAAGCTCCTTCCCATCACACTTTCCCCAGACCCAGGATGTACACAGTGTGGCTGCAGCCCCAGCCCCAAAGGTGTTGTCACAGAAGACAAATGCATCACTTCTACCCATCCCCGTTTCCCATGAAGAACCATCTGTAGCTGCAGCTCCATCTGTCACAGGCAGCCCCCTCATCCCCCTTGTGCCACGGCGTCCCAGCACAGGCCAGGTGCTGTTGTGGGCACAGGGCAGTGACGGGACAAAGATCTGCAACAGTGACGGGCACCATGGGGGCATGGGGCCGCGCCCACTCTGCCAGGGACCCACAGGGACCTGAGGTGCCCTGGGAGGAGAAGACAGTTCTGCCTTGACACAGGGACAGCCCACAGAGGCTCTTGGGGTGGGCAGCCCCATCCCCTCTGTCCTGCTCACAAGCACTGTGGGAACACATTGTGCTCCCCGAGCCCCATGGGGGCACTCTGGGGGTGCCCTGTGCTTCTTGGGCCCTGCAGAGGCACTCTGGGTGTGCCCTGTGCCCCCCAGCCCTGTGGGAGACTCGGGGTACCCTGTGCCCCCCAGTGCCACGCTGGGGTGCCCCATGCCCCCAAGCCCTGTGCTGCCCAGGCTGCCCATGCAGCCCAGCTCCACTGCACGTCTGGGATGGGTACACAGATGGCTCACCCTGCACGCCACAGGAAGGGTCAGACACATGCACCCTGCTTTGGGCTGGGGTCACTGAGCCCCCAGTTATTTATTTTTACACATTGTACTACAATTCCTGTTTTTACGCGTTTGTACCTTTTGTATTGTGTCTCGTGGAGCTGCATGTACCAGCGCTGCCCACGGCCGCGCAGGGGCCGCCTGGTGTAGCCTGAACCCAAGTGCCAACTTCTCAAAAAATGCCTTAATAAACCACGTTTGTACAGACACCGTCCCATCACTGCTGCCGTGGGCTCATGCCAGGCTGGCACTATGTCTCCACAGGACTGACAGAGGAGGGAGGGGGGGAGACTGGACCTGCATGTCTTGCATGGGAGACAGGAATTTTTTGAGTTTTTGCAGTTTGACAGACTTTAAGATAGCTAGTTCCCCAAGACTTAGTCCCGTTCACAAGATTCTTTGATATCTGGCCGATTTGTCTAAAAATACCATTTATTTGACACAGAACATAACAAACATACAAACATAGAACAGATTGACACACATAAACACACAATGAATACATAATTGCAACACTATAATAGTTAAAAATGCAATTATGGGGTAAAACCTTGCTTGAGCTATAAAAATAGTTAAAAATGCAAGAAATGCTTGCTTGAGCTAGCTGAAAGGCAAGTTAAGAAAGGTACCTAAGTTAGCCGGAATAATACAATTTAGGAAACTCAAATGATCTTACCAAATCCAATTTGGAGCTGGAATACATTAAAATTTCCTCACTCAATCCCTCGGGAAGTAACCACAGGGCTGCGTCCAAAGACCCTGGGGAGAAGAGTTTTTCACGCTCCGATGTCCATGTAGAAAAGCTTCTACTTTTGCTGAGTTTTTCGTGGTGTTTTATAGGGAAAAGAGTGTGTATTTGCGGTCACTTGAAAATTATTCACATTCTCTCAGTGTCTCACTCTGAGTTCCAGACGCCAGCATTGATAGTCCGGACTAAGCTATTGACTTAATCTGAGCCATCGATCTCGGCCAGCAATCAGGGAGAGAGAGAGAAGGGGGGGGGGGGTTTGTCCTGCCACACTGCACCATGGAGGGTTCATGTGGGCCTGGCCAGGCCCAAGCACCTACACCCATGCCTGCATCCTGCCAAGTCCTTTCCCTGAGGTGCCAGTGAAGTTGCAGCAGGACCATGGCCCTCGGGCCGTGCAGCAAGGCTGAGCATGTTTCCATACAGGCACACGTGCAAACACAGCTGTGGAAGGCATGTCTCCACGTGTGCACACAGCTGGTCCCACATGCCACTGGCAGGCCCATCCTGTCCCTTGCTCTGGTGAGGGCTGCAGGCAGGGCTGTGCAGGGACCCAGAGCTGCAGCTGCCGCACTCAGACGTGCCATCTGCCCAGCAGGTACCTCACATTCCCAGAATCATCACTGAAGATACCTGGATGTAAAAGTTCCCCAAGACACGGCCTCATCAGAGCCACCAGCAGACACAGACACACACTGGAGATCCCGGTATGATCCCAGGATCCCAGTGATCCCTCACTCACCAGTGATCCCACCAGTCTGCCCAGTAGCTTTGGCTCTGCTTATCCATGTTGGGCAACGCAGACACGCACAGACACACAGAAGCTTCTTTGCTGATCTCCAAACCCTGTGACCTGATGCCACACATCCCCCCTCACCGAACAGCGACCACCCCAACCCTGGGAAACAGTCACAGAGTTTGAGAACCAGGAGCAGCTGTGCAGCCATCAGGTGTTGGATGTAGCCAGACCCAAACAGTGACCATCAACCACCCACATGTGATCAGCAACTTCTATCCTGCTTTCCCTGCTTACCCATTTTTGTTGCTCCCCAAACCACCATTTCCTTTCTGTCCTCAGCTCTAAGTTTCCAACACCCCATAGTGAGTCCTGCACAGCCCCAACCTATTCTGCACAGCCCCTGAAAGCATGCCCAACCCTGATGACAGCACTCCAGGATGGGGGGAGCAGTTCCTGCCCCCCAGCTTGGACAGGGCCCCTCCCACTGCAGGGGTGAGCATGAGCTGGTGCAGCCAGGGCAGAGAGGGGGAAGGGACCACCTCCTCCCTGTCGGTGTTCCTGGGGTCCCTCTGCTCCTTTATCCCCCAGCCTGACCCCTTCCAGCTCCCTGCTCGAGGGCTCTGGGAATGCAATGTGGGCACACTGTGCATGCTGGGACCTGCAGGATGCCCTTAGTGCCACTGTCTTCCTCTGGTGTTCCTGGCCTCTGGAAAATCCAACTGCCCACAGCAGGGACTCACTTCACCCTGTCACACGAGCATGCCTGGGCAAGTGGGGGTCCAGCACTGCAGCTGCTCCATGGGACATCAAGGCTCCCTGGCCTCCCAGGCACCAGACCAGCACCAGATGCTCATAAACACGATTAGCTCTGTCCGGCCACCTTAATCCCAGCTGTCCAGACAGATCCAGGACATCATCCCCTGCAATCCCATCCCACTTAAAAGTCCATTCCCAAGCTGGACATGGGGCATGCAGCCCTGACAGTGTCCCAGTCTCTGGCTACGACCAGGGTGGCTGGCTCCCCCCTCTGTCTGTGGCCAGGAGAAGGCCAGAGCTGCCAGGCCAGGGCAGCTGGTGGGGCTGGGGCAGAGGAAGCAGGATCACAGACACCTCTGACACAGCTCCAGTGCGGGGGATGCGGCAGCTAGGGCCAGGCAAGTGGTTTTCCTATTGCCTGTCTCTTCCTGGCCTGGACTCGGCTCTGCAGAAGCAGGAAAACAGCTGGGAACTGCTGGAGCCACAGAATGTGCTGTGTGACTGGGCTGGGACAGAGATGGGGCCGGTGCCAGCTATCCTCACTCCATGGCTCTGATCCCTACGAGCCCAGCTCTGGCGTGGGATGGGGCTCCATGGAGACGTACCGAGGAGCAGAGAGCAGCAGGCTGCGGGAGCTGAGGTGCTTCAGGGTCGGTGCCAGCTGCCTGTGGGCTGCTCCAGCAGACACAGCTCACACCACATGTCCCTTGGCCCTTCCAACCCATGACCGAGTGAGAACATGTGTGCGTGCTCCTCCTAGCCCTCTGCAGCCCTGTCCCCGCGACTGACCGAGATCTCCGTGCCTCAGCCTAGCCCCCGCCCCGTCCCCGCGGTGTGCAGGGAGCAGGGCCAGGCTCTGACACGGCTCCCGCGCCTCGGGCTCCCCCAGTCTCCACGGCCCGTGCCCAGCCTCGGCCCCATCCAGCCTAGGCCCCTCCAGCATGGCACTCCTAACCCCACCGCCGAGCCCGGGACCCGACCAGGACCCCCACGCCTACAAGGATCTCTGTCTCCCGCCCCCAACAGTCTGGGACCCCCAGCCCTACATGGAGCCCTGCCCCGCTCCCAGCCCGGGAGCAGGACACGGACCCTCGACCGAATGCCCTGTCCGAGACATCCCGCTGCGGGAACAGCTCCGCATTGCGCCGGGAGATGCCCGAGAGAAGGACGAGAACAGCGGCCGGGGGCGGCCAGTGCCGCGTCTGAGCTGCCTCTTCGGGCCGCCGGCAGGCAGGGACTGCCCGCTGACACCGTGTGTGGAGCGCGCCCCGCGCCCCGCGCCCCGCACAAGCGGCCGGGAGGCTCAGCCGCCGCCAGGCACGGAGCTCCGGGCCAGCCCCGCTCCCGCCCATCACGTGACTCCAGCGGTCACGTGACGCTGTTTTGGTCTCCACACGTGGCCGAGAGTCACGCGCCCGCAGACGTCAGCGGGCCGCGCGGCGGGATGGCGCGGGGGTAACGGGGACGGGAGCGCGGCGGGGGTCTGCCTGGCGCCGGGGGTGGCGGGGGCACGGGGGAAGCTCCCCGGCAGTGGGGGTAACAGTGACGGGGGTGCTCTCCGGCCCCGGGGGCGATGGGGACCGGAGGGGTCCGGCGGGGCTCCCGGGTGGTGGGGGCTCAGGGTGTCAGACGGGGCTCCCGGGTGGTGGTGGGAACGGGGATCGGGGGGTCAGGCGGGGCTCCCCGGTGGTGAGGGCTCGCGGGTCAGGTGGAGTTCCCTGGTGACAGGGTAACAGCGGGTCAGACGGGCTCCCCGGTCATGGGACTCGAGGAATTCAGGCGGGGCTCCCCAGACCCGGGGTGCGGGTAGTCGGACGGACTCCGCGGTCTCGGGGGCTTCAGGCGGGGCTCCCTGGGGACAGGGGCTCGGGGGTTAGTCCCGGTTCTCCGCCGCTGTGCCGGTGCCTGTGCTCCCCTGAGCCCGTTGCAGGTGTTGGGGGATGCCCGCCGTGCTGGCGCTGTGTGTGGCCGCCTGGAGCTGCGCCACGGGGCTGGCGCTGGAGCTGGAGCGGGACCAGCCGTTCCGGTAGGTCCATGGCGGTGTGCCGGGCCGCGCCAGGCTAGCGTGCCAGTGCTGTCCCCGCTCACCGCCCACCCTTCAGTGTGCCCCCTGGCTGGACCCATGCTGGCCGCGTGGATCCTGGACACCCAGTGCAGCTGACCTTCGCCCTGCGGCAGCGCGGCATCATCCACCTCGCCCGCCTTGTCGAGGCTGTCTCGGACCCTCAGTCCCCGCAATACGGTAACCGCCATGTGGCTGACCCCCTCACGACCCCCGGGGCCTGTGTGGGGATCTAACCCCTCTATGCCTCCCAGGGCAGTACCTGTCCCTGGAGCAGGTGCGAGACTTGGTCCAGCCTTCCCCAGCCACGCTGATGACAGTGCTGAAGTGGCTGCAAGGCCATGGCGTAGAGGGCTGCCAGAGTGTCACCACCCTTGACTTTCTGGAGTGCTACCTGCCCGCAAGGTTAGCCCTGAGGGCTGGGATCAGCTCTGGTGGCCCTGTGGTGGCTGTCCCTGTGTCCCCACTGTTGCTGGGAACTGTTGCTGTCCTTGTGTCCTGTCACTGTCCCATCCTGTGGTGGCTATTCCTGTGTCCTAGTCCTGTCCCACTCTGTGGTAGCTGTCCCCTCTCTCCAGCCCTACCCCATCCCTTGCTGGTTGTCCCTGTGTCCTAGTCCTGTCCCATCCCACAGTGGCTGTTCATGTGTTGCAGCACGGCCGAGCGTCTGCTCCCCGGGGCTGAGTTTCACCGGTACGTGCAGGGCCAGCGCAGTCTGGTGCGGTCCCCACTGCCCTACACCGTCCCTGCAGAGCTGGCGGAGCACCTGGACTTTGGTATGTCCCACCTGGGGGAGGTGAGGCTGCGGAGCTCAGGTGCAGCTGCTTCTAGGGAACAAACCTCCCTCCTGCATATCCCTTTTGCATGGCATCCAGTGACCATCCCACAAGAAGTGCAGGGGGCACCATGCTGAGGCCATGGCCTGGCTGTGGGAAGGCTGAGGTGGCTCTTCCCTTGGGCTGGGGCTGCAGGGCTGGGCTCTCCAAGCTCTGCTGTTGGCCAGCCCATGTAGACACGGGGATGGTGATGGGGAGCTCAGGACCTGTGTCCTGCCTTCTCGGGGCTCTGCACGCTGATGGCTTCTCCCATCCCACTGGGCTCTGCTGCAGTGGGTGGGATGCACCGGTTCCCCACGGAGCGCGTGGCAGTCAGCAGAGCCGGGGCCAGGAAGGACCCACGGTCGTCAAGAGCGTTGTTCCACCTGGGCGTGACGCCGGCTGTTCTGCGCCAGAGATACAACATGACAGGGGGGGACGTGGGGCTCCTGCCAAACAACAGCCAGGCCTGTGCACAGGTAACAACTGCCCAGGTCCGAGGCCTGTGGCAGTCGTAGGGATTGGTGCTGTTTTGGGGATCCTGGGACAGCTGGGGGCCCCTCAGTCGATGCTGGGAGTACCTGGTGTAGCACAGACCCATGCTGAGCAACTTTATAAGTCAGGATCAAAACGTTACCTTGTTCTTTCAAGGGAAAACAACCTATCCCTCCATGTCCCACAGTTTCTGGAGCAGTACTTCCACCAAGCTGACCTGGCTGAGTTCATGCAGCTCTTTGGCAGTGGCTTTGCCCACCGCACACAGGTGGACCGGGTGGTGGGGCGCCAGGGCCACGGCAAAGCCGGGCTGGAGGCCAGCCTGGACGTGGAATACATCATGAGCACAGGTGCCAATGTCTCCACTTGGGTCTTCAGCAATGCAGGTACTGGGGAAGAGCCCTGAGGGGCAGGGGGAACACCTGGGAATGGAAAGGGGAGCACCCAAAGGGAGGAGGAGAGTGCCTGGAGCAGGGAAGGGAACGCTTGGAGGTGTGAAGGGAAAGGCTGGAACAGGAGAGGCGAGTGCTCGGAGGAGCGAGGGGAGAGCCCAGAGGGGTGAGAGGAGAGCTTGCAGGGCTGTGCAGAGACAACTGGCTGTAGTACAGCCCCAGGTGCTTTACCAGCTGCTTTGGGACTGCACTCTGTGTGCTCCCCAAGTCAGAGCTGGTGCTGGATTCCCAGCTTCTAGGGACGTCACTCCTGAGTTTTGTAGTGACTGGACTTCAACATCCGGAGTATCCTGAAGCAAGGACTTCGTTGCTGGCACCATGCAGAGCAGCTGCCCCGCTTGGCTCCCATAAAGGAGGGCACAGCCCTCCACCCATGGGGTTTTCCAGCCTTGCTGGAGCTGAGCTCCCACCCACGAGTCTCTCAGTGGAGTGGATGAGGGAGAGTGAGGGAATTTGAGAAAACAAATTGCCAAACAGCTTGCACAAACACAAACAGGGCACGGTGCTAGGGGCAGCGTCCCTGTCCCAGATTGGGAACTGGCTGAGCCAGGTGAGTGCCACAGGGACAGTGGCCCCATCCCTGAGGGTGACACTGACAGCAACAGCAGCCTAACACTGCCCTTCCCTCCACCCCCATACAGTTACTGCTGTGGGAGGGGTGCAGCAACAGTGACATTGGCAACTGAGAGCAAGCAGGGGTGGCTGTGGCTCTGCTCCCCTCCCAGTGGAGAGGGCTGGGGGGCAGGGAGGGACCTGGGCAGGTGCAAGTGGGATGTGTGGAGGTGGCACATGTGCCACTTCTCTGGGACCTGTGGCCAGAGGAGGAGCTGAGGCCCTGCTGGGTCCCCAGGTGTCCAGGTGGCTGCAGCCCTGGGGCAGAGGTTTGGAGAGGGGTGTGAGTGTAGCCCCCTGCCCTGGGGTAAGGACAAGCCTCTCACCAACCCCATGGGCTGAGCTGAAGCTTGGTGCCATCCACTGTGAGAAGCCTCAGGATGAGCTCACGGAGCTCCAGGCTGGATGTGCTGTGACTCCATGACCCATAGGAAGGAGTACCTGGGGCCATACTGCAAAGGAAGTTGGTGCTGGTGTTGATGAGGCAAGGTGCCCCCTGCTGTCCCCCATCCCTGGTGTTGGAGAAGCTATCCCTGTGTCCCTACCCTGATGTCCTCGCAGGGCGGCACGAGAGCCAGGAGCCCTTCCTGGCCTGGTTGCTGCTGCTCAGCAACATGTCGGCATTGCCTTGGGTGCATTCGGTGAGCTACGGGGACGACGAGGACAGCCTGTCCTACGCCTACATGGAGCGTGTCAACACTGAGTTCATGAAGGCGGCAGCCCGCGGCCTCACCGTCCTGTTTGCCTCAGGTGTGCCCAGGGCACGGCACAGTGGAGCCTGAGTACCAGCCACCAAGTGGGGCTGTGGAACAGGTGGCTGGGATGCTGTGGTCACCTGTCACCTGTTCATGTGTCGGCAGGTGACGACGGTGCTGGGTGCCGGCGGGTGCACAGTGGGAACCACACGTTCCGGCCCAGCTTCCCGGCCTCCAGGTGGGTGAGACGGAGCTGGGTGCGAGGGGTTGGGATCAACACGGATCTGCCGGGGCACTGCTGGCCCTGGCCCCGTTGGGATCTGAGCCCCTCGAGGTCAACTCAGTTACAGACCCCAGGGCTGCGGGCTGTGCAGCTCCTGGGGGTTTGTTGGGTTTGTCGGGCGAGGTGTGATAGTGGAGTGGGCTGTTAATGGCTGCTGAGGCCCAGGCAGCTGTGTGTCCACCTGCAGTATCCCTGTTTCCCCAGCCCCTATGTCACCACTGTGGGTGGCACGTCCTTCAAGAACCCCTTCCTGGTGACAGAGGAGGTGACAGATTACATCAGCGGGGGTGGCTTCAGCAACATCTTCCCCATGCCCAAGTACCAGGTGAGGAGCACCTGCACTGCCACGCTGGGGGCTGCGGACGGGGCTGCAGGGTTAGGGTAGGTGGGACAATCAACTTTGGAGATGACCGTGGGCTGTGCCATCCCCAGGCAGCTGCTGTTGGGAATTTCCTGCACTCGGCCTCAAAGCTGCCACCCAGCTCCTACTACAACAGCAGTGGCCGTGCATACCCTGACCTGGCTGCGCTCTCCGACAACTACTGGGTGGTGACAAACCGCATCCCACTGCCCTGGGTGTCAGGGACCTCGGTAAGGAGCTCATCCCCTGCCGCCCTGTGGGACTGTGGGTGTCCTGGGCTTGAGAAGTTGTCCCCATGCAGGCATCCACACCAGTGGTGGCAGGCATGGTGGCACTGATCAACGACCGGCGCCTGCAACGGGGACTGGCACCCCTTGGCTTCCTCAACCCTGCGCTCTACCAGCTACAGAAGCAAGGGCTTGGTGATGCATTCTACGATGTGAGTCACAGGGATGGGGGCTGGAGGGGCTGAGTGGACTGTGGGTGTCCTGAAGGGTTGGGCTGAGACCTGGGGTGGGCCTGTCCGTGCTGATGGGAAGGCCATGGGTGCTTCAAGAGCTGGGCTGGGGGCTGAGGGGTCTGTCTTGGCGCTCCTGCTCCCAGAGCTGTGCCTGGAGCAGGGTCAGCAGTGTCCTGCTGGGGGGCAGGAGAGACTTCCTATGGCCTTCCCATGGGAGGGGTGTCTGGGGGGTCCTTATGGACTCCCATGAGCTTTGTGGGGTGGGTCCCCTTGTGTGGCTGGGGTAGTGGTGTCCAGTGACTGTGGACGTCCTAGGGTCCAGCTGAACGTGCTGTGCTGCACTGCTGGTGTCCTGAGGGGACCGTGGGTAGGGGTGGCCTATGCCATCAGAGGTCTTATGGCAGTCCCCATGTCGGATGTCTGGGGGTCCCTGTGCCTTGGTGTCCCTGTCTCAGGGGTGCCGGGGGCGGCTGTCCTGGGGACTGCGGGGGATCCCCGTGCTGAGGCCGGTCCCCGCAGGTGACCCAGGGCTGCCACCTGTCCTGCCTCGACGGCACCGTGCAGGGCGAGGGCTTCTGCGCCAGCCCCGCCTGGGACCCGGTCACCGGCTGGGGCACCCCCAACTTCCCGCGCCTGCTGCGGGCGCTAGGGCCGTCCTGACCAGGCCACCGGGACCGGACACCGGGACCGGACACCGGAACGCGGCGGAGCTGGAGCCCGGGGCGGGGCTGTCGGGGGCGGGGACAATAAACACGTGAAGCCCCGCCCCGCCTGTCTCTCTTTGTTGGCGCCTCCGCCAGGGGGCGCGCGGGGCGATGAGTTTTGAGGGGCGGGGCCAAGGGCGGGGGCGTGGCCGAGGCTGGGCGAGGCCAATGGGTCAGGGAGCGGGGGCGGGCGGAGGAGTGGCGGGCCAATAGTGTGGCTCGGCGCGCGCAGGCGCGAGGCTGAGGCTGGTGCCGGGCACCATGAGCGGCAGCGCCGACCCCGACCCCGCGCCCGCGGCCCCGGCCGCCCCGCCCGGCCCCGCCGAAGGCAGCAAGCCCAGCCCGGCCGCTGTGGGCAGTGCCGGGCCCGGGGCGGCGCCAGCTGCGGGGGCGGTGCGGCGCGGGCCACCGAGGGCGGCGCGGCCGGCGGGAGGGGGCCCGGTGAGTCCAGATAGGAGGCGGAGCGGGACGGGCTCCGCGCCCGGGAGTCCCGCGGGACGCCGTGAGCCACCCTGGCCTGGGGAGCGGCGTCCGGTGACGGCGGGGCTCCCGGGGTCCAGCTGAGCGCGCTGTCCCGCAGTGCCGCTGTCGGCGGGGCCCGGGCGTGCGGGGTTCCTGGGGCTGATCGTGCTGTCCCGCAGTGCCGGTGTCCGCTGCCGTGGCCGCCCCCCCGGATGGCGCCATGTCCAACGGCGTGTACGTGCCGCCCGCGGCCAACGGCGACGTGAAGCCCGTGGTGTCCACCACGCCGCTCGTGGACTTCCTCATGCAGCTGGAGGACTACACGCCCACGGTACCGACACACGGGGCGGCTCCTGTGGGACGGGACGGGACGCGGGGCGGCTCCTGTGCGACGCGATACAGGATATGGAAATGCTCCCATGGGGCCGTGGAGCCGTTCTAACTCTTTCTTTCCCAGATCCCGGACGCCGTCACAGGGTATTACCTGAACCGGGCAGGGTTTGAGGCCTCGGACCCCCGCATGTGAGTGGCAGCAGGGTGGGTGGGGTCGCAGGAACCCCCTGGGGGTCCGGCAGAGGGGCCCATGGACCCCCGTCGCCTCGCCGACGCGGCCCCTGTCCCGCAGAATTCGCCTGATCTCACTGGCTGCACAGAAGTTCATCTCGGACATTGCCAATGACGCGCTGCAGCACTGCAAAATGAAAGGCACGGCCTCGGGCAGCTCCCGCAGCAAGAGCAAGGTGGGCACACAGAGGGAACTGGGGAATACCACTCTGGAGTTGGGGCTGAGCCTGCAGCCACTGAGTGCTGGAATCCCAAAAGCCACCGGGGTTATGATGGGTCTGTGCAGATGGGATGGGGCTGGTGGGAACACGAAGGGGGCATGAGGAGGGCAGTGAGCTTGTGGACACACTTTGGTGACCCTCAGGGGTGTGGGAGCAGCTGTCCCTGGCAGCCCATTCCCCCCCACTCTGGCAACAGCTGCAGCTCCGAGCTTGGGGAGGAGCTGGAGTGGGGGGTCCTGGGGACTCTCCTAAGCCATATGTAAGCTTCAGGGGCTCTGCAAGGGCAATGGGATTTGGTGCTCATTGTCTGGGGATGTCTGAGGGCACAGAGCAACAGAATGTGGAGAGCTGGGAGTGCCCTAATGCTGCCTGGCAGTTCCTCTGGGAGTGGGACACGCCTGTCCTCGCACCTTTGGGGGGGTCCCACACCCCTGGGCTTACCCTGCTGTGACAGCCTGCCCTGTGTCCCCCAGGACAAGAAGTACACGCTGACCATGGAGGACCTGACACCAGCACTGGCCGAGTATGGCATCAATGTGAAGAAGCCACATTACTTCACGTAGAGGACAGGGGAGGTTGGGCAGTTTGTAATGGCTATGTCGGTGCCATTAAACACGTGGAGGGGTTTGTGGGAAGGCAGCCTTGCTCCCGTGCCTGCACCCAAAAATGCTGGCCCTGGTCCTCCACAGGGGACTGTCATGCTCCCCCCCTTCTGCCAGTCACAGGGGGCTCAGTGCTCCCAACAGGGCTGGAGCAGCATGGGTTTGGGGTGACAGAACTGCCCAGCACTCTTCCTTCTTCTTCCCTGAACTGCCTCATCTCTGACAGGGAATGTGCTGGGGGCTGCACGGGCAGCACTACAGATGGAGCCAGGGACAGGACCCTGAGCCCAACCCTCCAGCACTGGGCACCTCCCAAGGGGGCCCTGTGCCCATCTACCTGCACTGGGCACCAGAGGTTTGCTGTGGGTGCTGGTTTGTGCCCAGGGCTCTGTGGGCTGCAGTACAGCCCCACATCAATCCAGCCCCACCCTTAATCCTAGACACCCCCTATTGAGTCCCAGCCACTCAATCACTCCAGCCCCCCACCCCCCCAAACCAACTCTCCTCCCCCTTCTCCAGCCCTGAACCCCAGCAGCTGGTTCCATACCAAACATTTATTTGGTTGCCAGTGGCCATTCTGGGGCCAGAGGGAAGTGGCCGGTGAAGCGCAAAGCGGGGGCAGTGCTGGGCACCATGGGTGGCCCCTCCTGGCCTGCCCCTTCCCCCCCAGCCTTGGGGAGCTGAGTCCTGGGTTGGGCTGTGCCCAGCAAGGGGGACAGGAGGCTCCACAGCCCCATCCCCCAGCAGCAGGGCCAGGCCACAGGCTGTGCCTGCCCTGGATGGGGAGCTGCCCTGCGCAGGGGGGCTGCACTGGACTGGGGGCTGCTGAGAGGCTGGGTTAGGGCTACCTTGGTGAGGAGCTACCCTGGGTGGGAGTCCGGAGCTTGCGGAGCTCCAGCACAGGCAGTGCCATCTGTACCGTGTGTCCGTGGCTGGCTGAGGGTGAGGGGTGTCCTCTGCTCCCCCCGGCTCTAGGGATAAAGGCACTTGGGGGTGGCGGGGGGCGCAAGGCAGCACTGGAGGAGGGAGGCACCTCCCCTCTACTTCTCCTGCATCTTCTCCAGGATGGGTACGATCATGTCGAACTTGGGACGCTTGGCTGGGTCCTCGTTCATGCATATCTTCATCAGCTTGCAGATGTGGGGGGAAATACCAGGGGGGATGGTGGGACGTAGCCCCTCCAGTGCTACCTATGAGCAAGAAGAGGGGCTAGAGTCAGGATTAGGACTCTGCCCCCACAGGCAGGCACACCTTCCACATGCCCAGGTGGTTCCAAGCCCCATCCAACCTGGCCTTGAACACTTCCAGGGATGAAGCAGCCAAAGTTCTCTGAGCAACCTCTCTGGGTGCCAGGGCCTCACCACCCTCAACGGCCAGAACCTCTCCCTTAACTGACCCAAAACAGTTCCTTTGCCCCCCACCCCCTCACCTTCATACCAATCTCCATGTTGGACAGGTCTGCGAAGGGCACCTCACGTGTCACCAGCTCCCATAGCAGCACAGCGAAGCTCCACATGTCAGCCGAACGCCGGTTGATCTCCTCCGGTTTTTTCTGCAGGGCTGGAGGATGGCTGGGGGCTGAGTGGGGCTGGGAGGGCCAGTCCAGGGGGGCTGGGAACTGGACACTCACCTTCGGGGGCCACCCAGGCCGGGGCATACATCCGCCCTGGGCACTGGAAGGAGAACTTGACATCAGCCATGCTGATTCGTGCCGTCATGTCCTCGTCGATCTGGGGAGAGTGTGCAGTCAGCAGGAGCCTCCCTGCCCTGAGAGCCCCCCACCTCGGGAGGGGGGCTGTGCCCCCACTCACCATGACGCTGCGGCTGTTGAGGTGGTGCCGTGGGATGAGGGGCTCCAGCGTGTGCAGGAAGGCCATGCCCCGTGCGATATCAAAAGCAAACTTCACCGCCTGCATCTGGTCCACCACAAAATCTGGGAAGAGGGTGACAGGGGGTCAACTCACCCTAAGCCCACCCCAGGGCTGTGACTGGAGAAGCCGCTGCTGTCCCCAAACACACTTTCCCCCAGTACTTACTGGTCCCCTCGTGCAGGACGTTGTACAGGGAGCCATAGGGCATCCAGTGGCTGATGACGATGGGGTGGGGGGCCGGAGGGGCCTGGCAGGCACCCAGCACCGGCAGCACATTGGGATGGGAAAAGATCCTGCAGAAGTGACAGCCCTGAGAACAGGGAGGGGCTGCCCGCACCCCCTCGTCTGCCCTTTGCCATCCTCCAGGGCCTCCCAGCCCTTGGCCACCACCCTGGAGTGTTTCCTGGCCCCATGGAGTCAGGCAGCTCCTGCCAGCCCCACACCCTTAGAGCTGTCGTTGCCCCGGAAGGTGCCAGGGTGGCCCCAAGCAGGTGCCAGCATGGCCCTGGCCAGGTGCTGGTAGGAATCCCAGGCACAAGCCAGGGTGACTTCAGGGAGGTGCAGCACTCACCGCAGTTTTGGGTACTCCTCGTTGAAGTCCCGGCTCTTCCGCGTTGTCCAGTCACGGATTTTCAACATTTTGATTACGATGTCATTGCCTTGCCAGCGCCCCTTCCACAGCTAGAGAAGGAGCAGGGACACAGGCACCATGAAAGGGGCACAAAGTCCCCAGCATCCCCAGGTGCCCCTGTGGGGCTAGGGAGCCCCTGGAGCCCATGGGACCAAGGGTCCCTCATGAGAGGGAGCCCCTTGAGCCAGGCAGGAGTCCCCTCCCTTCCCCTGGCCACAGGACCCCAGAGTGGCTGTGCCTGGCAAGGCCACAGCACAGCAGTCTGCACGGGTACAGTGCCCACCTGGGGGCAGGAGGGACCCACCTCTCCCGACTGGTTCTCATTCAGTTTCTGGCTCAGGCTCAGCTGTTTGAAGTCAATCCCAGCGAGTTTGTTCAGGGTCCCATTCCCTACAGTAAAAGGTGGATGGATACCCATGGTTGCTGGATCCGGGAGGCAGCACCAGCAGTTCATGAGGGACCCATGGAACCTCCCAAGAGACCCCCAGTCCTTACTGGGCCGGGTGCGGGTTGTGCCCTTCCAGAATGTGTCCTTGTAGGGGATCTTGGTGAGGCTCTGGCCCAGCTTCTCAGCACGCTCTGCAGAGGGAGAAGGAGGAGTGTGGCACCCAGAGCCTGCTGTGGACCCAGGCTAGCTGAAGGCTGTGCCAGTTATGGGGTCCTGGAGGACTCTCATACCTTTCAGGACCTCTCGCAGTGGCGTCTTGGCCTTGTCTGTGGGGGTCTCACCATATTTGTTAGCAATGCTGACCAGGGCCCCACTGGTCACCAGGTCCTGTGGGAGCAGAGAGCGAGGGCTGTGGTTTGTGATCTCCTCTCAGTCCCCACCCCTCACCCTCTCTCCTGCCCATTCCCCCACTCACCTCAGCCACCTGCTCATGTCCCCAGAAGCAGGCGTAGTGCAGTGGTGTGTTCCCGTGCTCGTTCACCGCATTGATGTCTGCTTTGAACTGCATCAGCTGGCAACGGGGGACAGTCCCTGTGAGCCTAGGACTGTCCCTGTAAGCCCAGGCAAAATCCCCAGGAGCCCAGGACAGTCCCCATCCTCCTTATGCCTTGTCCTGGGGGATGCAGGGGCAGCACATTGGGAGCTGTGGGGAGGGGGCTGAGCTGGTGTTGGGCTCAGAAGGATTTGGAGGGAGCCTGTGAGGAGTGGGGAGCTCAGAGGCACTGGGAGGATGCCAGGTGTTCCTGACAGGTGGTGAGGGTAGCAAGTCCCAATTGGGTAGTGTGGTGGGCTACACAGGGTGTGGGGAAGGGCAAGTGCAGGCGCAGGGAACAAATACCTTCTGCACGATGTCACGGTGGCCGTGGCTGGCAGCCAGGTGCAGTGGGGTGTCATCCCCCCGGTTCATGACATTGATGCGAGCCCCCCGCATGATGAGCATGTCCACCACGTTTGAACGGCCCTCGCGGCAGGCCCAGTGCAGGGGGCTGAACCCATGGTCATCCCTGCAGGATGGCAAGGGTTCTGCTCAGCTGTGGCCCCCTGGCCCAGGCATCACTGGCATCTTCCTCAAAACACCAGCCGCAGGGGCCAAGGGACCAGGTTGAGCATCCATCCCACTCTCACCCACCCCCACCAGGGCCCCACTAGCCGAGGCCAAATCCTGTCTCCTCCAAGGCTGAATCACAGCCGGATCCTGTCCCCATCCCCCCATTCTGTGGCCAAGTAAGGGAGGAGGTGGCAGCCAGGCCTTAAATGGAGATCAGGAACTGGCGGAGGGGCTGCTGCAGCCCGGGCTCCCCTCCAGCCTAGGCTCTCCCCAGTCCCAGACCCCCTCCAGCCCCCAGGCACAGCAGACTCCATCTGCCCCCACCATGGCCCTGCAGGCAAGGAGTAACTGACACAGAACACCCCAGCACCTTGGGCAGCATCTGGGGGTCTGGGAGAGCTCCATGTGCCCAGGACCCCCAGGAGGGGCAGGGAAGCACAGCCAAGGGAGGCCATTTGTCTGGAGCATATCCGGAACGCCACAGCCATGGCCTGGCTGGGGTCATGGTACGGGGTCAAGCTGTGCCGGCTGCACAAATTGCAGCCAGATGCTCCAAGCCCCGTGCCCAGCCTGAATATGGCTCCTGAATGGCTATAAGCACATGTGGGACACCACAGTCCTGGAATGGGCTGTACAGAGCAGACACCTGGGCACACAGAGTACCCCACACAACTCCCAGCCCCAGTGGTCCCAGCCGTGTGCCCACGCATCTGCCATGGTGCTCCCCAGAGAGGGGAGTGGGACATGGGGATATGGTCAATGGACACAGTTGCCACCACGGGAACAGGGGAGGTTCCCCCGGCCCAGCTGAGCCCTGGCTGTGGCTGTGGCCGCAAGGAAGTGGCCAGAGGATGTTCGGCCTCGTGCCTCAGCAATGCGGTAACTTCCTCCAGTGGGGAGGAGCTGTGTCCTGCTGCCTGCCCCCCCGCCTTTCCATGGAGACCAGTGGAAACCAGCCCCCAGCATAGCCACCCCAGCCCAGCCCTACTCACCCCTGATTGAGGTCGTTCTCGGTGTTGTCCAGCCACAGCCGCACAGCCACCGCATTGCCCTCCCGGCATTGAGTGAAGATGTCATCCATGGCGGCTGTGGGAGCGGACGTGGGTAAGGACATGGGGACCCCTGATACCCTTCAGCTGTGAGGTCCCGGGAACAGCAAGTACAGGAGCCTCCTGGCCTCCTCCTTGTCCCCTCCCGCCCCATCCTTGCAGCTCTCCAGGAAGCCACAGGCAGGCTGAGGCCCAGGCTGGAGTCGAACTGGCAGCCCGTGGGGAAGCTCCCGGGTGACTCCAGCGGGGCTGCGGCTGCCTGCAGGAAGCTGGGCTGGCACCCCGGGCTTATCATCAGGCACAGCCAGCCCTGGTGGCCACAGCTCCGGGGGAGAGTGAGCCCTCAAGACGGGATCTTGCGGATCTGGTGGGGGAATGGGGCTGGGGGAGCTCAGCATCCCCGGAATGAGATCCTGCAGCCCCGTGACCCTCCTGACCCCCTTGGCTGGGCCTGGCATGGCACCATGCTCAGAAACTGTGACCCCAAAGCCCCACACACTCCCCTTGGATCCATGGACACCCCAGTTCAGAGCCAGCCACAGAACTGCCTCCTGCCCCCCATGTCCCCCTGAGCCCTTGGCTGTGATTGTGGGACCCCCTGCCTGGGGATCTGTGGTGTTGAGCAGGGACATAGAGTGAGTCCTACAGTGTGGGGACAGGGACAGATTAAATATGACAAAGCTGCCAATGCAAGACCCCCAGGGCCTGATGCACAACCAGACATGGCAGGACCCCCACCATCTGCCAGCACCTGCAGCTGCCCCCCAGGACCCTGCCTGCACCCCTTGCCCCAGGCAGCTCTGCAAGGATGGGACACAGAGCCCCAGACCCGTGCCAGGGTTTTATGGGCCCCAGAATGGCCCCAGCACATCCATGGCAGCACTGGTCCTGTCCTGGCTCCAGAATACTCACAGTCCTGGATGAGATTTATCCCCCACCCATCTGGGGGCACCCCTGGAAAGGGGGTCCCCAGGACATCCCTCACTAGTCCTGGCCCTGTGGTACCTCACTCTGCTGTCACAGCAGCGATGACACCCCACCGTGGGGAGACCCCATCCTGTCCCCTGCTCGGCCCGGGGCTGCCAGGACTGCCTGTTACCCACCGGCCCCTACCCAGTCCCATGGGGCTGCCAGGACCGCCCAGCCCCAGCCCTGCCAAGACCGTCAAGTGCCCACCTCGGCCCTGCTCAGCCCCCGGGGCAGGGGACGGGATGTGGAGACACAGTCCCCTCGTCTTACCCCAAACCAGCTGCTAGGGCCCCGCTCTGCCCTGCGGCCCCATCAGTCCCTCCCCTTCAGCCCCCCAATCTCTCCCCCGTACCCCCAACCCTTTCCTGTACCCCCAATCCTTTCCCTGTACCCCCCACCCCGCCCCGGCAGCTCCCCCACCCCGCCCCGGCTCCGGCAGATACCCCTCCGGCCCAGTCCCCGCTTCGGGTCGTCCGCAGCCGCACTCGCGCCCCCCCAGCCTCTCCCCGCTCGGTCCCGGTCCCGTCCCGCCGTTACCGGGTGCGTGTCCCGGCGGCTCCGCAGGGCGGCGGCTGCGGCGGGCGCGGGACAGCGCGGGGGCTCCGCCCCGAGACGGCGCCCCCTGCCGGCCGGAACCCGCACCGGCCACGGCTCCGCCACACGGCACCGGGCGAGGGCACGGGGCAGGGCCACCGGGCGGGGCCACCGGGCGGGGCGGGGCCGTCGCGTGGGGACGTGGTCATGCGGGTGGAGGCGGGGTTATGGGGCATATGCCAAATTGTTGGGGGCGCGGTCACCGGCACCACCCCTGCAGCCAAGGCCCCTGCTCGGGCCTCCGGGCCGCGAGGCGGGCGCTGTTCTCGCGGCGCTTCTCGGGCGGGCGCACGTGGGTCTCAGTACGGATCGAGGGTCCCCGCTCCATGTTTGCGGAGCAGGGCTGGAACGATGCACTGGAGCCGCTGCCCCGCGGCGCTCCCGGGAGCCCAGGCCGGCCGGTAAGCGGGCGATGCGGGGGCAGCGGGCCGGGCCAGTCCCGGGCTCGCGGAAGTGACGAGCCCCCACCCTGCACAGGGCCCTGCGGCGGGGAAGAGGCGGCTGCCCGGGACCGGCCGGGACGGCGAGGCAGCGCGGAAACGGCCCCGGAAGCGGAGGAAGGCAGGCGAGCCTCGGGCCGCGACGGGGGAGCTTCCGGCCGGTTCCGGGGAACCCCGGGAGAGTGGGCAGCGCCCGGACACAGGTACCGGGTCGGCTCCAGGGCCCAGCGGGCAGCGGGGAGCCGTCTGCGTGCCCTAATTCCCCTCTCGATGTCCCCAGATGGCCTGGCTGAGCTGGCGGGGCTGAGCCGGAGGCAGCGGCGGAACCGGCAGAAGCGGCAGCGGCAGCAGGAGCCGCCGGCGGGGTCGGATGGAGAGCGGGGCTCGGGTCCGGGCCCCCCGGACCCGCCAAGCCCCGCGGAGGCTCCTCCGGAGCCCCGCTCGGGCCGCTCGGCGGCGCTCCGCGCGCGAATGGAGGAGCGGCTGCTCGGCGCCCGGTTCCGGTATCTGAACCAGCAGCTCTACACGGGGAGCAGCCGGGACGCGGCGCGGCTCTTCCGCGCCGACCCCGCCGCTTTCCACCTGTACCACCAGGGCTTCGAGCGGCAGGTGCGGCGCTGGCCCGAGCGCCCCGTGCAGCGCATCGTGCGCTACCTGCGCCGCCGGTGAGCGGGAGGGCGAGAGCTGATGGGGAATATGGACCGGAGGGGCCGGTGAGCGGAGAGCCGGTGGATGGAGTGGGGAGGGGCAGGAGGTCGCGGGGCAAGGGGATGGCCGGCAGGCCGGTGAGCGGCGGGACCAAGGGATGAGCGGTGGGGCCGGGAGGCGGGGCGGGAACGGCGCCGGGCTGAGCCGCTCTGACCCCGCTACCCCCGCCCCAGGCCAGCGTCGCTCGTGGTGGCGGATTTCGGGTGCGGGGACTGCACGCTGGCCGCCAGTGTAAAGAACCAGGTGCACTGCTTCGATCTGGTGCCTCTGAGCCCGCGGGTCACCGTCTGCGACATGGCCGAGGTACTGGGGGCACCCCCAGGGCAGGGAGTGGGTGCTGCTGGGCAGGCTGCCGTGGTGCAGGTGGGGGGACAGTGACCCCGAGAGTCCCGTGCGGGAGGGGCAGCACGGCTGTGCCTATTCAAAAACTGGCTGTGTGACTTGGGTACCCAGAAATGGGGCACGGCTGAACCCACAAGCCTGGGGAGTGTAGGAGTGCTGCCCAGCCCCATCAGCATCACCATCTTCCTCCTCCCGGAGGTTTGCAGAGGGGCTGCCATGCCATCTCATCATCCTCCTTCTTTGGGGTTGTCCCGGGGTGGGCAGGTGCCACTGGCAGCTGAGTCGGTGGATGTGGCTGTGTTCTGCCTGGCGCTGATGGGCACCAACCTGCAGGAGATTCTAGGAGAGGCCAACCGTGTGCTCAAGCTCGGGTAGGCAGAGATTGTGGGGCAGTGGGGGATTGGGGGAGGAGCAGGGATGCTGGGCAGTGTCCTGGGGCGGCCTGGGTGCCCTGCTCAGACCTCACGTGACTGCAGGGGGACCCTGATGGTGGCCGAGGTGGCCAGCCGCTTTGAGGACACCGGTGCCTTCCTGAAGGCCATGACGCAGCTGGGCTTCAGGACCATCTCCAAGGTGTGTCCCCAGGTGTGACCGGGGCTGGGCACTGGGTGTACCAGGAACCAGGGAGCCCAAAGAAGGGGTGTATTGTGGCCCAGCCTGGTGCTGGTGGCAAGCAGGCATGGGGCCCATGAAAGCAGATGGGGATGGAAGGGATTGGTGCATGGGGGATTGCACATGGGAGAACGGAGGGACTAGTAGACACAGGGGTGGAGTTCTGGGGGAAGGTTTGGAAGTCCTGGGGCCTGTGGGTGGTGCGCTGTGGCAGCGGGATGCGATTTGGATGGGGTGCTGGGATTTGGGAGGGGATAAGGGGTGTTTGGGGCACACTGGGATTGTAGTGCAGGGCCTGGAGGTGGGAGTGAAGCCCAGGAGGGGGTTGGGGGTCCCGGAGCCTGGAGGAATTGTGGTGTGGGGGTGGATGATGGGTGTAGGGAATTTAGAAGAGTACACCAGGGGTATGGGGCTGGGGTCTGGGGTACTCAGGGCACAGAAGGGCTTTGGAGCCAGAGTCTGGGGGAAGGAGGGCCCTCGGCACAATGGGGTCTGAAAGAAGGTAGGGGGGGACCTGGGCTCACTGAGGCCGCGGTGTCGGGCTGGCGGTGGGTGGTGCTGGAGAGGGCTGGGGGTTCTGGGGCTGTGGTGAGCATAGGGGTCGCGGGGCGCCGGTAACAGAGTCGGGTATCCCCACGCCTCCAGGGCTTCTCCAGCTCCTACTTCTACGTGTTGGAGTTCGCCAAGACGGGCCCGCCCCGGGCCGGCCCCGCTCCCGGGCTGCGCCTGCGGCCGTGCCTGTACAAGCGGCGGTGACCGGGGGGCGGGGCCAGCACGGAGAGGGGGGGCTGAGCGAGCCGGCGTGGCCCCGCCCCCGCGCGCCATCACCAATAAAGCCGCTGCTTCTTCACAGCTACGCGTGCGCCTGTGCTCCGGGGGCGGGGCCGGGGCCGGGGCAGCTGGCGGGGCCGCGCGTGCGCGGTGCTGTCGGGCCTGCGCGGCGGCAGCGCCCGGGGCCGGTACCGGGATGTCGGGGCCGGGCGGGCCGGGCCCCGCCGGGGCCAAGCTCGACATCAACCGCGCCAGCGTGGCCGAGCTGGAGGGTGCCCTTAGCGGCATCGGCCGCCGCCGCGCCCGTGATATCGTCCGCAAGAGAGAGGTGCGGGGGGAGGGAGGGACGGCACCCGGCGCGGAGCGACCTAGCCCCGGGACCTCGAGGCGGGGGTGTCGGTCACAGGGTGGGGGGCCGTGGGGCGAGTACGCGGGGACGGTGCCGCTTCCGTCCCGGCAGGCGGGGCCGGGTCGCGATCCCCGAGTCCCGCCCCGAGGCCGCGGGGTCGGGCGAGCGCAGCCGCCCCCGGTGCTGCCGTCCCTTGCGGCCGGGTCCAGGCAGCGCCCCGGGCCGGAGGGGGGAACCGGGGAAACGCAGGTTCCTGCGGGACGGGACGGGCACTGCGGCTCGACTACCGTCACCCGGCTTGCGAGCGCCGTCACCGGCGATGAGGGGGCGGGAAGTGCTTGCGGGGAGACCCTGCGGCGTCCGGTGACACGGCTGGGAGCAGTGGGAGAGGCACTGTAGGCCCTAGCCGGGCAGGTACAGGCGGGTCATCGGCAGGCCTGCCCTGATACTGCGGGGATGGGCAGCGCCGCGGCCGGACAAGGCAGGGCTGGGAGTGTTTGGCATGTTTTGGGCTGGAAAAGGGGAGGTAAGGGGGTGGGGGTAGCCGGGAACACCGGGAAGCGGGAGGGCAGAAGCCGGTAATACGAAGGGAGGGTGGTTTGAAGCACGGTCTGTCCCCGTCGATGTTGCTAGTGCAGCGTATTGTGGGGAGCAGCAGCAGCCCCGTAAATCGAACTCTGCCGGGTGTGAATGGCCGAGTGGGTCCTTCCCGGGCCTGGGGGTTGTGCTGGTTCACCGCCGGGTCCTGCCCCAGGACAGCCCGGCCCCGCCGGGTTCATCCCGTGGCAGACACTCCGGTAGCCCGTACAGGGGTGATGGGAGGCACCTGATCGCAGGTCGAGGCTGGGCAGTGCTCGGCCCGAGGTCCCGCGGGACAGTAGTTGTCTCACACAGGTGTGTGTCTGCATGTGTCCAGAGCTGTTCCCCTACCCTGGAGCCGCAGCCTTGCCTCCCATCCTGGTGCTGCTCACCTGCGGGGCACAGTGCTCCTACACAGCTGTCACTTTTGGGCCACTGTCCCCCTTTCATAGCTGCCTTCGTGCTGTGACTGTTCCCTGCGGGGCCACTTGGGCAGGGGGCTCTGTGGGAGCAGGAGGGATTCTGTTCTGGGCAGGGCTGACTTCCCTCCGCGCAGGAGCTGAAGGGCTTCACTTGCTTGGATGACTTGCTGCATGTCAAGGGAATTACCACACGCATCCTGGAGCTCAACAGCCAGCGCATGACGTGCCGGCGGCGCCCGGGCTCCGAGGGGCCCCCACAGACCAGCCCCACTCCCCTGGGGGACAGTGAGGACCTCAGGGCACCTCCAGCACAGGTAGGTTCAGGAAGATCCCTGCTGCCAGGTGCAGGGACAAGGGAGGAGGTCTGGCTGTGGGGAAGCTTGTGGGGAGCAGACAGAACCACACTGGGTTCTGGAGCTCGTGCATGTGGGTCAGGGGGTGCTCCACCCTGTGACTGCCCACAGTGCTGTTGAGTGGAGCCCCTGTGCACCAGGGCCATGGCTCTTGCTGGCAGCCATCCAGCAGTGCCCCCTGCCCCCACTCTGTTCCTGGTCTCCAGCAGCCCAAGGCTGTGCAGAACCAGCCCTGCCCCTTGCCCCTTCCCTGCTCAGGTGGTGGCTGAGGAGGAAGAAGAGGAGGAGGAAGCACCGAGGCCCTGGGAGTCAGAGCACCCCTGGAAGGGCACCCCCAGATCTGGAGCAGACCCTGATGGCTCCGGGGGGCAGGGACAACAGGAGCCCCCCAGGTCCACCAGGGAGCAGGAGGAGGAGGAGGATGAAGAGGAGGAAGAGGAGGAGGAGGAGGAAGAAGGGAGCTGTTGCAGCGAGGAGGGGGAAGACAGCAGCAATATATACCTATACTACACCCTGGGAGAGCGCTGGATTGACTACCTGCAGCGCACTGGGGATGGGGGGCTGCTGCGTCACCTGCGCCCCAAGGTGACTGGGGGGCCAGGGACTGCTGAGGCACTTAGGGCACCTGTGGGAGGGGGGACAGGGGCCTGGGGGCTCAGTGATACCTGGCTGCTGGGGTTGGGGAAAGAGGCGCTGCCCTGTTCCCCGTGCAGACCCCTGCCCTGCGTGGGAGTCCTTAGTCATAGGATTGGGGAAGGAGGTGCTGTCCCAATCTACCCCAATCCCCAGCCCTGCCCTGGCCCTGATGCAGTCCTCGTACCCTGCATGGGGATCCCTTCTTGCCATATGGACGCTGAAGGGGGGAAAAGCAGGAGCAGGTGGGGGTCTGTTGCATAGCTGTGGGCAGGGGGCCCGCAGAGATCGGCTCTGGGCAGGGAGCCTGGAGGGGTCTGCCTGGGTTTGCCACAGCCACTCCAACCTGCTGTATTCCACAGATGAAGCGGAAGTCAGAGAATGGGCCAGATGGCCGGGCCTTGTCCCCCGGGAAGAAGCTTTGCAAGGGCTCTGATTATGGCAGGTGAGGCATGGCAGGGCTCTGAGTGCAGCAGGTGACGGGGCTTCTGTGTGCTGGAGCAACACATACCTCTTCCTGCCCACCCCTGGAGGATGATGAAGCCACCTGGGTTGAGCAGGGGTTGGCCCAGGTCAGGTCCAGCCCTGACTGGTTGCCTATCTGCTGAGTAGGCTGGGCTAGATGTGGGCAAGGGGTCGACAGGGTGGAAACAAGGAAAAGGGGTCAATGGGGTGGAGCTCCCACCGGTGGGAACCAGTTCCTGGAGACTTCCTAGGCACGCTGTGGCCTGGAGCAGTGCTGGCACATGCCACCTGTGCCACGGCCTCACCTGTACTGGGTCTTTCTCCCAGGACACTGGGCCCCTGCACACCCAGCCCCACCACCACCTTTGGGGAGCTGCGCAACGCCAAGGTGGGGCAGGCCCGGCGCCGCCGCATCCCCTCAGTCGCGCCCCCCACCTGAGCTACAGGACTGGCTCCGTACCTTCCAGGTACGTCTCACCTGGTGGTTCCAGGCAGCCTGGGTGTGATGGGTGGGAGCCAAGCCTAAGGGATCTCCACTATGGTCTGGGGTTGAGCCCACAGTGGATTTTGGGTAGTTTTGCTTGGGTGAGGAAACACAGAAGAGGTTTCAGCCCTGGCCAGGGGTGGTGTCACCTGTCACACAGCACCTGTGACCCACTGCCTGTGACCCACCAAGCTCCCACCTGCCTCAGGCTCTGGGCCTGGGGCAAGAGCTCTGGCTGCCAGGGCTATGGCTGGGCTGGCTGGGGACACAGAGCCAGGGGTCACTGGGGAACCCCTGCAGCGCTGGAGTGGCCCTGAGAAGCTGCTGGCCCTGGATGAGCTCATTGACCGCTGCGAGCCAGCACAGATCAAGTACATGATGCAAGTCATCGAGCCCCAGTTCCAGCGGGATTTCATCTCCCTGCTGCCCAAGGAGGTGAGTGCAGTTGGGGGACCAGGGGCCTGACTTGACCTCCCTGGTGACCCCTCTGTGACTCTTATGCCCCCCACAGCTGGCCCTGTACGTCTTGTCCTTCCTGGAGCCACGGGACCTGCTCCGTGCTGCCCAGACTTGCCGCTACTGGAGGGTCTTGGCTGAGGACAATCTGCTCTGGAGGGAGAAGTGCCGTGAGGAAGGTGAGGGTCCTCCCAGCTGGGGCCAGAGAGGCACCCCGGGCTTGACCCAGGTAATGCACCACTTTGTTGTTCCCTGCAGGAATTGAGGAGCCCCTACACCTGCGGAAGCGACGCCTTCTCAGCCCCGGATTCATGTACAGCCCCTGGAAATTCGCCTTCCTGCGCCAGCACCGCATCGACATGAACTGGCGCAGTGGGGAACTGCGGCCCCCCAAGGTAGGTCTGGGCGTCCCAGCAGGGGCAGACTCCAGGGAGCTGTGGTCCCCAAGGTGGGCCTGGGAGTGTCCCTGCTGGGGACAGACCCTGGAGAGCTGAGGGGCTGGTGAGGTCCCTCTGGGGACAGACGCCCAGTCACTGGTATGGGGAAAGCTGGTGCAGGATCTGCCGCAGGGAGCAGATCCAGCTTGCACAGAGCAGTGGGGGCAGCAGAAATTAGGTCCCCTGGGCCTGGAGAATGGGGGTTGCTCCCCTTGCCCCTTCGCAAGGCCACATGCAGGGCTGCAGCCAACCCCAGCACCCAGGGAAGGTGCAGCCTCCCAGGACTTAGCTGTGTTCTGTGCAGGGTTCCAGAACCCTGGTGATCTCTCCCTGGGGGCCCCTCCTGCCCCTGGGCAGAGTCCCCACCCCCTCTCTTGCTCCTGTGGTTCCCAAGTTCCTGAGCCCCCCACTCCCTGTTACTCAGTAGCCCCCTGCCCCTGTGCAACAGCTGCCAAACACACCACACACCCTACCTCTGCTGCCCTCCAGAAGCATCAGGGGGTGCAGGTGATTTGGAGACATGTCTGTCTTTCCTCCCCTCAGCTTCTGGTACCTTTCCACCGTTCATTGTGTTGGGGGTCCTGCAGGCTTGGGGGGGTTGGTCCACATTGCCCCCCGCACACACCTGTGCTCCCACAGGTACTGAAGGGCCACGACGACCATGTGATCACTTGTCTGCAGTTTTGCGGGAATCGCATTGTAAGCGGCTCTGATGACAACACACTCAAAGTGTGGTCAGCCGTCACGGGGGAGGTGAGTGTGGCACTGACACTGGCACCACAGGGGTCTGGGGCAGGGACCACCCCCTGTGCTCAGCACAGGTGAGGCCACACCCTGACTTCTGGGGTCAGTTTGGGCCCTTTATGGCAAGGAATCAAGTTGTGCTGCTCCTCTGTGCTGTTTCAGAGGTGGGGAGGTGTGAGATGCTTACCTGTCCCTTGTGTCCTGTCCCCTACAGTGCGTGCAGACACTGGTGGGCCACACTGGGGGGGTCTGGTCCTCCCAGATGAGGGACAGCGTTGTCATCAGTGGCTCCACTGACCGCACACTCAAGGTGTGGAACGCTGATAGCGGCGAGTGTGTACACACACTGTACGGACACACTTCTACTGTGCGCTGCATGCACCTGCATGGCAACAGGTATGGGGCTGATAGGGGCTGTGTGAGAGGGGGATATCCGCAGGGGGTGAGGCTTGTCACCCCTGGGCTGCCCTGGCAGCTGGGCCCCAAGTGTCCCCTCACCCGCAGGGTGGTGAGTGGCTCCCGGGATGCCACATTGCGGCTCTGGGACATCGAGACGGGGCAGTGCCTGCACGTGCTGATGGGGCATGTGGCAGCTGTACGCTGTGTCCAGTACGATGGCAACAAGGTGGTCAGTGGTGCCTATGACTACACGGTCAAGGTGTGGGACCCCGAGAGCGAGAGCTGCACCCATACACTGCAGGGGCATACCAATCGCGTCTACTCATTGCAGGTATGGCCACACACATCCCCTCCTGCTGTCTTCCCCCTCTAGCTTCCCTGCCCTCCCTACTCCCTGCAGATAAAACCTCACAGGTACAACTTGCCCTGCTGCTGGCTTGCCCTGTCACTCCTCTGCCTTCCAGTCATGGGGCACAAGCTGTGCCAAAGGTCCCACATGTGCTGAAGGGATAAATGGGCCATGTCTGCATCATGCAGGGCCCTGTGTGCTTTGCAGGGACATGTGGGCCATGTCTGTGTCCTGAAGAGATGTATCTGCCATGCAAAGACGTATGGACCATGTTTGTGTCCTGTGGGGACAGTCTCTGCTTCCTTGACCCCGCTTCCCACACACACATATGCTGTGGACACAAACACTCCTCTGTGTCCCGTCCCTGGAGCATTTCTACAGCCCAGAAAGCCAAGGGGTGTGTGAGCCCATGGCTCAGCTGCAGAACAGGGGGTGCTGGTGCTGGAACTGGGGGTGCTGCATCCTAAACCAGGGGTTGCCAGAGCTGTGGGCCGCAGCCCAAACCACAGGATGCTCTGGCCTCAGCGCTGAGCTGGATCCCTTCTCTCTGGCAGTTCGATGGGACGCACATCGTGAGCGGGTCGCTGGACACATCAATCCGCGTGTGGGATGTGGAGAGTGGGAACTGTCTGCACACACTCATGGGGCACCAGTCACTCACCAGCGGGATGGAGCTGCGTGACAACATCCTCGTGTCTGGCAATGCTGACTCCACTGTCAAGATCTGGGACATCAAGACGGGGCAGTGCCTGCAGACACTGCAGGGTGAGGGGGGAATTCCTCACCCTTGGGGGGTGGTGGGGAGGGGGCAGCTCTCTCCCTTGGGAGAGTGGGAGTGGGCGGGGGGGTCTCCAACCTCCCCTGTGGGCTGGAGTGGCTCCAAGCTGGCAGATGTGGCTGGAGAATGGTGGGTGTCCCTGAGAAGCCAGGGCTGGGTGGCTCTGAGCTGCCAGATCTGGCAGGACAGATGTCACATAGCAAGAGATACCGCAGTAGCAGCTGAGGCTCACCGGTGCTTCCCCATAGGTCCCAGCAAGCACCAGAGTGCTGTCACCTGCCTGCAGTTCAGCTCCAAGTTCGTGGTGACCAGCTCGGACGACGGGACAGTGAAGTTGTGGGACCTGAAGACAGGGGAGTTTGTGCGGAACCTCGTGGCCCTGGAGAGTGGAGGTTCTGGGGGAGTTGTGTGGCGCATCCGTGCCTCCAACACAAAGCTGGTGTGTGCCGTGGGCAGCCGCAATGGCACTGAAGAGACCAAGCTGCTGGTGCTGGACTTTGATGTGGACCTTAAGTGACCCTGGCCAGCCTGGGGGTCCCGCGGGAGGGGTGGCCCCGGCGCAGGCGCTGGCCCCCGCGGGCAGGACAGAGGGGACGCCTGGCTGGGCCTTATTTATATGCGCGGGAGTGCCTGGCCAGGCCTGCAGGAGCATGTTTTGTACACGGAATATATCAATTTATTTCTGTACTGAGGTGAGTGCTTGCATGCCCCAAGGCCCTGAGCGCTGTCCTGGGCCCACAACTCCTACTCTGACCAGCAGCAGGGAGAGAAAAGGCCACGCTCTCCCAGGTGTCACAGGCCACAAGGACCAGCTCTCCTTGCACACGTGCCCTTAGCTGGTGGGCACTGGCCTGACAGCACCTGACACCTACCCTCACCCCCTCACACCCCCCCCACTGCCCCATCTGAGTGCCTGCTCTGCACCAGCCATTTGTAGTGAGGATGTCCAGGGACCCACAGTGGCCTGGTGACCAGGGGGTTCCGGCAGGGAAATATTTGTCTCTGGTGGAATTCGCTGGATTCTCAGTTGTGCTGTGGGCTCCCCACAGTATACCTACGCCTCTACAGGAACCTGGGACACAGGGATCAGGGCTCTGGTGCCCCCTTCCCACGTGTCCCACCACGCCATTACTGAAAAAATGTTTTATTGGGACTAACAGTACATTTCCCAGGAACCCACACCCAGGAGGGCTAGGGGCCTCTCCCCCTGTTCCTGTGCACCCCATCCAAGGTGCCCTCCACGGCCCAGCTGCGGCTGGGGCCTCCTAGGGCCACGTGCAGCTGCTGCTCCAGCCTGGAGCTCCAGCACAACAGGGATGCTGCTGCTCCTGCTGGAACAGGGCAGGAGCAGTGCCATTCACGTCCCACCACCGCCGTGGGAAGCTGTGGCCAGGTGGTGCTATGTGCCGGCATCGGGAGCATCTGGCAAGGATTCTGTGGGGCCCGGGGCCAAGTCAGGGGAGGCTGGGAGTCCGGATGGCCCCGCCGGTGCCCCGTGCTCAGCTGCACGGCGCTGCAGCAGTGCCGGCATCAGTCCCACGTAGGCGCCCATCAGGCGGTGGTTGGCGCGGACCAGCCTCGCAGCACAGCTGTCCAGACACGACTCCTGCGGGAAGGAAGGGATGGGGTCAGGGGGCGTGGGGACACTCGCCCCCCTGCCCCCCGTGTCCCGCTCACCTCGCGGCCCGTGAGCAGCCGGTAGTTGAGGTTGCAGACGCAGTGGCGGAAGCAGAGCTCGGTCATGCGGTTGTAGACCAGCAAGAAGTCGCGCAGCTGGGGGGCAGGCGGGGGTCACACCGGGCGGAACCGGTCCAGGACCCCCGAAATCCATCGGGACCCTCGGCGTGCCCCCCGGCCCGTCCGAGACGCCCGGGTCCCTTTCAGGACCCACCGGTTCTCCTGCGGACCCGGGACCTCGAGATCCCACGCCCGGAGCCCTTGGGACACATGGGGGACCCGCCACCAAACCGACGCACCCGGGACCACTCAGGAAGGCGTCGCAGGACGCCCCGGCTCCCCACCCATGGCCCAACCGCTCACGCTGCGGAGCTGCTGCCGGTGCTCGGCCGCCGGGTCCATCCCGGGCCCAGGCCGGGGCCCGCTCCGTCCGCGCTCCGTGTGACCACCCGCCGAGCTCGCCGAGGCGTCACTTGCGTCCGGCTCAGCGATGACGCCACCTCCGGGCCAGTGACGCCGCTTCCTGCGCGTCCGGGCCGAGGCGGAGCGGGAGCGGCGCGGGGGGGCCCGGCGGGGCCGGGGCGCAGGTGGGGCCGGGGGCGGACCGGGGAGGCTGGACAGGGTGAGCAGCCGCGGGGCCCGTGGAGTCTGACTGGGAGAGCCCTGGGAGCGAGGCTGGGGCGGCCGGCGCCCCCTCGGGCCGGTTCCGCCGGGAGCAGCCGCCGGGGGTTCCCGCGGAGGTCGGTCCCGCCTCGGGGCCCGGCCGTGCGTGGCTGCGGAGGGGTCCGTTCCGGCGCTGCCCCGGCGCTGTCCCGGAGGCTGCAGGGGCTGCGGGGCCGTTCTCCGGCGGGGATGGCGCGGGGCGGTGACGGCCTCTGCCCGCAGGGCTCGGCCCCAGAGCTGGGCCGGGCCGTGTGCCCGCCGGGAAGGGGACAGGTCACAGGTAACGGGTTCTCGGGAGCCCGCCCAGGCCCCGCCTGCTCTGGAATGTGCCCAGACCGGTCTGGGCGCAGCGGGGCCCCCGTGCGCTCCCCTGCGGCTGCGGACGTGGCTCCCGGCGCTCTCCTGCTGGGGCCGGGCCGGGTGCTGCTAGCGCCGGTGTCCCGGGGCAGGGCCTGCGGGACGCGGGAATCCCCGGCGGGGTTTGTGAGAGGGGCACGGCGTGCGGCCCAAGGGGCGCGGGACTCTGGGAGCCCTGGGTAAGATGGGGTGGGAGCCAGAGTGGGGTCGGGGCTGAGGCTGGGGCTGGGGTCGGCGTCTCTGGGATGTGCTACTCTACGGGTCCGTTCTGGGAGCCCGGGGTTGCCCCGATAGACGGCCGAGGCGGGCTGGGCAGTGGCCGCAGGAGGCCTTGGGCAGGGGTAGAGGCTGGTCAGTGCCGGCAGCTGCCGCTGTGGGCCCCTCCTACTGTCCCCTTCACGACGGCCTCGCGGGTGCTGGCTGGTGACCCCTGCACCTGACCCCAGCACCACATCCGTGTCCCTGCAGGCCCTGAGGATGTCAGACGGGATCCTGAGCAAGGCAGCTACCATGGAGATCCCCATCAGCAGCAACGGGGACACCAGCAGCCTGCCTGAGGATGATGGCCTGGAGCAGGTCTGGGGGGCCAGCGACCCCAGGGGGGTGTTTGGGGCGGTACCAGGGCCGTGCTGTCCCTGCATCTCAGCCACCTGTGCTCGTGTGTTCCACAGGACCTGCAGCAGGTGATGGTGTCAGGGCCCAACCTGAATGAGACCAGCATTGTGTCAGGTGGCTATGGGGGCACAGCTGAGGGCATCATCCCCACCGGCACCATCAAAGGTAATGGGGGTACACTGGGAGGGAGTGGGGCATCGTCATGGGAAGAAGGGGTTCAGCTCCCCTCATTGCCCCCCAGTTCTGACATAAGGCTCTGTATTGTGTCTCCTGGGGGGGCTCTGTTCCTGCTGGGCTCAGGTCCTTCACAGGGGCAACGTGTGGATTTGTGTGCTGATGGCAGAGACAAGGCTGCTGTCCCCCAGCCCTGCTCTCTCTGGGCCGGGTTGCTCCCCTATCACAGGGTGGGATTTCTGCTGGGGATTCTCCATCATCTTGGTCAGGATATCCCAGTCCTGAGGATTCTGAGTCCCTCATCTGGTGGAGGATCCCAGCTCTGTCCCAGTCCAGCAAGAGCTCTGGAGTGTGCTGGGGATGAGGGGGGCAGGCAGAGGGCCCCAAGCCCACTCCCCACTGACTTCTCACTGTACCCGTCAGATTGAGCCATGGCAGGGCCAGTGGGGCTCTGCACCCTGGGAGACTTGGCACTGCTGTTCTTGTTCCATGCAGATCTCTCTCTGAGGGTCCCCCCAGGGTAGACCCTGTGCCCACAGGGTTTGAGGAGGGTCCATGTGGACAGAGAGGGCAAGTGTGTGTGTGTGTGTGTGTGCTCCCCCAGAGCACCACCACTGCTCATGTTTCTGTGTCCCCATGTCCCTGTCACACTCGGCCTACCCAGCTCTTGGGTTGCAGGCATTCCAGCATAGGGGCCGGAGGCAGGGTGGGAGAGGTTCCCTGGGGCAGGGGGAGTCCCTCTGTGTGGCTGTAGCCATGTCTCCGGGTTCCAACGCTCACCTGCTGCCGTCGCTCTCCTGCTGCCACCCGCCCGCGCACTCGTCCCTGTCCCTTGTCCCCCGTCCCCTCTGCCCTGGCCGCCCCACCGTCCCATGCCCTTTGCCCTGTATCCTGTCCTGCCCCCCTGCTCGGCCCCTGCAGCCCCCCCGTTTCCAGGCTCTCTTGTCCACCCTCACCCCCCCCCGAGGACCGTCGGTGCCCCCCAGCGCGCCTGCTGCCCGTAGGATGGCCTGCCCGGCCGCTGCTGCCGCAGGTACTGCGCCCCTCACTCCACCTCAGGGCATCCGCTGGGTGTGGGGGCCCTGGGCCTCCCCAGGGACATTGATAAGAGCGCCCCTTGCAGCTGTGTTATGACCAGAGCTCGGTTCTGGTGCTAATCCTTGTGCTGGGACAGAGGACAGCGCTGATGGGCTGTGGGGTCTCAGATGTGAGTCCTGGCCCGAGGACTTTGCCACCCTGCCCCTGGAGCCCACCTGAGGGTCACCCAGTGCTGCTGGGTGCTGCCCCCCTGTGTCTGGCCTGGTGAGGGTGGTCAGCAGGATGAGGCAGGCCTGAGCCCTGCTGTGCAAGCAGACATGGCTGGGCTGGGGTCTGTGCCCCTGTGTGGGACCCTCAGGGGGGGCTGGCAGGAGCAGGGCTCCCACCGTGATGCCTGTAAGCCCATGCTGGGCACATGCCCAGAGCTGGGAATGCTGCTGTGGTAACTGGTTCCAGGGCAAGGGCTCTGAAGGCTGGGCTGCCTGGTCCCCCGTGGCTGCTGCCCTACTGGAGCTGGTGCCAGGTCCTGTCCCCATCTGTGTCCCTGTGCCAGGCCCTGGGCTGCATCCACCGCCCCCTGGACCTCCACCTGGTGGGGAGGAGGTCGTGCGTGGCATTGCCGTCGAGAAGTTTGACATTGTCAAGAAGTGGGGGATCAACACCTACAAGGTGAGGGGTGAGGGGTCCCCAGGGTGGAGGGACACCAGTGGGCCTTCCTGCCCCCTCTCCCACAAGCAGCTGCTCTCAGAGGGGTTTGGGTGAGTCACACGTGCCTTTGGGGGCCCCCCGGTTCCCCCCTCCTGCAGTGCACCAAGCAGCTGCTCTCGGAACGGTTCGGACGAGGGTCCCGCACAGTGGACCTGGAGCTGGAGACGCAGATTGAGCTGCTGCGTGAAACCAAGCGCAAGTATGAGAGCGTCCTGCACCTGGCACGGGCACTCACGGCCCACCTCTACAGCCTCGTACAGACCCAGCACGCCCTGGGTGACGCCTTTGCTGACCTCAGCCAGAAATCCCCTGAACTCCAGGTGTGCCAGAGCTAGTGGGACACCAGAGTGAGGGCAGGGACGCCTGGGCACCAGGGCTGGGGTGATGGGGAGTGCCAGGACTTGGAGGGGACACCTGTGCACTAGGGCTGGGGCAGGCAGGGGCAGCTGTGGCTTGACACTAGGGCTGGACGGTTCAGGGCTTGGGGGATTACACTTGGACACTAGGGCTGGGACAGTATCTGCACAGGGATGGATGTGTGCTGTTGCTGGGCTTGGTGGTGCTGGGCCATGGCTGGGCTCAGTGGCTCTCAGGGGAAATTTCCCCCAGCACCCTTGATGGAGGGTAGTGGAGCTGTGATCCATAGCCACTCACCTGTGCCCCCATCCATCTGTCCCCAGGAGGAGTTTGGGTACAACGCAGAGACGCAGAAGCTGCTGTGCAAGAACGGGGAGACGCTGCTGGGTGCTGTCAACTTCTTTGTGTCCAGCATCAACACGCTGGTCAACAAGACCATGGAGGACACACTCATGACAGTCAAGCAGTATGAGACGGCAAGGTGGGACAAGGGGCTTGGGGGGCTCAGGAGTCCTGGGGGGATCTAGAGGCAAGTTGCTGATGCCAGGGATCATACGCAGGTTGGAGTATGATGCATACCGCACGGACCTGGAGGAGCTGAGCATGGGCCCGCGTGATGCTGGCGCTGTGAGCCGCCTGGATGCAGCCCAGAGCCAGTTCCAGAGCCACAAGGACAAATATGAGAAGCTGCGGGCAGATGTGGCTATCAAGCTCAAGTTCTTGGAGGAGAACAAGGTGTGGATGTGGGAGGTGTGGAGATTGGAGGTGTGGGGTGGGGATGGGGGCACAGGAATGGGGGATGCAGGACAGAGGTGGGGGGTGAAGACATGGGGTACATGAGGAGCAGGGGTTTGGGGCAGGCGTGGGGGGTGTGTGATGGGAATGGGAAGTGCAGGGATAGGAGGCACAGGGATGGGGTCCCTGCAGCGATTTGATAGCGATGTTGGATTTGTCACTCAAGGACATGAATCAGGTAGGATGGGCAGTGCTGGGGGAGCGGTGGCACTCGGGGGGGTCTCAGAGGGCTTTCCAACCCCTCTTCTGTGCTGCTGGGGTGGGGTTAGGCCCCTCCAACTGTGATCCTCTCCCACCCCAGATCAAGGTGATGCACAAGCAACTGCTGCTGTTCCACAATGCCATCTCCGCGTACTTTGCCGGGAACCAGCAGCAGCTTGAGCAGACCCTCAAGCAGTTCAACATCAAGCTCAAGACCCCTGGCGCCGAGAAACCCTCCTGGCTGGAGGAGCAGTGAGCCCCCTGTGCCCCCCCGGATGGAGGAGCCCCACCACAGGGCACACATGGACCTCAGTTGTGGCTGGGGGCTCGTGGGGGCCACAGCCTAGGCCTGGTCTTGGATGGGGGGGCCACCAGGTGTGGGGAGCTGCCAGTGGGCCAGGGCCCCCCCATCCCACAGCCCCTCCTCAGGGCAGGGTCCAGCAGTTCCTCAGCACAGACCCCACACAGCAGACAGCTGGAGCCCCCCCCTGCCCCTGGCACTCCTAAGGGGTTGGGGATACCCCCCCTTGCTGGGCTGCTCCCCTGGACACCCCATTCACCTCGGGGTGAACTAGGACCCTCCACTGTCCCCGCTCTGCCTCCCCAGGGCAGGATGGGGTGCACCCCTCCCAGGCCCCCTTCCTACTTCCCCCCAGGGAGACCCCTGCCCTGTGGCACAGTGGAGCTGGGTAGGGGCAGCACTGGAACAGCTGGATCCCCCTATATAAGGGGGCTGTGGGGTCTGCCTGTTGCACCTGGCACCCAGCGGGGCTTCCACTCTGCCCTCCAGCACCAGGGTCACCCCGGCTCCCTCCAGGCCATTCACAGGTGTTTCCAGGGTGGCCACTCTTGCACTCCTGATTCATGGGGGGCTGCACCCCCAAAGCTTCCCTGGGGCTGTGGCATCCTGGGCTGGGCTGGTGAGGGGTCTCTGCGCCCTGCAACTAGTGGCAGGGGGGAGTTGCTGGCCAGGCACATGTTCCCTGGAACCCCGGGAGAGGGCAGGGGGGCTCCAGCCAGGGACCAAAAGTCAGTGGAGGCACAGGGGGTGCACATGCATGTCCATGTGTGGGCACATGTGTTCTGGGACTGGGGCACATGTGCTGCACATGGGGGCTGGGGTCCCGGCCAGGGTTCACCCCCACCCCATGAGGGGCCCCCTGCCCACCCCCGCACTTGGGCACTTTCTCCTGAGACAAAACTGTTGGTTTTTCTTGCTCATTAATTTAACCCGTAATTTAATGTCGGGATCCGACTTCCCCCCTTCCCCCCGGTGATGGTCTGACTCCCTCCAACCCCCTGACTTCTGTAAAACCCTGAATAAATGGTACGGATCAGTGTGTGTGGGGCTATGGCCAGGACAAAGAGGGGCTGCACCCTTCAGGCTGGAGCTGCCAGGACAGGTAAGAGACCAGGGGCATGAGCCCTGAAACGGTCAGGACTCCTGTGATGAAACCCTGGGATGGGGCAGACTGGCTGCTGCTTGGGGGGAGGCCAGGCTTGGAAGTGGAATGAGCTGGAGCACAGGCGAGGTGGCTCCAGGGGGTGACTGAGGAGCCTGGGGGCACCATGCTCACTTGTGTCTGGCAAGGGGGGGACACCCATTGCTCCAATCCCGTGGCACCAGCAGGAGCCAGGACCAGGCAGGAGTAAAGCGGGACAGGCTGGAGGTCTCCGCAGCGGGGGCTGGGTGGGATTGGCCCGGGGTTCCGGCCACCATCACTGCCATCCCGCTGGTGGCACTGAGGGCTTGAGGCTCCTGCAGGATAGATTCCCATTCCCCAAGCTAGGCACTGGGGCCAGTACCATCTGGTGTCCCCATCCATTGCCCTTTCAACCTATTGCCACTGTAGCCGCTGTTCCCCTGGGACCCCTGGACACCCCCTATGACACTGACTGGCCCCCTGGGACACTCCTTTCAAAAAACCCTAGAAGATTCTCACCCCCCTGAATGTCCCTCCAGGACACCCCCTCCCCGTCTACCCCCTGGGACACTGAAACCCCCCCATGGAGTCCTACTCCCCAGACATGGATGTGGGTGATCCCTGGCCCCACTGAGTTACAGGGGTCAGGTGGATGTCTGCTCCCCAAGGGATGGGGGTTGTCACCCTGTTCCTGGGCAGCGAGTCCCCAGTACCTGCTCTGTCCTCCAGGCCTATCCACCAGGTCTTGTGGGGAAGGACCAAGGTCATTTTGGGGAAGGGCCAGGGGTCTCTGCACGGCTGAGGAGCCACTGGAAGGTGGGTAGACAGGGGAGGTCCTTGGTGGAGGGGAGCCCACTTGATCCCCTTAAGCTGCAGGTGTCCCAGCACTTGATCCCCACTGTGCTGTAGGTGCCTGTGGGACATCCTGAGCCTCAGCGCTTGCTGCTGCTGCTGCTGCTGGTGCCAGGCTGGGAGTGGAAGGTGCCGGGGTTGGATCCCATGTTACAGGGCAGGTCACCCCCTCTATCACACTTATGATCATCCTTGCTCCCAGGGCACTGCTGGCTGCACAGCCAGGTCTGGTCTGGCTGTAGAACCTTCCAGGTACTGAGGCCAAGGTGGAGGGTTGGGAGACCATGCTGGGGACCCCCAAGTGGACAGGGACAGATTTATTGGGGGGGCTGGTTCACTGGGTCCATCCTGGATCTGCTTCTCCTTGTTGGGTCCCTGAAGGGCTGGGAGTCCATGTGCTCCCCTGGGCCAGGTCAGGACCTTCCTGTCCCTGTGGTTATCATTCCCCCCACTGCCCACTCCTGCAGTGACCTGGCTGGGGATGGGGGCACCCCCTCTGCACCCTTCAAGCTCCAGCTCTGCCAGGATCCCTTATCCATGAGGGCCCACTTGCTGCCCTACCTCACCCAAAGGAGCCAGCCACGAGCCTGCTGGAATTCCCCAGAAAGCTGTGGCATGTGGGCTCCATGCCACGGTGAGGTGCTCCCCATGTCCTGAATGGGGTGGGGCCCCTGTCCTGCCAGGTGAAGAAGTACCACCTGAGGGGGTGATGGTGATGGCAGGGGTCCCACGTGGAGGAGGAACTGTGGCAGCTGGCAAGTGGGAAGAAGTGTGGGGTCTCTACAAACTGAGGGAGCTGGGATGGGGCTACGGGGCTCTGGTTTTACTCCTATCCCCCCTTTATAAGCCCCTTTGTACCCTGCCTGTCCCTTCTTTATACCACTCCTCTATAACCCCTATTTTACCCCTCTTTTTACCTATGTATCCCCCCCACTCCCTTTATATGCACCTGTCTGCCTTGACCTTCCCTTTATTTCCCCTTTATACCCGTTTCATATTCCTGCTCCTCCCCAATTTATAACACCCGTCACCCTTGGTAACCCCCCGCGCCTCCCCATGCCTCCACTCGCCAGTGTATGTCCACATTCCCCAGTCCTATTCCCCCTCCAATTTGGGATCAAACCCCCAAATTCGGGGTCGGGATGCGGTTGCCGTGGCAACAGCCGGGTACCCCCTGGATGCGCGGAGCCCCCCCCAACTGCAGAGCCACAGCCCAGGCGAGACCACTCGTGTTGGGGGGGAGGCTGAGGGGTCACTTTACCCACTTTCCCACCGGACCCTCCCCGTGAACCCCCCACTCGGGGGTGGCAACGTGTCGCTCCACGAGGCGTTGCCACCCCCGAGTGGGGTGTCCTCGGGGCGGGTTCCGAGAAAGACGGAAGGGGTGACAGGTTTTAACTCCCCCTCCAACCCGCGCTTGGTGCCGCCCGGCCCGGCCGCCTCCCTGTCGCATCCCGGGCCGGGGCCGAGGATGCGCCGTGGGGTCCCGCGGCGCGGGCTGGAGCGAGGAGGGGGCTGCGGGGGGGGGTGAGTGCGGTCCAGGGGGCTCTGCTGGGGGGTCGGCACGGCGGGGCGGGGGCTGAGCGCGGGAGGCCACGCGTGGGGTGTGTAAAGGGGGTGTGGAGTGGGATTATTGAGGGGAGAGACCCCCGGAGGGACCCGCGGGGTGCGGGACCCCCCGGGCCCCCGCCATGTCCCGGTGCCGCGGGGGGGGCGGTGCCGCACAATGGCGGCCGGGGCGGGGCCGGGGCCTGGAGCGCGGAGCCGTCGCAGCGCCCTGAGCGGGGCCGGGGTGAGGGGAGGGGGCGAGGGGCAGAGGGGCACGGGGGGCTGTGGAGCGCGGGGAGCGAGGGACCAGGGGTGATGGGGCACGGGGGACGTGGGACGGGGGTGATGGGTGTCGCATGGGACAGGGGCTTGGGTGAGTGCTGGGGGCTCGGGAAGAGGGTGGTGGGGTTGGGGTGTGCCCCGTGGGGCAGGGCGGTGGGTGCTGTGGGTGCCCTATGGGGTAGGGGATTGGTTACCGTGGATGGGGACGGGTGCCGTGGGACACAAGGAGAGGGGACTGTGGGATGAGTGGGTGCCGTGCGGCAGGGGGTAGGTGGGGCTGTGGGGTCGGTAAAGGGGGCTGTGGGGTGGTGCTGTGCGGCAGGGCAGTGCCGTGGGTCGCGGTGGTGTGTGAGGCTGGGGGACACGTGTGGGGCTGGTTTTGGGCGCCCGCTGGTCATGGGCATGATGGGTGCCAGGGGGAGTCCCCATGTGTGCCCCGCAAGGTGTCTGTGGGGCTGGGGACTGTGGAATGCCTCAGGGTGAGTGCTGTGGGTGCCCCCGGGCTGCTGAGCCCACCTGCCGCAGGGTGGGCATTCATCATGGCCCTCCGTGAGGCTGTGCGGTGGGTGGGGGCCTGTGGGGCATTGTGGGTTGAGTGGGGGGTTGCAGAGTGCCGTGCGGTGCCCCCCACGTGTTTAAATCCCTGCCCACCCCCACGCTGAGGGTCTGCCATGGCCCAGCACGAGCCTGTGGGGTGGGTGGGGGCTGTGGGGCGCCATGGAGCCCCACGGTGTGCGGTGGGGTGCCCCCCAGCCCTGTGCTGTGCCTCCCAGGCTGAGGAGCCGCCATGGCCCGCCGCGAGCCCGCCAGCCCGGTGGTGCGGCAGATCGACCAACAGTTCCTGGTCTGCAGCATCTGCCTTGACCGCTACTGCAACCCCAAAGTGCTCCCCTGCCTGCACACCTTCTGCGAGAGGTGGGACCTCCCAAATCCACCCTGAGCCCCCCTGCACCCTCCCAAACCCCATCCCTCCCTGCACACATTCTGTGAGAGGTGGTATCCCCTGGGTCCCCCCCCGCGTACCCCCTGAATCCAATCCCTGCCTGCACACGTTCTGTGAGAGGTGGGACCCCTCACTGATCTCCCTCCCTCCACCCCACTGCACCCCCGGTATACCTTCTGTGCCCTGGCACCCACTCTCCAAACCCACCATGTCTCTGAGCACCTCTGTATCCCTCCCGTGCCTGCTGCACCCCACCAGCATCCATCCCCAGCACATCCCCACTGTGCCCTGGGCCCCTGTGCACGCCCCCATGTCCTGCACCCTCCAGCATCCATTCCCTCTGCCCCTCAGTGCACCTAGCCACCCTCTGCCTTGCTGCACCCCCTGTGTCCCTGAGCCTGTGTGCCCCCGCTGATCCCCCCCACTACCAGTTGTATCCCCAGTGTGCCCCACTGCACCCCCCTTGCACCCCATAAACCTGCAGTGTGAGCAGAGCCCCCCCAGCCCCCCTGACCCCCCCAGCTGGTGGTGAGCCAGGGTCCCCCGTGCACTCCCTGCCCTCCCCAGTGAGAGATGGGGTCAATCCGCCCTGTGCCCACAGAGGTGCAGGCTGGGACCCCCCTGCATTCCACAGCCCATGGCAAGGCTGGGACCCCACTGTCCCCCACACCTCACTTCTCTGTGAGGGCTGCACAGCCCTTGAGCCCCCTGAGTGTGGGTGCTGGGGGGGCTGTGGCTGGGATCCCTAAGTGGGGGGGGGGTCTTGTTGCTGATGAGCCCCCTCTCTCTATGTTCCCAGAGCCCCCCGGCCCTGCTCCAGCTCCCCACACCATCCATCCATCTATCCATCCAATCATCCAATCTCCCCAGGGGCACTGGCACCACTGCCCCATGTCCATCCTGTCCATCTGTCTGACTGCCTGCTACTCTGCCACTCCCCCACCTGGTGTTACACCACATAGACCCCCTGTCTGTCTGTCCACCTGTGTCCCCCACCCTAGTGTGACACCATGCAGCCCCCCGTCTGTCTGTCCGTCTGTCCTCCTTCTGCATCCCAGTGTGACACTGTGCAGCCCCACCATCTTGTCCATCTGTCCCCATTTGTCTGTTCCTCCCACCCTGTTCCCACACCCCAGTGTTCCACCACACAGCCCCCATGTCTGTCTGTCTGTCTGTCCCCCTGCTCTTTGCCTGCACCCCAACCCCCCATGTCTGTCTGTCTGTCCTTCTGCTCTCTGCCTGCACCCCAACCCTCCCATCTGTCTGTCTCGCTGCCCTGCTCCATGTTCCCCATCCCTGTCCATCTGTCCATTCTGCTGCCCCTATCCCTCTGTCACTGTGTGCAGCCCCCCTGTCCATCCATCTGTCCCCGTGCCACTGCCTGTCCCCAGCCCTGTCCATGTGCCCTTGTCCTGCACCGTTACCCTCATGTTCATCTGTCTGTCCCACTCTCCACCTGCCCACAACCCCAGGTGCCCTGTCTGCCCCTTCTGTCCCCACCATCAACCTGCCTGTCCATTCCGCTGTCCCCCTGTCCATCCAGCTGTCCCTTCATCCTCCTGTTCTGCCCCCAACCCCCACCCCTCACCCATCTATCCCCTCATCTGTACCCCTGTTTGTCCACATGTCCCCCCGTGCCCCCACAGGCCCCATTTCTGCCCCTGCCCCTTTCAAGTCCTGCCCCAGAGTCTGTCCCTGTCATGCCCCATGTGACCTCTGACCCCAGTGACCCCCTGTGACCCCCATGACCCCTGTGACCCCAGGTGTCTGCAGAACTACATTCCGGCCCAGAGCCTGTCCCTGTCGTGCCCCGTGTGCCGCCAGACCTCGATCCTGCCTGAGCGGGGGTCCCGGCACTGCCTAACAACTTCTTCATCACCAACCTGATGGAGGTGCTGCAGCGAGACCCTGACCCCCACGGGGCACCCCCCGCACCCCTGCCCCCCCTGGGTGCTGCCACCGGGCAGCCCCTCTGCTGCCCGAACCACGAGGGAAAGGTGGGGAGGCTGGGGGGGGCTGGGAGGGGCAGTGGACTGAAGGGGCTCAGGGTTTGGGGGGAGTTGCAGGGACCTGGGGGGGCTGCAGGTGTCTGGGAGGGCTAGGGAGGTCCAGAGTGCTGATGGGACTCAAGGGGACTGGGGACCTGCAGGAGCTGGAAGGGCTTTAGCAGGGCTGGGATCTGGGGAAGGGTGAGGAGGTCTGTGGGGATCTGGAAGGGCTGTGAGGGTCAGGAGATCTGGGGGGCTGCAGACCTTGGAGAAAGGGTCCAGAGGGAGTGGGGTGTGGGGAGGCTGCAGGGGTCCAGGGAGTCTGAGAGAGGCTATGTGGGCTCAGGAGGTGGTTTGGGGGAGGCTGCAGGGTCCTGTAGGCTGGGGTGAGGGGCAGTGGATGAGCGCAGGTGTGGCAGGTGATGGAGTTCTACTGCGAGCCCTGCGAGACGGCCATGTGCCGGGAGTGCACGGAGGGGGAGCGGCGGGAGCATCGGGACCACCGCACCGTGCCGCTGCGTGATGTGCTGGAGCAGCACAAGGCAGCCCTGCAGCACCAGCTTGACGCTGTGCGTGCCAGGTACGGCGGGTCAGGGGGTCCCTGGGGGTCCCCATGGCCCCACTCCCACGGGTTGCAGCACCAGCTTGATGCCACGCACACACGGTACAGGGGGAGGGGTGGCTAAGGGCATCATGGGTGCTGTGGGGTTTGAGGGTTCAGGGAGTCCCCCATGTTCTCCTTCTGCAGAATACCGCAGCTGGATGAGGGTGCTGTGGGGGGGCTTTAGGGTTCAGGTGGGGTTGGTGGGGGTTTGGGAGTTCAGGGGGTCCCTGTGTCCCCCCAGGCTCCCACAACTGGCAGCGGCTGTGGGGCTGGTGGCCGAGATCAGCCGGCAGCTGGGACAACGCCGGGCTGAGGCTGAGGCAGAGATCGGGAGCAGCTTCGAGGAGCTGGAGGCGGCGCTGCGGCAGCGGCGGGAGGTGCTGCTGCGTGACCTGGAGGCCACCTGTGCTGCCAAGCAGCAGGTAACACACCGGCGCCGCTGTGCCCCCTGCCAGCCCTTCCTGGGAGGCTGTGTGTGTGCTCCAGCCATACTCCAGTGCAAGTGGCTCCCCCAGTGCAGCAGCTGGGGTCTCAGTGCAGGGCATAGGGGTCCCATCCCAACACTGCAGAGACATGCCATCCCTACAGGTGCTGGAGGCACAGATGGACGTGCTATGGCTGGGCCGCTATGTGGTTCAAGCATGGTTGCTGGCACTGGGGTCTCACCTGGTGCCAACAGATGATGTTCTGCTCCCACAGGTGCTGGAGGCACAGCTGGAGGTGCTGCGGCAGGGCCAGGAGAGCATCCTGAGCAGCTGTGCATTCACGGAGCAGGCACTGCACCACGGTTCAGCCACGGAGGTGCTGCTGGTGCAAAAGCAGATGGGCGAGCGGCTGCGGGAGCTGGCAGCGCGGCCCTTCCCCGAGCACCCCCACGAGAATGCGCAGCTCGAGTTCCGCGTCGAGCCCGAGGGGCTGCGCCGCTCCATCCAGAACCTGGGCGCGCTGCTGACCACCAGCGCCACGGCGCACACCACAGTGGCCACGGGTGAGGGGCTGCGCCAGGCCGTGGTGGGGCAGCCCTGCTCACTCAGTGTCACCACGAAGGACAAGGACGGGGCGCTGGTGCGCAGCGGCGGTGCCCGCCTGCGCTTCGCCGTGACGGGCCCTGATGGCGCCGCGGCCGAGACCGAGGTGCAGGATAACCGCAACGGCACCTACGAGCTGGTGTACACTCCGCGCGCCGAGGGTGACTTTGTGCTGTCCATCCTGCTGTACGGGCAGCCCGTGCGCGGCTCCCCGTTCCGTGCGCGTGCCCTGCGCCCCAGCGACGTGCCCCCGTCCCCCGAGGAGGCCAAGCGACGGGTCAAGTCCCCGGGCGGGGGGCACGTGCGGCAGAAGGCCCTGCGCCGCCCTGCCAGCATGTACGGCAGCGCCAAGCGCAAGGAGAACCCCATCGAGGACGAGCTCATCTTTCGTGTTGGTGAGCAGGGGGCGTGGGGGGTCCTGGGGCAATGGGGGCTCCTTGGGATGATGGGGGACTTCTTAGGGCTCCCCACAGTAGCAGGGACTCCTCAGGGCTCTCCAGGATGGTGGGGTCTCCCTGTGGCCCCCTGGAGTGATGGTGGAGGGTCTCAGGGGCAGCAGGGGTTTACTGGGGTGGTGAGTGGTGAGTGGTCTCCTGGGGCCCCCTGTGTCCCCCTGACCGGTGCCTGCAGGCAGCCGTGGCCGGGAGAAGGGCGAGTTCACCAATCTGCAGGGGATCTCCACATCCAGCGCCGGACGCATCGTTGTGGCTGACAGCAACAACCAATGCGTGCAGGTATGGACACCCTTGGGACCTCCAAAGCACCCCATGACCCCCATTGACCCCAACAGCAACAACCAGTGCATGCAGGTATGAACCCCTGGGACCCCCACTGACCCCCCAGGATCACCCTGGGTAACCCTGGATCCCCATGACCCCACTGACCCCATCAGCAGTAACCAATGCATGCAGGTACGGTCCCTTCCCCAGATCTCTGAACTCTCCCAGGACCCCCACTGACAGCCCCTGCTCCCTCCTGGCCCCCACAGGTGTTCTCCAATGAGGGGCAGTTTTGGCTGCGTTTCAAGGTGTGGGAGTGTTTCCCCTGACTCCCCTGCTGCCCCCCCAGGTGTTCAGTAATGAGGGGCAGTTCCGGCTGCGTTTTGGGGTGCGGGGGCGCTCCCCAGGGCAGCTCCAGCGCCCCACGGGGGTCTCGGTGGACACCAATGGTGACATCATCGTGGCCGACTACGACAACCGCTGGGTCAGTGTGTTCTCACCTGAGGGCAAGTTCAAGGTGAGGGAAAGCAGGGATGCAGGGGTCTGAGGGGGGCGCTGTGGGGTGGGGGGGTCCATGGCACCTCCCACCCTGATCCTCTGTCCCCCCCAGACAAAGCTGGGCGCAGGACGGCTGATGGGCCCCAAGGGTGTTGCTGTGGACCGCAATGGGCACATCATCGTGGTGGACAACAAGGCTTGTTGCGTCTTCATCTTCCAGCCCAATGGGAAGCTGGTGGCACGTTTTGGCTCCCGTGGCACTGCCGAGCGCCAGTTTGCAGGTAACCCTGGGACCCCCCCCCCCCCCACTGTGAGGCCTTGGGCTCCCTAGGGACTGGGGCATGCAGGACTCTGTGCCCTGCATTGCTGGGGTGGCCAGTGGCACCAGGACACTCAAGAATGGCCTGAGTCTGGGGGCCAGGTCCAGGTTCGCTTTCTGGATCCAGTTCTGGGCTGTGGGCTCAGATTCCAGATTCAGGACTTGTTCTGAGCTCTGGTTTGATTTTTGGGGCTGGACAGGGGGCTGAGGTCTGGTTCTGGGTCCATCATCAGGTTCAGGGCTCTGGGCTGATGATCCACTTCCAGGTTCTGTCTCTGAGTTCTCATTTGGGACTGAGATCCCAGGCTTGGAGTCCAGGGTTTGGTTCTGGTTCCCAGGCTGGGACATGGTTCCAGGTTCTGAGCTCAGTTTTGGGTTTGGGTCTGAATTCTGAGCTCTCTGTCCTAGACTGGGGCACTGGGTCTGGGTTCTGGATACAGGTTCTGGGTCTGGATTCTGGATTCAGTTCTGGGCTGGGGCTCTGGGCTCAGGTTCTGGCCATGGATCCATCCTGGGGACTCTGAGTTCTGGGCTCTGTCCATGCATCAGGGCTCTGGGTCCATCTCAGTCCTGCCATGGGGCCAGGGCTGAACCCCACCATTCCCCTCAGGGCTGAGCCCCCCAGTCTTGGGGATGAGTGCCCTTTGTCCCACTCAGGCTGAGCCCCCGTGTCTCTCCAGGGCCCCATTTTGTGGCTGTCAACAACAAGAATGAGATCGTGGTGACTGACTTCCACAATCACTCTGTGAAGGTGAGCACAGCCACAGGCAGGTGCTGGGTGGCTGGTGGCTGCAATGACCCCCCACGACTCCCACGTGTTGTCCCCCCTGTGCCCACCAGGTGTACAATGCAGAGGGCGAGTTCCTCTTCAAGTTCGGGTCGCATGGGGAGGGCAACGGGCAGTTCAACGCGCCCACAGGGGTGGCCGTGGACGGCAATGGCAATATCATCGTGGCCGACTGGGGCAACAGCCGCATTCAGGTACCACACCTGAACCTGCACGGACACCTGCACACATAGCTGTACCCGCACAGACACCTGTGTACCTGCACACACACCTGTGCTTGCACACCTGTACCTGCATGTGCACCTGCACACCTGTGTGGCTACACACGCACCTGTGCCTGCACACCTGTACCTGCATGTGCACCTGCACACCTGTGTCGCTACACACACACCTGTGCCTGCACACCTGTACCTGCACATGCACCTGCACACCTGTACTTGCAGATGCACCTGTGCCTGCACACCTGTACCTGCACATGCGCCTGCACACCTGTACCTGCACATGCACCTGTGCCTGCACACACATCTGCACACCTGTGCCTGTACACACACCTGTACCCACACCTCTACCTGCACACACGCCCCCACTGCAGTCCCAGGGGGCCCAGCACTGGCCCCTTCCCATGCCATTCCTGAGCCCCCCAGCCCACGGGATTCACTGGGAGGTGCTATGGGCCACTTGGAGGGAACCAGGAGGCAAGTGAGGTTAAGCGGGAGCTAATGAAAAGGATCTTGGGTCAATTGGGAAGAGTCTATGCAGGGTCTGCAGTCAACTGGGAGGGGTCTCTAGGGTCAACTGGGAGTAACTGGAGTCAACTGGGAGCAACTGGGTAGGGTCTCAAGTCAACTGGGAGGAACTGGGAAGAGGTTTTCGCCAACTGGAAGCAACTGGGGACTGGGAAGGGGTGTGGAGGCAACTGGGAGTAACGGGGATGGACTGGGAAGGGTTCTGGGGTGACCTGGGAGCAACTGAGAAGGGTTTTGGTTTAAGTGGAATAGACCTAGGGGGGATCTTGACCACTTCCCCCCACAGGGAACGCGTCCTGCAGGTCCGCACGCTGTCAGGGCTGGGGGTCCCTGGGCTTGAGGCCATGTGGGCCATTGGGGTCATGTGGGCCATTGGGGCTGGGAGTCCCTGGGCCATGGGGCCACTGGGGACAGCCATGTGAACCTCCTGCAGGTGTTTGACAGTGCGGGCTCGTTCCTGTCCTACATCAACACAGCGGCTGACCCGCTGTACGGGCCACAGGGGCTGGCACTCACCTCCGACGGCCACGTCGTTGTGGCTGACTCGGGCAACCACTGCTTCAAGGCCTATCGCTACCTGCAGTGACAGGGGCAGGACACCATGGGCATGGCTGCAGGCAGGCTGGAGCCTACAGCCGCAGCGGGGTGTGTGGAGTGACGGCTGCCCCATGGCCTCGCTTGCTCCCCAGGCGCCATCCTGGCTTCATGTGCACTTTATCCCAGGGGGCAGCCGGGCCTGGGGGGCGAGGATGGGTCCTGTGGGGTGGGGGCTGCCTGGGGGTCATGGTCTGACCCCTCCTCCTGCCCCATGACAGGGCCAGCAGCCCCACTGTCCCGGCTAACAGGGGTGCCCAAGGTGTGGGGGGTGTGAGGGGCAGGGGGAGCCGCTTTGAGGGCTTGTGGGGGCTGTGGGGTGGCCAGTCCCAGAGCCCCATGCCCCATGAGGGCTGCCCCCCACTTCCCCAGCTGTGGGGGGACTGCGCGTGCCTGCTGCCCCACTGCACTGCTGCCCCCCGCACTGCTGCCCCACAGCTCTTAGGGGCTCCGGGGGTTGTGGGGCAGCTGCCGCACGCTGACAAACTGTATGTACAAAATAAAGTATTCTGGAAGTACCCTGGCCCCGTGCTGCCCTGTAGCCCTGCCTGTGCTTCACACACTCTGCTCTACAGCCCCCCATGTCCTGTGGGCCCCCCCAGCTGTGCTGGACACCCCCAGACAGAGCCAGGCCCAGCAGGGACAGAAACGGTGCCTGGAGCTCAGTGGCACCACAGGCACCTGCCTGCCCTGGGCCTTCTGCCAGCACTGGCCCATCTGCAGTGACAGGGACAGACAGGGAATGGGGTTGGACTGGTCTGGGTTGGACTGGGAGTGGGGACAGGGTTGGACTGATCCATATTGGGTCAGACTAGTCTGTGCCGGCAGCAGGGACTGGTTTGGACTGGTCTGTACTTTTACTGGGTCAAACTCATCTGTACTGGGTCAGACTGGACTATACTGGAGTGGAGACCGGGTCATACTGGTCCATGTCAGACTGGGAGCAGACTCCCAGTACTGGGAGCAGGGACTGGGTCAGAGTAGTCTGTACTAGGAGTAGGGACTGGTCCATACTGGTCCACGTACCCAACAGAAAGTGGTCAGTGACCTGAGCCACTCAGACCTCACAGGTCCCTGGGGCTGATGGATCCCTGGGGATACCACAGGGGCTGTGGAGGGGTCACAGAGCAGCTCTGACTGGTCCTTGTCAGCCCTGGCCATCTGGGGGGATCCTGGATGGCAGCAGAGCTCATCCAGACCCTACCCACCCCAGCGCCCCAGAGGTACCCAGTGACCCTATCCCCAAGCAGGGCTGGAGGGAGGATCTGGGCAAGTCCATGCCTATTCCTGTTCTTGATGCCAGGAAGGCCCTAGAACAGATCATCTGGGGGTCCCACAGCATGGGCAGGACACTTAGATCAGATCCAGCTGGGGGCTGGAAAAGACAGGTCCTGCCTCACCCACCTGGTCTCCTGCTGGGACAGAGTGACCCTTGTGGGTGTGGGACAGGTGTGGGTGTGTCTGCCTGAAGCTCAGCAAAGCCTTTGGCACCATCACCGTCTCCCTGGCATCTCATGGAGCACCTGCAGCCTGGCTGGGACAGGTGCTCCTTGTTGGGAACAGCTGGCTGATGGCCATGGAGCCATGGAGCCATGGAGAGGTGGGAATGTGACCACATGCAGGTGGGGCTGGCCACTGCTGGGGCTCCCCAGGGTTCAGCATTAGGGCTGGTGCTGTTCAACATCATTATTAATGGTCTGGATAGAGCAACCGAGTGCATCCTCAGTTCATGGATGACACAAAGTTGTTTGGGATGTAGATCTGCTGATGGCAGGAAGGATCTGCAGAGGGATCTGGACAGACTAGACTAATAGGCCAAGGCCAACGGTGTGAGGGGTCAACAAGGGCAAGTGCTGGGTCTTCCACTTGGGTCACCAAAACTCCCTGCAACACTCCAAGCTGGGACAGAGGGGCTGGAAAGCTGGGGAAGAGCCCAGGATTGCTAGTGACAGTGGCTGGACCTGAGCTCAGGTGTGCCCAGCTGGGCAAGAGGCTGACAGCATCTGGACTGTCCAGCCCCAGTGTGGCCAAAGGCCCAGGGCAGGGATTGTCCCTCTGTGCTGAGCACTATGACACACCTTGAGGGCCGTGTCCAGTTCTGAGTCCTCAGGGCAGGTGAGACATTGAGGGGGCTGGAGTGTGTCCAGGGAAGGGAATGGAGCTGGGGAAAGGGTCTGGAGCACCAGGAGCAGCGGTGGGGCCTCAGCCTGGAGAAAAGGAGGCTCAGGGGAGACCTTCCCAGGAAACAAGTGACAGGACAAGAGGAAAGGGCCTCAAGCTGTGCTTGAGGAGGTTCAGGGTGGACATCAGGAGGAATTTCTTCATGGAAACCGCTGTCAAGTGCTGGAAGGGGCTGCCCAGGGAGGTGGTGGAGTCCCCATCCCTGGAGGTGTCCAAAGAACAACTGGACGGTTATGGCACTCAGTGCTCTGGTCTGGGTGGCAACGTGGGGATCAGTCACAGGTCGGACTCAGTGCTGGAGCTTTTTCAAACTAAATGGCTCCGATCCTGTACAGGAGCAGACTGGTCCACACTGGGCGCAGGGACCCCGCACACCCTGTGTCACCATCGCTGCTCCCGGCTGGACCCTCCGGTCCCTGCAGGGCTCAGGGGGGTTGGTAAGAGCTGGGAGCCTCGAGACCTGGTCCAACTGAGGGGTTCAGGGGGCTCCGGGGGCACAGCAGCCGCAGGCGGTCCCAGCGCTGACCCCGTCCCGGTGCCGGTGCGGGGGCAGCAGTGCGGAACCCGGCGGTGCCGGTGCCTCGGGGGATTCCGGTACGGGGAACGGGGGGCTCAACGGGGCTGAACCGGTCCGTGGCACACATGGCACCGGGGGTCCCGCCCGCTAGAACAGGGGGGCGGACACGGGCAGTGTGGGGGTCACCGGCCTCGGGAGTACCACCGGGGGGGTGTCCTGCATTCCGCCCAGGGCCGGATCGAGCTCCCCGCCGCCGGCAAGGCTGGGGTCCCGGGCAGTACTCGGGGGTCTCGGGCAGACGCGGTGGTGCGTGCCGGGGAGGGTCGGCGGCGGCGCGCAGAGCCCCGGTGATCGCGCTGCGGTCTCGGCGGCTCCCGGTGGTCCCGGCGGTGCCGGCGCGGGAGGCGGCGCTGTCCCCCCGCTGTCCGGAAGCGGAAGTGACGCGGCCCCGAGCCCCCCACCCTCCCCCCCGCGACCCCCGGCAGAGGAGCCGCCGCAGGTACCGGTAACGGGGGCAGAGAAACCGGGGGGACACTGGCCAGACCCACTGCGGGGAGTAGTGCGGGGGCGATGGGGGGACGGAGGCCCGTGTTGCCCCCGCAGGCCTGGGCCGGGGGGAGCGGGGCAGTCCGCGGGTGCGGGGTTCCCGTGGGGTCTCCCGTGGCAGGGCCGTGGGCAGGTGCGGAGAGATGCCGGGCGAGTCGCGGGGCGACCCCGAGGGGTTTTGGCGGCGGAGGGGACTGCGGGGGACCCGGGGCCGTGCGGCGGGGGCAGTGCGGGATGCCGGGCCGAGGGGGATCCTGGAGCTGGGCTGGGTCCCCGCGTCCCGGGGAGACGTGCGGGGATCCTGGTGCTGGGGGAGGCTGCCCGCGTCCATGAGAGAGCTGTGAGGGGATGCCGAGTCCTTGGGAGGACCCGGGGCCGCGGAGCGCCCGTGGCCAGGGGTCCCCCCGCTACCCCCAGGTCCCCACAGGCCCGATGGACGTGGAGGCGCCCCGGGGGCTGTAGGACCCCCCTGCCCTCCTCCCCCGCAACGGCAGCTGCGGTCGGGCCGGGCCGGGGGTCCCGCCGTGCCGGGGGTCCCGCCCGTCCCCGTGTCCTCGCGCCATGTCGGGGGCCCTGAGCAAGCGCAGCGACCTGGCCAACGACAACCGGTGCCCGGGGCTGAGCCTGGGGCTGGGGGCGCCCCCCGACCCCCGCACCGGCCCCGGGGGGGCCCCGGCCGAGGAGCTGCCCGGCGCCGGGTGGGCGAAGGCCGGGCAGGACCAGAACCGCAACGAGCTCGAGCCGGCACCGGGGCCGGAGAGGTGCCCCGGGGCGCACGGGGGATCCCCCGGAGCGCTCGAACCGGCGGTCCAGGCCCGCAACGCCCGGAACGCCGCCGGGGACTCACGGGCCCTGCTGATCGGCGCCTCGGAGGAGGAGGAGGAGGAGGACGATGAAGATGAGGAGGAGGATGAGGAGGAGGAGGACGGGGCCGGGGTTTCTCCGCCGGCTCTGGGCACAGAGCGGGGCCTGCGGGAGCCCCCGGGCCGCAGTGCCAGCCGCCTCTTCGGGGGGCCCGGCCCTGGCAGCGACGAGGACTCGAGCTGGGCCACGTTGAGCCAGGGCAGTCCTGGCAGCTCCCCTGATGAGCCAGGTGGGCACCTGACCCGTGGAGCCCCAGTGACTTGTGACTGCCCTATGGAGCCCCACGATGGCCTCTCACTGCCCCACAGCTGCCTCCTGGAGGCTTCTGACTTTCCAACCTGCCCCACAGTCACCCCGTGACGATCTCTGGCCACCCCACAAGTGCCCCACGGAGCTCCACTGCTGCCCTCTCCTCCTCCTTCCTGCCATGCCCTCCTGCTCCTGTCAGCTCCACATCTCCCCCAGTCCCTGGCTGTGTGCACACTGCTACACCCTCAGCATGCCTGGATGCCATTCCTGGTCCCTTGGTCCGCCAGCCCCTTGGGCACTGTTCTGTGTCCCCAGTCCCTGTTAGTTCCACGGCATCCCCTTTGCCCCCTTGTCCCTGTGGTACCTTCCTGGGGCATCCCTGTGTCCCTGGGGGCTGTGTGGGGCTGGGGCTGACCCCCTCTGACTCCCCTATGCCCTGCAGAGTCACTGTGGCCTTGCGGTGCGGGAGCACACGGGGACCTGCCCCCCCGGGTGGCTGCGGGTGCAGGACACCTCGGGCACCTACTACTGGCACGTCCCCACTGGTACCACTCAGTGGGAACCCCCTGGCGGGCCCCATGAGACCCCTTCTGATGGCAGCACCCCCACGGAGGGGCCCGCTGTGAGTCGGGACTGAGAGGACTGGGGTTGGACTGGGGTGGCTATGCAGCCACTGTGGGGTGGCCAAGGGGTGGCTATAGGGTATAGGCTGACGGGGGGATACTGGTGGGGTGGTTGTGAGGAGCACGGGGGCACCTGTGGTATGGGTGTGAGTTGCTCTTGGGGTTACTATGGCGCTCCCATAGTGTGCTGTGGGGTGATTGGAGGGCAGCATGGGGTGCTTATGGGGTGACTCGGGGGCTGCTGTGGGGTGTGGGATGCCCATGGGGTGCTGTGGGGCTGTGCAATGGGGTACCTTGACCCAGCCCCCTGCAGCTCTCCTGGACGAGCTTTGCCCCAGCTGAGACCTTCAATGATGGGGAATTGTGGAAGGTGAGAGGAAGCGGTGGATGGGAAGGGGTGGGGGGTCAGTGTCCCCCCAGCCCCACAGAGTCCCCTTGCCCCCAGGACCCCACAGCTGAGGAGGAGGAGGAGGAGGAAGAAGATGAGGAGCCAGGAGTGTCAGACGTGGAGACGCCATCACCAGGCCCAGGATCACCAGGAGAGGGGTGCGGGGGACACACAGGGACTGGGGGAGACACATGAGGGGTGTGGGGCATGGGCGGGGCTGTGCCTGGGCTCTGTCGGGAGGTGGGACCATGGGTGACAAGCAACAGAATGGGGAGAAGGTGTCCCATGTGAAGTGGGAGCTGGGGGGGGGCAGGGACCTGGGTGTGGGATGTGGGGGATCCCAGAGGGGTCTCAGGGACAGGGGTTGGGGCTGGGGAGGCCCCAGGGTCTCAGGGTGCAGCCACTGACCACCCCCTTGGTTCCCCTTGCAGCATGGCCCTGGGCGAGGAAGATGCGCTGGACTCCAAGGTAGGGCAAGTCCCTCCTGAGCCTCCTAACCCACAGGGCCCCTTCCCCACTCCTGTGGGGTCGGGTCCACCGCTGGGGGGCTGAGGCACCCAACCTAGGGATGCCCAAAGCTGTCACCTGCATGGGAGGGGCCTGACGGGTCTGCCCTGCCCCGAGGTCCGGGGGCTGTACAGATTGGGGTGGTGAGGCTGCCCCACACCATCCCCCTGCCCCCTTGCCCCCATCCTCTCTGCCCCACAGCCCATGCCCCACACCAGCCCTGCCTCATGCTCCATGCCTTTTCTGCCCCACACCACTCATTTCTCCACTGCTCCCCACCCCACGCCATCCTTGCCCCACAACGCCCCCACCCCACAGCCCCTACCCCAGACCTCCAGCCCCACACATCCCCCACTAAATCCCATTTCCCCCCCTGACCCCCAGGGCCTCCCTGTGCGCTCCCTGGGCTGGGTGCAGCTGCGGGAAGAGGAGCTGGGTCCTGGCCGCAGCAGCGGCGCTGTCAGCGCCTGCATCCGGCAGCTCTCGGGGCCTCGCGATGGCCCCCCTGGCACCTGGGGGGAGGTGAGTGACCCCAGACTCCCCCTGAGCCCCGCCACATCCATCCTGCACCCTCTCCACTGCCCCCCTGGCACCTGGGGGAGCTGAGTATGCTCCTGACCCTTCTGTGTCCCCAGGCACGGGCACTGCTGCTGCTCGAGGGCCGCACGCTGAAGCTCGTGGACCCCCAGGACCGGACACTGCTGCACGCACAGCCCGTGGGCGCCATCCGCGTGTGGGGCGTGGGGCGGCACGGCAGCAGGTGGGGGCAGGTGTGGGGCTGGGGGGCACAGGGTGCCCACGTGTGCAGCTTGAGGTAGCACGGGGGTCGGGCATGGGGGACATGACGTTCTGGTGTCTGCAGGGGGTTGGGTGCATGTGGGGCTGGGCTCCTGTGTATATGGGGTGGGGATGGGGGTAATCTGGGTGTGGAGGGGGCCATGGGACTGGGATTCCCACATGGGTAGGGTGTGGGGCTATGGGGGTCACGTGCACAGGGCTGGAGGGTCCCACATGTGGATGTGGTCCCATGTGGGGTTGGGCAGATGGGGGCCATGGGGTCCCAACACTGAGCCCCCCCCAGCAGAGAAGGGTGTGGGGCAGGATCAGACCTGCCCTTAGGGGGGTGTGGGGTGGGTTCTGGGGCTGTGGAGCAGAGGGTCTGTGCCCCCCCGCCACCCCCTAACCCTGCTCTGTCCTGCTGTGCTGCTGGGGACACAGGGAAAGGTATGGCCCCAATCTGCCCCCTGACCCCCAATGCCCCCAGTCCCAGCTCGGACTGGGTGGGGAGGTGACTGGGGGGTTCCTGAGTGACCCCTCCTCACCCTCTAGGGACTTTGCATACGTGGCCCGGGACCCCCTGACGCAGGTGCTGAAGTGCCACGTGTTCCGCTGTGAGGGGCCAGCCAGCGCCATCGCCACTGGGCTGCACCGGGTCTGTGCACAGGTGAGACCCCCCAGACTGCCCCAGGATCCCCTCAAACTGCCCTCTTGGCCTGTACTGTGTCTGTGCCCAAGTGAGACCTCCCCTAAAACTTCCTTGGGAGGCACCCCTGGCCTGCACTGGGTCTGCATCCAGATAAAACCCTCCCACCTCCCTGCCGGGTTTCCCCCCAAACTGCCACCTTGGCCTGCACTACGTCTGTGCCCGGAGACCCCCCCCAAAAGCCCCCGAGAAACCCCTTCCTGGTCTGCACCAGCTTTGTGCCCAGGTGAGACACCAAGACCCCTCGGGCCCAGGTAACCCACCCCAAATTCCCCTTCCTTGGTCTGCACCACATCTGTGCCCAGGTGAGACCCCCAAAAACCTGCCGGGACTTGCCCGAGCCTGCACCACATCTGTACACAGGTGAGACCTCCAGGCCCTTCCAGCCAGTCCCTAGGCCTCTTCCTGGGTGAGCCCCTCCCAACCCCAGTGTCCCCAAAGAGTTGCTGCAGAGCACAGGGGCCAGGGGTCTCTGGGGGTCCCTGTGGGATGCCCATGGTGTGGCAGCCAAGAGGGCTGGGGGTGCCCCTGGTATGACATCTGGAGGGCTGTGGGTCACCATGGGGGTCCCTGGAGGTCACTGTGGTGTGACATCTGGGAGGGCCATATTCCCCTGTCCCCCAGCTGACGGCGGAGAGACGAAGCGCCCGGGCAGCAGCCAACGGCCTGGGGACAGAGCCTCCCCGGCTGGGGGAGCCTCCCCCTGCAGGGTATGGGGGTTAGGAGGGTACCTGTGAGGGAATTGGGGTGGGTCTGGGGACGCATTTGGGAGGTACCCTGGAGGGGATTTGGAATCTGGGAGTTACTAGGAAGGGCTGAAGGACTGCTAGAGGGGTTCCTTCGAGGGGATGGGGGAATTGCAGGGCAGGGGGCTCGTGTGTCCGGAGATTGCATTCACTGGGGGAGGGCAGCTGGGAGAGGGGGTGGCTTTTGTGGGGTTCTGATTATGTCCCCCCCCCACCCCCGGCAGGGCTCCTGGCCCCCAAGAGCAAGGTGGTGCAATTGAGGGGTGTTGGGAGTTCTGGGGGAGCGTTGGAGTACTCTGGGGGTCTTGAAGGGCTCTGGGGAGGACTGCCATGTCCCTCCCACAGTGGAGTGCTTAGCTTCCAAGAGATCTTGTGGGGAGTTGGGTGCTGGGTGAGCACTGAGGGGTGGGGGGAGGGGTTCTGGAGGGATGCTGGGGCTCTGGGGTGTCTTGGGGGGCTCTGGGGGTATCTGACAGTGCCTTCTCCACAGTGGAGTTCCCAGCCCCCAAGAGTGAGGTGGTTCAGCGCTTCCCTGTGTGTTACCTGGGCTGTGTCCCTGTTGCCAAGCCAGTGGGTGAGTGGGGGACCTGGGGGGAAGGAGGGAGGTGTCTTGGGGGGGGCTCCTCCAGCCCATGTGGGGCAGCTGTGGGGCGAGGGCACCCCAGGGTCGCCCTGACCCTCTCTGTGTCCCCCAGGCATGGATGTGATCAACGCGGCACTGGAGGCAGCGCTGGCCCCTGGCTCAGGGGAGCCCCCTGCACCCACCCCTGTGGTGGTCAGCGTGGCTCCTGCCACCCTCACCATTGCTCACCGCCAGGTATATGCCCTTCTGGGACTCCCCCTGCCCTGGGACCCCCACCCATGCCCACCCTCACCATTGCCCACCGCCAGGTGCTGTCCCCACCTGGGACCACCATCCTGGCTTAGGGTGACTGTGGTGACCCCCACCTGCACTGGTGACCCCCTCCTGTTCTGGAGTCTCAGTGACCCTGTCTCATGCCAGAGGGGCTGCAGAGACCCCTCCTTGTACCAGGGATCCACGATGGCTTCCTCCCTGCCACAGTGTGTCCCCACCCCACCACATCCCAGGGGACTATGGGGGATTGGATCCCCTCCCACCCTGGGGGAGGGGATCCCCCAAGCTGTGCTGAACCTTCCCAGCCCCAGGGTACCACAGCGACCCCCCCACCCCCTCCTGGTGGGCACCTTAGTGACATCCCATGTGCCCTGCTGACCCTGTCCTCATCCTGGGAGTGCCTCGATGACCCCCTCCACACTCTGGTGCCCCCCTGCCCATCATGTGGGTGCCGTGGTGATCCCTTCCCCTTGCCATGGGTGCCCCAGTGTCTGCTGCTTCTCCTCCTGTGGTGCCCTAGCGACCTCTCCCCTGTGCCTTGCTTTAAGCCCTCTCCATGCCACGGGTGACCTGATGTCCCCTCCCCATGCTGGGGTGCCCCGGTGACCCCCGGTACTCCCGCAGACAGAGGCGGTGCTGTGCGAGTGCCGCGTGCGGTTCCTGTCCTTCATGGGGGTGGGACGCGACGTCCGCGCCTTCGCCTTCATCATGGCCAGTGCTCCTGGCACCTTCCGCTGCCACATGGTGTGGTGTGAGCCCAATGCCGCGGGGCTCAGCGAGGCACTGCAGGCTGCCTGTGTGGTGAGTGCGACCCCCCAGGCCCCCCTCGGACTCCCCCCGTCCCCTGCTGACCCCCTCGCTTCCCACAGCTCCGCTACCAGAAGTGCCTGGATGCGCGGCCCCAGGCCTCCAGCTCCTGCCTGCCAGCCCCCCCGGCTGACTCGGTGGCACGGCGGGTGGGCTCCTCTGTGCGCCGGGGGGTGCAGACCCTCCTGGGGACCCTCAAACCGCGGCGGGGAGGGGCGCAGACCCCCTGAGCGGGGCGATGGTGTGGGGGGCATGTGGCTGGGCAAGGCAGTGTGGGGGGGCCAGGACCGCTGACCCAACGCTCCAGGGCACAGAGTTCCCCAGGGTGTTGGCTCAGGGGTCCTGCCTCCCCCACTGCCCCCGTGGTGGGTCACACCCCCCACCAAGGTCCCCAATGCATGCGGTGTAACGAGGGTCTGTGTTGTACTAAATCATTAATTAATAAACCCATTCCACCAGCCCGGCTTGGCTCTGCATTTAGCCTCATACAGGGAGGAGCCGCAAGAGGAGGAGAAGGAGGGGTGAAGGGTTCTGTTGTGTCTGGTTTGGGTCTTCCTAGGGTGCTGCAGAGTGAGGAGGAGGATGAAGAGGGTGGTGAGGTCTGTCCACACCTTTATTGGAAGAGTGATGGAGTACAGGGACCGTGGACTTATCCCAATTGTGATCTCAGTGGATGCAAATTAGGAGGAGGCGGGATGGTGGGGTCTCAGCATCCCTGATTTGGGTCTCCCTAGGTTGTGGGCTGAGAATTGCGGTGAGGAGGATGAAGGACAGTGGAGTCCATCACACCTGTACTGGGGGGTGATGGGAGCATGAGGACTATGTGCTGGTCCTGATCCCAATTCCAACCCTGGTGGGTGAGGATAAGGAGGGGTGGTAGGGTCCATTGTGCCTTTATTGTGCAACTGGTGAGACATGGGGACCACATGCCAATCCTGACCTTGCTCCCAGTGTGACCTTGTGCTGATCCTGCTCCCAGCCCTGATCCTGGCATGACCATGTGCTGACTCCAATCCCGCTCCCTGTGTAACCATGTCCCAGCCCTGCTTCCAGTGAGACCGTGCTGACTCTGATCCCGCTCCCTGTGTAACCATGTCCCAGCCCCGCTTCCGTGCTGACTCTGCTCCTGCTGTGACCATGTCCCAGCCCTTACTCCTGCCGGTCCCCGGGTCAGCAGAGCTGCCACTGTTGCCAGAGCTCCTGGATGCGTGGGAAAGGCAGCGTGGGGCGCAGGGGCCGGCAGAGCGTGGGGTCAGCAGCACGGCCGGAGCGCAGGGCGCATAGCAGGGCGGCCTTGCAGGGGCTCCCGCAGGGCTCGCGGGGTGGGTGCCCTTTGTGCAGGTGGAACCAGAACCGTTGGAAGAGCTGCTCGTCATCCTGCATCCGCCGCACCAGCTGGTCCCAGTCAGCTGGGAAGGCTGTGGGCAGCCCGTAGGCCTCACGCGCGCTATAAAGCCGCTGCCAGCGCGGGGGAGTCCCTGGGGGAGCCGCGTTGGCCTCTGTGAGGTTTAGGATGAAAGTCTCGTGGTTCAGCACCGCATGGGAGCTCCCGGGGTAGGAACTGGCCACCTCATACACACGGTACCCTGTGGTGGAAGGGATGGTCAGCACCGGGGGAATTGGGGTGGTTTTGGGGGCACACAGGGGGGTAGTTTGGGGCGCACCGGGATTGAGGTTGATGTAGGTGGTGACACTTGGTGCGACGAAGGCAATGGAGACAGGACGTGACAGCGTCTCCTCATCGTAGAACAACTCGAACTCGTCCAGGTGCGTGTGCCCGAAGAACTGGGCTGCGATGGTGCCCTCAAACCTGCCACGCTAGGGTGAGTGGGGGGTGGCATCCCAACCCCCAGACCCCCCACTCTGGAACCCAAACCCGAGCCTGGTCCTGGTTCCATACGTGTGGTGGGGATCTGGCATATGGGGTGGGCAATCTGGTGCATGAGATGGCACTCCAGGGCAAGTGGGCAGGGGTCTGGCACGTGGTGTGAGGGTCCAGGGTGTGGAGTGGAGGTGTGGTGTAGGGGTCCAGCATGTGGGCCATGGGTCTGTTGTGTAGGGCTGGGGTCCCATTCACAGGGTGGGAGTTCAGGGTCTGGATCTGGGCTCTGGCTTGTGGGGTGGGGTTCTGGTGTGGGGGTTGTGGGGGTCAAGGACACGTGGACAGGGGTCTAGTGTGCAGGGCAGGGGTCCAGCACATGGGGTGGAGTCCAGAGCACAGTGTGGAGGTCTGGCATGTGGGGTGGAGCACACAGTCAGGGGTCTGGCACATGTTGTGGGGGTCTGGGCCAGGGCATCAGGCACTGACCTGTTGACGATGCGGTAGTAGTTCCAGCTCCAGCTGCGCAGACAGTGGGCTGGGGGGATGTGGCCGATGATGTGCACCTGTGGGCAGGAAGCCGGGGCAGGGGGTTTGCCCAAGGCCCACCAGAACCCCCCATGTCCCCTCAGAACCCTCCCCCCACCTTCTCCCCATCACGCTCAGCATCTGCCAGGACCCCCATGAGCCACTGGAGCTGCCCCGCAGGGTCGGTGGCATTGATGAGGAGCCAGAAGTTGGCCTGGGAGCAGAAGTTCATGTTGAGGGAGACAAGGCGCAGCCCAGGCCAGACTTGTGCCGTGTAGAACCCGCCGGTCCTGCGGGGAAAAGCAGGGTCAGTGCTGTGCTGCCCTGCCCCATGGATTCTCACACCCTGATGAAGTGCGTGGAACCCACCAGCCCTGTGGCGAAAAGGGGGCTGCACGGTGTCCCCTGATCCACACACCCTGCACCAATCCTGTGGACCCCCAGCTCTCTGCCACCCACACTGCCCACCTGCCTACAGCCCCCAGCCTGGAGCCCCCGTGGCTCCTGTCCCCCCACAGCCCTCTGTACCCCAACCAGCCATGATTCCCCTCCTTGCACCTCTCCCCTCCCCATGAAACTGAGATATCTGCACCCAGCCCCAGCTAGCATGGTACCCCCACTGCCCCTCCAGCATGGAGACCCCTCTGTGTCCTGCTAGTCCTGAGCCCCCAGTAGCCCACAGGCCCCAGCTCTGAGCCACCCAATCTATGCTACCCCAACTCCCCTACTCCAGAACACCTGACAGCCCAGAGCCTCCCAGTGTGGAGCCTCCCAGCCCTGTGCCCCTGACCCCTGGTACCAAAATGCCACAGACCCAGGCTCTCAATAGCCCAGAACCCCCACCAAGGTACCCTCCTACCCCTGCAATCCATGAACTCCCCATGCCTGGGCCCTCAACAGCCTGGAGAGCTCCACCCTCTCCCCCCAACCCCGCCCCATGCCCACCGCAGGGTGTGCAGGGCGGCGGGGGGGCAGCCAGCCCTGCCAGGCCTCGGCCATGGCATCGTAGAGCCACGCGGCCGATCGGTTCCCACGCACGTAGGGTGGGGGGAAGGCGTTCACTGGGGTGGCCTCGTGGTTCCCCACGGCTGGGAAGACACGCAGCCCTCCAAGGTGGGTGCGCAGCAGGGCCGTCACTGTGCGCAGCGCCCGCAGCTGGTCCCCGCGGCTCTGCTGCCACACGTCGTGCGCAGGGATGTCCCCAGTCCAGTACGCTGCCGCAAAGCCGCTGGTGCCGTTACTGGTGTGCCCGGTGGTGCTGGGTAGCTGGGCCAGCAGTGCGTCGATGGTGTGCAGGGGAAGGTCGCACTTGCTGTAGCTACCCCAGAACCCCGCCGTCCCCGGCCCGTTGCGGGCGGCCCCGCGGCAGCACAGCGGGTCGGGGCAGGCAGCAGCACTACCCGGCGTGTACTGACGGTCCCAGTGCAGGTCGGTGAGGAAGAGGATGCGGGCGGTGGGTGCTCCAGGCGGTGGCGGCACGGGGGGCCGCACTGGCGGCTTGGGCGCGGCGGGCAGGGACAGGTTCCAGGCTCCCAGGATGTCCCAGTGGCCGCAGCGGGGGCCCAGCAGGAGCCCGCAGGCCTCGGGCGGGCGCAGCACCGAGCGTGCCCAGGCTGCCACCACGTCGCCCTGGAACAGCTGTACGGCCTGGCGGCACACGGGCGGCCGCGCCAGCCGCAGCTCCTGGCACAGCCGCGACGCCACGCGTCCCACACGCGCCACATTCGGCTCCAGCTGCGGGGGGATGGACATTCGGGATGACCCCAGCGCCCCACACCTCTTGCTATCCTCACTGCCCTGCGCCCACCCCCCCACCCTGAACTCCAGATGCTATCGCTGGCCTGTGCCCACCAGCGATGGGCACGGCACCCAGCTGCCATCACCGCGCTGCCCCCGCAGCTCCCCGGGATCGACCCTACACCCCGATCCCCGGCTGCTGTCACTGTCCCACACCCGCCGGCCACCCCGGCCCACTCAGCTGGACATCACGAGGCCAGAAGGCACCCACACGGTCCCCCAGCTCCCCTGTTCCCCCAGCCCGGTTCCCTCCTCCCTCCCTTCCCGTCCCCGCCCGAGCCCGTCCCCGTCGTCTCGGGCGAACTCACCGACCCACCCCAGCCTGTCCATGTCCCCGTTCCTGTTCCTGTCCCAGCCCGTCCCCGTTCCCCCAAGCGGAGCCACGCCCGTCCCTGTCTCCGTTCCCCTTCCTCTTCGAGCCGTCCCAGCCTGTCACTCTCGCCGTCCCCGCCCGTCCCTATTCCAGCCCGTCCCTGTCCCCATTCCCGTCCTGGTCTCGTGTCTGTCACAAGCCCCGACCTGCCCCGGCCTGCCCCGGCCCAGGCCCGTCATAAGGGACAGGTCCGGCCTGTCTGCGTCCTGACCCTGTCCCTGTAACTGATCCCGTCCCTGTCCTGTCTCGTCCCGTCCCCTCTGTCCCCGCTCCTGTCTCCCCGCTTCCTCTCGCCCCCGCTCTCCCTGTCCTGGTGTCCCGGCGTCCACCCATCCCCGTGCCTCGCCCGGTGTTCCGGTGTCCCCCCGCTGCCGCCCGTGTCCCGGTACTCCCCGATGCCCCCCGTTCCCACCTGCAGCGCCAGGTCCAGCGCCCCGAACAGCACCCGGCAGGCCGGGCACGACACGTTCCGCCAGCCCCAGCGCGGCGCCGCCGCCACCAGCTGCTCCCCGGGGTCGGGCGGCGACCCCGCCGCCACCGGCAGCGACAGCAGCGACAGCGCAGCCAGAGCCAGCAACAGCAATCGCGACAGGGACCGCACCATGGGCCCCTGCGGGGCCCGAACCCGGGCGGCCATGGCCGAGGGAAGAGGGGCGGGGCCCGAGCTCCGGCATTCCTGACCGGGCGGGGCGGAGCAAGGCAACGAGGGGGGCGGGGCCACGCTTGGGGCGGGAGTGTGGGCGGGGCCCGAGCCCCGGAGCCACAGCCGAGCACGGCGGGGGCGTGGTCTCGAGAGAGGCGCGGCCAATCGCCAGCCGAGACGGGGCGCGGCCAACCGGGGGGCGGATCCATATGCAAATGAAGGGGGCGGGTCTCAGTGGGGCGCGCGGGGCGTCATGGGAGATGGCGTTCTGGGGGACGGAGGTGTTCCCAGGGGTTCTCCTCCTCTGCCCACGGTCACACCCCCGTGCGGCGTTGGGTGCTCCGGACCCGGGGGCCCCATTCCCCCAGCCATCGCCGCCGCCGGGCTCAGGAGTACTCGCAACGGAGGGTCCCAGGCCGCAGCCCCCCGCGCCCTGCGCGGTGCCGACCCCACGTCCCGCCCGGAGCTGCCCCCCGGAGCCTCCGTGCCGGCCGGGCAGGAGCGGTGGGAGCAGCGGCGTAGGTGGGCACGGGGTCAGTTTATTGTGACCGTAGTCGGGGAGCAGCGCGAGGAGACCCCGGGCTGGGCTGGGCAGGGCTGGGGGTGCCTCTGACCTGCCCAGCCCCAAGGGTCCTCCCGCCCAGCCCCTCGCCCCAACCCAGCCGGGGACTCGGGGGCACTGGGATTGAGCAGCGGATGGTGGGTGAGGGTGTCCCGGGAGGGCGGGAAACTGGAGGTACCCCGATCAGGGAGGCACCGGGGAAGGGGCACAGGGGGTGCAGGCAGTGCCCGGGGAGGCAGGGTGGGGTTCATGCCTGGGGGGATCCTGTCCAGCTCAGGTGGGGCCCACGCACTGATGTTAGGGTGCTTAAGGGGGTCTAGCTCGGGGGTCACAAGCTGCCGACAGTGGTGTAGCTGAATTTGGAGAGCAAGGTGCTGGCCATAGGGGACTCATGGGGTTCTAGCTCACGTGGGCCCCAGGCACTGGTGTTGGAGGGCTCAGGGGTGTTCCAGCACAGAGATGCCAGCTCAGGGGCATCCCAGGCTGCTGACGGTGGTGTAGCTGAACTTGGAGAGCAAGGCACTGGCCATGGAGGGCTCAGAGGGTTGCTGCTGCAGGGGGGTCAGGCTCAGAGTGCTCCCAGCTCAGTTTGGGGGTCGTGGCTCAGAGGTCCCTGGCTCAGGGGGGCCCCAGGCTGCTGACAGTGGTGTAGCTGAACTTGGAGAGCGAGGCGCTAGCCACAGGGGGCTCATCCTCGGGCGGGCGGCGGGGGCAGGCACGGCAACAAGCCCAGCCCGCGCAGGTGGCCCCAAAGGCCTTGCGGAAGCGGCGGTTCATGAAGCAGTAGATGAGGGGGTTGGTGCAGGCCGAGGTGTAGGAGAGCAGGTGGATGAAGGCAATGGGGGTCCCCGAGAGTGCCCGCTGGGCTGCCCGTGGGGCAAAGGCACGCCACGTGTTGGCAGCGAAGATGGGCAGCCAGCAGAGGAAGAACATGGCCACGATGACCACCAGCATGCGGATCACGCGACGCTTGGCGGCCAGCTGGGCCCCCGAGCTGTTGATACGTGCTCGGTCCTGCTGCGCAGCCCCTCCCAGTGCCCGCAGCTCCAGCGCTGCACCCGGACGTGACAGCTGCAGGTAGCACCCATCGCCTTCGTCACAGGTGAGCGCTGGGTTCCCCCCGACACCGTGTTGGGCTGTGGAGTGAGGAGGTATGGTCACAGCCAGGGCACTGTAGGGACATGCTGCACCCCAACACCATAGGAGCATCCTCCACGAGGGGTGGGATGGGGTACAGGGGACATGGAAATGGACATGACACCACGGGGCCATGCTGCGCCCCAAGGCTACAAGGAGGTCCCCAGGAAAGGGGGCTGTCCCTGAGGAACACACCACTGTGGGAAGCAGGGGCAGGGGCTCAGACCTCCCTCTCATCCTGGGGTGGGCACTCTGCCCACGCAGGGGTCACGCCAAGCATCATCCCCCGTCCCCTCACCTGCCACCTCCCTCTTGATGTCCAGCTCAAAGCGGATGCCACGGTAGAGCTCACGGGAGATGAGCCCGTATGCCACTGTCATCACCACGCCTGGGATGAAGAAGAGGACGAGGAGCAGCAGGACGTACCTGGGACAGGTGGCCCCCGTCACTTGGCATCCCCTCACCCCCGCGCTCCCCCTTCCTCCCCCAGGACTCACCAGGCCTGCCGGACCCGCTCGCTGGGCCAGTGGTGTGTGCACTGCGTGGGGGGGTGGGCGGGGGGCAGCGGGGCGCGTGGTGCTGTACACGGCGTAGGGCAGCATCAGCAGCGCTGCCAGAGCCCAGGTGCCCGCGATGACGCGGCAGGCGTGGGACCGCGTCTGCCAGGCGCGCGACTGCAGCGGGTTGCAGATGGCACTGTACCGCTCGATGGCAATGGCCACCAGGCTGAAGGTGGACACAGCCACCGAGACCCCTGTGGGTAGCAGGGTGTGTCAGGCGGCATGTCATGACACTGCAGGCCCCCACCTCCTCCCAAAGCCCCCCACTGCATTCCATGTGCCCACGAGGTAGGCATAAACCCCACACATACCCACCAGGTAGGGACAAGCCCCTTCCCTGTGCCCCCATGTACTCACAAGGTAGGGATGAGGCCCCCCCGCCATGCCCCCCCATACCCATGAGGGAGGGACAAGCCCCCGCTGTGCTCCACCCTACCCATGAGGTAGGCGACAAGCTTGCAGACGACGTCGCCGAAGATGAAGGCGCCCATGAGGCCGGGCAGCAGGGTGAAGGGCATACAGCACAGTGCCAGGAGCAGGTCACTCAGTGCCAGGGACAGCAGGAAGCAGTTGGTGACGGTGCGCAGTCGCCGGTTCAGCGCCAGCACGGCCACCACCAGCGCATTGCCCCCAACGCTCAGCATGAAGATCAGCGCATACAGCACCACACGCACCGCCACGTCCAGCTCTGTGGGCAGCAGTGCACTGGCGCTGCATTGGGACCCCGGGTGCACTCCAGAGGCACCCAGGTGGCACTCTAGAGGCACTCTGAAAGCACTCCTGAAGGTACCATGGAGACACCCCCATGGCACTCCAAGGGTAGCCTGGTGGCACCCCACAGACACTCTGAAGGCACCCCAAAGGCACCCCAGCACAGGTCCAGGCACTGGGACACCGGGGCTCCAGCGTGATCGGTGGGGGCTCGGTGGGGACCCATCAGACGAGTGCATCGGTTCCCCCCGTTTGGCAGCTTCCAGGAGCTGGGGTGAACCCCACGTACCCCGACTCAATTCCGTGAGGCTGGGGGACCCTCATCCAGGTGGGTGCCCCCATCTTGCCCACCCTCTGCCGCGGTGCTGAGCCGCGGCTCCCCCGGCGGCGCGGGAATGTGACAGGGGACGTTCAGCCCACAGAGCGGAGTCTAGACAAGCGGGACGAGGGGAGCCCAGCCGGGCGTTGCGATGGGCTTGCGGTCTTGGCCCTGGGATGGGATGGGGGCGTCCCGGTCGAGGGTGTGACTGGAGGTCCCGGCCCCGGCAGTGGGGCAGGGGTGCGGGGCGGGCGGTGTCTGCGTCCGTGGCATCCCTGTCGGAATCCCCTCCGCCCTCCTGCTGCTGCCGGCACAGCCCGGCGTGTCCTTCCCAGGCGGTACAGAGATTCGCACGGGGACCACTGGGCAGTGCCGGGGCAACCGAGCCCCCTCGCGGGGCGCGGGGACGGGGGATGATGGGTGCGATGAGGGATACGGCGGGGGACGGGGGCGGCACTGATCGGGGACCGGGAGAACCGGAGCGCGGGGCGGCGGGCACCGGGGTGGCACGGCAGGACGAAGCCGGGTGCTGGCGTGCCCGGGGGCTCAGGGCCGGCTACAGGGGGGGGCCCTCCCCGGGTCCATCCCGCTCCTCCACCCCCCCACTCCACTCGATCTCACCTCTGGGCGCCGGGGGCCCGCGGAGGCCCCTGCGGAGGAGGTCGCACACCGAACCGTTGGTCCCGTTCCCGGTGCCGGGTCCGTTCCCGGTGCCGTTCCCGGAGCGGCAGAGCAGCTCCTGCAGCGACTCGTTGAGGGGCCGGGGGTCCATGGTGGGAACCCCCTTGCGCCCCCCGCCCGTCCTCCGGCAGGAGGCACCGGGAAGGATCTGGCACAGGGAGGCTCCGGGAGGGACGAGGCTCCGCTCCTCTCGGAGCCGCCGGTGGATAAGCGGAGGCGGTGCCAGGCGCGGGGCGGGCCGGAGGCGGGGGGCGGTGGCAGCGGCGGGGGGAGCCTGGGGGTTGCTGGGGGGCGCGGGGAAGGCGGGAACAAGGGGAGCCCGGGGCCGGGGGAACGGGCGGGGCCATGGAGAGTACCGGGAGCGGGGCTCGGGGGGTACCGGGCTGCAGCCGGAGTCCCGGGCGGGTCGGGGAGCTTGAGGGGTTTGTCGGGAGCGGTCCTGCGGTGTCTGTCACCGTGTCCCTGCGGCTGACCCCGGGACGGTCCGGCGGGGCTGGGGGTCCCTAGCTTCTCCCGGCTCCGGTACCGGCTCGTCCCCAGTCCGACAAGTCCATGACCCTGACCCGTCCCCAACCCGGTTCCTTCCCCGTCCCGGTCCCGTCCCCCAGCAGCAGCTGTCGGTGTCATCCGACAATAGTTGTCGCTGCTGTGTCCCCCTCCAGGTGACCTCTCAGTACCGCGGGACTTGTCCCGCGGCACCCCCACCCCTCTTGTAACCCCGAACCCTGGAGAGATCATGCGCTGCTCTGGGACTCTGTGACCCAGAGGGACCCTGTGCCCTGGGGGGAGCCCGTGCCTGCCTGGGACCATAGGTGCCACTGGGACCTCGTGCCCCAAAGTGACTCTGTGCCCTGGGGGGCCCCCGTGCCATGGGGCTATCATGTGCCTTGGGGGGACCTTGAATGCTGCTGGGACCCTGTGGTCTATGGGAACTCTGTGCTTTGGGGGGACCTTGATCCCAGAGAGGACCCTGTACCTTGGAAGGACCCTGCACCCCCGTGGGACTCCATCCTCCTATAGGACCTGGTCCCTGGGCAGGACCCTGTGTCCTGGGTGCAGCCTGCATCTTGGAGGGACCCTGTTCCCTGAGGGGACCAAACGCCCTGAGGGGACCCTGTGCCTTGGTTGAACCCTTCACCCTGGGTGGGCCCTGCCCCCCAGTAGGACCCTGGGACCACTGTGGCGAGGCCATCCCTGCTACTCCATCTGTGCTCGCTGCTCTGTCCTGTCGCTGGTGCCGCAGGTGCAGCCGCCGCTCGAGGCGCTGGACGCGCAGGGCCATGCGCAGGGTACTGGCCTCCAGCTGTGCCAGCAATCGGGCTGCCCGTGTCTGCAGCCCCTCTAGGGCCACCTCTAGCCCCTGCAGCCGTTGCTCAGCCTCGGCCTTGGCCGCCACCGCTGCTGCCTCAGCTCCGGTGTTGAGCTGGCCCATGTGCAGCAGCAGCTCCCGGCCCTTGGCCTCCATGGCAGCACGGGCACAGGGGAACTCAGCCAGCACCTCTGCCAGGTCCTCCTTGCCCAGGCAGAATAGGTCTGAGTACCCGATGCTCAGGATGTTGGCCGTGCGTCGGTTCCCTGCCGTGTTCCCTGTGGGGCAAGGAGGCCATGAGCCCCAGGGGACCACGGGGTGGCATTGGGGTGTAGTGTGGGGCTCACCCTTGATGTTGATGAGGCTGATCTCCCCGAAGTAGAGCCCCTCGCCCAGCACGGCCAGCTGCGTGACACCATCCTCGGCCACCACGGCCAGGCGGCCCTCGCGGATGAAGTACATCTCACGGCCCACATCGCCACGCCGGCACACGAACTCGCCGGGGCCAAAGACCTGTGGGCGCAGGCGCAGCACCAGCTGCCGCAGCACACCGTACTCCCAGCTGCGGAACAGCCCCACACGCCGCAGGGCCGGCAGGTGCACGCTGGCTGCCACCTCGGCCTGCAGCCCTCGTGGCAGGTGCTGCAGCACCTCCCGCTCTGCTGGCAGCTTGCGCTGCGCCCGCAGGTGCTGGTGCCAGCGTGCTACGCGCTCTGCCAGCCGCCTGCCCGTGCCCTGCGCCCGCAGGTACTGCTGCACCGGCCCCGCATCGGGGTAGAAGGCGGCGTCGGCTGCGCTGAGGTTGACAATGACGGTGCTGATGCTGCCGGTGATGGTGGCGAAGCCCAGCACGGCCAGGAGGAAGCCGGCAGTGAGGAAGAGGAACTCCTCTTCGCGCTGCGGTGTCGGTGTGTCACCCACCATGGCCAGGACCAGTGTGGAGAAGTAGAAGCTGTGCAGGTAGCGGCGCAGAAGTCGGGTGAAGCTGGGGCAAACCCAGGAGTCAACGCCCAGCCCCAGGTGTGCCGACAGCGCGAAGTAGAGGCAGCCGTGCCAGTGGATGCCCAGCAGCAGGTACAGCATCAGCTTGGCCATGCGGAACGTGTTGGGCCGTCCCGTGCGTGTCTCACACCGGTTGAAGGCCTCGAAGAGTCGCGGCACCCGTAGGCAGCGGTTGAGGCGTGCTGCTGGCACCCCTGGGACCCTGGGGACCCCTGGGAGCAGACAGAGCAGCTCGGTGGGGAGCACGGCCATCACATCACAGGGGAAGGTCCAGGAACCCAGATAGCGCCGCCGCGTCCGGCTGATGTCCTGCACCAGGATCCCGTCCTCTAGGAAACCTGAGTGGGCAGTCAGAGGAGCCATGGGACTACAGAGGATCTGGGCTTTGAGGGGCAGGGGGTGCTCAGGACCTCCCTGTGATGGAAGTGGGCTCACAGTGGTGACCAGGTAAGTGCTCAGCATGGGGCACAGGGAGGGCCCATGGGAGAAGAACCCTGGATGGGCACCCTGGGGGATGTCAGTGATGGTTCCCTGGGCTGCTGTGGGGCTGAGACGCCAGACCTCCCACACAGGTGTCCTCTTTGTGAGACTGGGAGTGCTCATGTGTGTGTGTGTGTGTGTGTATGTACACACCTGCGTGTCTGTATGTGTCTGTGTGTGTCTGTGTGTGTGCACACACCTGTGTGTGTATGTACCTTCTGTGTGTGTATGTACACACCTGCGTGCCTGTGTGTCTGTGTGTATGCACACACACCTGTGTGTGTCTGTGTGTGTGTCTGTACACGCCTGTGTCTCTGCGTCTGTGTGAGTGTCTGTACACACCTGTGTCTCTGTCTCTGTGTGAGTGTCTGTACACACCTGTGTGTCTCTGTGTGAGTGTCTGTACACACCTGTGTGGAGGTGCACGGCGATATCCAGCAGGTACAGTGCATCGCTGAGCCCATCCAGGCCCTGCCACAGCCCCACATGTGCCTCCTGCACCTCGGGGAAGCAGCACCTGGGGTACAGGTGGCATCATGAGGTGTCACTGCAACGGGGCCAGGACACCCCACACCACCACCCCAACCCTCCTGCCTGGCACCTGAGGATGAGGACGACCCAGTTGTATAGGATGGGCAGTGCCATGAGGTTGATCCATCTGTAGTACCAGTCCCCAGCAGGGTCCAGAGTCCAGTTCTGGGGGGTGGCAGTGCAGCTGTGGGGCACAGAGAACCCTCTGTGGGCTGTGACCTGGGGTCATCCCATCCCCATTTGAGATCCCTCTGCCCCACACTCGCCCCCGGCTGCCAGTGGCTCCAAGGCTCAGCCAGGCCCCCAGCACCCGTGGGACTGAGGGGGTTCCTGCTGTGCCTCTACCCCCAACCCCACAGGAGGCAGCCGCACCCTGCTCACCCCATGGCATGTCTGGTGCCGGTGCTCGTGCCGGTGCCAGCCCCCGCTGTGGCCATGAGTCCAGAGGTGCTGCAGGGCTGCAGCCAGGCCCAGCGGCAGGGCAGGAGGGAGCTGATGGTCTGCAGCCTTCACAGCGGAGATCCTCAACGTCCTGATACCCAACGGGTCCTGCGTACCTGAGCATCTGGCAGTGCTGCCGCCTGCCCCGGTACCAAGTGTGGCTCCTCAAGGGGACCCAGCCACGAGGCTCCTGCAGCGCTGGGTGTGTCCTAGCAACATGTCCCCAGCGTGCTCACCGAGAGCCCAGCCCCAGCCCCCTGGGACACCCGGGCTGAGGCAGCCACTGTGCCAGCTGCACCGGGCAGGCTGGGGCGCGGAGCCATGGCCGGGTGTCCTGGGGCACAGGTTAGTCCCCGGTGACAATGGCCGGTGCCAGGCAGTGCCCTGTGCAGAGGTGGTGGCAGTTCCCAGTACCTGGTGCACGTGCCAGGGCCGTGCTTGGTACGGGGTTACCTGGCAGAGGGGTGCCAGGTAACCACTGCAAGGTTATCTGGTACAAGTGTGCCCAGTGCCAGGCAGGGCCCGTTTCTGGGGTGCCGGGTAGAGGTGTTCCGGGGGGTCCCGGTGCAGGGGTGCCCAGTTCCGGGAGGTGCAGTGTGCAGGGGTTATCCGGTGCAGGGGGTCCTGGTACAGCGTCACCCGGTACTGAGGTGCCCAGTGACGAGGGATCCCAGTACAGGGGTGCCTGGGCCACCGGGCGCCCGGTTCCGGGTGGTGCCCGTATTGAGGTTCTCGGTGCCGGGAGTCCCAGCACTTGGGTATCCGGTTCCCGGTGACCGGCTCAGAGGGGTTCGCAGTTTCTGGGGGTGCCTCGTTCCGGGAGCTGCTCGAACAGGGTTACCCGGTTCCGGGGTTCCGGGGTGTCCCGGGGTTCCGGGGTGTCCCGGTACAGCGTTTCCCGGTTCCTGATTGCCGGTGGCCACGCGCCCCCGGCCCCGCCCCGCCCTGCCCCGCCCCGCTCACGGTGTAGCCAATGAGCGCTCGGTTTCTCTCGGAGTGGCCCCGCCCACCAAGCCGTGTGGGCGTGTCTCGGGCCCCGGGGGGCGTGTCCAGCGCGCGCGGTGCGTCGGGCGCGGCGGGAAGATGGCGTCGTGCGCGCGGGGCCCGCAGCGGGGGCGGGCGGTGAGCGGCGGCAGCGGGGCGGACCGGGAGGGGCCGAGGGGCATCGGGATACCGGGAACGGGGACACTGGGAATGGGGACACCGGGAGCGGGGGGCGCCGGGAGCGGAGCGAGCCTCGGGGCAGGTCCAGCCGCCCTTCCGCCGCGGTCCCGGGGTACCCGGGCCGCCGCCCGCCCTTGGCCGCGCGGGGCCGGAGGGACCGGGCCGGCCCGGGCGGTGCCGGCGGTGAGGGGGCCGCTGCGGGGACGGGTCTGAGCGGGCTGCGGTGCCGTGGGGCGAGGGGCCCGGTCCCGCTGAGGCCCGGGGGTCCCGGGGGGTTCCCAGCCCCGCGTCCGACGCCTCCTCTGCCCTCCCCAGGTGCGGCGCTGACGGGACGGGACCGCCGCGACCTTGACCCAGGTAGGCGGCCCGGCCCCGGGGCATCGAGGGGTCCCGGTTATGCGTGACCCCGGAGCTTGAGGGGGTCCCGGCCCCGGTGTCTCCGTGGCTCCGGGTCTGAGGATGCCCGGGTGAGCAGCACCTCCCGCGGGCTCGGGGATCGCGTCCCCGGCGCGGGGGACAGTCCCGGGCTGTGACAGCCCCTCGCCGTGGGCGACCTTCGGCCTCACCCGGACCGCCGGCGCTGCCCGGCGTTCCCCTTGCGACTCCCCGGTGACCCTCACGGTGTTCTCCGTTTCCCGAGTGCATTGGAGGGGCCGGTGTTCATCATCCACAACCTCCTGGCACTGAGTGCCACCCCTCTGCCCATGGTGGCTCTGCCCCTGGTGTCCCTGTCCCTGCCTGGTGGCCCCTCTCCCTGTGCCCTCGGTGTCCCTACTTGCAGTGTCCCTTTCCCTTTTGCTCCGGTGGCACCTGATCACCTCTGGCTGCTGGCTGCCTGGGTGGAGGCTGTTCCCCCGCTGCGGCCCGTTCGGGTGACACTGTGCTGTCACTGGTGTGGTGCCACAGCCCCGTGCTCTGCCCCAGTGGCTGGGTCCTTTGGTGTGTGGTGGGCACTGCCAGGTTGAGGTGTGGGGGCATTGGTACCAGGACAGAGCTGGTGACAGCCGGTGTCCCTGTCCCACCAGCATGGCTCTGGCCATGTGTCAGATAAGTTCCTGCATTGATGATGTCCCTAGTGTGCCACATTGTGGCCTTTGCCTCAGTGTTCCTGCTGGAGCCACAGGGCCAGGTTCTGGCGCTGGCACTGCCCTGGCATTCAGTGGATCTAACTTTAGCAGCTGCACGAGCCCTGGCTGTGGGTGGGACAGGCTGTGCCGGGTATAAATAGACACGCTCTGCCCGTACTGTGTCCCACTGCCCCAGCTTCAGCCACTTTCCATTCCTGCTCCTGTGGTTTGGGGTGTCTTTATTGGCGCTTTCACTTCCTGAAGCCCCATGCAAGGGCTGTGGCACTGGCTCTCAAGGCCATTGGTCTTCTCACATGCTGGTGGGAGGCTGGGGAGCCCCTGTGGTGTGTGTGTCCCCAGGCACACCAGTGCTGCCGGCTCTGGGGCCTCTTAGTGCTCAGTCCCATGCTGGTGCCTGTGGTAGCAGTGGTGGTGCTGGGGCACAGGACCTTATAAATATCCTGGCAGCGCTGTTGTGCTGTACTGGCCATGGGTGCTGCTGAGCATGGGAGGGGGCAGCTGTCCCGGTGTCCAGGCGGGCTGCTGGGTGCTCCCCACACCCATGCTGGGCCAGTTCCTGGTTTAAAGTCCAGTACTGGGCGTGAGCAGGGCTGGCATCCAGAGTCCTCCAGCCACCACTGCTCCAGCATGCTCACCTCACCCAGTTCACAGTGCTCTGGTTCTCCTGCCTGCTTTTCCTCCTGCTCGCCTTCCTTTCCTCCTGACTTTCTTCTCTCCTGGCTTCCCTTCTACTTTCCCTTCTCCCTCCCTCCCTGCTGCTGGGTGCAAAGTTGGGCTGGGTCTCTCTGATGGCCCTTCTCCCTGCAGCCTGGCTGCTGAAAGCAGCATGGAGAAAGGACCCTGGCATCCCACCTGCTCCCCTGTGCCCCCGCGGTGGTGCCAGGCTGCAGCCAGACCGGTCAGGGTGCCCCGGTGCTGTCCGTGACCCCCGTGCCCCCCGTGCTGATGGAGAGGATGAGCTGGCTGAGCAAGCTGACCCCGCGGGCAGGAGGGCAGCGAGCCCCCCGCAGTGCCAGCCTGCAGCCCCCCGTCACTGCTGACCCCGAGACCTGCCTCATGGTCTTCAAAAACCACTGGGCACAGGTGAGTGGGGTGGGGGGGCAGCAGGGACTCCCCCAACCCTCCAGCCCCCTGCCCCCACCACTGAGCCCCCTCCCACAGGTGCTGCGGATCCTGGAGCGGCGCGGGAGCAAACCAGCCCCCGACGACCTCAGCGCTGTCCGCAACAACACCTACCAGATGCTGAACCTGCTGGCTGAGGACCGGCCCCGGGGGGATGGGGACAGGGACAGGTCACAGGGGGACGGGGATGTGGCCTGCGGGCCCATCCTGGAGTTTGTGGCTGCTGAGAACCTGCTGGAGCGACTCCTGTGCTGGCATCTGCAGGGCGACTTCACCGAGGAGAGGAAGGTCTGAGTGGGGGAAGCATAGGGGTCTGCAGGGGTGGGAGGTCTGTGGGGAGGCTCTGACAGGCTGGACCCAAAGGCTGAAGGTGGTGGGTTGAGGGTCAGCCAGGCCAGGAGTTGGGTGCTGCCCCAGGGCATGTTCATGTTGGATTGGGGTTGAGACTAGATGGGCTTAAAGTCACTTCCAACCTGAGCCATCCTAAAACTCTGTGATGTTGGGGGAAATTCCTCATGGGAATAGCTGTCCAGCCCTGTCACAGGTGGCCCAGGGCAGTGCCGGAATACCCAGCCCTGGGGGGATTTCACAGCCATGTGGATGTGGCACCTGAGACATGGTTCAGTGGGCTGGGCAGTGCTGGAGAAGCAGCTGGACCCAGTGGCCTCTGTACCTTTTTCACCCTGTCCCTCTGCCCAGGTGGAGCAGCTGAAGCTCTACGAGATGCTGATCAGCCAGGCCAGGCAGCCTCTGCTGCGGCACAAGGCGGTGCTGACTCCGCTGCTGCGCCTGCTCAGTGTCTGCGCCGAGCCCGCCTCAGCCCCGCTCGAGAACAGCCTGGTGCTGCTGCTCAACCAGCTCTGCGTCTCCGTGGCCCGTGAGCCAGCCATCCTGGAGCTCTTCTTCCACAGCCACACGGACCAGGGCCCGGCCAACCTCATCATCTTCTCCCTCCTCATCCCCTTCATCCACCACGAGGGCGCGCGGGGCCAGCAGGCACGTGATGCGCTGCTGCTCATCATGGCCATGTCGGCCAGCAACCGTGCCGTGGCCCAGTCCATCACCGACAACTCCTACTTTTGCCCGGTATGGATCCCTGGTGTGGCGTTCCACTCCTTGGTGCAGTGTTACCCTTCTTGAGGTGTTGTCTGCCTCCCTGGGGCAATGCCCCTCTCCCTGGCATGGTGTCCCCCTCCCAGGGCGATGTCCCCTCCCTGGGACAGTGCTGGGATCCTGCACTGCTGGTACAGGGTTGGGTTGGGCCACTGGGGCAAGAGCCATGGACAGGCCTGGAGGGAGAAGTCCTGCCCTGGCTTGGGGATGGTGAGGGGGAAGGGCTGGAGATTATGGGGGACTTGGGAATGATAGGAGCTTGGTGATGGAGAGCTTTGGGATAGAAGGCTTGGAGATGACAGGGGATCTGGGGAAGGTCTGCAAATGATGGGGGGCTTGGAGATGATGGAGGTCTTGGGGATGAGGGGCCTGGAGACAGGGTGCTTGGAGATGATGGGGGAACTTGGCGGTGATGGGAGGCTTGGAGATGATGGAGGAGCCCAGTGTCGTGCTGGGGACAAGGGGGCCACTCGCTGGGGTCAGTGCTGGATGCAGGGCCCAGCCCAGCTGCCCTGCCTGGAGTGGGGCTGGAGTGGGGCAGGTTCTTGTGGGGGGCAGGTTCCTGGGGTTTGGGTCCAACAGCCGGAGGTCCGAGGGGCTGCGGGGCAGCCGAGTACATGTGTTCCCAGGTGCTGGCCACGGGCCTGAGCGCCCTGTACTCCTCCCTGCCCCGCAAGATCGAGGTGCGGGGAGATGACTGGCACTTCCTGCGGCGTGAGGACTGGATCGGCGTCTCCTCCCTCGTCCTCTTCATGAACTCACTTGAGTTCTGCAATGCCGTCATCCAGGTGGGGCTGAGGGTCTGCAGGGAGCTGTGAGGGGCTCTCAGCTCCATAGAAGGCTGCCTGAGCCCCATGTGGCCCTGCAGGTCGCCCACCCACTGGTGCAGAAGCAACTGGTGGATTACGTCCACAACGGGTTCCTCGTGCCTGTCATGGGGCCGGCACTGCACAAGGTGAGGGACCCCTGGCAGTGGGTGTGGGATGGGGGTCTCCTGCCCGTACCACTGCCCGTGGGGGTGGGCAGGGCCCCATGCCACCCATCCCTGTGGCACCCAGCTACCATGCTCCTCCTGCAGACCTCAGTGGAAGAGATGATTGCAAGCACGGCATACCTGGACCTGTTTCTGCGCAGTGTCAGCGAGACAGCGCTGCTGAAAACCTTCCTGCGCTTCGTGCTGCTGCACCGGCACGACAACATGACCATCCTGGACACGCTGGTGGGCCGCATCAACAGCAACTCCCGAGTGAGCACCATGGCCCCCCATGGTCCCCCAACATTGCCATCCCATCCCAAGCATCCCTGTCCTCAACATCCCCATCCTCATCTTCGTCTCATCTGCAATATCCCCATCCTTGTCCCATCCCATTCCCATCCCCTTCCCCTGTACTGCCATGGGGTGGGTGCCACTGCCCTGCTGCCGCTCTGACACTCCGCACTGTCCCCAGCTGTGCATGGTGTCCCTGAGCCTCTTCCGGACCTTGCTCAGCCTCAACTGCGAGGATGTGATGCTGCAGCTGGTGCTCAGGTAACAGGGGCTGAGGTGGGGTGCTGAGGGGGGCCAGGGATTACCTGCTGCTGGACCACTCTGGGGGCTCCTCTGGGATGAGCCTGGGGAGCTGCTCCCAGCTGGGCCCATAGATGTTGGGCAGCCACGTGTTTTGCCCCACTGTGAAGGGGCTGGGGTCCTTTGGAGGATCCCCATGTCTCCCCTACAGCTGCCCTGTGCCACCCTGCCCCCAGGTACCTACTGCCCTGCAGCCACGTGATGCTGAGCCAGAAGCGGGCAGTGCGGGACTTGGACATCTATGGGAAGACAGCGGCTAAGTTCCTGTCACTCATCCCACGCTGCTGCCGGCCTGAGAGCCCCCCACCACCCCATGACCGGGATGAGGAGCCCCCCCGCCCGGGCCAGAAGTATGCCACTGTGGCCCCTCAGACCCTGTCCCCACCCTGTCCCAGCCCAGCATCCCTGCAGCCCTTCAGACTCCCTTCCTACCCTGGCGTAGCACTGAGCTGTCCCATGCCGTGCCTGTGGCCCTTTAGGCCCTGTCCCCTTCCTGACTTGATGTGGAGCCCTCTCCTTGGCTCTCTGTGGCCACTTATAACCCATCCCTGCTCCAACTTGTTGTGTCCCGGCTCTATCATCCCTATGGCCCCTCGCGCCCTGGCCCCATCCTGTGCCACTGCTGAGCTCTGCCTTGCTGTCCCCTTGGATGCTGTCCCAGCTCAGTGCTGAGCCCCTGGTGCCATCCCTGTGGCACCTTGAATTCCGTCCACACCCCATCCTGGCACAGTTCCCCCTGCCACGCTATCCCTGCGTACTTGAGCCCTGTCCTGGCACTGAGCTCCCCTGTGCCATCCCTGCAGCCCCTGGGACACCATTCCTATCCTGGCTCAGTGCTGAGCCTCATCCCATCATCCCAACGGCACCTCAAATTTCCCCCTGGCACCAGCTCGACCCTCGTTGTCCCCGCAGGCCACGGCAGCCCTGGTGCAGACGTTCCCCCGGCACCGAAGCCCTCCACGCCATCCCGCCTCTCCTTCTTCATGCGCCAGGCCAGCGCGGCACCCGCTGAGGCTGCTGCCCCTCGCTCCCCTGGGCCCCCTGCGGGCAGCCCCGCCCGGCCTGGCCCCCGTGACGAGGTGGCAGAGCTGGACAGGAACTACCTGGATTACCTGCGGGACGCGCGGCACAGCATCGACCGCTGCGCCTGGGCCTGCCGCGTCTGGTCGGCCCCCTATGACGGCGAGGACCCCCGTGCCCCTGGCCCCACGCCTGACCCCGACAGCCCCGCGGGGCGGCCCCCGGGACCTCCCACCCCACGGACTAAGAAGCGGGGGCTGCCGGAGGAGGGGGCGCGGGAGGCGCAGGGGGTGCCCCTCGGGGGTGATGAGCCCAGTGCTGGAGGGGCCGGCCCTGATTCCCGAGATGGAGGGACACTGGTGAATGGGGCACATGGGGCAGCTGAGCCAGGGCAGCCTGAGGGGGATGTGGTGGTGAAGAAGGTCCGTCGGAGCCCTCAGGGTGAGGGGGAGGCTGGTGGGGGGGGCACCGAATGGGGCCTCCCGGGCACAGCCCCCTGGCTGGGAGCCTCTGCCCTCAGTGGACTCGCTGCTGGAGGAGCTGCTGGCCCGCGTGCCCGCCGAGCCCCCTGGCACCGGTGTCTCCATCGAGACTTTCACGGAGGAGCTGCGCGAGATTGAGGCCGAGATGCAGAATGGGGGTGTGGGGAGGACCCCAGCCACCCCCACGGAACCGCCTGAGCCGCCCCTGTCCCATGAGGAGGAGGAGGAGGCCTTCGCCAGCTTTGCTGCACTGCCTGAGGGGGACGCAGGCACCGGGCGGGCACCGCCACGGCCCCCAGACCCGCTGGCGCAGGTGGTGGCCAGCCCGCCGCGGGCGGTGGGGCCACCCCCGAGCCAGCCCTTCACAGGTGGGTACAGGGGGCAGGGAGGGTCCCCGCTGCCTGCAGGGCCGTGCCTGACCCCCGTGTGTCCCCAGGTCCCTTCGTGTCAGTGCTGTTTGGGAAGCTGGAGAACATGCCCCACAACTCGCTCTACGTCAACTTCCTGCTGACAGGGCTGGTGGCCCAGCTGGCCTGCTACCCTCAGCCCCTGCTCCGCTCCTTCCTGCTCAACACCAACATGGTCTTCCAGCCCAGTGTCAAGTCCTTGCTCCAGGTATGGCCCCTGGTGACCCCCTCCCCTCACAGAGTCACGGGAAGAGGTTGGAGAACCCCCCAAGGTCATCAAGTTCCCCCCATGCTGCCCTGCATGTGTCCCTAAGTGCCACAGGCATGTGGCTGTAACCCCTCCTGGAGACAGATCTCCCTATGCCCTGAAGCACCTGTTACTGCAGAGACCCCCCCCCATTCCTGCAGGGGCATTGTGTGCTCAAGGGAGCCCCCCATTTGATGGGGATCCCCATTCCTGTGGGGATTACTATTCCTGATGGGACCCCATCCTGTGGTCTGCAGGTGCTGGGCTCAGTGAAGAACAAGATTGAAAGCTTTGCTGCCAGTCAGGAGGATTTCCCAGCACTGCTCTTCAAGGCCAAGAAGTACCTGATTGCCCGGGGGCGGCTGGACTGGACCGAGGGGCCCGGGGCTGCCCCTGCCCTGCGACGCCCCGACAGCCTGGGTGAGGGCACGGCTTTGGATGGGCAGCTGGGGTCTGCGTGGGGGCTGGGGGTTGTGCAGGCAGCTGGGAGTGGCACAGGGGGCTGGGGGCTGCCCTGTGCGTTGCACAGGGGCTGGGGTTTGTGTTGGGAGCCTGGTGGGTGTGGGGTCTACACACACTCTGGGGAGGGAGCCTGGGAGTTGCACAGTGTGTGGTAGGGAAGGTTGGAGTCTATGGAAGGGGCTGGGGGTTGCGTGGGGGAGCTGAAGGCTGCACAGGGGTCTGGATGCCATCCCCTGTGCCTGCAGCCAGAAGCTGTCCCTTGGGTCTGAGGGGGGGGCCTGGGGGTGCTGGGGGCTACCGTGGGGACTGGATGCCCCCCCGTGTCCCTCCCACCCTGGTGTCCCTTACCCTTTACCCCCGGTGTGCCCCCAGCCCGCAGCCGGAAGCCGTCCCTGGGGGAGCTGCTGCTGCGCCACGCCAACAGTCCGACCCGCGCGCGGCACGCGGCGCAGCTGGCGCTGCAGGGGCTGCGGGACGGGGGGCTGCACCCCCTGGCCCCCCCGGCGCGACACGGCGAGGCCCTGCGCGTGCGCAACGCCGTGTACTGCGCCGTCATCTTCAGCGAGTTCCTCAAGGAGCTGGCGGCCATCGCCCAGGCCCATGCCGTCACCTCCCCCTTCCTCACCGAGCCCCCCGAGGAGTGACCCCCGGGGCCCCTTTTTAACCCCGGACTTGGACCTTTTTAATTTATTGGGGCAGAGCTGGGCTGAGGCCGGGCTGCACTTCGGACACGAGTGGCCGCCCCCGCCTCGTGCCTCAGGGGGGCAGGGCAGGACCCTGGGGGCCCCTGGGGCTCACAGGGCGGGGGTTGTGGGGCGGGCTGGCTCTGCCCCCCTCGGCCCCCTGGGGGTCCCTGGTGCCCACCCAGCCGCTCTCTATGCAACCCCCGGGGTGTGGGGGCTGGGGGGGCTGTGCATGGGGAGGGGATGTGTGTCTGTGCTGTGTAAAACCCTTCGGAATAAAGGGTCTGATTGAGGGCATCGCCTCCCCTCATCTGTGTGACTCTCAGGGTGTGGGAGGGGGCTCTCCAGGATACCAGGACCCCCTGCACAGCCAGGTGCCCCCATCATGCTGGTGGCCTGAGACACCCCGTGTCTGCTCCCTCCTCAGCTCTGGGGGCTGGGGGGGGGCTATGTGCAGCCACAGGCCAGGGGTGAAGCCGTGACTGTTGGGGGACAGCAAGTGGCTTCTGGAGCAAGTGCTGGCATTGGTCCCCCTAGGTGTGGGGTGCTCTGGCCCCCCGGTGCCACCACAGTTCCCATCCAGCACTGACCTGGGACACCACCCAGAGGTTTCCCAGTGTTGCTGGGGTGAGAATGGAGACTGGGCTGAGGATGGAGAGGCAGATAATGAGGATGGAACGGGGATGACGATGATAAGGATGGAAGTGGGATGGGATGAGGTTGAAGGGATGGGACCCCAGTGGTGGCATCTCCTGGGCTGTTGGGGGTTCTGGGGGGCACTGAGCCTTCTGGGCCTAGCGGGTGTCCCCGGGGCTGTGACTCCATTCTGTCCCAAACCCACCCCTGGCTCTGTGACTTGTGGGAACAGTGACTGAAGAGCATCTGGATTTCCTGTTCTGATAGTTCATGGGTTTATTCCAGTTAGTCAGTGTCTCCAGTGCAGCTTTTCTCCAGTTGCACAGTGCAGAAAGACCCGGGAGGAGAGTGGGATGAGGTTTATTCCAAACTTTTCCCTAGCAGGGTGGAATGTCAGCCAGCCAGCACAGGGACATGGAGCTACCCCCAGGCTAGAATCTGGGGGGTCCTGCCTGCGTCATCTCCAGTTCCAGCCCTTGCAACCCTGCAGTTTTTCCTAATTCCCAATCGATTTGTGACCAACTTCTACTCATCTCTATAAAGTTTTTGCTCCAGATGAGATCATTTATGTATCAGAAACAGTGAGGCTGACAAGACTAAGGAAGTGATGCTTTCCCACGTGCTAGGCATTGCTGAGGCCACACCTCAAGTGCTGTGTCCAGTTCTGGGTCCCTCAATTCAAGAAGGACGTTGAGGGGCTGGAGCATGTCCAGAGAAGGGAATGGAACTGGGAAGGGTCTGGAGCCCCAGGAGAGGCTGAGGGAGCTGGGAAAGAGCTGAGCCTGGAGCAAAGGAGGCTCAGGGGAACCCTGTGGCTCTGCACAGCTGCTGCCAGGAGGGGACAGCTGGGGGGTCAGGCTGTGCTCCAGGGAACAGGGACAGCAGGAGAGGGAACAGCCTCAGGCTGGGCCAGGGGAGGCTCTGCATTCCCCAGCTGCTCCTTCGCTCCAAGCGATCACGTGACCCCCGAGCGTCACTCCGGCCGCGTGACATCACTTCCTGCCCCTGGCTCCGCCCCTGGGTTAACCCGCGCCCCGCGCGCTCCGCGGCCTCTTTCCGGCCGCGCGCGCCAAGATGGCGGACACGCAGGTGGGCGCTGCGCTGCGCTGCCCGGGACTCCCCCGGCAGAGCCCTGAGGGGCCGAGGCTGGCCCACGGCTGCTGGGGGGCGCGGGGGAGGCGGCCCGGGCCGGGCAGCGGCGGCGGGGGTCGGTGCCTTGGGGGTCTGGGAGGGGAGGTCTCGGGTTCTGGGTGTGTGTTGCTCGTTCCCTGGGGTTGGTGGGACGAAGGAGCGGCGGAATCTCGGTGCCGGCGAGGGGGAGCGGGGCGGGGGTGTGTGTCTCGATTCGCCTGGATTTTGGGAAGGGTCGAAAGGGAGTCTTGTTGCACCGGGATTTTGGGGGAGGGGGCGTCGCGGCCGGCTCTCGGTGTTGCGGGGGAGGACAGCGGATTCTGTCCTGCGAGGTTTTGGGGGAAGTGGGAGTTCAGTGCCGTGGGGTTTTACTGGCTGGGGGGAGGCTCCCCTGTCTCGGGGTTGGTGGCACGAAGGCGGGGCGCTCGGTGCCCCACAGGTTTGGGGTGGGAGGGCAGAACGTCCCGTGCCCCGAGGCTGGCACTCTGTCTCGGTGTCCAGGGGTTTTGGAGACGGGGAGACAGGGTCTCGCTGCCCCGAGGGCTGGCGGAGGGCAGAGGGTTGCGGGGAAGAGGATCTCGGTGCTCCGGGATGGGTTGAGGTCTTGGCGCCCGCGGTTTTGGAGGGGAGGTGACTCGGGCCAGTGCTGGGGTCGCTGCTGGTGCGGAGGATCCCTTGCTGGGGGTCCCAGGGCCTGGCTTCGTGCCCCGTGCTGACCCCCCATCCTGCCCCACCCCCAGACGGAACGCGCCTACCAGAAGCAGCCGACGATCTTTCAGAATAAGAAGCGTGTGCTGCTGGGCGAGGGTGGCAAGGAGAAGCTGCCCCGCTACTACCGCAATGTGGGGCTGGGCTTCAAGACCCCCAAGGAGGTGAGGAGGGGCCTGGGCATGTGACTGGGGCTCATGGTGGTCCTGTTGTGGATGTGGCACTTCGGGACAGGGTCAGTGGTGGCCTTGGCAGTGCTGTTAGGACTCGAGGTCTCTGGTGGCTTTTCACCACCTGAACTATTCCACGATTCCTGCGTGCTGTGTGTGTCCTCTGGGCTCTGATGGTGCATGAGCTGTGTCTGCACACTTGACACCACCTGTCCTTGCAGGCCATCGAGGGCACCTACATCGACAAAAAGTGCCCCTTCACTGGGAATGTCTCCATCCGGGGCCGCATACTCTCAGGTGAGCTGGAACATCCCCAAGGGAATCCCATGGAAGATCTGGGGCAGGTAACCAATCCCCTGAGGTACCTGTAGCGTGCCTTGGTCCTGGAACCACAAATGATGCCAATCTCACGATGGTCTGCCGAGCCTACCACGGGCCTGACGACACTGCCACATGGCTTTACTGATGCAGGTGACAGGACCAGGTGCTGTCCAGGTGTGCTGGGGTGCAGGTGTGGGGGTAGGGTGGGAGCCAGTGGTGTGGAGAGAGTTAGGAAGTGTATTAAAAGGCCTTAAAAAAGAGCCATAATTGGGTTTATTGCAGAAATAGGGAGGTTGTGGTTTAGGAGTGAGGAGGCAGTAAATACGGAGAAGTTTCTGGAATCAGTGCGTGTTGCCATCAGGTGCCACACTGATCCCTGCCAGTCCCCTTGGATCCTCCCCCAACACCCATCAGGTGTGATCTCCCCAGCCCACATGTCTCAGCTGCCCTGTCCCCCCGTGGCGCAGGTGTGGTGACCAAGATGAAGATGCAGCGCACCATTGTCATCCGCCGCGATTACCTGCACTACATCCGCAAGTACAACCGCTTTGAGAAGCGCCACAAGAACATGTTGGTGCACCTGTCCCCCTGCTTCAGGTGTGTGCCTGTGTCCCTGGTCCCCACACCTGCTTTCACTGGTTGTGTGTAGTGCTGTACTCGTATAAACTGTGGGGAGGGCACATCTGGGTGGGACATGGGTGGGTTCATAGCCCCTCCTCATGTGGAACCTGCTCACAGGTGATGATGTCCAAACTCACGATGGTCTGCAGAGTCCCCCAGGTGAGGGGCTGCTGACAATGCCACTGGCATGTGCTGAACCATGGGGCAGGTTCCAGGCACTACCCGTGGGAGCCTTGCACTCCCTGCCAGGGGGGAACGGCCAGGTTTGGCTGTTCTGAGGGACCGGTGAGGCCCCAGGAGCTCCCTGATGCCCAGGTGTCATTGCAGGGATGTGCAGATCGGGGACATCGTGACAGTGGGCGAGTGCCGCCCCCTCAGCAAGACCGTGCGCTTCAACGTGCTCAAGGTGACCAAGGCTGCAGGCACCAAGAAACAGTTCCAGAAGTTCTGACACCTATAGGAGGAGGTGTGGGAGGAATAAAAGTTGGGAAAGTGGAATTACCAGTGTATGAGCTGAAATGTGTGTAGTGTGGACGGGGTACAGGTGATGTGGGAGCTCAGGTGTGTGGTGCTGGGAGCACAGGTCACAGCACAAGGCAGAAGGGAACACTCTCTGGCTGTTCTTGTTATCTGCTGTGTCCTGGTCCAGTGCTGGTTTGTTCTGGGTCATGTCTCCAGGTACCACTGCAGCAGGTGCTAGGTGTGGGTTTGGTAATCAGTTCAGAACATGAAGTCACCTGGTGGTGACGGGCAGATATGGGCTGTGTCTCAGGAACGAGTGGTTCAGCACTGGTGGCAGCATCTGGGGCTGGCTCTTGGGGTGTCACCTTCATGTGGAAGTGTCCAAAGCCGAGTCAGATAGGACTTAAAGCAGTGTGGTCTAGTGTAAGGTGTCCCTGCCTGTGTCAGGGGGTGGAACTGGATGAGTTTTAAAGGTCCCTCAACCAAAACTGTTCCATGATTCCATGACCTCTGGCTACTTCCAACTGCCCCAGCTGAGCCCCACACCTTTGGCCATGGGCTGGAGCTGTAACTCTGGCACTGAACTGTAGCCATGCTTCATGCTCAGACTGAACTCAGTGTTTAGGTAAGTTCAGACAATTCCCAGTAAATTTAGATTTTCGGGACTCCGTGGCATCCATACCTTCCTTCTTGGTCCTGCCAGAACTACAGGACTCACATGTTTGTGCTGGAAATCAGGGAGCAGCAGAGCACATGGGACCTGGTGTCCAGGGATGACAGGGAGAGTTTCCCGTTGGTTGGGAGGGTGCTACTGGTGTCTCAGTACCAGCAGCTGCCATGAGTGCTCTAGGATTCATTCCCCAGTTACCTTGGGATTGTGGAACATCCTGAATTGGATGGGATGCACAGGGACCATCGGATCCCTGTGCCCAACCAGAGTCATCCTGGTGTCAAGAAGTATTTCCCAACTTCAGCCTCGGGTGATGTCACTGCCCTGGGCATGGAGGTGCTCCAGTCAGGAGTGTTAAAGGGGAGCACATAGGGCCAGGAGAAAAGGGGGACATGGAAGAGGACATCTGTCAGCCATTCCCTTGGGCCCCTGGGGTGCACCTGTGTGAGACCCCCAGCTCCTGAGTAGGGGAAGGTGAATCCCCCACCACTGCGCTGTGAACCACCCCAGCACCAAAACCACCCCCAAATTGTGGTGCCACCAGCCCAGGCCGTGTCCTGCAGAGAGGACAAGAAAGACAAGTTCCATGACTAGCTCCTTCCCAAGTCCGTGGGGTCCAGGACTGAGATGGAGCTGTGGGCAGCAGGAATGTCTTGTGGCTGGGTTACCTGAGCGCTGCTATCCTGAGGGGAGTTACCTGAGCTCTGATACCCTGAGGGGAGTTGCAGTAGGTCCCAAGAGAGGTGGTTTGGTCCTGCTGCAGGATCTGCCCTCCGTTGTTGCAGCTGTACCATCTGTCGGCACTGGTGGGTTTGGGAGCACAGGCCTTGTGAAAACTGCATTGATGATGATTTCTGTGACAGAGTTGTGCCCTGGGCTGTGGTAGGTCCTGTGCCCTCAGCTGACACTGCCTTGAGCTGGCCCAGGCTGACCCCTGCCCAGTGCCAAATGCCACTGGTTTGTCCCTGGGACATGGTGGTGGGGTTGCTGGGAGTCCTGACTCTGGCAACAGGGACACCTTTACCTGACTGTCACACTAGGGGAGTAGTGCTCAGGCAGCTCTGTGCAGTCTTGTATTCCTGAGGAAATACCCATCCTCATCCTTCCTGTCCCACCTCTCCTCCCATTCCCAGGACAGCGGTCCCAGGCTGCCCTGGTGGCACTGGGTGCCTCTGGGACACCTCCTGTGGCAGGGCCAGTGTGTGACTCTGACTTCGCAAAGCTTCCATGCTCGTTCCCAGGTGGAGCCAGTGCTCAGTCCAGGGGAGCTCTGGGAGTCTTATAGCACTGAGGGTTGTGGTGTTTTTCCCCATGGTTCCCATATGGAAGCCCCCAGGGACAGAACCAATCCACAGGCTGCTTGGAGCCTACATCCTCCTCATGTTAATGCCCAGTTATTTGCTCCTTGGGAGATTATCCCAAGCCTTCATCCTGGAGTGATTAGACCTCCTCCTTCACTCCCTTAAGCAGATTTATTTGGCTAATGCGCCTCTCCTGTGAATTATCCCAACAAGCCTGTTTTTAATACCAAACTGTTGTTTTATTGGGGTGTCTGAGCTGGGGGTGGCCTGTGTTCCTGCTGCCCTGAACCCTGCTGGGAGCTGTGGCTCCCAGTGATGTTCCTATTGCACCTGGCAGAACTGGCACAGGGACAGCTCATGTCAAAAGCTTTCCCTCTTAATCCCTTCCTAATCCCTTCCTGAGCCCTCATGACATGCTCAGAGCTGCTGGATTTGGGGTTTTTCTGGGAAGCAGCTCCCAGCAGTGGCAAGTGGAAGGATCTGTGTCCCCTCAGGGACACCCATTTCCCAGTTCCTGGGTCTTACCTTTTGCCAGAAGTTCACAGAAACTTCACTGTCAGAGCTGAGGGTCTAACCCCCTTCCAGTGGCAGGAGTGGGACACTTAGTCCTTTTCCTTCTTTGTTCCAGAGCAGGAACTGCTGGGTTTGGGGCTGCAGGGATGGAGAATGCTGTGGTACAGGGCAAGCCAGGCTGGCACAATCCATGTCTCTGGACACCTTCTGCCTGGCACGGGAGAGCCAGCCTGGCTTGATCTACGGCTTCAGAGATCTATCTCCCTGACGTGGAGAGTCAACCTGGCACCATCTACGGCTCCAGAGAGCTTCTGCCTGGCACAGGAGAGCCACTGTGGCATGATCCATGGCCTGAGGAGTTGGTGGCTGTTCCATGGCCCTGGCTATGTCCCTCAGCCAACCCCAACTTGCCAGCATGGAGCAAATGTTGCTCAGCCCCTCAATTCCATTAATTGAGAGTTCACTTCATCAGTCTCATCCCCCATCCAGCTCTCTCAAGGCTGGTAAATTTTGGAATGAATTCCTCTGTTGGGCAGCTCAATTATTGTGATTGCCCTTGCTCCAGCTGCCAAAGGGACTCCTCATACTCTCCCTGCATGTGCCACAAAGTGGGAATTCACCACCCTTGGACTGCCCTTGTCACCTCTGTTTTCAATCCGAAGTTCCCAAATGCAGAGACTGTTGTGGATCTAAGGGGCTTGTGATTCCAAGGTGAAGCTCCCCAACTCCAGTTTCTCAAGGGTTGAAAGGGACCTTAAAGGCCATCTCATTCCAACACCCTGCCATGGACAGGGACACCTTCCACTGTCCCAGGCTGCTCCAAGCCCTGTCCAACCTGGCCTTGGACACTGCCAGGGATCCAGGGGCAGCCACAGCTTCTCGGGGAATTCCATCCCAGGGCCTCCCTACCCTCTCAGGGAACAATTCCTTCCCAATATCCTATCTCTCCCAGCCCTCTGGCAGTTTGAAGCCATTCCCTGTGTCCTGTCCCTCCAGCCCTTGTCCCCAGTTCCTCTCCAGCTCTCCTGGAGCTCCTTCAGGCACGGGAAAAGGCTCTGAGCTCTCCCTGGATCCTTCTCTTCTCCAGGTGAACATTCCCAGCTCTCCCTGCCTGGCCCCAGAGCAGAGGGACTCCAGCCCTGGAGCAGCTCCGTGGTCTCCTCTGGGCTCACTCCAGCAGCTCTGTGTCCTTTCTGTGCTGGAGAAGACCCAAAAGGGCCAGGATTCACCCATCTGGTCAGTCCAGGCAACATCTGCTTCAAGGGTCCTCTTTGGCCGGGACCACCCCTTCTCCCCCTGAGGTCTCTGGAGCAACCCCTGCTTTGGAAGTGTTTGAGGAAGGGTCTGAGGATAGTTTGTACCCCTTGAAGCAGTCACTTACCCAAACTTCCAGCTTGGCTGGCATCTACCCACTGAGTTTTCATGGAATTCCCTCTCTTGGAAGCACCCACAGCAATTTTTGCCTCTCAGCCCCAGTTTGGCTGTGGTGGCTCTCCTCTGCTCTCCTTTGGCCATCCAAGCTGGAGTTTGCCTTCACCTTCCAGCTTGGCCACCACCTTCCAGCTCCACATCCTGCTGTACCTCTGTCCTGCCAGTGAGGATTCTTTCTGGACTGACAATTCAACTCTCCGTGGTGGCTGTTGTGTTGGCTCTTCCCCCAGCAGCTCCAGCAAAAATTAGGTGTCAGGAAATATTAGACATTAGGAAAAAATAGATACCAGGAAAAAAATCTTTACTGAAAGGGTGCTCAGGCCTTGGCAGGAGCTGCCCAGGGAGGTTTGCAGTGCCCATCCCTGCAGGTGTCCCAGGAAGGCCTGGCTGTGGCACTCAGTGCTCTGGGCTGGGGACAAGGTGCCCATTGGGCACAGCTGGGACTGCATGGGCTGGGAGGGCTTTTCCACCCTTAATGATTCTGTGATTCCTGGTAGCCAAACCCAGGCTGTATTTCCAGTTCTGAGCTCCTGAGTTGCTGCTCTCTTGAGGCACTGAGCACCCCCAGCCCTGTTCTTGCTGGTGCCCCCCTGTCCCTCCTGGGTTATCACTGCTCTGGGTTATCACCAAACTCTCCATGCTGGAGCACCAGCCTGTGCATGTTTCATTATTTCTTGAGGAATTTAACTTGCAAACTCAATTTAATCCATGGATCTGCAGCCACGGGGACGTTCTGTGCTGCTGGCTTTCTTGGTCTCAGTGTCCTCATGGCCAGAGCTCTTTTGTTGAGTTCCTGGGAGACCTTCCTCGTGCTCTCACTGAAGGCCACTGCTGCCACCTCATCCACTCCTGGCCCCACAGCTGCACTGCTGACGCACACAGCCCTGGTTTGCTCCCTTCCTACACCTCTGGGAAGCGATGCTCTATTTTATGTTCCACAGTCACTTCAGGATACTCCGTCCCATGCTTTGGCTCCCAAACCTGTGGTCATCCTTCTGTCAGTGCTGTTGTCACCCCTGGCTTCAGTGTGAAGCTCTCCCTCATCTCCCTGTACTTCTGCAGCTCATCCAGAGTCACCTCTCAGGACTCAAAAAATTCAATATTATGCAAAGGTGAAAGTCTCGTAATTCCCATGATGAATAAAATTTGGGCTTGAACAGCCTTGGAGGACTGTGCTCTAGTAGAATGTGTCTCTGCCCATAGCAGGGGGTGGGACTGGAAGAGCTTTAAGGTCCCTCCCAACCCAAATCATTCTTAGATGTGATTAGAACACTTAAGGTCCCATAGTGGGAATTGCTAAGTGCTTCCTGAGGCAGACAGGGGACAATATCCATAATCTGGGGACAATATCCATAATCTCCTGGGGACAACATAATCTCTCAGGTATTGCTCAAGACAGTGCAGCAGGGTCAGGTCCTCAAGGGTTTTTTCCATCATCCCACAATATCCTGCTCCATCTGGCTGGGACTCAGCCTTTCAGGATGGGAAAGGGCCTGCTGAGGTCCCTGTGAGCTCTTCACTCATACCAGACCACGGATGGTTCAGACCCATTCTGCACTGGATGGCCCCTGAGGGCAGCTCCTGACCCTGTGCCCAGCCTGTGTGCACACAGAGGTGCAGCATTCCATGGGGATCCAGCCCCAAGCCCAGCTCCAGGCACTTCATTCCCAGACTGTGACAGTGACAACGTGCTGGGCTCCCTGCTGGAGCTGCTTCCTGGCTGGAAATCCCAGCTCCCCAGCCTGGGCTGTCACTTTCCAGCCCTGTCCCACACCACGTCATGGCCCCGTGGTCAGTCAGAGTCTCCCTCACTCTCTTTTTTCTCCATAATTTCCCCAGAATTTGACCAGGCTGTTTGTCCTGCTCCATCTCCAGCCCTGTGGGGATGTTTTAGCTCCAGGAGTGCAGGGACTGATGCTGCCACAGTGCCCTGATGGGATTAGACATGGAGTGATGGATGTTCCAGCACAACCTGTGAGAGAAATGAGCCTGTATTTCCAGAACGGGGCAGGGAAGACCCTGGGACCCTCAGGGACAGGCATGGGGACAGAGGAGGCAGAGGAGGAGGAGCAGGGGTGACACTGGGGACTGGAGACACCTGATACAAACCTGTGAAGAGGAGCTGCTGCCAAATGTCCTGGCAATTGATACCTGTTGGGAAGAGATCCATGGCTTTGGAAGAGAAAACGACTAAAAGTGACAGCTCTGGTGTCACCAGTGTGGGCACCATGACCACTGTGGGTTGGAGGACGCTGCCAGGGTTACTGTGCCCCTCCAGGTCCTTACCTGCCTCATTCAAAATGAGGATGTGCTGGAAAATTCCCTCATCAGAGAGCAGCACAGGCAGAACCAGCAGGGGGACCTGCGGGTTCCATGGGGCGTTCAGGGTGTGGCAGCCCCTGCCCAGGAGCCTGAGCACAGGTTTGATGTCCCTCTCCCAGCTGTCCCTCGGCCAGCTCCAGTGTCCGACTGTTCCCTGTCTGGGGGTCTCTGTCCCTGTCTGAGCCATGTTCCTGTGGCACCCAATGCCCCCAGGGGACTTCTTGTGATGGGGCAGAGCAGACCTGACCCCATGTTCACCCCACTGCTGTGCTCTGCTCCAGCACCAGCAGCCTTATCCCACCTGCTCACCTGGAGACTCCCCACGCCAGGCAGGAGGTCCTACCTGCAGGCTGTGACAGCCCAGAGCCACAGGGGTTTCCATCGTGGAATTGCTGTTTATCTGAGCTCTGGGAAGCTGCTGCCCATGCCCTGTGTCAGGCAGACCAGGATGGCTGTCACTGCAGCATGAGTCAGGAGAGTAATTACATGTAATCATGTGTAATTATGTGTAATTCTATGTCATTCTGTGTAATTCTTTGCCATTTTTGGTGTGCAGTGACAATATTTGCTGTGGTGGGTTCAGCCTGTGCTGAGTCAGCCTTTCCCCAGTGAGCTTTCCCATGGGGTTTGCTCAGCTTGCTGTGGCTGGACCTGCAGACCTTCACATCCCCCTCTCCTTGCTGCCACCACACACACCCCCCCTTTATGTGTGTGACATTAGGGGACATGGTCAGTGGTGGCCTTGGCAGAGCTGGGACAGCAGCTGGACTCGATGGCCTCAGAGGGTGGCTGATTAGGGGGGTGATTGGTCAAAGGTTGGACCTGATGAAGGTCTTTTCCACCCTCAGTGATCCTGGGATTCGGGGGTTCCAGGTGGGGCAGCAGCTCCTGTGGCTGCTGCAGCCACTGCTCAGGTGAAGCTCTGCCCACCCTGTGCCTCTCTTTTGGGGGTCCTGTTGTCTGTGCTCTTCCCGTAGCCCTCACACTGCTGCTCTGCTGCTCAGGGTAGAGAGGGCAGTTAATTGAAATAATTAATTAGCTAGATAATTAATTGCATGCTGCTTCTGCCCGAGGCAGTTAGTTATCTAGTTATTTATTTAGCTGTTTAGTTATTGAATTGTTTAGTTGTTTAATTATTTATTTATTGTGCAAATTCATTACCTCAAAATCAGGAGTAGCATCAGTGCAGAACATCAGCCCAGAGTCTGCCTGGCTTGGCTGAATCCCTGCAGATGGGCTTGTCCAGTCCAGACCATTTTTCTGTGCTCAAGTGCAGCGAGGAAGGAGGGGGATTGTCCCTCTGTGCATGCTGCAGGCACTGGGAGGAAAAGGGCCTGTGACTAAATAAAAATGATTAAAACGTCCTTAGCAACAACAGTGGAGCAGCTGTGACTGCCCAGGCTGTGGTGGGAGCTGTGGAGCTCAGCCTGGGAAAGCAGCAGGTGAGGAGCTTGGGGCAGGGAGTGTGGCCATGCTGAGCAGTGCTGTCCTCGCTGTTGGTCTGTCTGTGTCACTCCTGTCACTCCAGCCCGGGGAATGAGCAGCTCAGTGGCTCTTGGCACCGGGATGGGGCAGAGTGAATCGTGGAAAGGTTTGGGTTGGGAGAGACTGTAAAGCTAATTTTGTTCCACTCCCTTGCCATGGGCAGGAACACCTTCCACTGCCCCAGGTTGCTCCAAGCCCTCTCCAGCCTGGCCTTGGACACTTTGGGTTCTTCTCCTTACAGCTTTTCCGAGACCAGATCCTGCTCCAGCCATGGTGCAAATGCCCCTTACCCTGAGGGGACAGGGGGGGTTTGGTGAGGGGCTGCCTCAGGGCACACCAAGGACACTCTTCAGGTCCTGGAGGACAGATGGGGCTCATGTCCCACTCTGTGCCAGGCTGCAGAGCATCCTTGACCCCTCCTGCTTGGTCCTCCTCCACAGCAACCAGCCAGAACCTCCCAGTGTCCCCAGCACTGGCTGCCCAGTGCCTGCAGGGTCTGGCCCTGGGTGAAGGTGTCACCAGCCTCCCCCCACACCAGGTGATGCCACCACAAGCCCTGGGTGATGATACCACAATCCTGGATGATGCCACCATGAGCCTTGTGGAGCTGCCTGGCTGCAGGACCATTTCTTGCCTCACAGGGACCTCTAGAGTCACTCTCCCAAAGTCCCAGCATTTCACCCGCCCTGAGGTGTCTGTGGCATGGGGTGCAGGGAGGCAGCTGGGAATCAGCCCAAGGTGGGAAGAGTCTGTGGCAGGAAGGAAGCCTGGAGCTCCTTGTGCAAGGCCTGTGTTTGAGGCACAGCAGCAGCACATCTTCTGTTCCACAGAATGACAGAATCACTAAGCTTGGAGAAAACATCCAAAATAATTGAGTCCAGCCTTCAACTAAAAATTTTCCCATACAGCTCCTGCTCTGCCAGGACACAGAGGCTCAGTGCTGGCAGCAGGGATGGGCATTGGCTCTGCTGCAGGAGGAAACACAGCTCACCCTGGAGGGAGCCCAGCCTGCCTCAGAGAGCTCAGAGCATCATTCAAATCCCTTCCTAGAGCCAAAGAAAGGGGAATACAATCCAAATGCTACACTTTGAGATGCATGAGGCGTCAGAGGAGAGACAACACCAATATTTCTAATTGCATGGCTCCTGTTGAACATTTCCACGGCTGCTCCAGGTGTGATGGTGCCTCGTCAGAGGGTTGTTGACTTTCCTGGATCCAGGATCCTTCTGCAAGATTAGAACCTCCCTCACCTGCTTCCTTGTTACCCCAGGAGCTGTGGAGAGGCATTCTCTGTCTCTGGGGGAGGAGGGAGATGTGTCTCAGGGTAAAGGAGTGATGGGAAAGGAGGGGGTGGGACTGTGATCAGTGTCGCTGGGTGGGGAAGGAGACTGCTCAATATTGCCTTTTCTGACAATATTTTTTTGGACTTGATGATCTTGGAAGTCACAGAATCAGGAATCCCAGCATGGTTTTGGTTGGAAGGAACCTTAAAGCCCATCTCATTCCAACCCCCAGCCATGGCAGGGACACCTTCCACTGTCCCAGGCTGCTCCAAGCCCCAGTGTCCAACCTGGCCTTGGACACTGCCAGGGATCCAGGGGCAGCCACAGCTGCTCTGGGCACCCTGGGCCAGGGTCTCACCACACTCACAAGGAAGAATTTCTTCCTAATCGTGAGTTTGTAGATTGTTGATTTGATCAATGATCTTCAGATAATAGTCACAGCAGTAGATCATTGCCCACGGGTTGAGGTTGGGTGGCAGAGGGTCCTCTCCCACCTGGCAATATGAGGGGACTTTTTTGGGATGTTTCAGCAGTGGAATGATGAAATTGTCACCTGTTGCAGATAAAACACTCTCAGACATCCATGATGCTCTGGATCCTGGGAGGATCCTGGCAGGCTGTGCCCATCCTGCTCAGGTCCTCACCAGCCCGGCCCGGTGCCCGGCAGGGAGAGAGGAAAATCACTTGCAATGCAAATGGTAGAAAAGCAGGAAATGCCTCACCCGGGAGTGTTAACTGCTGTTAATGGTTAATGCACGGGCAATTTAAACCTCCCCAGGTCCAGGGGCCGATGCTCCCTCTGAGGTGTGGGAGAGGGAAGGATCGAGATCATCATCCCTGGCAGCACAGGGGGTTTGGGCTCCCCTGAGCTCTGCACCGCCCGGGGCTGTGGTTCCTCTTCCCGCTTCGGGGCTGGCGCTTGGTGAGTCATTTCATATCAGACGATGGGGTTTGGGGCAGTGATTCTGTTTGAAAAGACTTACAGGAAAGAAAGTGGCATGCGAGAGGAATAAATTTCCATATTGCTGGGAAGTGGAGGTGGAAAGTCTTGCTGATCTGCTTTGTAGCCCACACACAGTAACATTGGCTGACGGTGGAGCCTGGGAACCCTCCCAGGCAGATTTAATCCCCTGTTCTACACCTAGACTGGCTCAATTCACCTGGGTGATGTGGGTTTGCAAGTGGAAGAGGTGACTGGATAAATATTTGCGATGAGCTGAAGGTCTTTTCTGTACTGAGCCATGTTTTCAGTGGACTTTTAGTTCAGGGAGGCTGAGAATCCTTAATGGAAGTGCTTAGAAATGCAAACACGTCTGACTTGGGTACCTGCTGTTTGCAATGAAAGTAAATCAGGCTGCAAGCAGGGAAGTTTATCTTTGGTCTGAATCCAATTGGTTTTCCTCTATTCCAGCCCTGGCCTGGAGTTTTTCTAATGTATGATGGAGTTTACACAGGGAATGGGGGCTGGGGGTAAGATGGCTTGTTTGCATTATTCAAATCTTCAAAAATACCCTCAGGCTGATCAGTCATGGGACAGTGCTCCCAGCCTGGGGACAGTGCTCCCAGCTCAGGCTGTCCCGGCACTTCAGCAACTGGGAAGACTGAGCTCCGAGGCTGGAACGGTGCCAGGGGCTGAGCATCAGTGCAGAACTCAGCATTTGGGGTGTCTCTCTGGGGTATTTCTGCTTTGGGCCAGAATTTCTTCATCCAAGGGTCACTCTGTGAAGTTCACCATGTCTTTCCCCCTCTTCATGAAGGAGTGGAAAAGGTATGAAGGAAAAGGTATGAAGGAAAAGGCAGGAAAAGAAAGGGCTCCCTATGTTCTGGAGCCAGGCTGGGAGAGCTGGGGTGCTCAGACTGGAGAAGGCTCCAAGGTGACCTTGGAGCCACTTCCAGTGCCTAAAGGGGTTCCAAGAGACAAGTTTGAGGGGTGGCACAGGCCTCAGAGGTGCAGTTGGATGTCAGTCACATCCCAGACACTGCCCAGCATTGATACTGGGGAAGGGTTTATTCCTGTATTTGTGATTTTACAAGGAACTCTCAGTCACTGGTCTGAGCAGGGTGAGAAACTGTCATTTCACCTCCCTAGAGGAACCTGGAGTCCCACCACAGACACAGCTCTGTGTGCTCACAGATGGAGCCCCTGACAGCAACAAGGCTGAGGGTGACTTTTATGACTATTTTTATGACTTTTACTAGGCTTTTGTGAGAGTGGATAAAGCAGAGCTGGAAAAAGGCCTGAGCTGTTTTGCAGTGGCAATGGAGGGATGGAGATGTTTTCCTTACAGACACACTTTGCAAGACTGACAGACCAAACAGGGCCCTTTGTACAAAACACAGCAAGGGAACCCCTTGGGGTGGAAGGCAGGATGTGTCATGATTTGCAACATCTGTCAGGGGTTGTGGGTAAATCCAGGCTCACCAGGTGTGGCGTATCCCTTCTCTTTCTTGCACAGAGCTGAGTCAGACTGGCCCTGAGCACGGACACACCATGTACGAGCTCAACGACAGCAGCTTTGACCCCATCACCTTTGTCCTGACAGGCATCCCGGGCATGGAGGAGTCCCACATCTGGATCTCTGTCCCCTTCTGCCTGATGTACCTCACCGCAGTGTTTAGCAACCTGGTCCTCCTGTTTGTCATCGCCACGGACCGGAGCCTCCACGAGCCCATGTACCTCTTCCTCGCCATGCTGGCTCTCTCTGACCTCATGCTGTCCACCACGACGGTGCCCAAAATGCTGGCGATCTTCTGGTTCAGTGCCAGGGAGATCTCCTTCGATGCCTGCATCACACAGATGTTCTTCACCCATTTCAGCTTCATTGTGGAATCCTCTGTCCTGCTGGCCATGGCCTTTGACCGCTACGTGGCCGTGTGTGACCCGCTGCGCTACACGTCCATCCTGACTCCCTCGGTGATCGCCAAGATCGCCGCGGCTGCCATCGCCCGCGGCTTCTGCATCATGTTCCCAGCCATCTTCCTGCTCAAGAGGCTGCCGTACTGCGGGCACAACGTGATGCCCCACACCTACTGCGAGCACATGGGCATCGCCCGCCTGGCCTGCGCCGACATCAGGGCCAACGTGTGGTACGGGCTGACGACGGCGCTGCTCTCCTCGGGCCTGGATGTGGTGCTCATTGCCGTCTCCTACGTGCTCATCCTCAGGGCAGTGTTTCGGCTGCCATCCCGGGAGGCTCGTCTCAAAACCCTCAGCACCTGTGGCTCCCACCTCTGTGTGATCCTCATGTTCTATGTGCCTGCCTTCTTCTCCTTCCTCACGCATCGCTTCGGCCACCACATCCCGAGTCACATCCACATCCTCCTGGCCAACCTCTATGTCGTGGTCCCGCCCATGCTCAACCCCATTGTCTACGGGGTGAGGACCAGGCAGATCCGGGAGCGTGTCACCCGCCTCCTGTGCCCCACAGGGGGTGTCCCTGCCCCAGCTGGGGCGGCAGGTGCTGAGCAGAGGGAAGGGGATGTGGGATGGGGTCTGGAAAAGGGTCTGGAAAGCAGCACCAAAGGCTGCAGCACTTCTCGGCCTGGAACAACAGGTTTGCTTGCCCAGGGGATTCAAGGGAAGCTGAAGGTGGTGCAATTTCTGGAAAGGTGGGTTTGGGTCATCAACATCTTTTCACTGCTGCTGGTTTCTCCTGAAGTCACTTCCCCTGAATTTCCCTCAGTGGCAGAGCCTGGGCAGGTTCAGCTGAGAAGCATCAAGGCTCTTACACCTGCTGACTCACAGTCACCTGCTGCAGTTGGCTATGTTTGCTGTCCTACAGCTTCATTTCTGCCTGTTCCTTCACCTGTTCTGACAGTGTCCAGATCATGAACACCTTTTTGGTTGCCAGACCAGAGCATGGCACACCAATCATGGCTGGATGGACAACACACTGCTCACCATGGCACAGAGGTGATATGTCCTCCTATCCTTGTTCCTGATGGACCCTGGCACCTCTTGCTGCTGGAGCTGTTTCCCTGCTGAAGTGGTCTGGGAGGTTGGGAAAGGCTTTATTGTCCTGTGTTTGAGGGAAACATTTCCCAAACCCAAATCCAAGCCTCTAGAGTGGTGTGTAAATGGACAATGGTCTCCTACATTCGCCACATCCCACAGGGATGTTTTCTGTCTGTGGAGCAGCACTCAGTCTGAAGCACATTGCACCTCGAGGTCCTTCTCTGTCCATGTGCTGGCTGATAAACCACTGTTTTTGTCGCTGGATATTTGATTCATCCTTCAACATCAAAAGAGCTTTGTTGGATTTTCCTTGTTCCCCTCGTTGGTGGATGTAGCAGTTGAGTCAGTAACACCTTATTCTACCTGAGGTCAGTGGCACCCTGGCTCAGCTGGTTGTGAGCAGGGGTGCAGGTGTGAAAGGTGAGCACTCGGCATCGCTGGAGGAGCAGAGAGGACAACCTGTGTGTCTGGAATACAGTCTGAATCCCAGAATCACTGAGGTTGGAAAAGACCTCCCAGATTATCGAGTCCAACCTGTGCCCCATCCCCACCCTGTCACCCAGCCCAGAGCACTGAGTGCTGTGTTGGGTGCTGTTCCCAGGGAACAGGGACAGCAGGAGAGGGAACAGCCTCAGGCTGGGCCAGGGGAGGCTCAGCTTGGCCAGCAGCAGGAATTTCTGCATGGCAAGGGTGCTCAGGCCTTGGCAGGAGCTGCCCAGGGAGGTTTGCAGTGCCCATCCCTGCAGGTGTCCCAGGAAGGCCTGGCTGTGGCACTCAGTGCTCTGGGCTGGGGACAAGGTGCCCATTGGGCACAGGTCTGGGAAGACTTTTCCAGCCTCAGGGATTTTGGGATTCTGTGACAAACGCTTGCTTCTCCTCTCTGCATTCCCTGCTGTGAGCTGTTTCTCTCTTACCCACCACTCTGAGTAACAGGGTCCTGAGCACTTTCTGGTCCCAGCTGAGCTCAGGGGTTTGCTGGGGTCTGGCCAGCACAGCTCTGCTTGGGGCAGCAACTAGAGTGTTTTGGTTGTGGTGATTAGGGAGCCCTTTCTGGAGGCTCCACAGTTCAGCTCTCACAGCAATGCCAGCAGTGGAATGTTCTGACCCTGTGCCACCTGTGTGACCCCACGAAGGGTCTGGTGTGTTCCTGATGTTACCATGAGATGGAGCAGATCAGCCATTTCTGCAGAATGTCCTGTTGCCCTGAGGGCTGTGAGGGCAGTGAGGGCAGCCAGCACTCACCAGTCCCACAGCCTGACTGGGCTGCAAAGCTCTTTCAGACCTGCCCATGGTGGGGAAACCACTGCTGCACACCTGGACTTGCGAGGCATCTCCTTCAGAGGGGGTGGTGATCCCAGAGGTGCTGGGGAATGGCTCTCCCAGGATCTGGACTCCATTAAATATTGTGCCCTGCATCAGGGCGGGAGCTGTCAGATCACTCTGGCTGGGACTGATCAAACCCAATGCTCCTGATGGAGAGCAGGAGCCATGGGTGCTCTCTGGGACCAGGTGAGTTCAGACCTGAACGACACAGGAGGTGAGATCAACACAGCAACCCAACCAGCAAACTCTGCTCCAGCCATACCAGTAATGCTGCCACGACTTTAAAGAAAAGGGGAGGAGAGAGATTCATGATTTCAGATCAGAACCCCCCAAAAGTTGTTCACTTTTGCAACACATTTCTCCTTTTCTATGTTTTATTTTCCTCTGATTTGATCAAAGGTGGCACCCTGCAACAGGCACAGGGGAAATGAAAGTCTGTTCATTAAAGGCTGTTTGTCTACCAGTGGAGATAACGGAGCTGGGTACAAAAGCTGCTCGTGTCACTGGGTTTTTTTAATGTCCTCAGAACATTCGTGTTTGCGTTGGCTTTCTTAGCAAAAAAAAAGAGTGTTTGCACAGAGCAGCCGCGTGATTTCTGATAGGAGATGGAGCTGTGAGAAGGAAAATGTGTCAGGAGAGCGCGTTGCTGTCGGCAGCTCTGAGAACAATTGAGCTGCACCTGGATGTGTCAATATACGGGCTTGGAGCAATAATGGAAGGGGTCCCTGCCCATGGCAGGGGGTGGAATGAGATGAGCTTTAAGGTCCCTTCCAGCCCAAACTGTTCTCTGTTTCCATGATTCTGTGGATCTGTCTGCTCCTCAGGGTTTCCCAGAATAGTTTTATATGATGGAGGAATGTCTCAGGTTAGAGACCCCAAGGCAAGGAGGCAGTTTTAAACTCGCTGCTCTGCTCCTCGGGTGGATGTGGCAGCCAGGTCAGGAGCAAATTACCTGGGGAAATGTCCCCAAGTCAATGAATCACCAGCTGGGCCATTCCTGGCCAGGGGCCCGTGCCTAATGGGGCATTAGCCAGCCGAGCAGGGAGATTTATAATTCAAAGTGGTTAAAATGTGAGCATAATAACTCACATGGGGTGGGAAACCACAGCACCTTCCCTTCATATTTTTTTTCCAAATCTGGAGACACTCATTCTTTTTTTATCTCAGCTCATGGGTTTTGTAAGTGTGTTTGAATTACAAAGATCTTTGGCTGGTAGGAAGGAAGGGAAGGAGGAAGGTTCCCTGCCTGTGACACGGAGTTAGAATGAGATGAGCTTTAAGGTCCCCCCCAACCACAACCATTCCATGATTCCATGATTCTATAATTTCAACTGGTGTTTCTCCCACATAGCACATGCAAGAAGCAATGAAATCTCAAAAATCTTTGGGGGATAAGTGGAAGCCACTGAGAAACACTTCTGTGCCCTTGGTGAATGTTTCTGTACATGGGGAAGGATCTTAGCCTGCAGCTGGAGTGGAGATGGAGCCTCAGGTTTGTGCCAAGTCAAGCTCTTGGAGTGCATTTGAAAGGAGAACACTCTCCAGTGTGTGATTGCTTTGCTGCACAGACAGGGACAAGCTTGGCTTTCATCACAGACAAAGCCTCAAGTGTGCCAGGTTCAAGTGCCCCATTTGCACTCAGGTTTATTGCTCTTCAGGCCAGTGGTGCTTTGTTAACTGTCCTTCCTCTGCAGAGCTCTGGGTGCAATGAGAGCAGAGAAACTTCATGATTTTCATTCTCTCACTTCCCTCATCACTGTCTTGGCAAATGGCAGGATAGAGGCTCCTTGGGGAGGATGGAGAGGGGGGAGGAGGGAGGTCACCCTCAATGGTAATGAGCAGCTGGATGCCTGGAGCTCACCTGGGATGGATGAGGAGCCCACTGAGAGCTCATGGGTCAGGATGCCTCATCCCTGGAAGTGTTCCAGGTCAGGCTGGATGGAGCTTGGAGCAACCTGATCCAATGGAAGGTGGCCCTGCCCATGGCAGGGAGTGGAACAGGATAATTCTATGATTTTGTGAAATGTTAATTTAATAAAAGTCCCACTTCACAGACAGGCAGATAATAAACGGCACCACCTCCTTGGACTGTCCTGCCTGAAATGAAATGGTAACAGCCTTCAAGGGGGAGGTTTCGGGTGACTGGTTTGACCTCATGGATTAGAGATTCCTACTGGTCCCAAAGGTCCCTAACAGCTCCCTGAAGGGTCGTGGCAGTCAGGAAGCTGCTGACTGCAGTTCCCCTGCCCTTCACTGCACAGCCTGCTGAGGGTCTCTGCAGGTTTCCAGGAGGTCCAATTCTAGGGGTCCAATAACATAAGAAATGGGGATAAAATCAGCTAAGAGGTAGGCAGCAGGAATGCCTGCTGATCTCTAGCTCAGAGCTCACAATTTCCTCTCACCATGATTCCCAAAACGTTAAAACAGTTCCAGGTCCTAAAGCACTTCCAGTGTGGGGCAAGGACAGGGACAGAGCTCACACCCTGATGGACTGCCAGCCCAAGCTGGCCCAGGCACAGCCATGAGAACCTCTTTGGGATCCAGGATCAGGAAATGAATAGTGCAGGAGTGACTGTGGTGCAGGGTGATGAGTGATGGGGTGGTGGGGGTTCACTGAGGTTCCTTCAGGGGCAGCCTGAAGGTCTACAGAGCTTATACAATTAGCATAGTTAATTAGTGCATTAGTAGGAAATACCCAGGGAAAGGAACTGGTGACATGCCTGGTGCCCTTTGCCACATACTGAGGTGTGAACCCAAGGCGCCCCTGCCCTGTGGTGCCCCAGGGCACTCCTGGACCAGCTGTAAGCACAGGCTGGGTCTGTCCCATGGCTGGGTGTGTCCCATTGCTGGCTCAGGAGGTGGGTGACAGCTCAGGAGGTGGGTGACAGCTCAGGAGGTGGGTGACAGAGCAAGGCTGGGACACAACACTGTTGTTTCAGCCTTTCCATGCTTTTAACTTTGTTTCTTTGCATATCCAGAGTGAATCTACTGGAGAGTGTCCAGGGATGGGAATGGAGCTGGGAAGAGGCTGGAGCCCCAGGAGAGGCTGAGGGAGCTGGGAAAGAGCTGAGCCTGGAGCAAAGGAGGCTCAGGGAACCTTGTGGCTCTGCACAGCTGCTGCCAGGAGGGGACAGCCGGGGGGTCAGGCTGTGCTCCAGGGAACAGGGACAGCAGGAGAGGGAACAGCCTCAGGCTGGGCCAGGGGAGGCTCAGGGTGGATATTGGGATGATTTCTCCCCACATAGGGCTGTCCAGCTGCCCGGGGCAGTGGTGGAGTCACATCCCTTGAAGGATTTCACAGCCCTGTGGGTGTGACACTTGGGGACATGGGTTAGTGGTGGCCCTGGCACTGCTGGGGAACAGTGTTATGAATGGAGACAAAAGCTTAGACAAGTCCTGCCTTTGAAGCAGATTTCTGGCAGTATCTCTGTTTGAGGCAGCCTGCACCCCAAATGTCTCTTGTTCATGAGTTCTTAAGAACGGCTGATCAGGTCTATAAAAAAATGAATTGTTTATTGAATAGATACAAAATTAACAGACGTAAGACTTTAAACAGATTACTTATTACACAGGATAAAACAAAAAGAACTACTAGTAGATAAAAAATGCAGTGCACCATAAAAGGGTAGCTATATTACAGCTAGTGAAGAAATAGTATAGATTAGGATTCAGTGCACTTACCACCAAATTGATAATGGAGTATGCATAGAATCCTTTCATTCATTTCCCAGGAAAGTATCTGCGGAATTTGAGTCCAAACTCTGGGGAGAAGTCCTACACATTTCCAGGGTGTGTGTAGGAGGATTCTGCCTCTGTGAAAGTTTGTGTAGCTTTTATAGTTTCTAAAGTGAAGTGTCTGTCAGTCAGGAATTCCAGTTTATCTCCCCACGTCTTGTTCTCAAGGCAAGTTGTTTATTGCCAGCTGGGAGTTCCATCCCTGGTGCCAGAGAGAGAGAGAGAGAGAGAGAACTTGCTAGCCAGAGACAACTCACTAGTCAGACAAGCTGGGCTGGGTTATCTCATCAATTCATGTGAGAGGGGAGAATGTCTGGAGCTATTGCACCAGCTGATGGACAGAGCAGGTCAGCTCTTCTGTGCTAGGGGGGAGGTCCTGCCACAAATGTTTGGACCTGGTGGGCTGAGAAGTCTTTTCCAGCCTCAGTGACTCTGTGATTCTGTGTTTTGCTCCCAGCAGCTGCAGGCAGAAGATCCTCTTGTCTCAAAGGCTCCAGCAGCAGAGATGCCAGTTCCTAGCCAGGATAGTTGAGGGGGACCCTGATGGAGCAAATTACCCAATATTTACTACTTCCAGTTAAAATGTGCCTCAGAAGTTAAGGTGCCTGTGCCATGAGCAATGCTGGCCACGAGCTCAGCTCCCCTGAACCAACCTGGGTGTCACTGAGGTGCTATTTGAGCCTTTTCCTTACACCTTAACATGGCACAGGCTGCCCAAAGAGGCTGTGAACTCCCCATTCCTGGGAGTGTCCAAGGCTGGGCTGCATGGGCAACCTGAGCAACCTGGGCTAGTGGGAGGTGTCCCTGCCCATGGCAGAGAGGTGCAATGAGATGGCCTTTAGGTCTCTCCCAATCCAAACCTTCTGTAATTCTGTGATTCTATGATTCCACAGCTCCTGCAATGAGGAATGATGTGATGTATTGCATCAAGACATGTCAGCACCCAGCCAGTCAGGATCCCACTCCCCACCCTTCTTCTTGGAGATAGCTGGATTGGAGAAGTCTGGCCCCTGGATCTCCATCCCATCTGTGTTATGTGTGCTGCTGCCCTTCTGGGGAGCTCAGTCCTGTGTGAGGGAGGGCAGCCTGAGCCCTGAGCCTGTTTCTCTGTGTGCTGCCCCTGTGTCACCTGCTCTGTGCACTGCCACTGTGCCCAAACCCTCAGCATTCTCTGCTCTCTGTCCACCCACTTCTCTTTCACTGCTTGCCTGGCATAGATAGCAAGCAAACCTTCCTCAGGTATCCATGGCTCAGCCCAACTAGTAAAAAAACCAACCCAACAAAACAGTTTCTGACTTAAGTCAGGAAAACCATAGGTTTATGTGGTTAAATTTAACAGAGAAATAGGATTATCAGAGAAATCTGAAACAGCTTTATGTGCCTTTAGATTCAAATAAAATAATGGAGAAGTGAATATGAGACTTGATCAATAAAGTGTAAAAGGGCAGGAATGTAATTAATGGCAATCAGTGCTTGTTTAGGCATTCAGCTTCCGTGGAGTCATGGAATTTCATTTTCTGATGGCTCCACATGGGGTGATAAAGTTACCCCAAGCCTGAAAAAAGTTACCCCAAGGCTTGATGCAACCTGAGTACTTTTCATATTCACAACATTGTGATACAGAGCTCATTATGTCACACAAACAAACTAATAAATAACAAGTAAAGCAGCTGCTGATGGACTTTGGCCAACTGCAAAATCTCAGTCCAATATACATCTCCTTTTCCTGGAGAGGTTCTGCAGGGATTGGCCAGATGCTGGGTCTGATGTTATGTGATTGGTATCGGTTGTGTAGAAACAAGAATAAAATCATTGCTAATGACGTTTTTAGCTGATGCAGAGACACTAATTTAATCGAGGTGAGTGCAGTCACCCTCAGGAGGGCAGCAAGGGCTGCAGCAGCTCAGGGGCTCAGCCCCAGAGAGGGGGGCTGGGGAAGCTTGGGGGTCTGAGGGAATGAGCATTTTGGTGGGGGCACCTGGCTGATGCTTGGCCCCAGCATGAGGGTCTTGGTATGTCACTGCAGCCAGGGAGGGGTCGTGGTGGGCAGCACAGTGTCCCTTGGCTTGTTCCCAAATGCTTCACCCAGTCCCCAGCACAGTAGCTCTGGATGTGGACAGGGGCACCAGTAGGGCTGGAGTTCTGCTGACTCTGGGGAGGTCCTGCTCCTTCCCAGCATGTGCCAGCACTGCCCAGTCCCCGTGGGACACCTCTGCCACTGCCCCAGGAGTGATGGGGCTGAGATGAGGGCAGGGAAATCAGGAGGAACTGGGACCTGGATCCAACTTTGCTCGGCAGCTACAAGAGCTGAGGGCTGCTTCCCTGTCCCTTTGAACAAAAATGAAAGCAAAGCGCCTTGCAGGTATTTTTGGGGGTTCTGAAGAGGCAAAGGTGAGTGATGACAGCAGTCCTTTGTGGTAAAAAATGAGCCTTTGGTCCCAGGAACTACTGGAAATCAAGACAGGCTCCTTGAGTGTCTGCTGAGGGGATGGGAAGCCATCAGGTGACCTCAGGTGAGCCGTGGTGCTGCCTTGACCTGAGCAATGTGGCCTCCCCTGGGCTGGGGTGGGAAGTGGGGAGCTTTCTGATGAGAACTGTTTTAGTGTTTATGGCATCAAATACCCTCCTGCCCCAAACTCTTCTGCTTGTCTGGTGAGTCAAGAAGAGCAAAACCCTGTTTAGAATCATGGACATCTTTGGAATGTGAGCAGCATCTGGAGAGTTCCCTCTGCTTCAGAGCAATGGAGGAGTCTGAAACATCTGCCTGGAATCCCAGCTCTCTCTGGACAATGTAAATTACCAGATGCAACGGAAACAGAGTGTGAATCTGTTTCTTCAGTCAAGACTTACATTTTGAAATGGGATGGGGATGTAGGGAGGCAAACTGAGCTGGGGAGAAGAGGAAAACAGTCTCTCCCTGTTGAGGTGAGAGGGAGGATGCCCTGGTACCACCTTGAGTGCCTCCACATGTCCCTTGGAGGGGCAGGGGGGCTGGCCTGGGCTTGCAGAGAACTGTCTGACTTACAGCCCCAGAGCAGGAACTGGAGCAGGTTTCCTGGGGAGCTCGTGTGCTCCATCCTTGGAGATTGGTGAGACTCAAGCCCTTGGCTGACACTGATTGTGCAGGCAAGTGGACCTGAGACATCCCTGGTCCTGTGCAGCCAGGATTGCCCCACAGTTCTGTGCCTGTGAGTTACTGTTAAGGGTTAGGTTTTGTCCTGTGTGTTCAAGATCTGTAACACTAAGGTTTTGTTCTTTTTTAGTCACTGGATGCATTGTAGGAAGTGCAAGGAAGAGGCTGTAATGGCAGCTGGCAATGGCATTGCCCCATCTCACATCACTGATGTCCTGGTGGACATCCTTGGCAAGGGGGAATCTCACCTCTGGGCCATCAATCCCTTCCAGAGGTCAGCAATTTGTGGCTGTTATACAGCAATTTGTGTTAGGGGTTGCTCCCATGCAGCCTCTCTAGGGCTGGGGGTACCCAGGGGATGCTTCCCAGAATGGTTTGGGTTGGAGAGGACCTTAGATCCCATCCAGTGCCACCCCTGCCATGGCAGGGACACCTTCCACTGTCCCAGGCTGCTCCAAGCCCCAGTGTCCAGCCTGGCCTTGGACACTGCCAGGGATCCAGGGGCAGCCACAGCTTCTCTGGCAATTCCATCCCAGGGTCTCCCCACTCTCCCAGGGAACAATTCCTTCCCAATATCCCATCTCTTCCTGCCCTCTGGCAGTGGGAAGCCATTCCCTGTGTCCTGTCCCTCCAGCCCTTGTCCCCAGTCCCTCTCCAGCTCTGGTTTGGGATCAGTGTTTGAAAAGACAGCAAAAAAGTGTGGGGAGGAGGAAGACAGAACAGACATTATTCCACCACTGGAGAAAACACATGTTCTCTACAGGATACAAAACATTAACTTTTAAAGAGCTGTAGAGGCATCTTCATTGTGGAAGTCTCAGGAGAAAACATCTGATACTGAGGATCATTAAATGTCCTTGAGAAGGATGAATTGAAATGAAGGGAAAACAAAGCCAGACATATTCTGATTAGAAATAAAAGCCTTATTTTAAATAATGAGAATAATTAACTGCTGTGAGAGGCTCATGAGAACAGCAGTAGATTTCCTAGCAATTACTATGCCTATTTCTCCATGTCTGTGTGGAGTGGGGAAGTTTTTGAGTACAAAGTTGTTTTCTCAGTGAGATCTTTGGAGGACTGAGAAGCTGTCCTGTTCTCACACCTGGTTTGGCCCCCAACTCCATTTCTGTGCATGTTTGCAGTGTGATAATCTGTGGTATTTCTGAGCTGTTCCTGTCCATCCTCCTTGGAGGGGCTTTTCTAAGCAAGGATAAGTCTTGGAATCACAGAATCTCCTGAGTTGGAAGGGATCCACCAGCATCACCAAAGCCCAAGGAACATCAAAGTCTAAGTCATCAGTGTCTCTAATATCCTCCTGGCCTGCTTGAGCCCTCTTTATTGACCTTCCAGCAGACACCAGTATCAATTTTGATCTGTTTTTCCCCTAAATCTTCTCCTTTTCACACAGGATTCTGGGACCTACAGGTGAACATCATCCAGCATTGAAGTTTTATGGCTACAACACTAGTTTGTAGCAGCTCAGGTCCCCAGAATGGGGTGTGGGTCCATGTGGACAACAGTGATCACTCTCTTATGGGCAAATCTGCATTGAACCAAAATAGCAGAGTCTGAAGGGACTCCATAGTTTTCCAAGACCACCCAGAAGAAGAATTCATGCCTGTTTTTTCTCAGTGAGCTGGAACCAGCGCTCCAGCCAGCAGTGATGGGAGGGTGGTGGTGTCACTGTCTCTGCCACTGCTGTCCCCAGCAGCAACAGGGTTGTTGGTGGCAGTGAGGAGGACACAGGATCAGTTGTGGAGACAGGGAGCGACCTGGCATGTGTGCACCACGCTGGGTGTGCCTGGCAGTGAGTTCTGCCCCAGCAGACAAGTGCAGAGCAGCTCTTTGGGGCTGCAGACTTGCTGGGGATGTGGAAGTGCTGGCTCCTGGCACACTCAGGGCATGGACACCACCCAGACCTTTTGGGAGTTGTCTGAGCCGCAAGTCACAGATATGAGCCAGGCTCTCTGTGAGGAGAGATTCCTTCAGGAGATTTCTGATGGAAAAAAAACCTTTGTAACTTACAAAATTGATGTCAGCATCAAATATCCTGAAAGCTGTGAGTGAAGGCTAAGCAAACGAGTGGTTTGGCTCTGCACCTGGGTTTTTCTCCTCCCTCTATGAACACTGGTTTGTGGATTTTGCAGATGAGATTGAGCAGCTACCTGGGGACTGTGAAGACTTCTTTCCATGCATCACACAAACAAAAAATGAACCAGGGGATGCTGAGACACATTTGCCTCCTTTTGGTTTTGTTTTGAAACAAACACAATTTTTCTCATCTGGGTAAATATTTGTTCTGCTGACGGTGCTGGAGTGTGTCTGCTCTGGGAACAGGGAATTGCATGTGGATATTGCCAAAATATGCCATTGCTGGAGCCAATGAGAGGAGAGGGGTGAGCCCAGGTGTGGGGGTGCAGGGCTGGCAGCAGAGCCCCAGAAGGACCCAAAAGCTGGCTGGGGTGTGAAGTTCCAGGGTGTTTCACATCCCTGAAGCAAACTTGGCAGGATGGGGGTGTTCAGTGCACCAGGAGAGAAGGGTCCCTGCAGAAAGGGAGCATCCCTGGGGGCTTTGCAGGGGGCTTGGCCATGGCAGATTGCAAGTGGCTGGGTGAGGTTGATGCCAAAAAGACTTTTGCTTCTTATACATTTTTCCTATATTCACAGCTCTGTAAACTACTATTATATAGTTATATCTCCTTAACTAGCTCTAGTACATTTCCTACCCTTTCTCTTAGACTTTAGAACAGTAAGCTGACCTTGTAAACACATTCCTGAGGTATTGTATAGTCTTATTGTCAGGAAGAGGACCTACAAGAAGAGCATTTTATTTTCAAACCAGAATCTGAGAAATCATTACAAAAAGTGGGGCAAAGAAGCCCTTGGACCTGCTCCAAGGGGTTGACCCAGGGGTGGGTTACTGGGCAACTGAATCTCCTATTGGACATACCTCTTAGATATCCTAATACATCAACCTTATAAAACTGTGGAAATTGGGTGCCAGCTATGCCCCATCACCACTGGGACACCTGGAAGCCTCCAAATAAAGGTCCACTTTCCACTTTACTATTCTAACAATGTTGCAAGGGGTCCTTTGTTTTTTGGGGTTTTTTACAATTTTTGTTTGTTTGTTTGTTTGTTTTTCTTTTCTTTTCTTTTCTTTTTTTTTTTTTCTTTTTTTCTTTTTTCCCCCCCTCTTTTGATTACAGGCAGCAAGGTGGTTGTCTCAAGTGGTGGTTCTCCTCTGTTCCCCAGGTGAGGTTGCCTGGGAACCAACCTGCAAGTTGAAGGCTGGACATTTCCATTTGCTCCTTTGTACAGTGGCTGAGCTTCAGTGTCCACCCACATTCCCTGGCACTGGCTCCTTCCCTGGCATAAGGAGCAGCCCTGGACAATTCCAGGCACACTTTTCAAGCCTGGCCAGGACAGCAGATATCATCTGCCCAGTGTTCCCCTGGAGAACACTAAATGTTTGCTGATATCACTGCAGCAGGGAACCTGCAGCTCTCTGGGCCCTGAGTGCAACAGAGCCAGGCATCACCTCATATTTTGGATTTCTTTGGATTAGCAGTCCAAATGGAAAGTGACTTTTTACAAGGGCAGAGAGTCATAGGGCAAAGGGAATGGCTTTACACCAAAAGAGGTTAGATGATGGGAGCAAATCCTTCCCTGGGAGGGTGGGGAGGCCCTGGAACAGAACTCCCAGAGCAGCTGTGGCTGCCCCTGGATCCCTGGCAGTGTCCAAGGCAGGTTGGACATTGGGGCTTGGAGCAGCCTGGGACAGTGGAAGGTGTCCCTGCCATGGCTGGGGGTTGGAATGAGATGAGCTTTAAGGTCCCTTCCAGCCCAACCCACTCCATGATTCCATGATTCCTGTAATTTCTGCAATCCTAACCAAGGCTCAGCAGGGTGGTACTCCTGCCTCGGGGGTTTAGGGGTGTTGGATGCTGAGCACCACCCCTGCTCCAGTGGAATTGTTAGTTTTATTATGGTCAAAATCTTCCTGTGTTTCTCCATTGGGTTGACATCCCCACTGCTGGTGGTTGGAGCTTCATCAGTGCTGGATCACCCAGCCTGCAGCAAACCCTTCCTGCAGATGGATGGGCTCCAACAGGAAGCACGGTGAGATTCCTGGGGCCTGGAGGGAGGGCTGGTTGCCCACTGACCCAGGGGCAGGGGCCAGGCATTGACAGAACCATATCACAGAATAGTTTGGGTTTGGAGGCACCCTAAAGGTCATCCTGTTTCATCCCCCTGCCGTGGGCAGGGATGCCACCCTGCTCCCATCCATCCACGGGGGGATCCTCAGCCCCGAGCTCTTCCTCCCATCCCCCGGAGCAGCCCAGCCCACAGATCGCCTCTCGCATTCCCAAATTCCTTTTATGGAATTAATCACCAAGAGTGATCTGCATAACAATAATTATTCAAATCAGGGATTGCTATTTATAGAGCTGTGCTCAGTTATTTGCAGATGTGATCGCACCCCCTGCACTCCCGGCTGCTCGGCACTTCCCATGCCAGAATGGGTTGTTTTGGAAGAACCGCCTGTTTTCCCAAAGTTTGGTTGTGTCTCGCCATAGCCTGCGGGTTCCTCCCGACAGCGCAGTGGTGTCCCGAGGACAGGAGGTGTGACTGTGCCCTCGGTGGGTTGGGTGACACGGAGCCGCCAGGGACCCGCAGCGCACCTGCAGCAAGAGCCACCCTGCCGTGTGCGGAGCCAGGCGGGGCTGAGGGAAGCGGGGAGCAGCACCCCAGGGCAGCCGGAGCTGCCGAGCGGGGCCAGGAGCCTCCCGAGCCGCTGGCATCCCGCCGAGGTACGAATGCTCCACCGCCCCGCTCCGGAGCTGCAGCGACAGGGAACTCCTTCCTCCCCAGCCCAGGGAGCTGCCGAGCTGTTTGTCCCGCAGGTTTGGGCCAGAGGGATCTCTGGCGCGCTGAGAGGCTGGCGGAGAGCCGCCAAATTCGGTGCTAACAATAAACACGGGGAAAGTTTCCCTCCTGAGCGGTGAGAGCAGCCGCGCTGTGCCAGGGACAAGGTGTCCCTGCGAGCTGGGCGTGCCGGGATGGAGGCGAGTTGAGCAGGGACAGCTGGCAGGAGCAGGCAGGGCTGACCCAAGGTATGGGTGATGATAGGGGGGCGATGTCACCCGCGTGGGTCACCAGCATCGCCCCAGCATCGCCCCAGCATCGCCCCAGCATCGCCCAGCATCGCCCAGCATGGCCCCAGCATCGCCCAGCATCGCCCAGCATCGCCCAGCATCGCCCAGCATCGCCCCAGCATCGCCCAGCATCGCCCCAGCATCGTCCAGCATCGCCCCAGCATCGTCCAGCATCGCCCCCAGCATCGCCCAGCATCGCCCAGCATCGCCCAGCATCGCCCCAGCATCGCCCAGCATCGCCCCAGCATCGCCCAGCATCGCCCAGCATGGCCCCAGCATCGCCCAGCATCGCCCAGCATCGCCCAGCATGGCCCCAGCATCGCCCCGGCATCGCCCAGCATCGCCCAGCATGGCCCCGCTCGCTCCCGCCGAGAGACAAGAGAAAAGCGTCTGCGATTCCCGTTCGGCCCTGAGGAGAGCTGGAATCCTCCCGGATGCTCCACCGCCGTTTGGTTTGCCCGAGCTGTGCCCCGAAAGCCGGTTATGTGAGGGAGGCTCCAGCCCTGTCCCCTGTCCCCTCTCCCCTCTCCCCTGTCCCCAGCCCTGTCCCTCCTGCAGCGACCCCACAGACATCTGCAGAGCTTCCCGTAATCCCGGGGCAGCTGGCGAGGGATGGAGTTTGTGTTTTAGGTAATTGCTTTTGGTTTTAATTAAAATGAAAAGATTTTTGGGAAGGAGAATCCAAGGAGCCGCTCGGGGAAAGCTGTGGGAGCCACATGCTTAGAGCTGCGTCAAAAACTGTATTTCTGGAGTTTTATAGTGAGGATGGATCGTGGAGGAAAGGATCTGATAGACCATGGAGCAAGGGGTCTGACAGATTCTGGATGAAGGGTGTAATGCTGAGGAGACTCCTTTAGTGCAGAGCTCCTGGTGCACTGAGATTCCCACTGAATCCCTGCTTATTTACAGTTTAGCATTTGCGTTTTGCCAGAGAGGCTGAGCTGTTGGCATGGCAGCACAGCTGCCAGCTTCCAACACTACTAATATTTTGTCTGTTAACGCCTCACATCTATTTTTGTTTCATGCAATATTTATACTGGACTGCTTTAAAAAAATTACAAAATTGGTTGTTATTATTAGAGAACATCAGTTATCGTTATATAATAGATCTTCTTGTCTTTACTATTATTATTGAATCAGTTATTATTTTGGTTAATTTTGTTTTTAAAGATGATCCACTGTCATATTGTGTTTCTCTGGACCAGGCTTTTTGGACTGTCTTGGTTCAGGATATTTTAGACCTGAAATTGAGTGTGAACAGGAAATCTAATCTGTTGTTGAAGAAACAGTTGCTTTTTCAATATTTTTGTGTGCAACAAGATCACAGTTTTGTTTTTCAGCACCTACACCACTTTCTCCTGCAGTACAGATAGGTCCTGATGGTTTGAGTTTTGATATTTAAGACTTGAGTGTTAATGCAGAAGCTGCTGAAAACAGTCACATCCCATCTTAATTTGTGTGACTCGGGGTGTGATCCAGCCTCTGGGGCTCTTCAGGCCTTTCCAGGGCAGCAGGACTTCCCTTCCTTTGCCTGGAGGGAGAATTCTGTCTCACACAGGTTTTCCTCTGACACAAAGGATTTCCAAATGCCTGGTTAAATTTTAGTTTTGCTGGATTTGCTCTGAAAAAGAGCTGCAAAGCAAATTGAACTGGGTCTCAGAGCTAAAAGGGGAGGGAGAGAGAAGTTTGGAGATAAGGAACATGGGCAGCCAACCTCAAACCTGGAGTTAATTCTGTTCTCTACCCTAGTGTGAGCCCAGGGGCCTTAGAACTCCCCATTCTTGGTGCCTGAGAACATCTTGTTCATCCCTGCAAGCACTTGACCTTTTGTCTCTCATTGCTTGACTTCTTCCTTCTACTCTGGACTCACAGAATGCAGAAATATCACGTTATTTGTGCAACAAGAGCTGATTCTGTCTCCAGTCACTCTGCTCAAAGTAGAAGCATTTGGAAGAAAAACGCATAAATGTTGTGTTAAAATCAAGTGAGGAGGAAATCTGGATGTTGTTTTTCACATGAAGCGGGAGAGTAAGGACACCCTGCAATGCAGTGCAGACACAGGGTTTGTAAATGGAGTTTGTACCTCTGTCTGTGGCTCTTTGCAGATCAGGTGACACAAGGCATTTGGTGCTGCTGGAAGAGCTCAAGCACCTAAACCAATGCTCTGTAGTGTCTTCTGCCTTTGCTTTCAGGTGAGCATGCCCCCGTTCAACCTGACCACCTCTAGCCAGCCACATTCATCCTGGCTGGGATCCCAGGCATGGAGCAGCTGCACATCTGGATCTCGATCCTGTTCTGCTCCATGTACCTGGCAGTGCTGCTGGGAAATGCTGTCCTGCTGTTCATCACACGGACTGAGCACAGCCTTTGCCAGCCCAGGTACCTCTAGTGTCCTGCTGGCCATGCTGACCTCACGCTCTCCAGCACAGTGCTGCCCAAGATGCTGGCTCTGTTCTGGTCCAGTGCCAGGGAGATTTCCTTTGGCACCTGCCTGACCCAGATGTTCTCCTGCACTTCACCTGCTGGGCAGAGTCGCTGATCCTGCTGGCCTTCGACCGCTTTGTTCCGTCTGCTTCCTGCTGCCCCACGGGGCAGTGCTGACCCTCTCAGCCGTGGCCAAAGTGGGGCTGGCAGCTTTGCTGAGGAGTTTCTGCATTATTTTCCCCTGTATCTTCCTCCTGTGGGCACAAGGTCATCCCACACACCTACTGCGAGCACGTGGGCATCGCCTGTGCCGACATCTCCGTCAACATGTGGTGTGGCCTCGTGGTGCCTGTCGCTGTGGTCCTGCTGGATCTGATCCTCATCACTGTCTCCTGTGGCTGCAGCCTTCTGGCCCTGTTCAGGCTCCCTTCTGATGCCTTAAAGCTGGCAAAAATAAGAGGCAGACACAGCAGTATGGGGAAAAAAGGAATTCCCTTGGTTTAATAGGATCCTAGGTGCTCAACTCATCAAAGGTGGGATCATGCCGAGGAGTACACTGTGTACAATGTGTGTGCAAATTTATGGACCTCACAAATTAACATATCTACCTAAAATCCCCCAATAAGAAAGTTCACAAATCGAGTAATTGTCCCCCTATTCTAATTATCCCTTCCCAAATGAGCCAAGTCTTCTGCTACCCTGGTCAAACACAGAACAGGCAACATCCTCACATCACTGTCCCCAAGTTCATGGAAAATGCTAGATAAAGGCAAAATCAGGATCTCTGATCAGCAATGAAAGGAGAGCGATCAAAGAAATTAGAATATACCCCAAGTGTGTCACCTTTGGGAAATCCCAAAATCCCAGACTCAGAGAGCAGCTGGGGTGGGAAGGAACCTCCAGAGATAAGCTCATCCAACACTCCTGCTCAAGCAGGTTCATCCCAAACAGGTTACACGGGATCACATCCAGGTGGGTTTTGAACATCTCCAGAGAAGGAGACTCCACAAGCTCCCTGGGCAGCTGTTCCAGTGCTTGGTCACCCACACAGTAAAAGAACATTTCCTCATATTCAGCTGGGACTTTCCATGTAAATCCCCTATGAGGAGGAGGTAGGTGGAATTCCACTGTGGTGTGAAAATAAATCTCCATCTCAGCTGTGTTCTCTGGAGTCAGGTGGAATGACAGATAATGAATGTGTTCTTCTGAGTGACACATGTATAATGAAATTAACCTTAGAGATTCATTCTTTATTAAAATTCATAGTATTGAAAAATCTCCAAAAGGAATAATACAGAAATAAAAGCAAGTGTTGCACTTCAGCATTCATGGGATGTCTTTATTTGTTAACTGTATAATTTGACCTTACTCTGAGTAAACATGTCAGTGAAAAATCATTCTCAAAAGAATCACAGAATGGCATTGAAAGAAATTGTTGTTATCGAATCCTAAAAATGCTCTTGTTCCAGAGTAGCTGCATCCCTGGAGCTTAAAAATCTCTTGGGCATCAGTTTGGAACAGCAACTGGAGGCATCAGAGCAACATGTTCCCCAAAGCAGAGCTGCAGCACTGGGCAGGGCTGCTGAGAGCCTCAGAGCAGCCTGGTGCAGTGAGAAGTGAGACTGAGCACGTTACTCTCTCTAAAAATAGAAAAAAAAAACCAAAACCAAAAAACCAAACAAACAACAACAAAAAAACCAACTAATGCCATTCTGAGATGGAACATAAGAATTTTCTTTCAGTAGCTTGACTTCCTTTCTTGTTGCTTGGAGGTAACACATGGGATTGTTATTTTGAGAAGAAATTATAAGTAAAAAGGATGACCCAGGTTGCCTGTTCAAAGCTGGCTGTAAAACATCAGAAAGCTGACAGTGGCCTCCAAGGCCTTCAGCCAGGGCCAGTTCCATAGCAGCCACATGTATAATTCATTGTTTTCTCTGCAGCAACATGTATTTAATTCGTCATCACTTTATTGCTTGTTTAATGGCAGAAGCTTAATGTTCCAGTGGAAATTCATCCACACAGTCACCAACGGGAGACCCAGAGGCTGCCAGCTGATGAAGGCAGAGGGACGGAAGTGGTATTTATCCCCATTAAAATGGGTATTTATTCCCATTTTGAGTGGTATTTATTCTCATTCTGAGCAGCAAAGATGAGTTCAGCTATTTGCCTAAGGTATATCAAGCCTCATTTTAGAAGCTAAATAGATTAAGTTTTTTTTGCGGTAAAAAAATCTCATTTTCTAGACCCTCACTTGCAGGCAGAGACCTCAGCAGGTTCACCCCCTCTGCCTCAGTGCAGGGATCACAGCTCATGATGTACCTCACTTTCACCCCAAAAATGAAAGGGTTAAAGACAGGGGAATTGCTGGTGCAGTCATGACCATGGTGGGGAACACTGTGACCAAAATGGTGCCTTGAAAATGAGAGAGGTGCTGGTGTGCAAAGCAGGAATGCAGAGAGAGATTCCTCGTCTTGCTGTGTATCCCAGATTTAAAAACAAACCCAAATATCTCAGTTCCAAAATCTGTCAAGTTTCAATTGGCTCTCGACCTTGCAAGATTTCTGTGCAAAGGCTCCAGCATGGTCCCAAAAGCTGCCAGGGAGAAGGAAACTGATGCTACAACACTTACAACCAGCTCATTTATAGCATTTCACTGTTTCCCTGTAAAACAGACCTGATGCATTTCTTTTTGCCAGGAATCATCGATTATATCGAGTTTTGAGGTAAGAAACAAATCTAAGTTTTGCTTTGGTTTCCAGTGTTTGAGTTGCATTAGGTCAGAGATGATCTTTACAGTCCCTTCCAAGCCCAACCATCCTCTGATTCTATAAACTCTTCATTTGGGTTTAATTTCTACTGAAATTCTGCTATCTGCCTACAAAGCACAATGAATCTTTGTGGGTGGGTGTCAAACCTGGGCTGATGTTCTGATGTAGGTTTGTCCTAGGGATGTGTGTCCTGTCCTGAACATTGATCCTCCAGAAAAGAAGAAAGCAGTGATTTTCTGGAGTGTCTGGAGAATTGAGTGAACAACACCTCACCGATCAATAAACCCTTTTAAATTCAGCTGCTGCTCTCACTGCCAGCACAGCACAGCACGTCCCTGGCCAAACAGCCTCCACAAGAGCACTGGGCAGGAATGACCCCTGCGGGTTCAGGCTGAGTGAAGCACGGGGATGGCCTGAAGGGTTTCCCCACTGGGACCCCACAGAGGCTGGACCTGCAGAGCAATGCTATGAAATACCACTGGGATCCCAGGGTCACCAGTGCTGCTGCAGAAAATTAATGCAAATCCACTTCCATCTCAGCCCTACTGGGGCTTGGATTGAGAGAGATCAAGACTATGGTGAAATCAAATCCTGAGCCTTCATTTGGTCTATGGATGCCTCAAGGGATGCCAGTCCCAGACCTTCAGAGTGTCCTTCCCTGTGGGAAGGCAATCCTACTCCATGGGGGCAGGTCCTGAGCCACCAGAAACACAAACCACAAATGCCCTATTTGAACTTGGTCCCTAAATATTTTCTTTAGTTTCCAAGCTGTAGCTGTGCCAGAGTTTATCCGTGTGGTGCAGTGTGTGAGCATCCTGCCCCCAGCTTTGGGCCAGGTCTGACCAAAGCCAGGTTTGCATCAGCCTGTGGAAATCAGATTTTGGCCCAGGGAATCCCTGCCCTGGCTCAGTTCATCTCCCAGGGCACACACAGGGCACAACATCAGAACAGGATCTCAGTATGTTGGTCTCTTCTCCCAGGGTGCAAGGATGAGAGGAAATGGCCTCAAGTTGTGTCAGAGGAGGTTTATGTTGGGTGTTAGGGAAAACTTCATCCCTGCATGGGCTGCCCAGCCCTGGCACAGGCTGTGGAGTCACATCCCTGGATGGATTTCAGTTCTGTAGATGTGGCTCTTGGGGACATGGGCAGTAGTGGCTTTGGCAGTGTTGGGGAGCAGCTGGACTTGATGGGCTCAGAGGGATATTCTGACATCAGTAATTCTATGGCTCTGTGAGTCTGTGAGGCTTTAGTCTAACAGAGAAGGCTTCACTCGTGACCCCTCAGAGGCCCATGCCATTCACTCGAGCTGGAAGCAAGCACTTGAGAGGTTTCCCCTTTGTGCCGGAAGCTCACCAGTTAAGGATGTGTTGGATTTCACATTTTAGACAGGGATTTTCAGTGGTGTTTGATGGACTTTAGGGGTCAAGCCTTTCATTCCACTGACTTCCAAGCAACAGACCTTATTGAACCTCCCAGTGCAGGTGCAAGGAGAGAGTGAACCACATTGAAATAGACCCTGTTGCATACTTTTGAGGCAACATAGAACCCCAGTGTGGTTTGGGTTGGCAGGGACCTTAAATCCCATCCAGTGCCACCCCTGCCATGGCAGGGACACCTTCCACTGTCCCAGGCTGCTCCAAACCCCAGTGTCCAGCCTGGCCTTGGACACTTCTGGGGATGAGGCAGCCACAGGAGCTCTGGGCAGATTGTGCCAGGGCCTCCCCACCTTCCCAGGGAGGAGTTTCTTGCCAATATGCCATGTAAATCTCTGCTCTCTCTGTTTCAAACTGTTGCCCCTTGTCCTGACACTCAGGCCTATGGAAAAAGAAATTCTCCTGCTTTTTTATGAGTCCCCTTTTCATGACAGCAATAAAAAATAATCTTATGCTAATGAACCATTTCTTCCATAATTAAGATTTGCTCATCTTTGTATCAAGCATGAGTCACTGTGACTAAGACATATCTGTGTGTCTCAGAGACACCTGGAATAACACACTCCTTCCATTGGAGCTGCCAGAGCCACGCTGGTCTCAGCATTTCCCACCTGGGGAGCACTGAGCCTCGCAGGTCTGAAAAGAAGGCAAAAGCAGTGTCCAGCTAAGTCTTTTGATTCCTGAAAGAGAATGCAGGGAAAAAATGGAGCCAGACTCATCTGAGGCAAGTAGACAAGAGGGTGGGTGGAAAAGTTGCAATGGGGGAAAACTCTGTTGGAAAATAAAGGCAAAATTCTTCCTCACATGGGTGGGACCTCAGTCCTTGGATATATAAGACTTGGATACACCCAGAGCTCCTTCTTCAGGCTGGAAGCTGTTTACTTGCAAGGACATAACAGGTTTCAACAGTAAAAACTTGTTTTCCATTTTAAATTTCTATCCCTGTCAATCCTGACTGGGAACTGCCCAGCACAACCTTCTCAACCCTCACAAAATCCACGTGCAGTGGAGAGCAGGTGCACCCACACCTCTGTATTTTATTATTACCGTCGTGTTTTCTTTCATAAATTGCTCAAGCTCACAGCAGTGGATAATGAGCATTCCACTGACTATTCTACCATTTTCACTGATGTCTCTGGGATAAAATATCCATGAAAGAGAGACAAATTTAGGCAAAAACTTCAATGAGTTTGTAAATTTATCAGCTGCCTCAATATTTAGAAGTTCCCCACAGCAATGTTGGTCTTTTCTTTTAATTCCACTATTTTAGCATCATGATTAAAGCCCATGTGTCCATCCAGCAGTGAGTTTGACTTTCCCATCTCCTCTGATCCAGATTTTGTCTTGGGAAGGCAAATGACTCAGAATGACTATATGGAGGATGTTTAATTTTTTTTTCACAGCAAGTGTGAAAGTCCTGATCTGAAAAACTTGTAACTGTTCATCTGATAGATAAGGATTGAATAATGTCTGGAGAAAAAAAAAAGAAAGAATTTGAAAATAAAATTAAAATTGAAAAAGAATATGAATAAAATGAATGCAAATTTCACCTAAGAGACCAGCAGAGAGAAAGAAAGTCCAGAAAGAGACTTGACTTACTGAGTTCAGACAATGTGAGAGTTAAAAGAAAAGCTGAATTGATCTAAAACTTGTGCCCAGTCTTGTGTGGTGGATATGATGACTCTCCAGTACCATGCCCAAGCCCAACATCACTCAGTGACTGCAGACACAGTTACACAGAAATGGGATGAAAGGAGACACAGCTGGTTTGAAAATCTGAAAATAAAAAAGGACAGATGACAAATTCTTTGTCTCTTTGTCCTGAAGCTAAGGACAGAAGTTCTTTGGAGATGCACACCTTGCCTGAAGCCCATTGCAGGGGTTTGGTGGGTAAATGGGTCATGAAATTCCTCTGGAAATGTGATGCAGGATGTCAGAACAGATCACAGTGATCCTTTCCAGAGCTAATATTTTCAAACTCTCTTGTAACTAGGAACAAACCCCACATGAATTAATGTATTAATTAGAACAGAGAGAAGGGACTAAACACTCTTTCCATATTTGGCCCTTGAGTCCCATCAGCAAAACCTCTCAGCAGTGAGATTGGGCTCTGCAAGTGCCCCCTGAGGGACAAAACCTCATGGCACTGCCATGGTGTTCTGAAATTGTCCCACATGGGACCTCTGTGTCTCCTGCCCCAGTGTTTTGGAAATGTCCCAAAATCTGCATGGCTGAGGCTCAGCTGGGGCTGGGGTGAGGAAGTCCAAGCCTGGCTCAGTGAGACCACAAATGGCCACTGGAATCAGTGGTCAGCGGGTCAGTTGAGGCCTGGCTTTGGCTGTGTGGGTGGAAGGTGGCTGCAGGTGGGTGATGCTCTCAATGCAGTGTGTTGGGAGCTGAACCTGCGTGGGCAGAGCTGTCCCTGGACACTGTTCTGGGCATTTCATTGCATTTAGAATTCATTAATGTGTCATGACCAGGTGAGGCTGGTGTGTAGAACTGCTCTGATCAGCTGCAGGTCTGGAATTTCTTCATGGAAAGGGTTGTCCAGCCCTGGCACAGGCTGCCCAGAACAGTGGTGCAGTCACATCCCTGGAAGGGCTCAGAAAAACATGTGGATGTGGCACTTGGGGACACGGTTTAGTGGTGGCCATGGTGGTGGTGCTGGGTTGATGGCTGGACTCGGTGAGTGTAGAGATCTTTTCCAACCTTACAATCCCATGGTTCTGTGATTCCATGAGACAGCTACATCCCAGCATAGCTTGGGGTTCCCAGTATCTGGAAGGACATCAGATTATCTATACTGCCCTCTCATTTTTTAGGGTTTAGATCTAATAAACAGCATTTTAAATGATGCTTCACAGGGCCTGGGTACCTCCTGGCACCAGCACCACCATGGACCAGCAGCTTCTGAGGCAGAACTTCCTCCTGTCAGGTGGGAAGATGCAGCAGCTCAGAAGTTGTCACACCATGGTTGGGTGAAGATGATGGCTGAAGGATTCCCACCTTCCTGGCTCCATGGGCTCTCCCTGCCTGATGTCCTCTCTTCTCAGTGTCACTCAGTGATGCTCCCTGGGGCTGGAGTCCCCTCTGAGCAGCTTCTCTGCTGTCCTGGCTCTGGGATAGGAGGTGGTGTCACCCTTGGGGAGCTCTGTGCTCCCACTGGCCCATGCTGTGACCTGAGCACTGTTCAGGTAGGAAAAAGTACACAGAGAACACAGGGAGATTGTTTCTCTGCCAACTTCCATCGATCTGAGCCTCTGGTTCCTCCTGAACCAGGAGATCTGTTTTGTGGGGAATATTCTTAAATGGATTTCTCTCACTGCTTGGTGAAACCCCTGCAGATTTTTGGCGTTTGCAGTTTGGTCTGACAAAATGTTCCAAAGCTTAATCCTGTTGAGGGAAAAATGTCTCCTGTAACTGGTTTTAAATTTGCCACCTGCTTTTTTATTTAGTGCAGCTTAGTTCTTGCATTAAGGGACAGCAAGCAATCACACCCGAGTGTCCTCTTGCAGCCACTCAGGACACCACAGAGCCCTTCTCTGTGCTCCAGTCATCCCTGTCCCAGGCTGGAGAGTCTGGGTTCACCCCCATCTTCCTCTATGGAAATGATTTGCACTTATTGCTTGTGTTTATTGCCTGCTCCCAAAATCCTTCTATTCCCCAAGACGATAAATGGAAGGTGAGAGCATCTGCTTCACCGAATTTTCAGATCAAGACCTTTGTGGCTTAAAGGGAAGAGAAAGTAACTGTGAGAGATGCAATACAAGTCCGGCAGTTAACGGGAACAATGGCAAAGCCTAAAACTCTAAGCTGCTCATTGATGAGCCATTAGGAACCTCCAGCTCAGCTTTGGAGAGGGGCAGCCTGATCTTTTCACGGCTGAGACAAAGAGGGACATGATGGAGGTGAGGATTCAGGTATGTGAGGGTCCTGTGGGACTCTGCAAAGCTGACAGGGGAAGCCTCAGGAAGGGTCAGTGGTGGGAAGGGGGTGTTGGGAGGACAGAGGTGGGGGGGAGATCCAGGGATGAGGTACTCAAGCAGCCCCAGGGAGGTCAAATGCTGGAGCAGACTGCCCCGTGTTTCAGCAGCCCAGCTGGAGGAGGTGGCAGCACCAGTCCAACAGCAGTGGTGACAGCTCGGTGGCAGCCATCGGGCAGCAGTGACCCCCTGTCTGCTGGGCAATGCAGTCTGTGGACTGAAGGCTGCAGAGGCCATGGGAAGAGAGCCAAGGTCGGAGTGGTGAGCCCCAGCCTGCTGTCTGCTGTCCCAGCACGTCCAAGGATGTGCTCTGCCATGTCCACCTCCCCTCCATGCTGCCAGTGTCCCCCCAGCTTCAACAGCATCCCCAGGCCATCGCTGGCCCCACAGATGGGCTCCAAAGCACAGTGCTTTTGGACCCTCACCCCAGGACTCTCATGGTGCTGGAAGGATGGAAAACAAAACTCCCCCCGGGAAATCCTCCTGTGGGTTGGTTTTGAGCTCTGCAGAGGAATCAGGGAGCTGCTGGATCCAAACATGGAGAGGAATTAAAGTGGCTGCTGGGCTTTGGGGGCTGCAGAGCTGGGAGCAAGGGGAGCATTTGGGTTTAGCATGAACAAACATCTCATCCCTTGTGCAGAGGAAGGAGGGAACCTTATGACTGAAACGGGATGAAAAAGTCAGATTTCTATACCCCTGAGCCCTCCCATCCTGGGTTCACGTGGCTTTCTGCCTGCAAGCAAGTGCTGCACAGGCAGGTGGAGGGAATCTGACAGCTCAGGCTCCACGGCAGGTCCAGCCTTGAGAGCACATGGCTGCAGAGGATGCCTGAGCACTCCTGACTCCTCAGAAACATTCACTGCCTGCACTGAGCTCCGTGTGGCACAACCCTGACCAGGGGAGGCTGCTCAGCCTCACCTGTGACAGTGACAGCCCTGCCTGTGCTCCATGCACACTGCAGAGCTCCCTCCTCACAGGGCTTGTGTCCCCTGTGCCACTGTCCTGCTGTGACATGCAGAGCCGTGTGGAGCAGGGAGCTGTGCCTGCTCACATCTCAGCCCTCGACAGCCCCACAGAGCTTCCCTGCATCCCCACGCTGTCCTGAGTGCCAAACACAGAGAGGGAGAAGGACTGGCTGGACGCTGAGGAGATGCTGATCCTCCTTGGGGTCCCTGTCACCTGCAGATTACAGAATCTACCTGTGGTGCCTGAGAATCATAAAATGGTTTTTGTGATTTTATGAGAACCATGAAATGGTTTGTGTTGGAAGTGACCTTAAGGATCATCTACTAGGAGGAAAAGGTTGTTCCCCCAGAGGGTGCTGGCACTGCCCAGGCTCCCCAGGGAATGGGCACAGCCTGAGGCTGCCAGAGCTCCAGGAGCCTTTGGACAGCACTGCCAGGGATGCCCAGGCTGGCATTGTTGGGGATCTGGGCAGGGCAGGGTGGCACTGGATGATCCTTGTGGGTAATCCTGAATGATTCTTCCAGCTCAGGATATTCTGTGATCCAGTTCCATCCCTCTGCCATGGTTGGGGAGGGACACACACACACACCTTCCATTCCCCCTGGTTTCCTTCTGGAAGATCCCAGATGGCACCTGGCACAAGAGAAAAAACAAATATCAAAACAGGACCCATTCACACTGTTTTCAGACTTTTCTCTTTAAACACATTCCCATTTTGGAAACCAAGACCTTTACTCTTCCTGGAAATTCTTGCCATTCTAGATTGTTCTGTGCCCCAGGGTGGACTGGGAAGCCCCAGAGTGTGTTTCTGCTCCTGGAGTGATGAGTGTCAGCTGTTTTGCTCGGGGGACAGTCAGATTTGAGCCAGATTCAAACTCGAGTGTTGGGTGTAAGCAGCTCTGACAGAAGGGCTGGGGCTGCTGGGGATTGTCAGCAGAACCAGAGGAGAAACTTCCCTGCTGCAGGTTGTGTCTGTCAGGAAATGAGCAGAACTGGGGCAAAGAGGTCCAAGGAGGAAACAGCAGAGTGATTGGATGGTAAGATCTCAGCTAAGAGCAGGGTGAGTTCTCTGAAGAACTTCCTGGGTATAGAAATCCTACTTTTGGCCACTTTCACTGCTAAACTGCTGCTTTTTGCTTCTTCTTCCAGCTGCAACAACATCCAGGTGAAGGATGCTCTGTGCCCAATGACCAGCATTATGGGGGTTTTTATTATCGAACTTATAATTACCACAAATTCTGGGAATTAAAGCCTTGTGGGGTGACATTTGTCACTGACCTCTGCAGTGGCCCAGACAGTGGGAGCCCTTGGATCAAGGTGACTCACCCTGGGAAGGAGAGCTGCCACAGCAGTAATTATTTTATCCTCACTCATCAGAGGGATGTGGTTTTGCTGCAGGGAGTGATGGATTCAGAGTTAGAAAATGATTCTGGATAAATTTTCAAAAAGTGAATCATTTTAATGCTGGGCCATGTTTCCCTCCAGCAAACAACCACAATTAAGGATGCATTTTTCTGAAAATTGGGATTTTATCAGATGCCTGACCCTTCCTTTTGTATTTTTATTTTTCCAGAAAGATAATTTCTTTCATTAGCCCAAAGGCTGGAGCTGGGAGATAAATCTTGCAGAAGAACCTTCTTTCTGTAAAATGTGCTGATGTAAATAACACCCAGGAGCTGGTAGAACCTTCTGGTGGAAGGAGTCCCTGTTCATACAGCCTCTTTCAACCCAAACCCTGCTGGGATTCTGATTCAAGACCCCCTATCACTGTCAGTGAAAATTAACCCTTTACTGGGAGGAGAGGCTCCCCTGGGTGTACAAAAGGAATCTCAAAATGCATAAACAGCACACAAGATAAGCATGGCAGTGGTGGAAAATAAACCTCTAACATGAAGTTTCTGATGGAAATATGACAGGTAGGAATACAAGGAACCTTAAAAGATTGTGTAGTCCATCTGCCCCCCTGAAGACAGCAGCTCACCCAAACCAACCCAGAAAATCTGGTCTGACATTCCTGGATGGAACCTCCATAAAACCCTCGTGCCTGAAAGGAGCCATTCTTTCCTATTCATATCCTGTGGAATTTTAATTATTTTGCTGCTGTTTATTCTGTTGTGTTCCCTCACAGAAGGTGCCTCCACTCGGGTTTGGTGCTATTGAAGCACCAGAGGGAGGCTGGAGTTACACCAAAAATTGTAAGTAGTCAGGCAGAATAATAAATATTCTGTCAGTCTGGTGCATTCACATGAAAAATATGGATTAAAGGCCAAATCTTTCAGGGAGGATCAGATCTGTGTCCCCAAAATTATATGACAATAGCAACATTCACACCCAAAAAACCAGCTGCTTCCTGAAAAGCTCATTAATGAAAGCAGTGAATAACTGCAGAAATCAGACCACTTCCTTCATCTTTGGCAATGAATAATTGATAACTTCATTTTTCAAATGAGTTTTGTCCTTCCTTCATGGTAGTTTCATTTAGACTGTTCTCTGCTCTCTTGTTTCCCAAGCTGCTGTGTGAGTTGTGTCCCAGGCGTGATTACAGTCAGGGCCAATTTAATTCCCTGGTTGTGCCCTGGCAGTCAGACGTGCTGCCCTGGCTGGAGGAGAAATTACAGTGCTTTGTCACAATTTGTTCCTAAGAAATCCACAGTTGCTGCTGCCACGTGTGCTCCATAAGGACTGGGCTTCTCTGTTTCACTATTTTTCAGGAATTGGATGTTAATCCAAGAGGTTCTTTGCCCTTTTCCACATCTCCTATGGCAGGATCTGGGGTTGCCTCACTCCATGCTGCTTTTTTTCCCATTTATTTTCTGTTCATCCTCCAAGATCTCTGCCAGCAGCCCTTGGGCTGCTCCTGCCCCTCTGTAAGTGCTCCCAGGGGAATTGTCACCCTGCCCTTATCCTGCCCTGCTAATTTTAAACCATCTGTTTTGTTAATTTTTTCCCCCCATATTTCCCCTGATTTCTTACTTTGCTGCTGCTGTTAGACTACTTCAGGAAACAATAATTTATGACAAAAAAACCAAGTAACTGCCATGCCTGGTCACACCATCCATCACTCCATGTGCTTCCCCAGCATTTGAATAACAAAGCAGCTCATACATCAATCTGCCCCTCGCTGAATGCAAATCACTTCTTGCCTTCCCATCCTTTCCTTTTGCTTTCCATGCTTGTGCCATTTCCTTCTGTAAATCAACACTCCTGTTTCTTTCTCATGCCAGGGGTCACCACAGAGGTGAGAATTTTCACCTGATGCCTTCAAGTGCCCTTCTTGCCTAGTTATTGCATTGGTGAGGTTTGGGGGGAAAAAAAGAAAACAACCTGTTTTGATTTCATCTGTAATGAACCTCATGGGTTCCTAAAATGTGACCTCCTGGTTGTCTTCCTTGTGCGATGTGAGAATCATGGAATGGTTTGGAGGGACCTTAAAGCCCATCCAGTGCCACCCCTGCCATGGCAGGGACACCTTCCACTGTCCCAGGCTGCTCCAAGCCCCAATGTCCAACCTGGCCTTGGACACTGCCAGGGATGGGACAAGGAGACACCTCCACCTCAGTATTCCCAAGCCCATCTTGCTGAGATCCAAAGCATTCAGCTACAAAAGCCAGACAAACAAAAGCAAATGAAACAGCCCACAGAATGAAGATCTTCAGCAGTGAAGGTCCTGCTCAGTGGCATTTTTCTCTCCTTGAAATAATCACCATGGACACCTTGGGGAATGTAATATTTCTGCATGTGCCTATAGAGCTGTTTGGGCAAATCCATGAGACTTGGGCAGAAGTCAGATATCCCAGGGTGTAGGAAGTATTTTGGGACAGGGCTGAGACCAAACAGTTTCTCTTCATCTTCCTCCCAAGTTCTGCCTCTCTAGGCAGTGCATCCCCACCTCTCCATCCTTCCCTGCTCCACATTCCTTACCCTGAGCACCTTTACCTGGACCACCTGCACCAACCCACTATTTCTGGGCTGAAAACCAGTCAGAGCTGGGAGAAATTGCTGAGAACACTCAACCCTCAGAAATGTCCAGGGAGTGTCTGCAGCTGGAAGTGCCTCAAAGAGGAGAAGGTGTCTGCAGCAGCTCTTGGAGCTCATTCCAAAGCAACATTAAAGGATGAAACTATGAATGGCTGGAAGCCATGAGGTCAGATCTGCCCCCAGGCACAGGGTTCCCAGGTGGATTTGGGACAGGAGGAGATCACACCACTCCTCTGCAGAATCCCAACGTACTTCTAAGGGACAGGAACCTGGACATCTTTGAGACACAGTGGCAGAGCTGAGCAGAGCCCACCCAGACACCAAGTCTGTGGACAGCAGGAATTGCCCAAACCAGATTTTCCTTCCACCTGAGCAGCTTTGCCTTCTGAGCTGTTTGATTTGTGTCCTCTGTGCAGACTGCTGTCACAGGAATCAGCTCCCAGTGTTCCCTGTTCCCTGTCCCTCCCTGGGGCAGGCAGGGCAAACCTCACACCCCACACATGGGCTAGAAAACACTTCTGACTCGAAGCCCTGCTCAGCCTCCACCTTCAGATTTTGGAGACAACTTAGTATATTTAGAGCAATCAGATTAAATTTATCATATTTAAGTTAGAGAGGGAAAGGAAAAAGTGCTTCTCTGTTTCATGTAAAGGCAAGGAATTAGGGATCAGCTGTGACTGAGGCTACCTCATTAGGAACACTTTAAAATAAAAACGAGCCAGAAAAGCTTCTGGAAACAGCTGCTCTGATCTAAAAACTCCTGCAAATATTTGAAGTACTACAAAGCTCTGCAGCCTGGAGTTGGTCTGACCAGACAGCCCTGGCATTGCCCCATGGGCAGAGGGGAGACAAAGTTTATCATGGAGACATGAGGAGCAGAAAGGACCCCAAACACACCCCAAAACCACCACCCCCATCTGGACCCCATGGCTTCCTGAACTCCCTGGCTCCCTGGATCCAACCCCAACCCCAGCCTTGGTCAGTGGTTTGTGTCTAAAGGATTCTACAGGTGTGATTGAACATTTACATGACTTAGTCCTCCAGGATTAAGGATAGGAACCCAAATATATTTAAATAAATAAATGATTTATTATGATAATGATTAGACTAAAAGATCTTAATCAGCATTATTTACTGCACAGCACAGGTAGCTACAACTACCAGTATAATGCACTATTTAAAGTAAGATTGAAGCAATTCTATTAAAGCCAGCAAACCCCATTATTCAGCAGAGGCTGATGTCACTCACCCCCACCAAGGGCTGTGGGCAAATAGTTTTGGCTTACCCAGAAGGTACTGGGGAAAAGAGGGTATTAGAAAACCCTCACATTAAAAAGCTGGGACTGGGCTTTTATAGGACAAAGGCCCTGGAGTGGCAGTCAGGTGTCTCTGGGCTGTGCCAGCCCAGCTGTAGGAAGGTATCAGTGGTATCAGCTGGGGGTTCTTTTCTCAGGTGCTTCACCAGCTCTGCCACACCATCACCTCACTCAGGATGCTGAACTTTGGGGTTGAGGAGTCAGGCAGTTTGCAGCTTTATCCAACCCCCAAAGCAGCAGGACCCCTTTCTCTATCCTCCACTCCAGGCAAGGCATCCAGCTCTTCCCACCCTCTGGGTTTCCTTTCAAGAAGTTGCTGAAACTCTGCTGAAGATTCTGCTTCAGAGGAAGAAAAGCCCCAAACAAGCACAGCAGCAAATCTCTGCACAGATGCTGCAAGTCTGGAACCTTCACCCTGCTTTGAAGCAACCCAGCTCTTGAGCCCAAAGCAGGTTGGGCAGGACTGAGCCAACTGCCCTGGGCTGCAGCCAAGGACAGGGAAGGTCCTGCCTGCAGCCTCTGGCCAGGGGAACATCCAGGATGGTTCTGTCCCTCTGCCCCACTCAGGTGAGAAGCTGTGGCTGCCCCTGGATCCCTGGCAGTGTCCAAGGCCAGGTTGGACACTGGGGCTTGGAGCAGCCTGGGACAGTGGAAGGTGTCCCTGCCCAGTGCAGGAGAGTGGAGAGAGATGAGCTTTGACATCTCTCCCAATCCAAACCATTTATAATTTTATGACCTTTCCTAACCCCCAGGCCAATTCCTACATTCACAGATCCCACACCCACCACCACCCCCAGCCCCACCACCTCCCTCCCACACCAGGACACTTCCCCTGCTCAGGAGAATTTCACATCAGTGCAGCAAGGCTGATTGGGAGCAAGACTTTATTATCAAACCCACCCTGCAGGGAGTCACAACAGCCCAAAGGAGCAAACACCAGAGCTCAGCCCTCACAGCACACTGCCGTGTGGTGGGGGCAGATGTGCTCCCACATCCCAGCAGAGATTGCATTGCCCTTCCCTCAATGGCAAGAAAATCCCTGTCCTGGTCAGCAGCCAAAACAGGTAGATATGAAGGTCCAGCAGCACAACTTCTGCTGAGCACTGAGACAGACAGACTTGAGTTGCACCAGTTCCTCCTGCGGGTCAGCTGGAGCAGTCCAGGCCATGTCCCTTCACAGAGCCACCCCAGGGACCCCACATGGGATCCCACAGCCCCTGGCCACCTCAGGGAGCAGCACAAGGGCCAGGGGCAGCAGGAGCAGGACAGACCATGGCAGAGCACATACAGCTTGGTCACTCTCGGGATTCTCATTCTCCACCTGAGGAGAGGAGGATCTCTTTTTCCAAGCATAGTATTTGGCCACAACCACATTGGGGTTGCCCTGGGCAGGGTCAAACCACATCTGGATGCATCTCCCGCTGCCGCGGCGCGCAGAGGTGTATCTGTAGGAGCTGGACCAGATCTTCTCACACAGGTCTTTGGGTCGGGGGAACACCTCGCTGAAGGCTCTGCACGGGGAGCCCCAGGGACAGCGGTTGGTTCCTGGGGACAGAGGAGCACAGGAGAGACCCTCAGTGTGAGCCCTGGGACAGCCCTGCCCTGCTGGGCTGGGGGTTTGGCCACCTGCTTGACACCCCCAGAGCACTGAGAGAGATTTGGAGTCACAGCAGCAGTGACACCACCAGTGACCTGCCTGGGGCTGAGGGAAGGCTCCCACAGCCCACCAACCTGTTGCCCAGTTCCAGCCCTTGTGCCAGTTCTCTTTGCACGTCAGGGAGTCCCTGCAGTCCTCCCACCACTCCTCGCAGTCCTCCCTGCAGAGAGGCACATGGAGAATCCTCTCCCGACGCCAGCTGCTGTCAGCCTGCAGGACACAGCACCAGGCACACTGGGCAGGACCCTTGGAAGTCAAGGGCAAGATCTGCCACATCCCAGGTTCCCCCAGCCTCTCCCATGGGGCTCCACAGCTGACCCCAGGGGAGTTTCAGCCCCAGCAGAGATGTGTCTTGGCACAAGGAATTCTTCCATCAGTCAGAGGCCAGAAAAGTCCTTGGAATCTTTCTACCTTGTGGAAAAACTTGAGACATCCTAGGTATTGAAGAGAAATTACCCCCTGGGAGTGTGGGGAGGCCCTGGGATAGAATTCCCAGAGAAGCTGTGGCTGCCCCTGGATCCCTGGTAGTGTCCAAGGCCAGGTTGGACATTGGGGCTTGGAGCAGCCTGGGACAGTGGAAGGTGTCCCTGCCATGGCAGGGGTGGAACAGGATGAGTTTTTGTGTCCCTTCCAACCCAAACCATTCCATGATTCCCTGATCTGATCCTACCTGGTCTATCCAGGGCCCCAGGTTGGGTGAGCACTCGTACAAGCACATGTCCTGGATGAAGTGCCGCTTGCATTTGGGTGGCATCACCCCGCAGTGGTTCCAGTTGAAGTTGTAGAGGCTGGACTGGTCCTTGTGGGCCTCTGAGCTGGTGTTGGCTGTGCAGCAGGCATTGTCCTTCCAGGGAGAGCACTGCAACAGAGCAAGGGACAGGCTGGTTGGGGGCAGGCAGGAGCTCCAGGAGGGCAGAGGATGCTGCAGGTGCCAACCCCCTGCAGAGCCCACGGCAAGGAGCCTTCAGCAACCAGAGGGTTTCATCTTCTCCAGCAAACTCTTGGTCACTTTGGAGTTCAGCACTGCAGCAAGGCAGAGCTGGAGGAAAAGCAGATCAGACCCTCAGCAGGAATTACTGCCAGCCTGAGGAACAGAAACAAATCCCCTTTTCCTCCTCCAAGGGGCTGGGCAGAGCAAGAAGAATCTCCAACACCAAGAGAGAGCAGATGAGAGTCTTTCTTCACTATCCTTTCCCTTGCTGTGCTCTGGAGCCTGAGCTTCATTCAGGAGGGAGTTCAAGAGGGGAGACACTGAGCTGACAAACCCTCACACCACTGCATTTGCTGAAAGAAGGCAGCAAACAAACAGACCTCACATCCAGCACTGGCTTTCTACCTCGGGCAAGTGGTAGCCAAGCCTAAACCAGTCCATACTGTGTGGGGAGGCAGCTACAGGGGCCAGACAGTCCCACCAGCCCATCAGCAGCTCCTACCTGGTCATGCAGCTTGTCCTCGGGGCCAGGCTGGCTCTTGTGGTGTTTGGCATCAATGCAGATGTTTAGCAGGGAGTCCTTCTCTGGCACCACCGCATGGGCAGCCAGCAGCACCAGCAGCGCCAGGGCCACTGCCATCCCAGCCAGCCTGGGGACAGAGCTGTGCAGAGAGGGGACAGACAGGGTGGGTGACAGAGCTATGCAGAGAGGAGACAGAGCTGTGCAGAGAGGGGACAGAGCTGGGCAGAGAGGGGACAGACAGGGTGGGTGACAGAGCTGTGCAGAGAGGGGACAGAGCTGTGCAGAGAGAGGACAGAGAGCATGGGTGACAGAGCTATGCAGAGAGGAGACAAAGCTGTGCAGAGGGTTTGCCACAGGCAGCAGCGAGGGAGGTGCTGTGGAGGTTGGCACTCCTGAGGAGCTGGCAGCAGCTCGGGGCACCAAGGCCACAGGTGCAGCTCCCCCCAGCCAGGCTGCAAGGTCAGCGACACTTTATCATCAGGACAACACCAGGCTGGGGACAAACAGCCCTGGGAGAGCTCAGACTGGTCAACAATTCATCACCTCTGAGGGGAGAGGGGATGCTGTGTGAGACACACTCAGTTTGGGGTCCTTTTGCCACCCCACTGCTTCAGAAAGAAGCTTCCAGTCCCCAAATCTTCTGCACCAAGACCTGGCTAGTCCAGGGATCTCTCTAGTGAGTGTTCAGACTCACTAGAGTGGTTTGGTGCAGGGTATGCACCAAACCACCAACACCTTGTGTGGACCAGGAGCGACAGGAGGCCCATGTTGTATTCAGGAGTATGTTAAGACAGGAAAAAATTTCTTTTTCTGCATCTGAGACTGAAACCCTCACCTGAGGTCTCCAGCAGAGACCTGAATCATCATAGAATCACAGAAGGGTTTAGGTTGGAAGGAATCTTAAATCCCAACTCATTCCACCCCCTGAACTGGGCAGGGACACCTTCCACTGGACCAGATTGCTCCAAGCCCCATCCAGCCTGGCCTGATTTGAGCAATAAAAGACACTTCACACTATCGTGCCTTGGTCTCCTTACTAGCCCTGAAAGTGCTGAAACCCTCTACAACACCTTACAAACACTCAACTCAGCAGCTTCCCAGGGCAGCTTTGACAGGAAAGCTCCTAGCACAGGTGCCAGCACTGGGGAGGAACCTCCCCCTCTGTTACACTCTGTTAAACACTGATTGTAACCACAGGGCTGATGTTCTGGTGACAAGCAGCTCGTCCAGCCTCTTTCACAAACAGCACCTCTTGCCTGGGAAACAATCCAGTGTTTCCTCCCAAAAGCAGATGTCCTATCAGCCTTGGCCCATCATAACGAGCCCTATTTCCTCTACTTGCCCTGCTTTATGCAGTTTGGATTTTTTGTACCATTGCATGAGGCAGAATAACCCAGGAGAGATTGACCCAGGGCTCTGGGCATGGAATAAATAATGGAATGAATACAAAAGGCAGCAAATGACACACAGGCTGCTGCCTCAGAAGGAAGAATAGCAGCAACTCCCATCACAAAGCAGACAGGCAGGTGCTGAGGGAAAGCAATGCATCTCCTTGTAACTCCTGAGCACATCCATTGGTGCTGAAAGCTTCACCAGAGCCCATGGAAAGCCCTTGCCTCAGCATGGGGGCAGAGTCTTCCTCCCAGAGCAGGTTTTGGGGATGATCTGCTCTTTTCTTCGCTCACACCACTGATGTTTAGGTGATGAACCACTTGCCTAAGGAGCAAATCTTTCTAAATTTCATGTGTGAGCACTTTAGGCTCTGTGAGACCCTGCTTTGGTGATCACAGAATCACTGAGGTTGGAAGAGACCTCCCCACCTTGTCCCCAGCCCAGAGCACTGAGTGCCACAGCCAGGCCTTCCTGGGACACCTGCAGGGATGGGCACTGCAAACCTCCCTGGGCAGCTCCTGCCAAGGCCTGAGCACCCTTGCCATGCAGAAATTCCTGCTGCTGGCCAAGCTGAGCCTCCCCTGGCCCAGCCTGAGGCTGTTCCCTCTCCTGCTGTCCCTGTTCCCTGGAGCACAGCCTGACTCCCCTCCTGTCAGGTATAAAACAGCCTTGTGCTTCTAACCCTCACATGGGAGGTCTCACTGAGCAGATCTTCCTACCCACTTCTGACTCTTTGCCACCTCTCCTCCCTCCACAAGATGAGTTTTGCCCCTCGAGGCTCAGGACTGTGGCAGTTTGAGATGCCCTGTGCTGTCTTGGCCACATTTCCTGCTCCTTGCCAGGGAATTTCTAATATCTGGTTTGTTTTTGGAACTGCTGATCACTGAACTGTGTTGTAACATTGTCAGAGCAGTGACAGCTTGTTCCTGAGAGATAATTGTCAGCCACCAGCCTGTCATCTTCCATCTGATGTGCTCTCCCCAGTGCATCATTGCGTGTTCATCTCAACTGCTTCTTCTTTGAAATCTGTTGTTTTCTTGTTCAGTGACTCAGTTGTAGCAGGTGTCACATCCCACTCTCATGTCGAAGGGAGAGCCCAAGAGTCAGAGGTGCCCATGGTCACAAAAGAACAGCAAAAGCCAAAAGGGTCCAAAAAAACAACGCTCACCAAGTTTTTTTTGGCCAACTCCACTCTTGATGTGGAAATCAGTGCATGTTTTGCTCCCACTTTGTAATAGTGAGAGAAATAATAGAGTAAAATGAAATAGGGAAGAAGGGAAGTGTGGGAGAGAGACTGGATAGGAATGGAAATCACCAGTCCTGGCTCCAGCATTGATCCAGGTCCCGGGGCACTGCTGGGTTTGGGGAGCACCTTTTTACAGGTAAGTTCTCCCCACCCTGGGATTGGGTATCTTACTCTTCATGTAAATGTGAGCACGTGCAGTCTGTTCTTCTGGACCTTTCTGGAAATCAGCTGGGGGGCTTTGGGGGTCTTTTAGTAGTCTTGACCCCCTCTACTGGATTGACCCTCAGTTGCCAGCTCCTGCCTGCTCCTTGACCTCACTCCTGCCCTGGATCTGTCCTTGGTGTTCTTTGGTGACCATGGAGCAGAACAGGGAAGTTGGCCCCAAAAAGGTGCTGTTCCAGAAAGGTACTGATCCACCTCTGGACTGCCCCTTCCTGGCCACATCCTGGTTGAATCCTGATTTAACTTTTCTGCTCCAGTGTACATCAGGAGTTTGAGGCACAGCAATGCATTTACTCCTTCCTGCCCAGGCTTCTGCACCAGTCTTCTGCAGATTTTTCCAGCTGATCCTGGAGCAATTTAGTATCATCAGAAACTTGGTTGATTTGAGGTTTTCCCCTCCTTTTCCCAGACAAAATTTGTTGAAAAGCAGAATCATAGAATCAAAGGACCTTTTGGCTGGGAGGGACCTTAAAGCTCTTCCAATTCCAACTCCCTGCCACGGCCAGGAACACTTTCCACTATCTCAGGTTGCTCCAAGCCCTGTCCAGCCTGGCCTGGAACACTTCCAGGGACAGGACTAATCCATTTACCCATGGATTCAGCCCTGTATTACATTTCCTGTGACCTTTTCCCACACAGACACTGTGTTCATGGGTGGGCAGATCCCCCCACCTCTCCAAAAGGCCTTTCAGGTTGTCCCATGTGAATGTGTAGACCTTGTCCTTGCAGGAGAAACTCGTGCATGGGACAGTGCAGAACATGGGGAATCTCTCCCTGCTGTCCTGCTGGCATCCCTGCACATCCCCATTACTAAATATGCTGCATTTTTCCTCACCAGATGCTCATCCTTTGCTCGCTTTGTCACCCCCAAATAATTTTTGTCCCTCTCTGAGGTTGTGTTTCCTTAACTGACTTTCCCAGAGTTGTTTATAGCCATGAGGTCTCTGGTACCAGCCTGTGCCCAACTCTCACCTCCTCGTGCCCCTGTGTCCCCTCTCCTGGAGGCCCTGCAGTCCTGCCAGGTGTGTATTTCTCTGCACTACCTCAGTGTGTTGAAGTCTTGAATATCTCCCTCAGCGCAGAATTTTGCTGTTCTCTGCCTACAATCAAAGCCATGTTCACACCACGCAATGAGGAGCAAAAAAAGCCATTGCCACAGTCTGAATGAAAGTTGCCTTTGCTGCTAAAGCTGGTAAAAACAAACCCACAGGACAAATTCACAGAGAGCAAAGCTGGCATGGCTCAGTTCCCTGAGAGCTAGCAAACTCAGTGCAAAGCCCATGGCCAGCAGTGGCCATGCTGTGGGCTATGGGTTCAGTGTCACAGCTCCCAGCCAGGCTGGGCACACAGAATCATGGAATGATGAAAGGCTTTGGGTTGGGAGGGACCTTAAAACCCATCCAGTGACACCCCTGCCATGGGCAGGGACACCTTCCAGTAGAAGAAAATAAAGTTCCAGAAAACAAAGAAACCAAAAATCACTTCAGTGTCTGTATCAGAGGACTCCCACCTGACATGGGGAGGATGTTTCCCTGAGGATTTTGCTGATCACAGTTCCCTGGGGGAGGCTGGAAGTTTCTTCAAGGCTGTTTGAGGGGGCTGAGAGAATGGGACTGCAGACAGGTTGGGTGCTGATCATCTCTCTGCAATCTAAATGGTTCACGAACTGGGAGATGTGAGGTTGCTCAGAAAGTCAATCCCACAGAATTCAAACACTCAGCTGAGTCACAACAGCCTGTTGTTATCATTAACCATAATTAGCAGGAATAAACCATTGCCCGAGGACAGGCTGTGCTGTTGCCTTGGGCCTGACTAGATTTGTCCCATAGATTTTGGGTTAAATTTCATTTTAATCAGTGCTTTTATTCCAGTGAGGACTATCTGACCAGAAAGGAGAACTGGAAAAGCACCTGGGGTCCTGGTGGGTACAAGTGACCCCAAGGTCACCAGGAGACTGTGCAGTGACAGTGGCTGGCAGTGGGTCTTTGGGGGAGCTGGGGCTCTCAGGCTGTGCAGGGCAGTGGTTCCCCAACAGTTCCACACTGCTGAGACCACGTCTGGGTCCAGTCTGGGTCTCCCAGTACAGCAGACAGTGATGGGCTGGAGATGCTGGACGGGCTGTGTGGGTTTTATTTCCAATCCACCTCTTTTAACCTCAACAAGATGTATTTCATGCACACTTTCTCCACCACTAAGGACCAAGGCCTTGAACACCTGCACCTCCCACACCTGTGCTCTGCTAATCTCCAATATCACAGTGATCAGCCTGTCCAAGATTCACAAATTTGTGAAAAATGCTTCTCCCACTGCTCACGTCCTCATGGCCAACATCTGCTGCTGGTCCCACCACAGTGAGTCCCACTGTGTGCAGACAGAAGTCCATGTTTGTCCTGGTGCACCAGAAAGCTGCAGGAAGCTGGATGTGACCCCACAGTCATGGTGTGAGCTGGGCTGCAGCTGGGGATCTGTCGAGATGGCATCAGTGGGTGGGCAGAGCCTCGCAGGGGTCATGGGGTCACATAGCTCAGAAAGACAGCAGAAGTTATGTCAAAATTGAAGGGCAAATGCATCACCTGGTGCCAACTGGAATAACTGCAGACTTGGGCAATAAAATTCCACCTGGGAGCTGTGAACTCTCATGATGATCACTGCCTCAGGCTGGGCCAGGGGAGGCTCAGCTTGGCCAGCAGCAGGAATTTCTGCATGGCAAGGGTGCTCAGGCCTTGGCAGGAGCTGCCCAGGGAGGTTTGCAGTGCCCATCCCTGCAGGTGTCCCAGGAAAGCCTGGCTGTGGCACTCAGTGCTCTGGGCTGGGGACAAGGTGGCCATTGGGCACAGCTGGGACTGCATGGGCTGGGAGGGCTTTGCCAACCTTAGGGATTCTATTCTATGATTCTCTGATTCTGTGGTCTTTAAGGTTCCTTCCAATACAAACCATTCCATGATTCCATGACCTTATGTATAACGTTTTTATGGTCAGATGTGGCTTTGTGCATCACACACCTAAGATGTGGTTAATTTGGAGAAATGCCTATACCCTGAGTGATGTCACTGCATAAATATTTGAACCAAACATAATTTCCTCTATCGATTTCCCTCCCACAGAAACGTCTAATGGAGAATGAGGTTGTGCCTGCTTTCTTTGCTAAAAAAAGAATGAATAAATACCTCAATAAAGTCTAAAATGATGTAGCAGAGTGCTGGATATGCACTGCTATTGTGCCAGGGATATCAGCAATTTCCATCAGTTAATTAGGGAGCAGAGCCCACAGGGATCACAGGGATCAGGCAGGGGTTATCAATGAGAACAGTTATTCTTGCAGGCACAAAGGAGAGTTAAGGATTAACCAGCACAGCAAATGCAGGTCCCAGAGATAGGCAGCTTTGAGGACCAGGTCTGTGGGTCTGCAGAGGAGCTGACAAGGCAGGGAGGTCCCACCTCGAGGTGGGGTTCCTGCTGGATGAGTTATCTCAGACTGGATAAGCTGTGAGACCCACCATGAGATGGGTTTGCCAGGGGTCCTCCTGGGGTTCCCAGGCACAGATGTAAAGGCATATCAGAGAATCATGGAATCATAGAATCATGAAGAGTTTTGGGTGGCAAGTGACCTAAGGATCATCTCCTTTCACCTCCTGCCATGATCAGGGACACCTTCCACTGTCCCAGGCTGCTCCAAGCCCCAGTGTCCAACCTGGCCTTGGACACTGCCAGGGATCCAGGGGCACCACAGCTTCTCTGGGCACCCTGGGCCAGGGCCTCCCCATCCTCCCAGGGAAGGATTCCTTCCCAATATCCCATCTCTCCCTGCCCTCTGGCAGTGGGAAGCCATTCCCCTTGTCCTGTCACTCCATCCCTTGCAAATAGTCTCTCTCCATCTTGGAGGTCTTTTCCAACTTCAGTGGTTCCATGATTCTTGGGGCAGGGAGGTGATATTTATCACCCCCCGGACCTCCCCAGGGTACACACATCCTGTCTCTGACAGAGGCTTAGCTGAGGATCCTCTGCAAAAGTCCTTCAGGTGAAGTTCCTCTGCAGAAGCCATGCAGGTGAGAATCCTCTCACAGGGACTTGGGCTGTCTCCCTGCTCCAGGAAAAGGAGTAATGTGACAAAAGGAAGAACAGAAGAAATGATCTTTCTGTGAAGGTCCTGACATGGCACCAAGAGCCTCTGGGTGCATCTGGCATGGGACAACCTGTGTGACTCCATGGATTCCTGCTCTACAGAGGGGAGATGTGTCCCCTCCTTGGCTACCTGAGGAGCCCCTAGGCAGGCTGAGGCCACAGGGTGATGGGAGCAGCAGGGACTGGAGCATTCTGCATCCACGTGCTGCCTCCGCATCTGCATCTGCATCTGCATCCCACCTCCTTCCTCCTGCATCTGCATCCACATCCTGCATCTGCATCCACATCCTGCACCTGCCTCTTGCATCCACATCCTGCACTGCCTCCTGCCTCTAGATTCTGCATCCTATCTCTGACTCCCTCATCCCACATCCACATCCCACACCCACATCCTACATCCCCGTCCCACCTCCACATCCCACACCCACATCCACACCCACATCCCCGTCCCACGCCGCCCCCGGCTCCTGCCCGCAGCCCCGGCAGAGGGAAGCATCGAGCCGCGCTCGCCGCTCGCAGCCTGCGGGGCCCGGGCTGGGGCAGGTCCGGGACAGGGGAATGGGATTTGCGGGATGCGGCTGCACTCGTTCCCGCTCGGGGCGGCACGGCAGCTGGCTCTGGCCACACGGGTGCCCCCGGGCTGCCCGGTTACCCTCGGGGCTCCCGGTTGCACTGGGAGGCTCAGCCGAGTCTCCTGAGCACCGACACGGGAGATGTTGCTCCAGGAACTCAGCCCGACGCTACCGATCCCAGCCTGGCCACCTGCAGATCCCTGGGGAAGGGTTTGGGCACAAGGAAAACCCACAGTGCTGCTCCTCAACGCCAAAGACCCAGCGGTTCCTCAGCCAGAGGCTGGTTTGGGATCCAAGGATAGCTTTCCTGTGGATTTGCCTCACTCCTTTCTGAGCCTGTGGAAGCCTTTGCCACCCACAGTGTGTCCCAGAGCTCCTTCCCAAGGGAGGGGTCTGAAGGCAGCTTTGAGGGAGAGCACAGGGGGTCTCACCCGTGGACAAGGCTCTGCCAGACTCTCCTGGGCAGAGATTGTCTGAGATGTGGCACTTGGGGACATGGCATTGGCAGTGCAGGGGGTTGGAATGAGGTGGCCTTTAAGGTTCCTTCCAACCCAAACCTGTCTGGGATTCTGTGATTCCAAGTGTAAATGAGCCAGGTGAGGAGGCTGAGCTGCAGCACCCCTGGAAGCTCCAGCAGCCTAATTAGTGCCTGCTAATTCTGGAATGACAGCTGTTTCCAGTAGGCTGGTGGTGCAGCCTGAGCCAGGCAAAATGCTCCAGGTGAAGCAGAGACAAAACTAGGGAGGATAGAACTTGTGTTTTGAAAAGAAAAACCACTTCTGGTTAATGGCTGAGCCTAAAAGTTGCTGTTCCATAAAGGTTCCTTGGCAGACCTGGGAGCTGCTTCTGTTGTCAGCTCCTGTTTGGGACAGCAGCCCCGGTGTGGAGGGTGACCCTGCCAGACCCAGACCCCTCCCCTCCTGGTGACCCTCATCCAACACGTCCCACACACGGGACCAAGTCTGGATAGCCTTGGACTGCCTGGGCTCTGGTTCCAGTGGCAAAAGGACTGTCCCAGAGAGCTGTGCCTGCACTGTCCCCACAGCCACACCAGCAGTGCTCATGTGGGCATGGCCAGCACCACCCAGCTCTGTTCCTCCTCAGTGGATGGTCTGGACAGGACATGACCCTCACCCGCTTGGTTCAGTTCACTGTGGGGACTTTCAAGCCCCAGGGCAGAGCAGAAGTCTGTCCAGATCCATGCCCAGACCCTGGGCATTTGTCCACTCTCCAGCTCCGGAACTGGAGCTTTCCAGCTTTTCAGGTCTCCTCCCAGCCATCAGTCAGTGCAGCTGTTCCATGGATTGACCTGGGCCTGCACAAAACTGCCAATTTTAACGTGTGGGGAGTTCCTCTAGTCCTTGAGAAGCTCTTCAACAACCATCCCCACATTACACAGAGTGGAAGGAGGAGGAGAAAGTCATCTTCAGGCTCCAGGATCTGACACAGCCAGCTACAGCAGCACAACTCCAGCTCAGTCTCCACCCTGAGAGACAGGAACTGTCAGAAGTCATTTCTGATTGCCCCAAACTGCTGTGCCCCATCTCTTCCTCCCGAGCCTTTGCACAGTCCATGCTGGATGCTGCAGGGGAAGTCCCTTATCTCAGCCACCTTTTGTACCACAACACAAACCAGCAGCTGCCCAGTTTCCCAGTGCAGACCAGTCTGGGATTTCATGATTCTAAGATTCTAAGATTCCAGTAATGCAATTCTAAAAATTTTAGGGAATTCTATTCATTCTGAGGAAGATTTTATCTTGCTGTATTGCTGGGGCAGGAGGACATGGGACAGCAAACATGTCCCTTTCCTGAAGGGGATCTGCCCCTGCCATGAGGATTTCATGGCATTTCTGGAGAGCAGCCACTCTGCTTTGTGCCTCAGTTTCCCCACAGGGAGCTCTGGCTGTGGCCAGCACAGGGGGAGCAGGGGAGCCAGGGAGAATGGAGGGGGACAAGGTGTGAAATTCCCTCTCCAATGGAAATGGGAAAGGTTTCAATAGCAGCTGGCACATCTCACACACCTCCCCACAAGACTTGCACCAGGGCAGCAGAGGGGAGGATGAAGACGAGGGGTTGGATATCAGGACATAGAAGAGCATAAGCACACTACAACAATGTCCCACCATCCCTTTGGGTTTATAGATCTCCTGAGCCTGCCACGGGCTCTGCCTCACACATGGAGGGGAGTCCTGAGCCCTTCCCTGGCCCAGCAGTGAGCAGCCCCTGCTGGGTAATCCAGATGTGCCCTCCTGGTTCTGCTAAGGAAAAGAAAAAATAAATAAAAAAAGCTGACTGTTTTCCCCTGGCTGCCACTCTGGCTCAGCAGAAATATTTTCTGCTGCGTCAGAGTCTGACTCAGCAGAAAGGGGACACTGCCCTGGGGCCAGGAACTGCCTTATCACTGCCCATAAACTCCTGTTTGTGCCATGCTGGTTATCACCTCAATGCAGCCCCTGGCCATGGCCAGGCTGGAGCCAGCACCGTGACTCAGCACCCTGAGCAAACTCATCCCACCAGTCTGTGATGGAGAGTCCATAAACATCCCATAAACATCTCATAAACTGCAGAGAACAGGCTTGAGTCCTGGGCATGGCAGTGAGACCCCTCACCCTGACTCTGACTCTGATCCTGATCCTGACCCTAATCCTCACCCTGGCCCTGGCCCTCACCCTGGCCTCAGAGCTCCCTTTCTGCCTGGGTGTGTGAAGAGGAGTCTCAACACCAAGTGTCCCCTGGGCTGTGGGATGTGCCCTGACCCTCACCCAGCTCAGCCCAACACAGAAGCTGCTGTTTGGGACTCCCTGGTTCTGCCCAGTGCTTGGTGCTGGGCAGAGCTTGGCAGAATGAGTGATGAGCTTCAGGCCAGTCCCTGATTCACTCACAGCCCTGGGACCACAGAGGTGCTGGGATGAACCCCACGGTCCCTGTGCAGGCAGTGGGAGAGCTCTGCCAAGGGCTGCCCCAAGGACCAGGTTCAGTGCCTCACTTGGGCAGGGGGAGCTCCTCTCCAGCCCCAAACAGCTGCTCAGCCCCAGGTGCCACCACACTTTCAGAGCCACTTTTGCTACTTGGATGAGTGGCGAGGTTGGAGTCAGGGCCAGAGTCAGGTCAGGGCTGCCCTCCCAAAACCAGTCCAACACAGGAACGGGTCTGGCTCTATCCACTGCCAGCTGTAAAAGCAGAACATGACCCAGAAAACATGTTCCTGACCCAGCAGGTCCTGTGCCATGAGCAGGAGAAGGAAAGTCCTTGCCTGAGCCCAGCAAAGTTCTTGGTGCCACTGGAGCCATCCTCACACACAGGAAACCTTTTGTTAGCAAGTGGCCCAGGGCTGTGAGGCCTGGGACAGCTCTCGTGGCTCCCAGACAATGCTGGGATATTTTGTGGAGGTCTGGGGTTAAGGGAACCTTCTGCAAAGCAGTGTCAGGCAGAGCCAGCTCAGCCTGTGGCAGCTGTAGGATGGTGAGATCCCTCGGAGCTAACCTGGGCCTGGGAAAAAGGATGCTGCAGCCTTCTTGAGGGAAAGCAAGGCCCTCACTCTGAGGTGTCTGGGGTTTACCTGGGTGAGGCTACCTGCTCTCCACTCTGCTGCCAGCACAGGCACAACCAAGCATTGCTCAGATGCTTTTCCTGCAGCACAGCTTGGCTCAGTCTGTCCATGGAGCCCTGAGCTCCCTCAGAGGCCACAGGGGAGGGAAGCCCTGGGGAAGGGCAGAGCAGCCACGTGGCTACAGGAGCAGAGGGAAGAGCTCACTGAGGAGGGTACACGCCCATCCTCCTGGTCCGTGTGTTGGTACACATTTTGTCCTGGTGTGAATCCTGCCTTTGGGCACCAGGCAGTGATGGAGGAGACCCTGAAACACCAACTGTAATAGCTCTCACCTGTCCTGAGAGAAAACATGATAGGAAAACCCCATGGACAAGAGAAGACTCCAGGGAGACCTTAGAGACACTTCTAGTGCCTTAAGAGGCTCCAGAAGAGCTGGAGAGGGACTGGGGACAAGGGCTGGAGGGACAGGACACAGGGAATGGCTTCCCACTGCCAGAGGGCAGGGAGAGATGGGTATTGGGAATTAGGAATTGTTCCCTGGGAGGGTGGGAAGGCCCTGGGATGGAATTCCCAGAGAAGCTGTGGTGCCCCTGGATCCCTGGCAGTGTCCAAGGCCAGGTTGGACATTGGGGCTTGGAGCAGCCTGGGACAGTGGAAGGTGTCCCTGCCATGGCAGGGGTGGCACTGGGGCAGTTTTAAGGTCTCTTCCAACCCAAACCCTTCCATGATTCCATGATTCCATTGCAGAACTGCCCACTGGATGTGTGGATGGTGGTCTGTCCGTATATCAGTCCATACATCTGTCCACACTCTGTCCCAGTGCCGGCAGAGCAGGACCCCAACCCCTGCAATGAGCTCCCCATTTGCTCTGCAAACAGGCTGTGCCATCTGTGCGGCTTATCTGGGGCTGCAGGAGGACTATCGGGGAGGGGCCCAGGGCAGGGGCTCAGGGCCGCAGGGCGGGGGCTGCCCGAGGGCGATAGGGGCGAGCTGGGCTAGGGCGGGGGGTCCCCAGCAGCCCCGCCGGGCTGATAGCTCGGTGTCGTGCCGGGATGTGACAGCAGCCCAGCCCTGCCGGGCCAGGACAGCTCGGTGGCACTGGGCTGGGCTCTGGTGCTGTTTTCCACCTGGGCACAGCTGGAAAATCCACCTTGATCTCTCAGCCCCATTGTCCTCACCCTCCCTTCCTACCCACCGACCGTGTCCCTCCCTCGAGCTGTTCTCCTCCAGTGTCCCCTGCAGTGCCCCTCCAGCCCAGGGTGAGGGTCTGGTGGAAGCCACAGCCTGAGTCCTGCTGTGCTGAGATGGAACCCCAGCAAGGGCAAGGGGAGAGAGCAAACCATCGAGGAAAAGCTCTGCCCTAAGTGAGAATGTCCTGGAGGCAGCTCCTCTGCAATAAAACTCCTGCTTTTGCCCATTTCTGGATGGTTTTGCCTGAGTTCTTGTGGTGAAGAATAACTCAAAAGCTGTTTCATTAAAGTCTAGCTTTCCCCCAGACATCCTGGCTCTTATTCCCAACCTTGTGCCTTTCATCCCTTGACCACACTCAGATCTGGACCCCCAGAGCCAGTGGCACTGCAGTGCCTTCAGGGCTGAGCAGATCCTGGTGGATCCCTTTGCAGGGATACAGGGACAGGGATGGACAAACAGGGTCAGAGCAGGAGGTTCTTGCTGCATTTCTGCTGCTTCCAGTCCCCAACCCCCAGCAGTGTCAGCCAGGACCCACATTCCAGACCCAGGAGATTCCCTATAAAATTAAAGCAATACAATAAAAGGCTCCAAGTCAATTAAAACATGTTTGCATGAGAATTGAGGCATGAGTTGAGATTCTCTGGGTGGTCCTGTGCAGGGCCAGAAGCTGGACACAATAGTCCTTGTAGGTCCTTTTTCAGCAGGAATTTCTGCATGGCAAGGGTGCTCAGGCCTTGGCAGGAGCTGCCCAGGGAGGTTTGCAGTGCCAATCCCTGCAGGTGTCCCAGGAAGGCCTGGCTGTGGCACTCAGTGCTCTGGGCTGGGGACAAGGTGCCCATTGGGCACAGCTGGGACTGCATGGGCTGGGAGGGCTTTGCCAGCCTCAGGGATCCTGGGACTATGTGCCTTCCAACTCAGGATATTCCATGTTTCTATAATTACATGGCATGAAGGTCAGGCTGGAGCAGTCAGAGCAAGGGGTGCTCCACACCCTTTGGAGTCAGACCTAAAGGATACCAAGGGCTAAATCTGGATGCTGAAATGACACAAGTTCGTTAGGAGCAGAGAGGAATTAATTTAATCTCCACTGCATTTTCCCTTAGTTTATTATTCAGCAGAGAAATAAATTGGAATGTCTTCATGCTGAGAGCAGAGTGCCTGGGGCTGAAGGAGACAGCTCTCCTTGTGGGGATGACATCCAGCTCTCTGCTCTAAAATTCCAACCTGCCTGGAATCTGCACTGTGGAGCCCCCACACCTCTGCTGTCTGTGGTGTCTCCCAGTATCCGTGTCCCTTCTAAGGAAAAAACCTGCATTTCCAGAAATTATTTTCTTCCATGTTCAGGCAACAACCAGTCCCAGCCAGGGAAAGTTGTACAAATGGTGGTGATTCAGACACACTTGTTGCAGCATTTCCCTGGATTCATCAATGACCACATCCTGAATGGGTTTAGAGCAGCTGCTCTGCCCCTTTCCCTAAAGTCTGGGAGCATCTGGCTTTGCTCTGCTCCTGAATTTGGGCAACCTAGAATCCCAGAATTATTTGGGTTGGGAGGGACATTAAAACTCATCCAGTGCCACCCCAGCCATGGCAGGGACACCTTCCACTGTCCCAGACTGCTCCAAGCCCTAAGGTCCAACCTGGCCTTGGACACTGCCAGGGGTCCAGGGGCAGCCACAGCTTCTCTGGGAATTCCATCCCAGGGCCTCCCCACCTTCCCAGGGAACAATTCCTAATTCCCAATATCCCATCTCTCCCTGCCCTCTGGCAGTGGGAAGCCATTCCCCTTGTCCTGTCCCTCCAGCCTTTGTCCCAAGTCCCTCTCCAGTTTCCCCAGGGGCTCCTGGTATCTTGTGTTGCCCCAAACACCATTCTGGAGCCACCCTGTAGTGGGTATCTGCAGTAGCAGTGTGGTGGTGAGAAATGAGCTCTGACCTCCAAGCTAATCCAAGGCACCAGTCCTAGACTGGCCACAGCCAAATGGGCCAGTGGGGACTCATGGGTCAGGATCGGCTGGAGTTGATATATAAATTTACAGCTCAGAGTGGCTGCAAAAGGCCATTGCTGTGACAGACTGTCCCCATGCAGAGGCCACAAGACCCTAATCCGATTAAGTGGCTGATTCACCTGCTGTTATTCCCTTTCTATTGTGCCCATCTGAAGGGATTTAGAGGTTCAGAGCTGCTGTGGGGATAAAACCAGCCATTAAAGGGATCAGTACAGGAGAGCATCATGCAATGGGAGTGTCTGGATGAAAATTACTTCAGCCTCTCTTCCTCCTGTTTCCTCTGCCTTCCTCCTTCCCCCCTCAGCTCTTTATGACCATCATTAACCATCCCACGAAAAGCCATCCTGCTCCCAAACCAGTGAAACCAGACCCTGATGGGTCACAGTGGGGCCAGGTCTGGAGGCTTCTCACCACAAACCACGTCCCTGCCTGTTTTCCACAGACACCAGAAACCCAGTATTTATTAACCACATTTTGAAAATAATATTAATGCTGCAGTTAACACTCTCCTCGATCTTCTGTGTTTGATGTTGTCCTGCCTGTCCCAGGTTCACCCTCCTGCTGTCCCTCCCTGAGCTTTTCCCTGCTGCTGGTTCAGATGCAGCAGAAAAGCATCATTATCTTTTCCCTTTTAAAGTTCAGCCTTGCAGAGCTGAAAATGAATCTCCTATCAGAGGTGAGGCAAGTGCATTGCTAAGAACAGCCCCAGATGCAGCCTGGGTTTTAATTTCAGTGCCAGGGAATTCAGGCTACAGAGAAGTAATAAATGCAGAGGCCACCGAGGCCATTTATTGTCATCCCCAGCTGGCCGAGCAGCTGTCAGCCAGAGCTGCCTGGCTCACGTGATGGGAATGTCTGCCTGGGAATTTAGGGCTGCACATATTCCACTCCACTCTTTGGAGCTCTGTATGATGAATTTGGACAACTTCTGTAGTCTTCAGATCTCTTGAGAAGCAAGGGTGTGTCGTGTTTCTGCTCTGTAGGTGAGGAGCTCAGGCCAGCGCTGGGCACCTGCCGATACCTTTATCTGCTGCACACAGCCTGACTCCCCGAGCTATCACAGCCTGCCTGCAGCTGCTGACAGGGCCTGGGCCTCTCCCACCATCCAGAAATGGAAAAAATTAATAATGGCTCACAGAACCCTGTGGTGAGGAGCTAAAATGTGACTACGGATGTGAATCCCCCAGCTGGATCACAGTGATGGGTTTGTGCCACTGTGCCTCCAATGAGATCACAGAATGCTGGACTGGTTTGGGTTGGGAGGGACATTAATCGCCATCCAGTGCCACCCCTGCCATGGCAGGGACACCTATCACTGTCCCAGGCTGCTCCAAGCCCCAGTGTCCAACATGGCCTGGGACACTGCCAGGGATCCAGGGGCAGCCACAGCTTCTCTGGCAATTCTATCCCAGGGCCTCCCCACCCTCCCAGGGAACAATTCCTAATTCCCAATATCCCATCTCTCCCTGCCCTCTGGCAGTGGGAAGCCATTCCCTGTGTCCTATTTCTGCCTGCCCATGTAAAAGGTCCCTCTCCAGCCTTCTCAGATCAATGAACCAGTATCAATCTGTAATTGGAATATTTCAGAGGTCTGGATGAAACTTCCTAAACTGCCCACAAACAGACCCAAAGTCACAGATTCAAAGAATCATGCAATGGTTTGGGTTAGAAGAGACCACGAAGATCACCCAGTTCCAGCTCCCTGCTGTGGGCAGGGACACCTTCCACTGGACCAGGTTGCTCCAAGCCCTGTCCAACCTGGCCTGGAACATTTCCAGTGTCCATGGTTTTGTCCAGATGCATCCTGGTTTGCCTTTCTGAGCATGGGAGCACAGCTTCACCCAAGGCCTGGAAACCAGGAAAACACCTGTGCAGGTGACAGCCAGAGTCAAACAAAAGCCTCTAGCCAGACCTTGGCCTGGTGGGAATGGGTGTTGCTGTGACATGGCAGGGTCCTGCTGGTCTTGTGCAAGACTTTTAATTCCTAGCAGAAATTGGGAGAGACAATTAGTGCAGGGCTAACACGGGGCACACATGGAATGAGCAGAGGAGCCTGTTGACAGGTTCACAGCCTGTTCACAGCTGCAGCCCACCCTGGAATCCCACACAGGTATTCCTGGAAACCTGGAGCTGAGGAGGTGACCTCTGCTTCACTAACACCATCCCTGGAAGTGCCCAAGGGCAGGTTGGATGGGGCTTGGAGCAACCTGGTCTAGTGGGAAGTGCCCTGTCCATGGCAGGGGTGGAACAAGATCAGCTGCAAAGTCCTTTCCAACCCAGACAATTCCATGATTCTAAAGCACCTCTCTGAAGGGTCTGTGCCTGCTGCAGGGATGTGTGGAATGTCCATGCCTGTGGTGAACAGGCAGCCAGGGGTGAAGGAGAGGGAGATAAGAGGGTTCTGTGTCCTGAACCGGCCTGTAAAGGGACTCACAGGGCTTTCCTCAAAGACCACACCTCACTGCAGAGTGACCACTGCACGGACAGCCTGACCTCCCCGCGGGGACCCCCAGCTGTCCCAGCCAATGGCCCTGCTGGACAGGCCGGGGAGGGGCAGCGGGCAGTGGATAAAAGCCCAGCAGGGTCTGGGCTCAGCTCAGGATCTGTGTCCTCCTGCAGCCCAGCACAGCCACCATGGTGCACTGGTCAGCCGAGGAGAAGCAGCTCATCGCCAGCGTCTGGGGCAAGGTCAGCGTGGAGGAATGTGGTGCTGAGGCTCTGGCCAGGTAGGTGCAGCTCCTGGGAACCTGCTGGGCTGCATGGGGAGAGGGAAGCTGGGGCAACTGCATTTGGGAGTGTTAACATGTGTGTGTCTGCTTGTGCTGCTCCATCTCTCCCCAGGCTGCTGATCGTCTACCCCTGGACCCAGAGGTTCTTTGACAACTTCGGGAACCTGTCCAGCCCCACAGCCATCATTGGCAACCCCAAGGTCCGTGCCCATGGCAAGAAGGTGCTCACCTCCTTTGGGGATGCCATCAAGAACCTGGACAACCTCAAGGGCACCTACTCCAAGCTGTCTGAGCTGCACTGTGACAAGCTGCATGTGGACCCTGAGAACTTCAGGGTGAGTGGTCCTTGGAGCTTTGCTCTTTCTCCCTCCTTCCTCAGAGCATCTCAGTGGCTGGGGGATTTCAAACAGGCATAAATAATTAATATTTTAGTTACCAAACAGGATGTGGCTGACTGGAGTGGGAACTGGGGGAGAGGGGAAGGTTGGGAATTTAATAATGCAAGGTAATATCAGGCTGTGAGGCCAAATTTGGTGGCAAACATCGGAAGAGTCTCTGAAAGTCTGGGGGCTTGTGCAGGCATGGCTGGAGAAAAGGAGAAGGATGTTGGCCTCTGCTTCAGCCTCTGTTTAAGCCTGGCTTTGGGGGCATAGCAGGTGGACCTCGCACTGATGCTCAGCTGAAGTAGGTGTGGGGTTTCACAGCAGAAAAAGAAAGGGCAGAAATATGTCTAGAGGCTGGAGAGTGTGTCAGGTCACAGCCCCAGGACCCACTGGGGAGCTGGGGTCCCCTGCTCCCGGGGTGCTGTGCAGGGTGAAGGGGTGCCCAGCACCTGCTGACCTGATTTCTCTCCTGCCTTCTCCTCTCCAGCTCCTGGGTGACATCCTGATCATCGTCCTGGCTGCACACTTCGGCAAGGACTTCACCCCTGCCTGCCAGGCCACGTGGCAGAAGCTGGTCGGGGTGGTGGCCCATGCCTTGGCCCACAAGTACCACTAAACCTCGGGAGGCACATGTGTCTGTAACATGCAATAAAAATCACATTTTCTGGAATTCTGTGTTCTGTGTCTCTGCCTGTGGGCCCTGAACCTCTCCTCCTGGCATGTTTCCAAGTGTATACATTTGTGGAGATTCACTGCTTAGGCAGAAATTTACCCCTCCATAGTTTGCTACTGATGTATTTTTAAGAAGTTGATCAAAAGCATTTTCTGCATCAGCGAGAAAAACTGGTGCATATTGATTGGAGTTTGATATCTGAAATGTGTAAGATCCCATGAGCAGGGGATGAGGGCAGCTTTCAGAGGGGATGCATTATAGCTTTTTTTTTGCTCATTCTGGCTTAATGGAAACATATTTTTTTACTGGAATTGAAGGATTTTGTAAAAGTATTTAAGTTTCAGCAATGCTTTTCCAGGAATAGCCTAAACAGCAATAAGGAGAGACATGTTGGTGTCTCAGGATGATGAAACCCTAGTTTTGAATGATTTAGGAATAAATATTCTGCCTTTCTCATGATAAAACAGGGATTTGCACTTATAACCCCTCTATCCTGCACATCCAGGCAGGCAAAGGTCCAGCCCTGCCAGCAGCACTGAGGGGCTGGGAGAAAAGAGAAAAAAAGCCCAAAAGCTGGATCCAGCTTCCCTGCAGCACAGATTCTCCTTTTGCCCAGAAAATGGGTGAAAAAAAGGCATTTCAGTGGGATTGCAGAAGGTGAGACCATTGTCAATATCTTGTTGCAGACCAAAGCCTTGGAATTTTCCAGCACATGCAAATCAAGTGGCAGTGCCCTGCTGGGATGTTCATAGTGAGGTCCCAAACCAGCCACCTGTGCAGTGGCCTCAGCAGTGACTTTCCATCTCAGTGTCATCCCTTGATCATTCTGCTGCTCCTCTCCCATGGACACATTGCAGGGGTGATGTGAAGCATGTCTGGCTCCCTGGACAGCACCTGGATGGTCCTGTTGTCCTGGATTAGGGATAGTGACAAGGGTGTGGTGCTGGTGTTGCAGAGCCAGGGTGTCCCACCTGCCCAGTGACAATTGTCCCTCTCTGGTGTGACAGAGCAAAGTTACAACCACCAACAGCCCACCTGACCTAAAAACAGGTCAGGAGAGTAGAGAGAGCCCTGGATGCAGGGAGAATGCCTCATCCCTGAAGTGTCCAAGGCCTGGATTCCACTATGCCAGGGGCTTGGAGAAACCTGGGACAGTGGAAGGTGTCATTGCCCTGGCAGGGGGTGGCACTGAGTGGGCTTTAAGGTCCCTTCCCACCCAAACCTTCTGGGATTTTAAAACAGGAACAAAGACACCCTCAAGAGCTGCTGGCGTAAGACACAAAGCCCTGCACATTCCAGAGGAGAGTGGAGGCTGGCCTGGCTCCAGAGCAGAGCCTGGGCACAGATGCCACTGCTGCTGATAAGAACTCTGTAAAGCTTGGCGGGGACACTGCTGCAATCAGGGACCAAGAAACTCTGCTTGGGGCAGAAAGGCCCTCACTGGAGCTGCCTTGGCCCTCACTGGGATGGTTTGTCTCTAAAAGGGAAGGGTCTTGGCCATGGAAGGGAGCAGGTATGGGACCAAGACTAGAGCAACCTGGTCTGGTAGAAGGTTTCCTGCCTGTGGCAGGGGGTGGAGTGAGATGATCTTGAAAATCCCTTCCAACCTAAACCATTCCATGATCCTATGATTCCATGGCTTTGGAGATCTTCCACCCACACCAAAGGGAGCAGCCAGCTGGAAGGATGCTTGAGGGAAGGGTCCTGAGCATTGAGAAACCCATCCCTGACAGCAAGGCCTGGTTTTCTGTCTGGGACCCAGCTGGGAACAAGCTGCCAGCTGTTGCTGGGGGTGCACTGGGGGAAAGGAGATCTCCCTTTGACTCTGCAGACTCAAAAAGGGCTACAGAAACTGGCCCTGCTCAGCACATTGTGGTGAACATTTCCCCTCCCAACCTGTCTCCCCAAAGAGCTCCCTCAGCAGACAATCCCTGTGCTGGGAATCTGAGCTCCCAAAACCTCCCAGCCAGGCTGCTGCCACCAAGGCAGAAAGCAGGGGATTTTAAAACAGACTTAAAATTAACTCTTTCTTATAAAAATGGATGAGGCAGAGCGACACCCTGGAGAAGAGCCAGGGTGAGCCCAAGGCTGGGACTGTCTGGGCTGTGCTGCCTTTGGTTTTACCCAGGTCTCCGTTGCCTCACAGGGTCCAGCCCTGCTTGGAGTTGGTGCTGTCCCAGCCAGGCTCATCCTGCCATCCTCTTGGGCACTTTGGGGCTGTGTCTGCCTCACTGGGAGCTCGTGTCACTGGCATAGTTGTGGACCAGTGCCCACTGCTGCAAACAGCGTCTGGGCCAGCCCAACACAGCAGATTTCCTTAAAATTTCTCTATGGCTCACTAATCTTCAAATTTAGAAGCCCTTGGAAGTCTTTCTCAGGGAGTTTAAACCCATGTTTTTAGCTTATGTCAGCTGGTAAGTGCCCCATGGCACTAATGCAGCTGCTGGAGATGCTCTCTGGATGCCCAGGGAAGCTGTGGCTGCTCTGGAAGTGTCCAAGGCCAGGTTGGAGCAGCCTGGGACAGTGGAAGGTGTCCCTGCTCATGGCAAAAGGTGGATGAGCTTTAAGGTCTCTCCCAACCGTGGGATTCCATGATTCCCTGTGCTAAGCACTTAGAAGGATTGACTTGGCAGGACAGAATGATGTTCCCCAGCAGGGCCACACAGACTGTGCCAGCTGGGAATCCCAGAGCTGGGCTGCACCTCCACCTGAACTCAGGGCTGTGCATGGGGCTGAGGTGAGGCTTGTCCACTCACAGGGCCCCTTTCCCCCTTGGACAGCATCCAAACCCACTATCTTTCCCTGTGCAGCCCTGCTTCCTCCCCAGCCTCAGCCAGTGGCTCCGGGAGCTGAGATTAGCCCAAGCTGTGTATAAAAATCCCTGGGGCAGCTCTGGCGCCATATCCTCGGCATTGTTCAGGGAAACCTCTCTGCTGACACCATGGTGCACTGGACAGCTGAAGAGAAGCAGCTCATCACCAGCCTCTGGGGCAAGGTCAATGTCGCTGAGTGTGGTGCTGAGGCCCTGGGCAGGTAGGTGCAGCTCCTGGGAACCTGCTGGGCACGGGGAGAGAGAAACCCCTCCAGTCGTGGGAACATCAACGTCTCTATGTCTGTTTGTGTCCCTCCATCTCTCCCCAGGCTGCTGATTGTCTACCCCTGGACCCAGAGGTTCTTTGCCACCTTTGGCAACCTGTCCAGCCCCACGGCCATCCTGGGCAACCCCATGGTCCGTGCCCATGGCAAGAAGGTGCTCACCTCCTTCGGGGAAGCCATCAAGAACCTGGACAGCATCAAGAAATATTTTGCTCAGCTGAGCAAACTCCACTGTGAGAAGCTGCATGTGGACCCTGAGAACTTCCAGGTGAGCAGTGCTAGGGCTGCAGTCTCGGCTGGGCAGAGGGCTCCAGGCTCTGGAGGTACTTCAGGGCTCTCAGAGGGCTCTGACAGTCAGTGAGACCTCGAGAGAAACCCTGGGGCTGCCAGAGCCTGAGAGCCTGTGGAGGGCAGGGGCGGTGGAGGGGAAAGGAGAGGCATATTTAGGGGAACAGAGAGGAGTTATGGAATCTGTGAGAGGAGAGAGCCAGGCAGGGGAGTTGAATGGGGAGAAATGCAGAGACAAATGTGTCCTGGTCAGAAGAAACATCTTGGAACAACCAGAAGGGATGAAACTGAGGCAGGGTTTGGAGGGAAGAGCTGAGCGTGGCTGTGATGGAGTGGTTAAACCAGAAGGGAAAATAAGCACAGTCACTTTGGCAAGAGGGATCTGAGCCCAGGGACAGCCAGGGTGGGTGGGGATGGAAAAGGAAGGGGTAAACTCATTGGAAGGTGAGGGAGGACATGGCACAGCAGGCAAAGGAAGGTGCTGGGGAGAGGATCCAGCACAGCCAGGGATCCTGGTGAGTGCCAGACAACAGGATGTGCCAGGAGCGCAGTGCTCTGCACGGGGCTGGGATAAATCTGTGGGCTCCCCAGAGACCACAACGGGATGGTGGGGGGAGGCAGGGGCAGCACCAACTGATGGCTTCTCCTCCCTCCATTGCCAGCTCCTGGGTGACATCCTCATCGTCGTCCTGGCTGCCAACCACGGCAAGGACTTCTCCCCTGCCTGCCAGGCTGCCTGGCAGAAGGTGATCCAGGTGGTGGCCCACGCGCTGGCCCATGAGTACCACTGAGCCTCCGGGAGCCCTCCTGCCTGCAGACACTCCTGGGGAATCCTCCTCGGGTTCTGCTGGGCTCTAATCTCCAAATAAACACCAACTGCTCCAGCCATGGGGAGATGTCTCGTTCTTTGAATAGGGAGGAGGGGAACCGGGGGGCTGGGGAGGCAGATGCTCACTAACATGGGATAACATGAGCTACGATCTCATTCATGCAAGTAAAACTCTGACAAGGAGAGCCCAGGGGGATGTTCAGGACAAAACCCAATAAACACCACAAAACACAAAGAGAAACACTGGTACTTTTTGGAGACATCAGGTAATATAGTTTGGTTTAATGTTTTAAGGCTTTCACAGACTAAGTGGAGTAGAACTGTACAAAAATGCGCAGTGGGAGGAGGTGACAGGGAGATTGGGAAGGGACCATTGCTTGCAATTTCCTGCATCTGGGGTTTTGTTGGTCTGGGGGTTTTTTTTAAGTCATTGTCATTCTTAGATTAGCAAAGGCAGAATGGAACAGACACAACCATCAAGACTAGGTTGAATGGGACTTAGAAAAACCCTGGGACAGTGGAAGGTGTCCCTGCCCATGGCAGGGGATGGGACTGGATCAGCTTTAAGGTCCTTTCCAGCCCAAACCAGTTGGGGATTCTGTGATTCCATGAAACACCGCAGTGTTGATTGTGGAGGGCTGGGCAACAGTGTCACCCCCAGGCCTGGCCCAGAGTCCTTTGGCCAAGCCCCATCCTGCAGTGAGCAGGAACAAACACAAATGCTTTGCTCCAAGGTCATCCAGAACCCACCAGGGCGTCCCCATGTCCCATGTGCTCCATCCCTGTCCCCACTGTCTGCATCCCACCCCACCACCTTCAGCTGGCAGCAGGAGCACAAGAGCAGCCCCAGGAGACCCAGTGGCCTCTCCCAGCTCTCAGGAGCACCACTGATCATCTGGCTGCTGAATCCCTGGGTCAGGCACTGTCTCAGGCTGCACATCCCTGCAGATGCTTTTTCTTCCTGGGAAGGGTGATCAAGCCCTGGAATGGGCTGCCCAGGGAGGTTTGCAGTGCCCATCCCTGCAGGTGTCCCAGGAAGGCCTGGCTGTGGCACTCAGTGCTGTGGGCTGGGGACAAGGTGCCCATTGGGCACAGCTGGGACTCGATGTTTTGGGAGAGCTCTTCCAGGGTCAGGGTTTCTCAGATTCTGTGAAATCCCAGTATGCCCAGTGTTCCCTCCTCTCCTGGTGCCCTGTGAGCCAACACCCTGCAGGCAGTTGGTTTGTCCTGGCTTATAACATCTCCCTTCCAGCCTTGCCTCACCTTTGCCCAGAGGCTCTTTGAGACAGGAGTTCCCTCTTGGCTGCAAGGCCTTGCCATGGTTTTAGCAGTGTCATCCTGAAGTTATCAAATTCTTAAAGATGATGTGAAAGAACAGGAAGAACCCAAAGCCTGACAGGTCCTGCCAGAAGAGGTGAAGGAGAAACTGGTGCATTCAGAGGGAAAACCCAAGAACCCCAAGTCTGAGGGGCTGGCAGCATCCAAGGGGCAGCAGGCCTGGCACCTTCCCTGGGGAGCTGCTGCGGAACTTGCACGGAGCCGTGCTGGGACTTTGTGTGCAGATAATGCCACCCCTCAGCAGGGCTGGAAATCAGAGACCAGGGAGGGCGGGTGGCCAGCCCAGCACGGCACTGGATCTGGGCACCTTGCCCTGGGCCCCACCCTGGTGTTGGGTCCCCTCCCTGGGGTGCCAGGGCTGCAGGGGCCCCCCCGGGAGCCCAGCCAATGGAGGGGTGCACAGGGAGGAGGAGGGGCCCCACGCAGTGTATAAAGGTGGGGACAGGCAGAGCAGCTCCCCAGCGTGCGATCCTTCGGGAGCAAGAGCCCAGACTTCCTCCGAGCCTCTGCCACACGCAAACCTCCTGCCGACACCATGGTGCAGTGGACAGCTGAGGAGAAGCAGCTCATCACCAGCCTGTGGGGCAAGGTCAATGTCGCCGAGTGCGGCGGTGAGGCCCTGGGCAGGTAGGTGCAGCTCCCAGGAACCTGCTGGGCATGGGGAGAGAGAAACCACTCACTCACTGGAGCATTAATGGGATTATGTCTGTTGTGTCTCTCCCCAGGCTGCTGATCGTCTACCCCTGGACCCAGAGGTTCTTCGCTAGCTTTGGGAACCTGTCCAGCGCCACTGCCGTCCTGGGCAACCCCAAGGTGCAAGCCCATGGCAAGAAGGTGCTCACCTCCTTCGGGGAAGCCGTCAAGAACCTGGACAGCATCAAGAACACCTTCTCCCAGCTGTCCGAGCTGCACTGTGACAAGCTGCACGTGGATCCTGAGAACTTCAGGGTGAGTTGTGCCCCTGAGTCACCCTCCCCACTGCAGTGTCTCCCCTAGCCCTGATCCCCACCAGGAGAGGGGTTTACCCCAGCCAGGGCAGTGCAGGAGGAAGAGGGGCTGGTGGTCAGCATGAGGGGGAGATACAGGGGGACAGAGAGGGAAGGGACTGAGGGCAGCCGGGTGAGAAGGTGACAGGGCTGAGAGGTGACAGGGGCTGCGTGGAGGGGGCAGTGAGGGCGGATGGGGGACAGGAAGGGGAGGATGTGGTTTCAGTGTGCAAAGGGAGAGGGAGAACCAAGAGAAAGCAGTTGTTGAGCAGGAAGAGGTTTGAACCAAGGGGGAAGAGAAGGAGCAAGAGGAAAGCTTGGCACGGAGGAGAACAGAGAGAAGAGTGAGGAGCAGGACATGGCAGCTGGATGCCAAAAGCAAAAGAGGATCTACAGAGAGAAAAGTTTGGCTCCTGCATTTCTGCAGCTGAGAGTATTTCAGTGGGGAATTAACCCCGACATTTGTCCCCAGGGCTGGCAGAGATCCCCCAATGCCAGCATGAGCTTTTTGTTGGTGCCAGTGCTCTCTGCAGGGCCAAGTGCCAGCTCTTGCTGTGCTGGGAGCTCAGCTGGGTCTTCTGCTTGGGAGAGGCTCCAAAATTAAGCCAGAAGGGAAAAAAAAATTAATCAAAAAAATTCTGGGGAATTTTTGGTTACCTTCCCATATGGTAGCAGAACCTGAACCTTTGGAGTAAGAGCAGAGACCAAGTTTAAGGTGCATCTTAAAAAGGACTTGGGGGAGGTTTTTAAGACTATAGATTTCCTGGAGGCTTCCCTGGGTATAGTGTGAGGGCTCGTGTGGGGATGTACAGGGCATTGCTAACTTGAGGGTGCTCTTGTCCCCACAGCTCCTGGGTGACATCCTGATCATCGTCCTGGCCGCCCACTTTGGCAAGGATTTCACTCCCGAATGCCAGGCTGCCTGGCAGAAGCTGGTGCGTGTGGTTGCCCACGCTCTGGCCCGCAAGTACCACTGAAGAGCCGCAGGAATGCCGCGGCAGCGCCTCGGTGTCCTGCACCCGCTGCCCTGCAGAGCCAACAGCTTTAACAGCCAAATAAAGCTCATCCTGTGAAGTCTCCGCTGTGTCTGTGTGTCCCTGAGGGGCTGGAGGGCTTGGGGGGAAGGTGGGCTGGGCTGGTAGCCTGAGCAGGGTCCCAGAAAATACCACTTGCCATTGTTCTTGGTGGTTGTGATGGCTTGTGTGGTGTTTGCCGCTGGAAATTGTGCATTCAGGGTATTGGGTTGAGACAGTCCTGCCACCCCCGTGGTCACACACCGGGGACTTTGCACGGAGGAGCTACTCAGAATTTTACTGTAAAACCGGCATGTCTCTCCGAGACAAGGGAAATTGAGAGAATTCATATTTTTCTGGGGGGCGGATAAACAAATTGAAGACTTTAATCTACTCTGGCTCATCCCTGGCATAAAACCTACCCAAAATCAGCTGAGTCACACAGGCCCAGCAGCCAGCTGGGTGGGGGCAGGTTTTAGATAAACATTTTGCTATCAAGGCCTGTCCAGACTTTGTTTATTCACATCTCTCCCACCCTGTGCCGCCCACTCTGCATTCTAGGGGGAGGCTGATTCTGCCAAGAGCAGCCACTTAATAATTTCCTGGATGAGAATTTTGGGTGGGTTTAGGTGCCTGCAGAGCAGGACTCTTTTGGGTAGGGCTTGTTCTTGGCATGGGAAGCACATCTGAGCAGAGCATGATGCAGCAAAAGCGATGCTGGGCTGAAAGGATGTGCTCTTTTCTAAGGGAAAAAATTGGGCAAAGCTCTTTGCCCCAGGATTTCTGACACGCAGTTTGCACTGCGTTCTGTCCCTGCCTCACCCACATCTCTGGGAAGTCCACTCTGCTCCTGACCCACGGGAAGGTGCTAGAAGCCCCCTGTGACCCATAAATGCTCTTTCTCACTCACGTCACCAAAAGAGAGAGGCATTTTGTTCCTGGTATGGATGTACACACTGAGAAGGGGAGAAGATGATTCACAGCAAGTCCCAAAGGGTTTTTCTCCCTGCAGGGAGACTGGGCAGGCACAGAGTCACCAACCCCCCCCAAAATCCTACATGACTTTTCAGAGGTTTCATGACAGATATTAATAGTTTCCTAGGAACATGATTGTTCATAGACTTCAGGCAGAAATGACTGAACTATTTGAATGAGGAGGTGTCCTCATGCAGGTGAGGTATCTGTGGGTAGGAAGGGCAACACAGCTGGAGAGGGACTTTGGACAAGGGATTAATGGGTGAATGGCTTCCCAGTGCCAGAGGGCAGGGAGAGGTGGGATATTGGGAAGGAATTGTTCCCTGGGAGGGTGGGGAGGCCCTGGGATGGAATTCCCAGAGAAGCTGTGGCTGCCCCTGGATCCCTGGCAGTGTCCAAGGCCAGGTTGGACACTGGGGCTTGGAGCAGCCTGGGACAGTGGAAGGTGTCCCTGCCCATGGCAGAGAATGGAACGAGATGGGCTTTAAGGCCCCTTCATCATAACCCATTCTATCATTCCATGATCCTTTAACCTGAGCAGACCTCAGGGTTCAGCATTCCCTGTGCCTGGTGAGACATGGCAGGATGGGATCAATCCTTGCTGGTGCTGCCTTGTGGCTTCACTGCCATCTCCATTCCCAGCTGGGGATGACACCCTGCTGTGGGTTTCCCCAGCACAGATCTGTGGGATGTCCTCTCCCCATGCTGCTCTTCCTGTTCCCATTCCATGGTGTCAGAGCATCCCTGTGGGTGCCAGCAGCCCTTGGGGAGTGCCTGGTGCAGCAGTGGCAAGCACCCAGGTCCTGGTAGGGCTGATAATGGGGTACAGGAGGGTGGGCACTGATGGCAGCCTGGCAGCCTTTTCCCTGCATATTCCTTCTCCCTGCCTGTGCCAGGCTGAGCTCAATTTAATTTATCATCATGGTCCAGCCCCCAGCTGTGGAGACTGGATTTTCTGGAGAAAAGGGGAATGTAGGCAAATCTAATAAAGATTATTCATCCCTATTCCACTAAAAAAAAACTACAACTAGAGTAGGAAAGATATATTGTCAGACTAGAGATCTCTCTTGCTATTTTCTTTCTTTTAATTGCTTTTGCTGCCATATTTTCAGTGCAAAAGACCCTTAGCAGGGTCCCTGGAGGAAGTGTCGATGTGTGAGAGGAGCTATGCTGCAGCCTGGTCACCCCCTCACCTGTTCCCAGTCTGACAGGACCCAGCAGCTCTTCCTCAGCCCAGTCCAAATCCTCTGGAAAAGACCAGGAAAACAGTGCATTGGCCCTGGCACCTTGGGATCAGGATCAAAACCCCCGTGCTGATTTCAGCAAGGATGGTGTTTCTTGGGGGTTTATGCAGAAACTAAAAGAGGGAATTTCCCAGGGCATTGCTCCTGGTGAGGGGGCTTCACCCCTTGCAGGCTCCAGGGTGTGTCAGGGGAATCCAAACACCTCCTCCAGGAGAGCCTGGCCTGGCTGAATGTGGCATGGGAATGAGGAATTTGACAGGTTCAGACAGGAAGGCTCTGGGCTCCCCCACAAGCTGGACATCCCTGAGCTGAGCTTTTGCTGTTTTTAGAGCCCATGGCAGAACCTGCAACAAGAAGCCTCGTGTTCCAAGCCTGTTTCACCCTCTCTTTATGGATGTGGCTGAAAGCAGGAATGGGCTGATCCTGTTTGGCCCTTGCTCCCTGCCCTCAGCACTGCACCAGGCTGGTCCTGCTTTAATTCCTGCACGTCTGAGGGGAGAGCATCTGGTGGACCTCACATGGCATGGATGAGCTTTAAGGTCCTTCCAACCCAAACCATTCTGAGATTCTGTCTTAGAATAGCTTGAATTGGAAAAGCCCAACCAGGATCGTTGAAGTCCAGCTCCGAAGTTGGACTCCAAAGTCCAACTGTAATTCTTCCTGCTCCAAAAGGCACAAATAAATTGAACAGATCAAGTTCTGTTATAGGAGGAGGATAATGGGGTTAATGCAGATTTTGGCTGCAGAGCCTGAGCATCCTCTGAGCGGCGCCTGCATAGCTCCTGGTGGTGCAAGGAGACCCAAGTCCTTGGGCAGGGTGGGGAGCTGCAGGGTTTGCTGGTGCCAAACCCCTCTGGATAACTCTGCCACGGGCTGTGTTTTGGCATCATTTTGCTGATGCCAGGCAGAGCCCAGCATTTGGAAGGCAAAAGGCTCACAGGTCCCAGCTGAGCCCCTGCCCACGGTCAGTGGTGATGGAGCATTGCTGGGGCTCCTGCAGCCCTTTGTCTGCACAGGGGCCCATGCTGGAAGGTGAAGGAACTGCCCTCACAGGGGGGAAGGGATAAAGCTCTGGAGCTCAGGATAACCAGAGGCCCCTTCTCGGCGTGCCACGCCCTGGCCATCCCCTCCTGTCCCCCACTGCTCCCACCAGGGACCCCCAGCTGTCCCAGCCAATGGCCCTGCTGGACAGGCCAGGGAGGGGCAGTGGGCAGTGGATAAAAGCCCAGCAGGGTCTGGGCTCAGCTCAGGATCTGTGTCCTCCTGCAGCCCAGCACAGCCACCATGGTGCACTGGTCAGCCGAGGAGAAGCAGCTCATCGCCAGCGTCTGGGGCAAGGTCAGCGTGGAGGAATGTGGTGCTGAGGCTCTGGCCAGGTAGGTGCAGCTCCTGGGAACCTGCTGGGCTGCATGGGGAGAGGGAAGCTGGGGCAACTGCATTTGGGAGTGTTAACATGTGTGTGTCTGCTTGTGCTGCTCCATCTCTCCCCAGGCTGCTGATTGTCTACCCCTGGACCCAGAGGTTCTTCGCTAACTTCGGGAACCTGTCCAGCCCCACGGCCATCATTGGCAACCCCAAGGTCCGTGCCCATGGCAAGAAGGTGCTCACCTCCTTTGGGGAAGCTGTCAAGAACCTAGACAACATCAAGGGCACCTACTCCAAGCTGTCTGAGCTGCACTGTGACAAGCTGCATGTGGACCCTGAGAACTTCAGGGTGAGCTGTGTTTGCAGTCCCAACCCTTCCCTGGGCTGTGTGGGGAGAGTCAGACTTTGCTGTTGATCTGTCCAAGGACATTTTTTTAGGCTGGTGGGGGAAGAGTCCCTGTGTAATACCCAAGAGATGAGATGGTTGTACAAGGCTCTTTGCAACAGTGTGTGTGACTTTCTCCCGAAAAAGCCCCATTTTTAGTGCCAGCACAACACTAGGGAGGGGAAGGTATGGAGAGATGGTTACCTGGGGGAGAGCTGGCTGGGCAATGGCCCCAGGGGAAGGTGCTGCCTGGGCTGGAGGAGTCACAGCAGAGGGAAGCTCAGCAGAGCATTTCAGGATGTCCAGGTTTCCACAGCAAGATAAGCAGAACCAAGGAGCAGAGTCCTGCCTTGCCCAGCATGGACTCTGGGGTGGGACACTCCCCCTTCTCCAACATTTTGATTTAAAAATGGATCATTCTCTTCATTTGTATCTAAAGACAAAAAGAAAAAAAATAGTGTTTTTCAGAGTGGGTCTCAAGACAAATCCAAATGCTTTAGCATTCCAAAAATGGGGAAATTCCAGGTTCTTTCTTTCTTTCTGTTTTTATGTTATTTTTAAGAATTAAACAAATATTGTTTCCCCAAGCCCCAAAGCTTTCTATGGAAAGACTGCAGATTTTATTGTCACAGGGAACAGGGAGTGAGCCATGCCTGTAACCAGAGGCTGAGAAGGAAAGGGAGGAGGACAGTGCAGTGTGTGAGAGTCCTTTCAGGAGGGCAATTCCGCCTCAGCGAGAAGTCAGGGAGAGGAAACCTGTGGGGTGCAGGTGGTGTCTGGGGGGGACAGGAAGGAGAAGGATTGGGAAGGGGGAAATCTGCAGCAGAAAAGCAGACAGACATAAAGGAGAAGCTGTTTGGAGCCAGAGGCAGCGCAGGACACAAGGGGGTGGTGGCGTTGTTTCCAGTGACAGCAGAGCCTTGGTGGCAGTGGGTCTGGCAGCTCAGCCCCAGCCGGGATATCCTGAGCTCCCTGCTCGGTTCTGAGTGACCTGCAGCTTCCAGCAGCACTGACCCTGCCTGTCTTCCTCTCTCCTCCAGCTCCTTGGGGACATCCTGGTCATCGTCCTGGCTTCCCACTTCGGCGGGGATTTCAGCCCTGCTTGCCAGTCGGCCTGGCAGAAGCTGGTGGGTGTGGTGGCTCACGCTCTGGCCCGCAAGTACCACTGAGCATCCCGAGAAGAGCAGGAGCCCCCTGCCCACCCCAGCCCTGCTGGGAGCCCCCTGAGCACCAAATAAACCCTCCATCAGCCCGTGTGCAGCGTGTGGTGTGTCTGTGCTGGGAACGCAGGGCCATGGCGTGTGGGTGATTGCAGTCAGAGCGAGATTCCCTAACCCGCAGTGCTCTCTCATGTGCGATCGCTGCCAGTGCAGGGCTGGGAGAGAAACTCTGACACCCGGGAGGGTCATGGGAGTGGGGAGGATTGCAAAGAGATCCGTGGAATCACAGAGTGTCCTCAGTGGGATGGGACCCACAATAATCATTGGGTCCAACTCCTGGCCATGCACAGGACAACCCAAAAATCCCACCATGTGCCTGAGATCATTGTCCACATCTGTTCTCCCAGCTCTGCAGTAACGTGGGGTAAGGGCAAGCCAGCAGCATCTGGAGCACAGAATTCCTGAATCAAGGTGCTGCTGCCCTCGGGGAGCTCTGCTCATCCCCAGGCCTGGGGATGCACCATCTCCTGTGAGAACACCTGATCCATGAGAAAGCCTTTGAATTCAGACCTCTGGGAGGTTCAGAAGAGGTTGAAGAGGGACTGGAGACAAGGGCTGGAGGGACAGGACACAGGGAATCCCATCTCACTGCCAGAGGGCAGGGAGAGATGGGATACTGGGAATTAGGAATTGCTCCCTGGGAGGGTGAGGAGGCCCTGGGATGGAATTCCCAGAGAAGCTGTGGCTGCCCCTGGATCCCTGGCAGTGTCCAAGGCCAGGTTGGACACTGGGGCTTGGAGCAGCCTGGGACAGTGGAAGGTGTCCCTGCCATGGCAGGGTTGGCACTGGATGGTGTTTAAGATCCCTTCCCAACCAAACCAGTCTGATATTCATGGTGGGCTCCAGGAGGAGAGGTGTCATCTCCCAGTGGCTGAGGAATCACAAGCACAGATCACAACGGTGATTTCTCTGATTTAACACTATTTTCCAATGCCTTTTCCTACCCGTTTTGCCAAAGGACAATCCTCCTCTCCTGCAATCTGCTCAGTCATTACTCTCTGCTCTTGTTGTGGACATTCCCTTCCTTTCTTTCCCAAGCAGCACCATGTGCAGCTCATTCATCAAAGTTTTGTGATGCTGTGAAAGAAGAGAACAATCCATCGTCCTGCTGAGGTGAACCTCCCCCCACTCCAGAACTGCATGATGCAATTCAGAGGGATTCAGGGGTTTTCTGTCTTTTCTAAACCAGACCTGAACCAAGTCTGTGCTGATTGCAATTCCCAGTGTCTTTTAATAAATTCTTACTCAAATGTTAATCAGGAGCAGGGGAATGAGGGGACTATCAGGTGTAATTATTTTTATCTGGCCTTATCCCCACACTTACAAAAATTGCAGGAACAGAAAAAAATCCCCAGTTCACTTCTTAGCACAAGCCAAAAATACTCTTTAAACAGCTCCTTGCTGCCCCTGCCTGGGTTATTTATCATGTATTTATAGGCACAATTTTACACCTTTTGAGGGAATTCTATCAGGAGTGGCAGCATCATGGAGCATTTCAGGAGCCTGAGCTGCTGGAGTTGGAATGCAATCACAACATCAGCTGCCCCGGGATGTGTCTGCTGTGCTTGACACTGCTGGAAGGAGCAGGACTGACCATGTGCTTGCTCTGATGTTTAAAAGATGCTTCATTGCTTTTGAGAGGTAAATAAAGGTGTTGTTTTCTCCAGGAAGCAGAGTGGAATTCCTGGCTTGCCCAATGAATCTGTGCTCCTGCAGTGACCGTTTCTGGCAGCTCTCATTCCGTGTGTTACATCACAGAGATATTTGGACAGGAGATCTCTCTGCCTGTGGCACAAAAGGATCCTTGCAGATTTCCTAGGATAGGCTTAATCCATATGGCCAGAGCAACAGGTGAGGCTGGAGGGATGGGATCAGCTCTCCTGGCTCTCCTCCAGGAGCCCCTCGTGCAAGGGCTGGCTGGGAACAGGATCACAGGAACAGGATCACAACCTTTGCCTGTGTCACTGCCACGATCTAATGTCATGGCAACTGCAGCAGTGCTGCAAAGCCCCTCAGAAATAGCATGTGGATGTTAAAAGGTTTTTGATCCCTTGGTGACTTTGGAGAAAGGAAGGTTGGAAACCCCAGAGGGAGTTGTCAGAGCTGATCTACCTCATCTTTCCTTTGTTCCGCCCCCTTGCCTCCTCCCCGCTCTGTCAGTGCCCTTCCAGCCCAAATTCTCTGCAGCACAGAACCAGACACGTGCAAGAATCACATTTCTGAGCTGGTGAGGAGTTTCTCTTTCCTATCCCAAAGTTTTGCCTGAAGTGCAGGAGTTCTCACCTTGGAGTGACCTCCAAGACCAAACCATTCTGCTGCTTGACTGTTGGCAGCATTTTTATTGTGTCTTCCTCAACCTTTCTTTGCCCAGGTCAGCTCACGGCTGCTGTGCAGACAGATCACCCTGCTCCTTCTTCTCCCTGGCCTTTCCCAGCCCTCTCGCCCCAAAGTCTTGCCATGGGAAAACTTGAATCTTGCCAAGCACAAGGAGAAAGGAGAGTGAAGCTTTTGCACTGAAAGACTGACCAGAATCCCAGAGCCACTGAGGTTGGAAAAGCACTCCAGGATCATAGAGTCCAACCTGTGATGGATCCCCAGCTGGCCAGCCATGCTGAGCATATCTGAGATGGTGAAGCAGTTCTGGAATCACTGGGAGCCTGGCAGATGTGCTGGGAAGCACAACCCAGCAGGGACTGGTGTGTCTCACAGGGACAGGAGCAGCTGAGGAATATTCCTGCCTGTGTCTGGCTGTGCAGGAATCCAGGGGAACAGCTTCATGGAGGGGCAGGGGGGCAGGATGTCCACCCTCCAGGGCAGCCCCATGGGTGGAGGATGTGACTTGTCCCAGTTTTTACCCACATTTACCAAGACCAGAACAGTGGGTGATGCACAGAGTGAATAAATGCACCCATTTATTTTTGTGGGATGTTGCAGAGGATGAGGATGCGGTGCACGTTCGAGTTTGCACACCCAGATTAAAATACTTAAATCTGCATTTTCGTGTTGAAGGCCATTAGAGCCCGCTGGAAAGAGGTCTGCTGATTTAACTTATCAAGCTAATTATCGAGCTGCTGAAGTGAAGAGCGCAGGTGCAGATGTCTGGAGCTTTGTCTGAGATGTGGGGCAGTTGAAAATACACCAATCCCATTTCTCATGGTATGCCAATGAGTTTAGCCCTCAATTAAGCAATACCAAGTTCCCTGTTTACATAGACAGATTGAGTGTGAATTGTTGAATGCTGGGGGCTGGAAAAGTTTAACCTCTCCCACATCAGCCCCTAAAAAGAGCAGTGGGCAAGTCAGGAACTCATTACTGTCAGCTTGAGGGGTACTTTATAACTTACTTTTAATTTTTTCCTTACAGCCCCACAGGCACTGCTCGGTGTTCAAAGCTTGAGCCCTTTAAGCATCTCTCTTCTGTTATGATTTGTATTCCACAGAGCACAGCATTTCCCTGAGGAGGCTGTGGGCTGAGGTTGGAAACCCTGGGCTGACAGATCTGTAGGAGAGACAAGTGCTGGCTTTGTGCACACGTTGCCTAATTTACTCACAGCTGTTGCTGCAATATCAACATTCCTGCTAAGAACTGTAGTTGCTGTGTATTTTCCTAATAAATATGGACTGAAATGCCTGGCACTGGCAGCAGCCAGGGTTATAGCAATGGCAGCAGCAACTGGAATAGTGAATAAACTCAGAAATGAAGGGGGGAAAAAGGGTTCTGGATTTGCCAATGCCTTAGACCAGCAGGAGTGACCTGTGCCCTTGGGGCCAGCCTGGGTGACAGATAAATTCTGCTAATTGCTGCTGTTTCTGTAGCTCCTGGGAGCACAGTTCCACAGTGCCAGGTGCTGCACAGACACCAAACAGGGGGACAACTGCAGCCTTTCCCCCTTTTCCTTCCACTGAAGGGTGCATTCAGGGATAGCAAAGGGTGCAGCTGGGGAACAGGAGGAGCAGTAGAATCATGGATGGGTTGGGTTGGGAGGAACCTTAAAGCTGCTCTTGTTCTCCCCTGCCATGGGCAGGGATATGCTCTGGGCTGGTGTGAGTGGCTCCAGCTGGAGGGACCCCAAACCCCCTGACTAAATGCTGTTCATGAAATCACTTTGTAGGGGGGATGGAGGAAACTGGGATCTCTGTAGGACTCATTTGACTCTGTGCTGTCACCAGTGAGTGCATGGAGGGCACGGGGAGCTCCCAGAGCTTGCACAGGACACCAGGCAGGCACTGGGCTGATAACAACTGCCTTCTGTGGTTTTATAAGGGTGTTAAAACCTTGGTTCCACATAGAAGATGTGCTTCCCTCTGCTGCAGCAGGATTTGTGCAGCCCCAACACACCCAGAGCCCCCAGGAGAGCTCGAGACACCTGACTGTGACAGGGCATGACTGGCAGCACAAGTCCCACACTAGTCAGTCTCAGAGAAAGGAATTTGAGGACCACTCTTGCCCTCCTACCACTCTTTTTGGGTGGTGTAACACATGGGTGGGTGACTGCAACACATCCGTTGATGTGGGAAACCTTGTGAAGATTTGTCAACCCCAAAACCCTCGGAAGGGTCTCAGCCCGAGGAAGATATTGTCTGTTTTTTGGGTCCCATCAGTGAAATCTTATCAGGTGAAGCACTGAGGAGCAGTCAGTGTTGGTCTGACCAGGAATGTGTAAGGTACATTTTGTTCTTTTTCTGTGTATTCTCAGCAAATACCCCTTGGGTGTTGATGTGCCCATTTAGGCTTCTGGGTGATTCTCAGCAATGACAGCTTTGTGTAAGGAAAAGAAAACACCAGGATTTATTTTGGCTGTTCCTAGGGCCACCTGAGGGGTGGATGCTGCAGAGTGAGAAAGGCACTGGCCCTTGACTGCACCTAGCACTGCCAGCAATGATTTTGGTCTCTTTTCAGTGTGCTGCTCTGCTTTGACTCTGTTTTCTAACCTCATGCCCAAGCAATCCCATTCAAGTACATGGAAATCAAGGCAGAGGGAGGTATGGGGAGAAGAGAGGGTATTCTGGGGTGAAATCCAGAGTGCCCCTGGATCCCTGCAGGTGTCCAAGGCCAGGTTGGATGGGGCTTGGGGCCACCTGCTCCAGTGGAAGGTGTCCCTGTCCTTTGTAAGCCAAACTATTCTGTGATTCTATAAAACAACCCCAGCTCCCTGCTTGAGGGTGACCTGAGCCACTTCTCCAGGCTCTGTCTGGAATAGATCTCCTGGGTGACAGGAGCTTAAACACCCAGAGCATGTGAAGGCATCTCATTTCAGGAGTTCCTTACCCCTTTTTGGGTGTAATTCTGCTGCCATTGTGACCTGCTGGTGTTGTGCTATTGCACAGGCTGTTTACATCAGGGTCTACATTGACTCATCAAGTTTCTGGTCCAGGAAGAGAAGATGAACCATCCCAGCTGCTCTGAGCCTGTGACACCTCAGGGTGGGCTGGTTACAGCCCTTGGGATGACAAGATGTTTGGCGACTTTCAGCGCCTGCAGCATGAATCACAACTTTATAATTTGTGTGTGAAAACATAGAGCTTTTCCTATTTCATAGATACATGTCCAGGCATTTCTGGCCAGCAGAGTCGACTCAGAGAGGTTTAGGTTGGATGTTAGGAAAAGGTTCTTCCCTCAGAAGGTGGTCTGGAGGTAACAAGCTCTTCATGACATGGGCACTCTCCCCTTAAAGCTGACCATCACTGCAACTACAGCAGCACTGTCAAAGTGAGCTGATATTTATCTACAGCTGTGAGACATGTGAAAAGCAGCCCAGAAAAGCCCAGATCACTTTGCCTTAAATGCAGATATGTATATGGATATTTCCATATCCATACCCAAACAGGAGCTGCCTGAGCATCTTCCCTCCTGGCTGCAGAGAATGTGTCCTAATAGTTCCCTCTGAGGCTCACTTGGTGCTTCTTCTTCTTCTGTTTTTTTTGGCTGATCCACTGTGTCAAAGGGGATGATGCTAATGTTCTCCTAGGAATGAATTCCAGTGTCCAGTGGGAGTCCAAAATCTTCCACCCTTGGGCTGGCATGGCCAGCAGGCACAGGAACATGGCTGGCAGAAGCTCTGCTCTGATGGCAAACAGGATGGCCCTGTTTCCCAGGATGGAAATGGTGTACAGGCAGCAGAAAGGGATGGCAGACCAAACATTCCCACTTCCCACTCCTGGGATTCCTGTTGGAAGGTCTAAGGAAGCAACTGTTGCTCATTTCCCTACTGCAGTGTCTTTGTCCTGCCAGAGACCAAGCAGCAGATCCCCAGCAGATCCCACAGCAGATCCCACAGCAGATCCCGCAGCAGATCCTGCAGCAGATCCTGCAGCAGATCCTGCTCATTCTGCAAAAGAATTCACCAAACTTGTAAAAGAGCAATCAGGACACCCAGCAGAGCTTTGTGTCCCTGAGGTGATGGGGATCTGGAGTTCTCACTTGGCTGAGACAGCCAGAAGGAATTTTACCTTTGTGATCAATTCCTGGCGTGGAGAACTACAACTCCTGAAAATCAGAGTGCTTTTGGAGCTGGAGGGAGCCAAACCTGGCTGATGAATGATGATGAATTAGCTGCTGTGCTGGGGCATGGGGAGCTGCTTACTCGACTGACAAATGTGATCCTGTGCTGCTCCAGGGAGCAAAAGGACTGGAGAGACATCCTGGCTGAAGGGAAAAGGAAAGCAGGCGTGTATCTCACACAGAAATCCCACCTCTGGGCTGGGGAGTCAGGAGGGAGCTCACTGGTCCTTGTTCTGGCTTTTCCAGGCCTGGTAGCAGAGTGAGAGGAGGAGCCCCCTGCACATACTGGGACCTGGGCTTGGACACTGCCAGGTGCCTCCCTCACACAGAGATCTGAGTGTGGAGTCAGTGCTTTGTGGAGGAGATTCTGAATCCCTGTTGTGCAGGTGCTGCAGAGCGCATCTCTGCTGGCTGGGAGCCTCATCCTCATTTTAGATCCATTTTTGTCACTATTATTATTATTATTATCTTAAATCATTTGCACCTCCATTTTCCTTCTTTCTGTGAATAAATCATAGGCTTGATGATCTTTTCCTTCTCTAAAAATAACCTTGGCAGCAGAGACCTGAGGGAAGTCCTTTGTGCCAGGCAGTTTCTGCATCTCAGAGCTGAGCACAGCTGAGAGCCCAGGCAGTGCAGCACTGCTGTGCCAAGCACCCAGCAGCTTGTGGATGCCAAAAAGCAGCACTGTGAACATCTGCAGCCCAAGGCTGGGAGATTTGGGACTCAGATATGCCTGTGTGTACAAACTCGGGTGCTGTTTTCCAGCACGAGCAAAGTCAACAATAACCACATCCCCCTCTCCTGGAGGGGAGAGCTCTGGCAGCTCCCTGTGCTGCTCAGGAGCTACTTCTGCATGCTGGGAAGAGGAGATTTCAGTCCTGCTTACCCACCTGGTCAAGCTGAAACATGGGCAAGAATTGTCCTTCCTTACAGGTCTGGCCCCTCACCTGGGTGCAAATCCCTGCTCTGTAGGAAGCAGAATCTCAGTTGGTTGTCAGGATTCATAGATCTCATCATGGCACTTCTGGCACTGCCAAAGGCAGTTTGTGTCACCCCTGGTCTGCCCTGGTTGGATAAATGGTGTGTTCAGCTCTCATTGACAAGAGAAAAGAGTCTGGAGGCAACAAGCTCTTCATGACATGGGCACTCTCCCCTTAAAACTGACCATCACTGCAACTACAGCAGCACTGTCAAAGTGAGCTGATATTTATCTACAGCTGTGAGACATGTGAAAAGCAGCCCAGAAAAGCCCAGATCACTTTGCCTTAAATGCAGATATTTATATGGATATTTCCATATCCATACCCAAACAGGAGCTGCCTGAGCATCTTCCCTCCTGGCTGCAGAGAATGTGTCCTAATATCTCCCTCCACAAGGTTCCCCCAGGACTCCCAGGCTCACTTGGTGCTTCTTCTTCTTCTTTTTTTTTTTTTTTGTCTGATCTACTGTGTCAAAGGGGATGATTCAAATGTGCTCCTAGGAGTGAATCCCAGTGGCCAGTGGGAGCTGCTGTGGAGTTGCCTTGTGTTGGCACCAGGAGCTAAATGGGATTGGGGAAAAGTTATCATGTCAAAGCAGGACAGAAACGTGGTGTTGGTTTATTGCCTCAGCAAGGGAGCTCAGACAGGAGGAAACTCTCTGCGGGTACAGGAAGGAGAGATGTGAGTATCTGATGGTGCAGAATGGCAGAAGGGTTGGGGTGGAAGAGACCTGAAAGTCCATCCAGCTCCAACATAAACATGTCACAGGTCAGAAGGAGCTGGATGAATCATCCCACTACTTCTGCAGATGTTTGCCCTCACACCTCACTTTAATAAGGCAGCTCTTAGAACATCCCTCCCTTTGCCACTGGAGGAGGCAACAAGGTGGGATGGATGGATGGATGGATGGATGGATGGATGGATGGATGGATGGAGGGATGTTGGCCATGAGGGGAGCTCTCATGTTCTTAATCACAATGAAAATAACACCCCTTTTTGTGAAGCCTGCAGAAAATGGCTCTTGTCAGCTCCTTCAGGCCCTGCAAGGCCACAAGGAGGTCACCCCAAAGCTTCTCCTCTCCAGGCTGAACAATCCCAGCTCTGCCAGCCTTTCCTCCCAGCAGAGCTGCTCCATCCCTCTGCTCATCCTGCTGCCTCCTCTGCACTCTCTCCAGCAGCTCCAGCTCCTTGCTGTGCTGAGCCCCAGGGCTGGAGCAGCTCTGCAGGTGAGCTCTCACCTGAGTGGGGTGGAGTGTGTGCGATCCAGTCCAGTAAGTGATCATCTCCCCATGACAGATCACTCCAAATGACTGCAGCACGAGGATTCCTGATCTCTTTGGAAGGCTTTGTGTTTACACAGGACATTTGGAATCTGCTAGCACAGGATTGTTGAAGTTTTTGCCTTCTTTACAAAAACAAGGTTAATGCTTAACATTGAATTCTTCCCATTTCCTTCTATAAGGATGGTCACCATTCCCATCTGACCACCTTCCCATACAATAATGGAGTCATTTAGGTTGGAAAAGACCTTTAAAATCAATGAGTCCAACCATAAACATAAGATTGCCAAGGCCACCACAAACCCATATCCCAAAATGCCACATCTAGAGGGCTTTTATTAAATGTCATCACACAGTCCGGGAAGACTCTTCGTAAGATGAAATCTGCTGCAGGAAGGTCTTTCAGATCTACTTAGCCTTACAGTAAAAATAATTAGTCATGAGAGGATTTTTTTTCTAATAGAGAAAGGATTTTAGCAGTGAGGGGTTTGTCTCCTGGGAGGGGTGAACTCTGCATTCCCAGTGGTGTAGAAGTGAGACTGAATGTTTTAATGCCAAATTTCATCATACAATGGATGGAAACCTCATGGACTGTGACAACAGAGGAGAGAATCAAGGGATTTCTGCAAGAATGGATCTCTTAAACAGGGAGGGAGGTTTGTCCCTGAACAGTCCCAGTTATCTCTTGTAAAATTGACCTGCAGCTGCAGTATATGATGAGCATAGTCTGAGGCAGATACAGAATGATTAAGGTTGGAACAGACCTTTAGGATGATTGAGTAGAACCCATCTGGGTCAGGTCCCCTTGTGCTGGAGCAGGATGACCACCCTGTCCCTGAGCTTCTTGGTTCTCACCCCATACACGATGGGGTTCAGAGCAGGGGGCACCAGCAGGTACAGGTGGGCAGCCACGATGTGCACGGGGAGAGGGATGCCCTGCCCAAAGCGGTGGGCGATGGTGCTGAGGAGGCCAGGGGTGTAAAAGGCCAGCATGACGCAGAGGTGGGACGTGCAGGTGCTGAAGGCTTTCAGCCTGGCCTCTCTGGATGGCAGCCTGGTCACCACGCGCAGGATCTTGGTGTAGGACACCCCGATCAGCACCAGGTCAGTCCCTGTCACCACAAAGAGCACGAAGAGGCCGTAGTAGGCATTGACCCTGATGTCCCCGCAGGCCAGCTTGGCCACGGCCATGTGGTCACAGTAGGAGTGGGCGATGATGGGCTGCTGGCAGAAGTGTCTCTGGTGCAGCAGGAAGCACGTGGGGGTCACCAGCAGCACCCCCCGCAGCAGCACCAGGCTCCCCAGGGCCACCACCACGGGCACCGAGAGGATGCTGGAGTGCCTCAGCGGGAAGCAAATGGCCACAAAGCGATCCAAGGCCATGGCCATCAGCACACCCGACTCCACGATGGAGAAGGTGTGGATGAAGAACATCTGAGTGAGGCAGGAGGAAAACCCAATCTCCCCAGAGCCCAGCCAGAAGATGCTGAGCGTTTTGGGCAGGATAGAGTTGGACAGGACCAGGTCAGTGAAGGCCAGCATGGCCAGGAAGAGGAACATGGGCTCATGCAGGCTGGGCTCTGTCTTGATGATGAGGAGAAGGGTGATGTTCCCCAGCAGGGCAATGCCATACATGATGCAAAGAGGGAAGGCAATCCAGAACTGCTCCCCCTCCAGCCCAGGGATACCAGTGAGGAGGAAATAGGGAGGGTGGGAGAAGGCAGTAGAGTTCAGAGACATTAACCCTTCTTGGCTCTTTTCTATGCTGAGGGCTTTCTGTCCTGTGGAAAAAAAAAGCATCAAACACTCTTGACCTGACCTGGCCAATGGCAAACAGAGACACTGGCCACTGCTATGACACTGGGTTTGGAAGCTCAGATTTCCCCCACAGCCTTTGGCAGCTGTAAGTTAAGTGTCCTGACAGCTTCCACTGGAAGTGCCCTGTCCCTCCTGGTGGGATTCTCCTGGAGCACACCGGATTCCTCCGGGATAAATTGAACACGAAGACTGCCTGAGGTGCACACTTGCTACTGTCCAGTGTCCAAAGGGTGTCCAGCCCAGGAGAGCAGAGGAAAGCTGGTCTGAAGTAAACCTTCCTGAAGTGTGGTTAGTGGGAAGATGAATCCTTGTCAGCAGCCCTGCAACTCTAAGGATGTTTGACCATCACTGTGCTGCTCATCAGTGCACACTGAGGTGTCAAGTGCTCATCTGGGTCAAGAAACACCCAATTTCAGGGCAAAAAATGCCAATGTCGCAGTATTTGACACCCCCTCCCCCTGCCCCACCAGCCCAGTGCTCCAGTGCCACCCATTGTCCCCCAGAAGGCTGGGACTCCCCCAGACCCTGCACACCCTGCGCTCAGCTCATTTCCCCCAATACCTGGCAGAAAGGATTCCTTGAAGAGCCCAGCAGTGCAGATCAAGCTGATGTCCCCACCTGACAGGAGCCTTTGGAAGCCTCCCTGGAGCCGATGGAAACCTGCAGGCAGCAGAGGGATGAGCAGTGCCCCAGAACAGACTGGAGCTTTTCCTCCCCGAGGGTCTGATGGAGCTGAGCTGGGCTCTGTTCCTGCTGTTCCTGCTGCCTTCAGAGACACATGTCACACTGTCACCATCCCAGCCTGTCCCAGCATGGCACCAGTCCCCAGCTGGAGCTGGGCTGTCAGGGCTGTGCTGGAAACCTCACACATGCTCTGGGCTGGGGGTCACCTGCACTCTGGGAACATTCCCCATTTTTTTCCATGTGGCTTTAAATATACCAGGAATCTAAAGTCCTGACAATTTTGTTCTTCACCTCCTTCCTGGCAGCTGCCTCTGTTGATGCTGCTCTACCTAAACCTTCATTCTGGTGTGGAGAACATGGGGACAGGGAATACAATCCCCAGGCAAAGGGAAAGGGAGACAGGAGTGGGGCTGGCCAGAAGAGCGATGGCACCAAAGCCCTTTTTGCAGAGCAACAAATTGCTGCCCCAACCCTAAATACTCCCCCGCCTCCTGCAGGTCTCCAGCAGGGACTCTGCTCTGCAGAGACCAGAGATGTTTTTCTGCCTGACATCAATCCCAGCAGGGAACTCTGCATCTCCCCTGCTCCTTCAGGTGTAATTAGACAGAAGTCAGAGAAGGCGGCAGTTTTTAACCCTCTCAGTGCTGATGACCTCACAAACAGGGCTGTGTTTTGCTGGTTTGCACCTGCTTTCTTCCAGTGTTTTGATTTGGAGATGTGAGAGTGTGAAGGAGAATGTTTGTCCATTAAATCTGAAATATAGATAAGTATGCACAGCTGCTTGGTGGCTGTTATGTCAGATATATTTTAAGAAAATAGTCTTTTGCAAAAATCAGCAAAAGAGAAACCGTCACGCGGTTGAAATTTCGCTGAACTCCCCAGTAACAACGAGAGCATGCGCAGAGTACTACCAAAAACAGGAAGTTAGACCACATAAAGGAAGACCACGAACCAAGAATAGTGCGGCAGTTGGCGGGACGGTGATCCCCCTGTCGCCCAGCGCTGTATTGCCTTTTGCTTTGCTTGCTGTAATTAATAAATTTTGTTAATTTGTAATTAAGACCGATTGGCGTGGTCTCCATCATTTATAACAATTCATGGTGCCGTGACTCGGATAGGGAATCCAGCGATTATGTGAGGGTCCCGAGGAGGCGCCCCGCCGATACTGGCGGCCTCGGCTCCCTGCTGGTCGCTCCTCTCTATCTGACGATCCAAAATTCAAAGCAAAAGGCAAGGACGAACCAGGTTGACCCTGTAAATTTTGTGCACAAAAGTCCGGACGAAGACGCAGGACGCGTAAGTAACTGCCCGCAGGGGTATCCGTTCGGTCGGGGTTGGGGATCCCGGAGTGCAACGAGTGGGGGACGTGTGTGTGAGAGGGGAACTGGCAGCCGGATTCCCCAAGTGAGTGCGGACCCTCAGTAGTGCGGTTCCCATTGCCCGCGAGGGCGTGGGCCACGAACCAGGGGAAGTGAGTGAGCCCCCCCCCCATGTGACTGAAGGCACTCCGGAAGATGGGACAGGGGAAGAGCAAGCCCTCTCAGCCCATGAAATGCCCTCCAGTACCCAGGGACTCCCCACTAGGGTTTATGCTGGAGAACTGGCAGTATTATCCCGGGACAAGGGATAAGGATAAGGCGAAGATGATACATTACTGTGTAAAAGTCTGGGGAGGACGGAGAATTGACAAAACAGTGTGGTGGCCGAAGTTCGGCTCTGGTGAAGATTGGGTGCAACAAAAATTAAATGTTTGGGTAAACTCCAAAACGCCCTTTAGTCAGAAAGAAAGTGATTATGCAGCAGTCTGGGTAACCCGCCCAGGAGAATCAGAAGTCCGTGTCTTCAAACTCTCGGAAGTGGACACGGAGAAACAAACACAAAAACATAGAAGGGAGGAAGAGCTCCCTGTGGGACCCCCACCATATGTACCACCGCTGGCAATAGCCCCCCCCCCCGCCACAACACGAGGCAGATCAGGACCAGGGGGATCACGACCATGGACCCATGACACGGAATAGGGCTCGGCAACAACATAACCTATTTCCCCTAAGAGAGATGCCTATGGGGGGTCCCAACCCACAAATGGGATTTATCTCTGTTCCCCTTAACTCAGGGGATGTAAGAGACTTTAAAAAGGAAATGGGAAATATACTGGAAGACCCCTTAGGGGTAGCTGAAAGAGTAGATCAATTCCTGGGACCTAATGTATATACCTGGGACGAATTACAATCTATTCTAAATATACTATTTACTGTTGAGGAGAAAAATATGATCAGGCGTGCAGAAATGCACATCTGGGACGCTCAGCATGCCCAGGGGCCTTTGGCTGATACTAAATGGCCCTTGCAAAGACCTCAGTGGGACCACCAAAATGAGCAACACAGGGTACACATGCAGGATCTACGCACAATTATAATTCAAGGGATCAGGGAGGCTGTTCCAAGGGGTCAGAACATTAATAAAGCATTTAATGAAAGACAGAAGAAGGATGAGACCCCAACTGAGTGGTTGGAAAGACTGCGGAAAAATTTGCAGTTATACTCAGGATTAGATCCTGAGACCCAACTGGGTCAGGCATTGTTGAAAACACAGTTTGTAGCAAAATCTTGGGAAGATATTAGAAGGAAGCTTGAAAAGATTGAAAATTGGCAAGATAGAGGATTAGATGAGCTACTCCGAGAAGCCCAAAAGATATATGTAAGGAGAGAAAAAGAGAGCCATAAGAGACAAGTGAGAATGATGGTAGCGGCGGTACGGGAAAGTAGGGAGTTGGATAAAAAAGAGAAACGAATGCCCCGGGATCCGCCCCCAGGGGGCAGGATAGGGCGAGGAATCGGAGACCAAAGGGAAGAGAGAACTTGTTTTTACTGTGGGAAGAAAGGACACCTGAAAAAAGATTGTAGACAGAGAATGCGAGATAAGAAGATGTTTAAGGAAGATTAGGGGGGTCAGGGGCTCTATTTTTTGGGGACCCATAAACATCAGGAGCCCTTAATAAAACTACGGGTAGGTCCCCTTTCTGAAGAATTAGAATTTTTGGTTGATTCGGGGGCTGAAAGATCCACCATGCGAAAACTTCCTTCCGGGTGTAAATTATCTAAGGATACGGCGTCCGTTATAGGTGCCAAAGGGGAACCATTTAAGGTGGGAATTGTTAAGGGGGTTATGATAGAAACCGACACAAAAATTGGGGTGGGAGATTTTTTGATAGTACCGGAAGCGGAATACAATCTCTTGGGGCGAGATTTAATTGTGGAATTAGGTATAACTTTAGAGGTAAAGAATAAAGAAATTCAGATTCGACTTTGTCCTCTTAGAATCGAGGATGAACAAAAGATTAATCCTGAAGTCTGGTATACTCCTGAAAGCGTAGGGCAATTAAGAATACCCCCTTTCACGGTAAGCATAAAAAACCCGGAAATCCCGGTAAAGGTTAAACAATACCCCCTTTCGCTGGAAGGCAGGAGGGGGTTAAAACCAGAAATAGAGAGATTGATTACCCAAGGGTTATTAGAGCCATGTATGTCCCCATTTAATACTCCTATATTACCAGTAAAGAAACCAAATGGGACATATCGGCTGGTGCATGACTTGAGAGAAACAAATAAAAGAACAATCTCTCGGTTTCCTGTGGTCGCCAATCCCTATACCCTACTGAGTAAATTGGGCCCTGAAAATTTGTGGTATAGTGTAATTGATCTCAAAGATGCCTTTTGGGCTTGCCCCCTACATAAATCATGTCGTGATTATTTTGCATTTGAATGGGAAAATCCAGACACTAACCGAAAGCAACAACTCAGGTGGACAGTTCTTCCCCAAGGATTTACAGAAAGCCCAAATTTATTTGGACAAGCATTAGAACAACTCTTACAGGAATATCAACCAGATCTTGGTGTCACATTAATACAATATGTAGATGATTTGCTGATAGCTGGGGAAAAAAAGGATGTGGTTAGAGCAGAGAGTATCAAGTTGTTAAACTTCTTAGAGCTGAAGGGACTGAAAGTATCAAAAGCAAAACTTCAATTTGTGAAAGAAGAAGTTAAATATCTGGGGCATTATATCCGAAAAGGGAAAAAAAATAGATCCCGAGCGGATACAAGGAATATTGTCTCTCCCACCACCTGGAAACAAGAGACAAATAAGGCAGATTTTGGGATTACTGGGATATTGTAGACAATAGATTGAAAATTATAGTAGTAAGGTAAAATTCTTATACAAAAAGCTTGTTACTGATGGATTAGTTAAATGGGATGAGCACGATGAGGAAAAATTACAGAAAATACGGGAAGACCTTGCCAATGCTCCCGTGTTAAGTCTCCCTGATTTAAAGAGACCTTTCTTTCTGTTTGTTAACATAGATAATGGCACGGTCTATGGGGTTCTAACCCAAGACTGGGCAGGGAAAAAGAAACCAGTAGGCTATCTATCCAAGTTGTTGGACCCTGTGAGTCAGGGATGGCCCACTTGCCTGCAAGCAATAGTGGGATGCGCCCTCTTAGTTGAGGAGGCAAAGAAGATAACCTTCAATAGCAATCTAAAGGTACTCACGCCGCATAATATCAGAAGTGTCCTCCAACAAAAAGCAGAAAAATGGATTTCAGACTCCCGTCTTTTGAAGTATGAGGGAATTCTGCTAGAAGCCCCCAACCTAACTCTAGAAACCAGAACCCTCCGAAACCCCGCACAGTTTCTGTACGGGGAACCTGAACATGACAGGCTGGTACATGACTGTTTAAAAACAATAGAAAAACAAACAAAAATAAGACCAGACTTGGAGGAAGAGGAGCTAAACGAAAGAGAAAGAATTTTTGTAGATGGATCCTCTAGGGTGGTAGAGGGAAAGAGAAAATCAGGATATGCACTCATAGACGGGAAAACCTTTAATGTTATAGAATCAGGACCATTAAATAGCTCCTGGTCTGCCCAAGCCTGCGAGCTGTATGCGGTTTTACAGGCACTAAAAAAATTACAAAAAAAAAAGGGGACTATTTATACAGATTCCAAATATAGTTATGGTATAATACATACCTTTGGGAAAATTTGGGAAAAAAGAGGCCTAAAAAAAACTCACAAGGAAAAGATCTGATACATCAAGAACTAATAAAAAAAACATTAACTGCCCTGAAAATAGCGGTGGTACACATTAGGGGTCACCAGAGGGGAACTGATTACAGAATAAGAGATAACAATGCAGCAGATCAGGAGGCCAAGCAGGCTGCGCTCAGAATTCTAATATTAAAGCAAGGGAAGAAACAGGTACTAGATCAAAATAAGGTAAAAAGCCCCCTTTTCACACCAAAAAAGAAACAGAAAATGCAAGAAATGGGAATAGTTAAAGATGCGGAGGGAAAGTGGTGCTTGCCTGACGGAAGAGAAATGATACCTAAGTCAATAGCTTTCCAGATACTAGCTCAAATACACCAGAAAACTCACTGGAGAAGCCAAGCTTTAGTGGATCACTTCGCTACAAAGTATATGTGCATGGGACTGCACGATTTGGCAAAACAAATTACACATGGATGTTCTATATGTCTGAAAGTTAATCGAGCGGTACAAAAAAAATTGCCGATGGGAGGGAGACCCCTAGCGATCAGACCATTTTCAAAGGTCCAAGTTGATTTTACTGAATTCCCGAAATCTGGTAGACATAAATATGTGCTTGTCATTGTAGATCATCTAACACATTATGTAGAGGCATTTCCCACTACCAGAGCTACGGCTCAGGCTGTAGCCAAGACTTTGTTAAAGCACATAATCCCTAGGTATGAAATAATTGAAGCAATAGATTCTGACCAAGGACCTCATTTTACATCAAAAATAATTAAGAACCTTGCAGAAGCTCTGGGAATAAGATGGGAACAACATACCCCATGGCACCCCCAAAGTTCGGGGAGGGTGGAACGGATGAATGAAAAATTAAAGAGACACCTGGCCAAATTAACCATCGAAACTAATCTTTCTTGGGTCAAATGTATACCCCTTGCCCTTTTAAATATTAGAACACAACCCAGAACAGATATTGGGATATCCCCCTTCGAAATGTTGTATGAAATGCCCTACGATGTAGGGATCCCTAGGAAACACCCGAGTTTATTAGACAAAAACATTAAAACATATATTGCACAATTAATGAAACATAAACAAATACTCTGGGATAAAGGATTAATAACTCAAAGGCCTCCACTTGATATTACTTTACACCAGATTAAGCCAGGAGATTGGGTCCTTATTAAGGCTTGAAAAGAAACCACTCTACAGCCCCGCTGGGAAGGTCCCTTCCTCACATTATTGACTACACCTACCGCTGTGCGAACAGCAGAACGAGGATGGACTCATGCCAGCCGTGTAAAAGGACCGGTGCCACCGCCTCCTCAGGAGTAAAAAGTCACTAGTACTCCAGAGGAACTACAGATAAGACTTACAAAAACCTAAACAACCTTTCCAAGTCCTGCCGACTACACACACTGCTGTACGAACAGCAGAGCGCGGTTGGACGCACGCCAGCCGTATCAAAGGACCAATACCACCTCCACGAGGGTGGAGAGTAACCACCACACCAGGAGACCTAAAAATTAAAATTACTAAGACTTAACTCAAAGAGACATTTACCATACTGTTCATGAATACCTGGAGACTTTGCCCACGTCGTGCCTTTTGCACCTGTTCAGTTTGTTCTTATTGGCGTGGGCGGTTGGTTGGGTGGGAATATTCATATGTTACTAGATATTCTCCTAGGACAGGAATACGTGTGCCATTAACTCTCAGGCTACGCATTAGGAATTTTATAGATAAACTAGAAAAAGATGAATTAGGAAACCTATATAATCATGATGTACGTATTGAGTGTAATAACCCTGATTGCATAGGTTGCTATCCATTCGTGTGCTTTATTTGTCTAGTGTGTAAGGAGAAGTGGTGGACCCATTGTAGTAGAGGCTACCCCCCTCGTGGCGTTTGCATCCCCTGCTGGAAATCGCAGCAAGAACAAACGAATTGGGCTCTAAAATTTCTGGTAGCCCGAGGAGAAATCGAATTTCGGAGTAGAAAGTGGTGGGAAATATTTACATTTGGCATTAACCCATTGTTATACTGCTATCATTCAAACGAGCCTACTCCCTTCGTGGTCCAACTCGTAGCAGGCATCTGCCGACAGCGAATTCCATATATTGAATGTTTTGCTCCACGCATTAGAGCTAAGAATTGGCTCCCATACCTTGACAGGCAGTCCAGACGAGCACCAGCGCCTCACTGTGAATACTCCTGCTGTCGAGAAGATGGCCTACCCCGTGGCTTGCAGCAACCAAGTCGACGGGCGAGACAGAGGAGGAAACGCAAAGAGCAGGCACAAAAAAGGTGCTATTACTGTAATGGACTATGCCATGAACAAAGTCAAGGAGCCCGACCTAGTGAGAGCCATTGCCCTAAAATTTGGAACCATGCTATCATGGAAGCAGAAATGCCTCACGAATGGGAATAACCAGACCAGACTGAGCAAAAATACTAGTAGCCTCCATCTTATTTGGGGAAATCACGGATCCCAGGTTCTAACCTTTTTGCTACTACTGATACTTCCTGTACCCTCCTTTTCGCATCACCTGCACCAGCCCTTTAAATGGTCCCTCTATAATTTGGGACTTAATAAGCCTACACTTAAAACAAACACAACTGCGGGAAGTCCGTCCTTTGTGGTAAAGGTAGGACAATTAGGACCTTGGGGAGACCACCGCATGGTTGGATACTATATGTGTCCAAGCTCCAACCCGGGTAAGGGATACTGTAATAATCCTGGGCAATATTATTGTACATATTGGGGTTGCGAGACTTTAGCATCTGAATGGTATCCTTCAAGCAGAGACCAATATTTACAAACGAATTGGTGGCCAAGTGGATGCACAATTCGAGACTGCGGACCGGGTTGTGTTAAGACAATATTCGGACAAACAAATATCAGAGGAACCAAATGCACTCACATACAGATACAAGTACTGAACCCGGAAGATATGGGGTGGCTCATCGGAAAAACTTGGGGAATTCGCTATTACGTAAGCGGACCAGATCCGGGAAGCTTAATAATGATTAGAAAAGAGACTGCACCTCCCGACCTCCCCCGTGCCATAGGGCCAAACCCGGTAGTGGCTGATTCCATTCAAGGCTTACCAAGTCAGGGTACAAACACCTCAACAGGTGAGACTACCACGCCGCCTGAAATATCTAGCTCCACAAACATTTTAAAAACCCTAGAAGAAGATAATACACTGTAAAAGATGATGCAAGCTAGTTACCAAGTGTTGAATCAAACCCACCCGGAATTAACAAAAGAATGTTGGTTATGCTATGACATCAGGCCCCCTTATTATGAGGCTGTTGGATATCTAGGTAATATAACAGAAAGCAATGGAACCAACCCATCAAAATGTAATTGGGAAAAACAAGACGAGACCAAGCCCGGTATAACCCTGACCAGCGTAACTGGACAGGGAATATACATTGAACAAGTACCAAAAGGTAAAAAACACCTCTGTAATCAAACAATAAATCACTCCACGGCAACGTGGCTAATTCCTACAACAAATGCAAAATGGATTTGTAACACACTGGGGTTAACACCGTGCGTATTGTGGAACAAATTGAACAAAACTCATAAATACTGTGTACAAGTGTTAATCGTACCTAAAATTATTTACCATCCAAAGGACTATGTAGTGCAACGTCAGAATGCTGCAGAACATCATTTAACTAAACGAGAACCTATTACAGCACTCACTTTAGCCATTTTACTAACCGTAAGCGGGGTGGGAGCAGGAACCGGGATCGCCTCTCTTGCACAACAAGGATCACACCTACAGACTCTAAGGCAGGCAGTAGATGAAGACCTCCTAAAATTAGAAAGATCTATAGACGCATTAGTGAAATCTGTACGATCCTTATCCGAAATAGTACTACAAAACCGCAAAGGGCTAGATGTACTATTTATGCAGCAAGAAGGTCTTTGTATAGCCATAAAAAAACAGTGCTGCACATATGTGGATTATACGGGTGTTGCCGTAGATACCATGGCAGAACTTAAAAAACAAATTGAGCAAAGAAAACGTGATTATGAGTCCCAGCGTAGCTGGTACAAAAATTTGTTTAACCATTCTCCTTGGCTAACCACTTTACTATCTACGGTAGCAGGACCTCTTATATTATTGGTGTTAGGCTTAACTTTCGGACCATGTATCTTCAATCGATTAATAGCTATTGTAAAAAATAGATTAGAAACAGCCCATCTAATGATAATCAAAGCTAAACATATAGAAGGAAAATTAAAAGAAGGTGAATTAGAATAAAGTCGCCTGGAACTTAAAAGATTTAATAAACAAAACAAAAATGTACCATAAAAGAAAAGGGGGGGGCTGTAAAGGAGAATGTTTGTCCATTAAATCTGAAATATAGATAAGTATGCACAGCTGCTTGGTGGCTGTTATGTCAGATATCACTTAACCTTTACACTTCCCTAAGAGAAAAACTGTGTGATTGCTTAATATTGCCTAACTTTTAAGTTTGCTTAAGAAAATAGTCTTTTGCAAAAATCAGCAAAAGAGAAACCGTCACGCGGTTGAAATTTCGCTGAACTCCCCAGTAACAACGAGAGCATGTGCAGAGTACTACCAAAACCAGGAAGTTAGACCACATAAAGGAAGACCACGAACCAAGAATAGCGCGGCAGTTGGCAGGACGGTGATCCCCCTGTCGCCCAGCGCTGTATTGCCTTTTGCTTTGCTTGCTGTAATTAATAAATTTTGTTAATTTGTAATTAAGACCGATTGGCATGGTCTCCATCATTTATAACAAGAGTGATCATGGAATTCTGGGACAGTTTGGGCTGTAAGGAACCTGATAGATCATCGAGTTCCAACCACCTGCCATGGGCAAGGACATCTTCCACTAGACCAGAATCCCAAAATCCCTGAGGCTGGCAAAGCTGTCCCAGACCATGGAGTCCTAGCTGTGCCCAATGGGCACCTTGTCCCCAGCCCAGAGCACTGAGTGCCACAGCCAGGCCTTCCTGGGACACCTGCAGGGATGGGGACACCCAGCATGGAGGGAACTGGACAAACACCATTCAGGCTCCCAAATCTGCCTCGTTTCATCATCATCCTCCATCTGTGCCTTGGGGATATTTTTCCTGACTTCCCTCTCCATGCCTGGATTAGAGCTGTGGATAAAAAATAGCAGAGAAGGGATAGATTGCTGTTGTTTGGGAAGTATTATTAATTGGTCCTACAAGAGTGTTAATTGCAAACCCACTAATTAAATGCAGATTTAACCTTGAACTGCCCAGAGAAGGGCAATGGAGCTGGGGAAGGGTGGCATGGGGATCAGGCTGTGCTCTCAGGGAACGAGGGACAGGATGAGAAGAAATGGCCTCAAGCTGTGCCAGGAGAGGTTCATGATGGACATCAGGGGGAATTTCTTCCTGGAAAGGGTGGTCAGGCCTTGGCAGGGGCTGCCCAGGGAGGTTTGGAGTCTCCATCCCTGGAGATGTTCTAAAAATGTGGATATGGTGCTTAGGGACATGGTGTAGTGAGGAACCTGGCAGTGCTGGGTTAGTGGTCAGATTCAATGATTTTAGAGGGCTTTTCCAAACTTAATGACTCTGGGAGAGGAGAGGAGAGGAGAGGAGAGGAGAGGAGAGGAGAGGAGAGGAGAGGAGAGGAGAGGAGAGGAGAGGAGAGGAGAGGAGAGGAGAGGAGAGGAGAGGAGAGGAGAGGAGAGGAGAGGAGAGGAGAGGAGAGGAGAGGAGAGGAGAGGAGAGGAGAGGAGAGGAGAGGAGAGGAGAGGAGAGGAGAGGAGAGGAGAGGGAGAGGAGAGGGAGAGGAGAGGAGAGGAGAGGAGAGGAGAGGAGAGGAGAGGAGAGGAGAGGAGAGGAGAGGAGAGGAGAGGAGAGGAGAGGAGAGGAGAGGGAGAGGAGAGGAGAGGAGAGAGAGAGAGGAGAGGAGAGGAGAGGAGAGGGAGAGGAGAGGAGAGGAGAGGAGAGGAGAGGAGAGGAGAGGAGAGGAGAGGAGAGGAGAGGAGAGGAGAGGATACTTAGAGGTCATCCCCCAGGAGATCTCCAACTGCTACAGCCCCATGTGTGTCCCTGTTGCCTCAGTTGCCACCTCCAGACTCCTGTGACTCCCAATCCTGTTCCCACCACTGCCACCCCACCCTTCCCTCCCTTCCCCTCCCTGTCTCAACCCTTCCCTTTCCAGTCAAGTGAATCCAACTGTTTCCAGCTAGGCTGTGCCACTCCCAGCTCTGGCTCTGGCTGTGCTCATGGAGATGTGGGCTGTGTGTCCCCATGTTCTAGCTGAGGTTTTCACCGGCAGGAGAGGTGACCTGGGGCCTCAGCACTGGACATTCCAGATGGAAAGTGGTTGCCATGGTGGTTGGGAATGACAAGTGCCAAGGAAGCAGCCATGTTCCAGAATGTTCTGTTCCCCAGCAGAGCAACACTCCACTGCTCAGCTTTTGAAAACAAGGTGAGAGCAAGTTTTTATCTGCACCCAGGAGAAATGCATCATAACACGAGGCTCTGTTAACTCTCTGAGAAATAAATGAGTAGGAAATACAATACAGCATTTCCAGGGTGGTTCATTCATTTTTCTTTATTAATTTTTTCTCAGCACAAGAGGAAAAAAGGAGCATATGGGGAATGAGCAGGAGCCATTTCTCAATGCTGTGGCCACCTGAAAAGGGTTTAGCCCCATAATGCCTTCAAGAAACTCATTCACATTTCCCAAATCACATTAGGCAGGTACAGATTGTTTTCATTTTTATGAATCCTTTTTCATCCTTATAAGCTCTATTAAACCAGAATATGCCAAAAATGACAGGGGGCAAAATTGCCTTGAAATACAGGATGAGAACTGCTTCTAAATTGCCTAAATGAAAGTATTTATTTTAAAATAAATTGGGGTTGAATTTAGCAGAAAAGGTTACCCCAAGACTGAAGCTGTACCAGCACAGATTACAAAAATGAAGCCCATTTTACTCTCAGTGTTCGCTGGCAGTTGGAAGAAACTGCACCAAACTCCACCAAACATTGCAGCCACTGGAGGCCCTGAGACACGACAGAGTTTTTGGTGAGTTCCTCATCTAAAGTCATGGACAAGAACCCCTGAGTGCAGCACGTGGATCTGTCCTAGAGAGTCAGTCCATGAGGAGAGGCTGGGGGAGCTGGGAAAGAGCTGAGCCTGGAGCAAAGGAGGCTCAGGGGAACCTTGTGGCTCTGCACAGCTGCTGCCAGGAGGGGACAGCCGGGGGGTCAGGCTGTGCTCCAGGGAACAGGGACAGCAGGAGAGGGAACAGCCTCAGGCTGGGCCAGGGGAGGCTCAGCTTGGCCAGCAGCAGGAATTTCTGCATGGCAAGGGTGCTCAGGCCTTGGCAGGAGCTGCCCAGGGAGGTTTGCAGTGCCCATCCCTGCAGGTGTCCCAGGAAGGCCTGGCTGTGGCACTCAGTGCTCTGGGCTGGGGACAAGGTGCCCATTGGGCACAGCTGGGACTGCATGGGCTGGGAGGGCTTTGCCAGCCTCAGGGATTCTGGGATTTGGGATTCTGATGGAGACAACAGTGTTTGAGAGCACCTTGGCCTCCTGATGGAGAGCAGATCAAAGCAGTGCTGCTGTGGTTCCCTGAGAAAGCTCTGGCTCTGCCAGGCTTTGTTCACCACCCCTTGTGCAGCAAAACCCACCAGGATCAGATGGGAACTCTCACCCCCAGCACCTCTCCCTGAGGGCTCTCAGTGGCTGCTGCTGTGGGAACTGCAAACACATCCCTTTGCCTTCACCTCAACAGTGAAACCACAGTTCATGATAACGAGGACACTGAGGGGGATCCCATCAATCCATACAGATCTCTCCAAGGGGTGCCAGAGGATGGTGCCAGACTCTGTTCAGTAGTGCCAGTGACAGGACTTTCTAGGAATTCCCAGTGTAGAATCAAAGGTATGAAACACCTTTGGCTTGAAAATGAGACTTTCTCCAGCTTGGAATCATCACTGACATTTATAACATACTTATTTTCTTCCTTTGATGTGTTTTCATTTTATTGAATATAATTAATAATTTAAAATATTTTTAAGATTGCTACCAGTAACTCTGGGTCTGAAGTTTTTCCATACCATCTTATATAAGGAGGCTGAGGGGTCTTGACAGAGCACCCAACAGGTCAGAACAGGACCACAGAGGTGGAGGTTCTTCTTCTGAAATGCATTTCTGCATCTGTAATGTCACTCTGGATGGCTGTCCTGTAATTATTTTACTTAGAGAATGATGCTACATCCAAAGTTTCTGGCAAAAATTTTGAAATATGGAAATATGTGGAAACAATTAATTAACTAAATCATCCCAAACCATCCAGCATTTGCTCTGCTCTGCCACTGTTGGAGGTGAGATGAGAACCAAGAGGGGCAATGTTGGAACATCTTTATAAGTTTGCTGAGTCACTTTTCCTTCCTTGGGGAACCTGCCATGTTGGGCTTGGATTTAGATCATTGCAGTCATTTCTCTCTAAGTTTGGTGAGGGCAATCACTCTTGGCAGGAGTTTACAATCAGCTTTTGCCTCATGGCAGCACCTCAGAGTACACGGAGAGGACAGTCCTGTGCCACAGGCTCTGAGTGTACAGGATGAAAGAACAGGATGAGCCGCTGTGAGGACACAGGGGACAGTGGCTGAGCTCAGGTCACCGGGGAGTTCTGTCACTAACATGGATCAAACTCAGAATCCTCCTCTGGATCTGCTTGGTCCTCACCCCGTAGATGATGGGGTTGAGCACAGCAGGCACCAGGATGTAGACGTTGCCCATGATGATGTGCACCAGCGGAGCCAGGTCCTTCCCAAACCTGTGCACCACTGACAGCCCGATCAGCGGCACGTAGAATGCCAGCACCACGCAGATGTGGGCGATGCAGGTGCTGAACACCTTCAGCCTCTCCCTCCAGGCCGCCAGGCGCAGCACGGCCTTGAGGATGAGGATGTAGGAGAGGCAGATGAGCACGGCGTCCAGCCCCATGACCAGCAGGATGGCGGTGAGCCCGTACACCACGCTGGGGGTGGTGTTGGCGCACGCCAGGTTCATCACGTCCTGGTGCAGGCAGAAGGAGTGCGACAGCGCCCGGGAGCCGCAGAAGGGCAGGGGCACGAGGAGCAGTGGCAGAGGCAGGAAGAAGAGCACCCCCCTGGCCATGGCCAGCAGCCCGATCTTGGCCGTGGCGCTGTTGGTGAGGATGGCGGCGTGGCGCAGCGGGTGGCAGATGGCCACGTACCTGTCCACGGCCATGGCCAGCAGCACGGTGGACTCGACGGCCGAGAGCGTGTGGATGAGGAACATCTGCAGCAGGCAGGCGCCGAAGCTGATCTCGCGCGTGTCGAACCAGTAGAAGGAGAGGATGCGCGGCACGGTGGCCGTGGCCAGCGCCAGGTCGATGGCGGCCAGCATGCAGAGGAAGAAGTACATGGGCGCGTGCAGGCTGGGCTCCACGTGCACCACCAGCAGCACCGCGCAGTTCCCCAGCACCGCCAGGATGTAGGCAGAGCACAGCGGGATGGCCATCCAGCACTGGGCAGCCTCCAGCCCCGGGATGCTGGCCAGGATGAAGGACGGACTGAGGTCAGAGCTGTTGGAGAAGGGCATGGCCCGCGGGGCCTGGGGCACTCATGCTATGCCAGGGCACTTCCTGCTGCAAGGGAAACACAAACGGCACTTTAGAACCCTTTCCCATGGATTGGGATCCCACAGGGCCATTCCTGGGATTCTCACAGTTGCCACACTGATACAGAGAGCTCCCCTCCAAGTTTTTTACCCCATTATGGCTCTAAGCAAAAACATATGCAGTGACAAAACGCTGACATTTGAGTTTGAACAGGAATTGCCTGAATTCTCTAAAAAGCAGAACACCATAAAATCAACCTTTTGAATAATAAACCCATCAGCTGAATGTGTTTGCTTTTCTTCTTAAAGGACAAAATTAAAAATAATAACAAAAAACCCAGAGATTTCTAGTGCTTCCTGTAAAACTTCAGTGCTGCTTGATTTTTTCCATATGTGCTGTGGTGCCCTGTCAGAAATGTGCTCAGTGAGGCTGAAGCTGGCTGTGCTGCCTCCCACGGCCCAGCCCTCCCCAGAACAGCACACAGAAAGAGACAGACATAGACATTTCAATCTTTTTTGCAAATACAAATTGGATTTTCATCCTATGAAAAACACGTATGGAAAAATCAGAATATCTGTGGAAAAAAATAATCAGATTATTCGCCTTATTCTCTATCTGTAGATTTTCCAGGAGTGCTGTGAACCAAGCATAATGGCCTGAAGATATATAAAAGCCTTTACTTTAGCTTCCTTTCTATTTTCAGGCACCAAGACAGGGCCTGGCTGTACCTGTGCTGGAATAAACCCACCATCCCTCCTGCCCTGGATGGACAGCACAAGGTCAAGCACATAACCTGAGCTTTCCGGTTGCTCCTTTCATGCCCAATCCATGTAAATCAATGATGCAAAGGGGTTTTAAGGCAAGCTCTGCAGGTTATTAATGGAGTTATTTTATAAGATTGGGTTGTGAAACATGGGGTTTTTATTGCACATCTGTGGTGAAGCCCTAAAATAGCACCAGGCTTTATTCTCCTGATGTGGGGCTTTTCCATCTTGGATGTATAACAAGTAGGACTCACAGTGTAGCTTTTTATACCCGATTTACACACAGCGTGGGAGGACTGTTGCTGTCACTGTGCCCGAAATCTGTTCCAGGGATGACGTTGGCAGCAAAGCACTTGAATTAAGATACAAACGGAATGAACAAGGAGCCTCAGCAATCAGCAGTAGGTACTGAGGCACCTCATCTGGCAGCCCTGATGGAATTACCTGAGTCTTACTGGAAAATCTCTGCCCTCCTGATCATTTCCCTGAGGGAATGGGGTTGTGAGAGAGGCACTGAAACTATCCCTGATGCTTCAGTTAGTCTCTGATTTTCTGGCCCTGATAAATGTCTGCAGGTTTTCAGAAGTGGCTCGGGATTTGGGATTGCTGGTGAGCAGAGCAATCCCAGCAGGCTGTGAGGGCCTGGCTTTCTGTAGAGATGAAACCTGGATCCTTGTCTTTGAAACAGCAGTAAATGCAGATTTATTTTCCTAGCAGGATCCAAGCAGCAGCCACAGCAGTAAATCATGGAATGACAGAATCACTGAAGTTGGAAAGCCAGGATTGCCGAGTCCAACCTTTGACCAATTCCTGCCTTGTCAAAGAACCGTGGAATGGTTTGGGTTGGGAGGAACCTTAAATCCCATCCAGTGCCACCCCAGCCATGGCAGGGACACCTTCCGCTGTCCCAGGCTGCTCCAAACCCCAGTGTCCAGCCTGGCCTTGGACATTGCCAGGGATCCAGGGGCAGCCACAGCTTCTCTGGGAATTCTATCCCAGCCCCTCCCCACCCTCCTAGGGAACAATTCCTTCCCAATATCCCATCCATCCCTGCCCTCTGGCACTGAGAAGTCATTCCCCCTTGTCTTGGCACTCCTGGCCCTTCTTCAAAGTCCCTCTCCAGCTCTCTTGAAGCCCCTTTAGGCACTGGAAGGAGCTCTAAGGTCTCCCCAGAGCCTTCCATCCTCCAGGCTGAACAAACCCAGCTCTCCCATCTTTCTTCTCCTTCGTTCTCCTTCTCTGCGTTCTCCCTCTTTCCTTTTCCATTCCTCTCCTCCCCCCACTTTTCTCTCTCTCTCTCTCATTCTCCCTCCACCCTGCTCTCCAGCTGTGCTGACAGATGTGCTAATAAATCCCCCACAGTTTGCTCTCCAAGTCCCCCACTAACATTTTCTTACTGTGGCAGAGGCTCCTGGGGCTTTTTGTTTCGGAGCTGTTTTGGAGAGCTGCTGCAGCCAGGAAGCACAGACGTCCAGGGATGAACTCTGGAGGTTTTCAAAATGGGAGCAGACTCCAAATCTTCTCAGAATTCCCACTCATCAATTTCAGAATCCTGCGTGAGGATGCTGGAAGCCAGGCATCTCTTCAGAAAAGCTCTTTTCTCCTGGATGTTGTTCCCTTATGTTAATCCTTCCTGCAAGCTCCAGTTTAGATCACAGATATTTGAGCAGAGCTCTCTCCTTCCTGAGGGCCAGTGGGAGTTGCTCTCCAGGCTGAGCTCCTGGGGGCTGCTGGCATTTCACCCTGGGCAAGGGACCCTGGGGACACTCAGTGAGATAATGAGCACAACACAGAGCGAACAGTGGCCTGGGAATCCTCCCCTCAGGAATCTTCCCTGCCCTCTTTCTTGTTTTTTATGGAGCTGTTTGCGCATTATTTTTTTCTCTCCATTCCAGCTACTGCACGGGTGGAGCAGAATGGAAAGACACTGATCAGGGCTGGTGAAGTGCTCAGTGTGAGGCAAAACCAGGCCAGTTCAGGGCTGGGATCCTGTCCTGGTGCCTTTGCTGCTTCATCCTTCCAAGGTGAACACTGACTGTTGCTTCGTATTCTGCACTGTGGTCAAGACTGGCCAAAATGGTTTGAGATTAACAAAAATACAGCTCTGTAATTTGGAGGAATGAAACACTTACAACTGGACATGGCACTCAGTGCTCTGGTCTGAGTGACAAGGTGGGGATCGGTCACAGGTCTGGGAGGGCTTTTCCAGCCCTAGCAGTGCTGTGATTTAATTCTATGATTTTGGGGCATTTTATTTTGTCTGTGGGAGGACATGAGCCAGGAGAACCATGAAACCTCTCTGCCTACCTGGCTGAGACTCAGCCTGCAGCAGAGCAAGGAGACATGCTGTCATCTCCCACCTGGATGGCCCTGCAGATCTCCTCCCATCCCTCTGAGGGGCACAGCCAGCACCAGCAGACCTCAGAAGGTAGCAGCACATGGTCCTGAGTGTCAGGATGTTTAGCCATTCCTACAATATTTTTGAACTTTTGAACCCCCTTTTTTTTTTCCAGCCCCACCAGATCCCCAAGCCCATCCAGACACACACCTGAATCACACAGCCCTGCCCATCTGCAGCACACCCTGAAGATTTTAGGCAACTCCAACCTAATATTTCTGCACCACATGGACAGAAAAAAAGGCTTCATCAAATCTTACAACCTTTCATAACAAATAGATGTATTTTATTGCAGATGCTGCACGTACATGACATTCAATGCAGAACATTGACTGGGACATTAATTAGACTTGGCAAGCTGGTAAGACTCCAAAAGAGAAGCAAAAGCAGCTGTTTCCTGACTGGGGATGGACACGGCACTCCAGACACATGGGTGATGGCTGAGCAGGATTTTCAGCAGGGCTGAGAGTGCTCTGGGCCCCTCAACAGGACCTAATGGGAAATGCTTTGTGCTCAGCCTCTGCACTGAGCTGCACCTTGGGGGATCTTTCCAGATGAACAAAGAATTACTGGGATGGCCAGGGTGGCCCCCAGCTCTTGGCCCACGCCCTGTCCTGTGGGGTTTGCTGCCAGGCCAGCTGTGCTGTGACACACGGTGAGGGGACAATGACCCCGTGCAAGGTCTCTCATGAAGCTTACACCCCATTATCTGCTCTGAGTTTGCCTCACAGGCAATAGAGGCTCCTTGATCGCCCCAGCACGTGACTTGAAAAGAGAAAATCAAGCAGCCCATTTTTCTTTATTCGCCTCCCTCTCACTGGGGCTTCCATCTGGATGCATTGTTAATCTTGGGGGGTCTGCAGGCTGCTGGAAAGGATGAAAGCACCATGCTAGGACATAGCATGGAAGTTCACAGCTCTGGGCTGAGGGACAGCATCCCAGTGGATCTGCAGTTCTTTCCTCTGGCAGTGACCGTCATGGATGAAGCACCAAGAGACCAGTCCACCAGCTCTGACTGGGAAACCAGTGCCAGAGGTCTGACTGAGAACCCAGCCCATCAGCACTTTCTGGCACGACTGGTGGAGGAAACTACCAGTCAGATCCACTCTTCCTGCGCAGGGCCCTGAGCAGAGCCTCCCGGATGTGGGTGGATTTTATGCTGTAGATAACGGGGTTGAGGGCAGGGGGGATGATGAGGTAGGTGTAAGCCACCAAGGTGTTCACGAGGGGAGGAACATCCTTTGCAAAGCGGTGGATCATGGAGAGTCCGATCATGGGGATGAAGAACACGAGGACAGCACAGATGTGGGAGACACAGGTGTTCAGAGCCTTCAGACACTCCTCCTTGGTGGCCAGGCTGACGACAGTTCTGATGATGAGGATGTAGGACAGCACGATGAAGATGAAGTCCATCCCCACCGTGGATAAGAGAATGATCATCCCGTAGAAGACGTTGACCTTTATATCTGCACATGCCAGGTTCATGATGTCGGGATGGAAGCAGAAAGAGTGGGAAAGCTCTGTGTTGCCGCAGTAGGTGAGTCTCTTGAGCAGGAAGGGAATGGGAAGGAGCGAGACCATCCCTCTGAGCACGATGGCCAGGCCTATCTTCAGGACAGTGCTCTTGGTGAGGATGGCGGCGTGTCTCAGGGGGTGGGAGATGGCAATGAAGCGGTCAAAGGCCATGGCCAGCAGCACGGAGGACTCGATGAAGGACAGGATGTGGATGAAGTACATCTGAGCCAGGCAGGCGTCGAAGCCAATCCTGCGCACGTTGAACCAGAAGAGGCCCAGCGTGGTGGGCAGGGTGCAGAGAGCCAAGCCCAGGTCAGTCACTGCCAGCATGGACAGGAAGTAGTACATGGGCTCGTGAAGGCTTTGGGTCCTCTTGATGATGAAGAGGATGACGCAGTTCCCCAGGAGAGCTGTGAGGTAGAGGGCACAGAAGGGGATGGAGATCCAGGGGTGAAGGGATTCTAGGCCCGGGATGCCCATCATGAGGAAAGCTGAAGGCTGGTAGAAGGAGCCATTGAATTCCCACGGGGTGTGTGAGTCATGCTCCATCCCAGCTCAGCTCTCACATGGCCTAGACCTACAACAAACCAACAACACAAACTCCACGTAGTTGGACTCCCCGCTGAAGAGAGGAGCTGCACATCCCTCCACCTCCCCACCAGCCTTGGCAGGGATCCCCGTGCTGTTTGGACAGTGTCACATATGGCTACACTCTTGGTTATCCATTAAATCCCAAAATGAAGGAAAAGGATGGACATTTTTTCTTGGAAAAGAAAAAGAAAAAAAAAAAGAAAGAAAAAATGACTTTAGAATGAAAAGGAAAACATTCCCAGGGAGTGTCACGATTTCACACTTGTCCCAAAATTCCAGAGTTTGAGATGCTCTGTGGAGTGGGCAAATACCTTTTCCATGATCATCCCAACCACGACCAAGCTGCTAAGCCAAGGCTTCTTTTATATGCCAGCTGGAGACCAAAAGGTGTGAAAATTGTGGATATTTAACTGTGACACTTCTTACTTAGGAAATCAACACTGGAAACAAATGCAAAATTTGTTGACACTGGCACAGGCTGCCCAGAGAAGCTGTGGCTGCCCCTGGATCCCTGGAAGTGTCCAAGGCCAGGCTGGAGCAGCCTGGGACAGTGGAAGGTGTCCCTGCCCACGGCAGTTGTTGGAACAGGATGGTCTTTAAGGTGCCTCCCAATCTAAACCAGTCTGGGATTCCAGGATTTACAACAGAACAGCAAATCAGCTACTCAGACCCTCCTGCTCTCAGCTCAGATGTTTCCCAGGGCAAGGCAGGTTTTCAGTGGCTCTCACACCCAAACCCTGCTCATTTCACAACCTCCCTCCCAGGTGGAGGGGAATAAATGAGCAAAGCCCCACAAGGGCACAGGCTCTGCGCGGTGCTTGTGACATTCATTGATCACAGGCAAACACAAGGCAAAGCACAAGAGGTTTCAGAGCCCTGGGGAGGATCCTGGGAAAGTCTCTGGGTCCAAACTGGAGCAGAGGGAGCACATGGGATGTCATGGGTGTTTTACACAGGGATCAAGAGTAGGGGGTGAGTGAGGCCTTGGCAGAGACCTGGTAGTGTCTGCTCCAGTGAGTTCAGCACCTCACTGAGACAGGTCGGGGTGGAGAATGCCCTGGAGTAAGAGATCAATTCAAGAGGCTTGTTCAGCTTGGAGGAGGTTTGCAGGAATCCAGCAGCAGCCTTCCCCTACCTCCAGGGAGGCATCAAGGAAGCGGGACCAGGCTCTTCACAGCAGAGCATGCAAGAAGGATGGAAGGCAACAAGTGTAAGTTGAAACAAGGGGGGTTTAGACTGAATAAAATGGGAACTCTGCCCATCAAGCATCAGAGCAGGTTGCCCAGAGGTGGCACATAAATCCACAGAGGTTTTCAAGACCCAGCTGCAGCGAACAGCCTTGTCTGACCTCCCAGCTGGCCCTGCCTTGAGGCAGATGTTGGACTGGAGATCCTCAGAAGTCTCTCCAACACGAATTATCCAATGAACCTCCAAGCCTTGGCATAATCCAGGTTCCTACATTTCGTGTGACAATGCTGGAGAGGCTGTCAGGGTTCCTGAGCCCCTCAGTGACAGAATGATTTCCTGGGTGGGTGGGGGAAAGCAGCAAATGAGCAAGACAAGAGCTAATTAAAGCAAAGAAGTACTTGTGACTTCAGTCTTCCTGCACCTTCCACAGGATGCGAAACTCAGGGCATGAAGCACCTGGATTATGAGCCAGAGGGTTTGCTGTAACACAGCTCATCTTTGAATAACACACAGTTCTTCCATGACGTATTCATTAGGTTCCTAATACGATTTTCTTCATTAGATTCTCAGCTTGAGAGTCTAATGTGACAATAAATCCTGAAACTTAGCAAGGACAAACATCTTCCTGCTCCAGGGCAAAAGCAGCACGTAACTGATGGGACCTGGGGAAAACCCAAAATCATTTGATTTCCTCCAGGCAGGACAGAGTCATGTTTTGGTATCAGAATCACCTTGACCTGCAGCCCTGCTGTGTCAGATGCTGAAGGGACAATCTCAGCCCTTCCTGGGCAGTGCATGGGGGGGTTGGACATGGGTGGGCAGCTGGTGCATCCTCTGATGGTTCCACAGAGCCTGATGGGACCAAAGGAGACTGCCCACAGGTACCTCTGGTCCTTGCTGCTGGCTCAGAGCTCCCCAGAGGCAAGAGTTGCCCCTTTCTGCCAATGCAACAGCATCTGGAGGTGCTGAGACCCTGGCACAGAATGCCCAGAGAAGCTGTGGCTGCCCCTGGATCCCTGGCAGTGTCCAAGGCCAGGTTGGCCATTGGGGCTTGGAGCAGCCTGGGACAGTGGGAGCTGTCCCTGCCATGGCTGGGGTGGCACTGGATGAGCTTTGAGGTCCTTTGCTGCCCAGACCATTCCACAGTTCTGTGATCTGAGCAGTGAAATCACTCTGCTGACTCCTGCAATTCAGTCACATCTGGGGCCTGTGTTAAAAACCTAGAAAACCCCAAGTGTCTGCAGGCCTCTGTCCCTGAGCTCAGCTTCTGGCAGATATCCAGAACTCTCAAAGACACTGAGATTCCACATTTTCCAGGAATATGGAGGTGGATAAAGAGACTGTTAGAGCACCAAGGAAAGAAGGGACTGGTGAGAACTCCCTGGATCTGTAGGAGATGCTTCACTTATAAGAAAATCTTCCTTCACACCTGACTTTGTCAGACACCAGCAACTCCCACCACACTGTAGAAATTACTCAGACACAGGCTTTATTCACTCTGTTCCCCTCTGAGCTACTCTGGTTTGTTATGTGCCCCAAAATGTTACAGATAAAGATTACACTCCAAGACATTTTCACACCTTCATATTCTATGTGTGTGTCAGGAAATGACATGTATAAATATATACACATATAATGTATGAAATATATAAACAACCAGGCATGCTTGTTCATGTATATGTGCATTTGTATGTAGGTAACATACAGCTCAACTTACAGCACACATGTGTCTGCCACACATGTGTGTGAATCACAGAATCACAACACCAGGTCAGAAAAGATCACCTGGCTGACTATCATGGGATGGCAATTGCACCTTTCTTGTGCAGTCAAGCCCTGAGGAGGAAGCAAACCTCCCGTTCCTGGAGGATGCCAAGGTGAAGACTGATGGCAGCCCTGGGTGGTGTCTGCTGAGGATCCAGCCACACAGAGGATGTCCCTGCTCAGTGCCCAAGGTGTTCCTGCTCCCCACAGCAGCCCAGCCTGCCTGGAGAAGATTGTGGAGCCTTGTGGAGACACGGCGATGTCCTTCCTCCTGCCCCCAAAGCCACCTCCTGCTTGTTGCCTGTCTCTGGCTCTGATGTTCGCCAATGACTCAAAATGCTTTAAGGGCTCTTGTCAGCCAGGGCAGGAGCAGGGCCTGGGGCTGGGGCCGAATGAGACTCGGAAAACTGCTTCTTTCCAAAAAGGAGACATTGCTATTTTCACAGTGGCATCGCTGCCAACTCAAGCGACCAAGTAAGGGCTCAGCGAAGGGAGCAGAGTCAGCAGAGGGACCCTGGGGACACAGCACCCTGACAGCCCAGCTGCCTGGTGACTTTGGCCAGGACAGGGACAGGCTATTCCCACAGCCTGGGAGAGCAGCTGGATGTCACACAGAGGCACAGCTCATCGACAGCACCACGGTGGCTCCAACTGCCCCAGCAGCACCTGAAATCCCAACTGCTCCCTCCGGCACATCCCAGCCATAGCCACTACAGAGCCACAGGGACCTCCCGCCCTGTCCCTGTCCCTGTCCCTGTCCCTGTCCCTGTCCCTGTCCCTGTCCCTGTCCCTGTCCCTGTCCCACCAAAGGTGTGCGGGGAGCAGTGCAGGGAGCTGACTGCACTTACCGAGGGGTGCTGGGGGCTCAGCCCTGCCGAGGAGCAGAGGGAGATCCTGTGTCCGTGTCTGTCCGTGTCTGTCCGTGTCTGTCCGTGTCCGTGTCCTTGTCCAGCTCTTATAAGGCTGACCCTGCCCAATCACCCGGGATTGGGAGCCTCAGCTCCCGTGCGCAAACAGCGGGAGGAGTGTGCACTAAATGAGCGTTTCCATTTATGCTGCTCTCCCAGCAGGCAGGATTTTCTCCTGATAGTTTATTGGTGACATGTTTATGGGTCCCAGTGATTTATGGCTGGCAGTGCTGCAGCCACAATGCTGGCAATAGACATAATTTTTATTGGGAGGATAAATCTGTAGTGGAAATAATAATAAATTTTGCAGGAGGAGTGTTTGCAGCATCGCTCCAAGGGAATGACAGAAGGGAAGTCCTGGCTGTCTCCCTCTGACCGGTGAGACCACAAATGTTTAATTTTTTAATGTTTAAAATCATAATATATTGCACAATAAAAACAAACTGATATAACAAAGGCAAACACAGCCCCAGGAGTGGGTGTGCTCTCGGGTGGCCCAGGAGCCAACTATGTCAAGATGGCTTGTGGCAATAAATTTATCTTTGCCCCCTCAGCTGTGGGGTGGAAACTGAATTTAACCACTATTTCTGTGCCTGAACCAGGCCAGGGAGAGCAAATAGGTTTGTCTCATGTGAGATGTCTGTAGAAAATGCAGCTTCTGACCCTAAGAGATACTTCTGCTGTTATTAACCTGTCTGTGCTGGGGCACTGCCTTCCATAGGCACCAGGAAATTCCCAGAATCCCAGGATCACTGTGGTTGGAAGAGCTGTACAAAACCACCAAGTCCAAGCTGTGCCTGACCCCTATCTTGTCACCCTGACCAAAACACTGAGTGCCACATCCAGGTGTTCCTTGGACACCTCCAGGGATGGCATCTTGTAAAAGTTTTCAAATGGGAGGACAGGACAAGAGGGAACAGCCTCAGGCTGGGCCAGGGGAGGCTCAGCTTGGCCAGCAGCAGGAATTTCTGCATGGCAAGGGTGCTCAGGCCTTGGCAGGAGCTGCCCAGGGAGGTTTGCAGTGCCCATCCCTGCAGGTGTCCCAGGAAGGCCTGGCTGTGGCACTCAGTGCCCTGGGCTGGGGACAAGGTGCCCATTGGGCACAGCTGGGACTGCATGGGCTGGGAGGGCTTTGCCAGCCTCTGGGATCCTGGGATTCTGTGATTCCATGACCAAGCCTCCACCCCTTTCCCCTCCTTCCTCACCATCCCTTCCCACACTCCTCTCAGCACTGACCCCTGAACTCTGCCCTGCAGGGTCAGTTTATTAGAACTGGCTCAGCCCCAAATCATCAAGACTTCCAGCAAAGACTGCTGGGTGCCAAGGGGTGGCTGTGCCCACTGCCAGCTGGGCTCCTGGGAAAGCTCTGGTTGTTTTCTTAAAGATGGGAAAACAGATGAAAGCTCCTCACACCCCTCCCCACACACAGAAATACCCACGTGTCTGGGAAAGGGAATTAAGCAGAAAGCCGGCAAGAGTGGCTTGGTGGGAGCACAGTACAGATACATCCCTGTGGGAAGCTTGGTGTGGGCAACTCTTAGGGCACCAAGTCAGAGGAATTGTAAGATTTGGAGCATATCTGGTAAAATGAAATAACCTCACACTGTGTAATAGGTGTGTGGGTGATTCAAGCAAGCTGTGGCTGCCCCATCCCTGGCAGGGTTCCAGGCCAGGTTGGAGCAACCTGCTCCAGTGGAAAGTGTTCTTGCCCAGGGCAGGGGGTGACACAGGATGGGCTTTAAAGTTCCTCCCCACCCAAACCAGTCTGAAAATCTAGTCTGTCGCTGTTGAGCGGCTAGCTGAGGAATGACCCAAGTTCTCAGACAAGGAAAGAGAGGAGAAGAGAACTTTATTGTTTTGAATTCCATATATATAGAGTTTACAGAGGTGCACCCAGATTGGTCAGCCCGAGACCTGCCCCTAGGCCCAATTGGCCAAGCCTGAACTGACCCAATCCGGAGAAGTTGTTTGCAAAACATCCAAACTTTATCTTGTTTATGAAATATAGCAAAATGTTCCCACGGGAAGGACCTGTGCTAGCCACACTATTCTATCGAGTAAACGACAGGATCCTCCATCTTGCCATCCTGCCTCCAAGAGTGGCTATTAATGGTCATTCAGGAAGGTAATTTTCAGTTTATCATTCCCTCGGCACGTCTCAGCATCTGGCCATCATTTCAGAGGTTTCCTAAGCAGGAGGCAGCACCTCAGCCATGGTGTTTCATAGAAAACAAAGAATCTCTCACCTATGGACTTGTCTACCATTTTACATATATTTTGGGATCCCACAAGCTCCAGCAGTGTTGAGTTCCATAATTCTTCTATAAGCTCATCTTAAAAAGTACTTTTTTACTTGTTTAAATCATAGAAAGGTTTGGGCTGGTGGGGACCTCAAATACCTATTTATAAATATTCTTAAATATATCTTTAATATGCCTGACATTTTCAGGGTGTGTTCTCCCCTTCCTGGTTCACGCAGTTTGAGTAAAGCTGAATAATGATTCCATATAGATCATCTCCTCCCCATTTGTTATCTTACAGACCTTTCCTGTATTGCTTTATTGTCTCTGCTCAGGGCTGAAAATTCCTTTTCTGACAGTCTCCATTTAGGCTGGGTGACAAGATGGGCATCGGGCACAGCTTGGACTCGATGGTCTGGGTGGGCTTTTCCAGCCTCAGGGATTCTGGGATTCTCTGATTCATCATCTTATGAACAACAGGGTGACTTCAACACAGCCCATGGAAGAAATTACAGAGGAAGATGCTCCCACTCCAGTCCAGGCTCCTTCTTTACACCTGCACAGCTGCAGCTCACACAGAGGTGAGGGCACTGGGGCTGTTCCAGGACAGAAATGGTGGTTGTAATTGAAGTAACCACAAAACCCCAAGTAAAGCCAAGGGGAATCAGCCAATTTCCTGTGCTGCCATGAGTGACACACACAAGCCCTGCAGCCCCCACACCCCATCCTGCCAAAGTGAATGAGCTCTTCAGGGGCAAACATTGACACAATTAATGCCTGACTTGGTCCATCAGGGAAATAACCCAACGAGGAGTTCAGAGAATGCAGAGGGCACTGGGAGTGAGGCTGCACAGGCAGCAGACTCTGCTTTTGGTGCGCAGGATGGAAAATCAAACAGTCCCAGAGACATCTGCAAACATCAGGTTTTGCTTGTCAGTATTGAGCAGAGCTGGCAGAGAGGTTCAGAGGCACAGCCTGTGTGTCATTGCTGAAATACAAACCCGGAACAGACGTGTCCAGCATGTCCCAGACCTCCACCAGGCTGCAAACGAAAGAGATCTAAAGCTCTTAGAGAGTGTCCAAAGGAGGGACACGAGGATGGGGAAGGGCCTGGAGGGGCCACACGAGGTCACTTGGTCAGTTCAGCCTGCAGGAGCCTGAGGGCAGAGCTCCCCGGGGGCTGCAGCTCCTCCCGAGGGACAGCGCAGGGACAGCTCTGAGCTCTGCTCTGGGACAGGGACAGAGCCAGGGAGGGCTGGAGCTGGGCCAGGGCAGCTCAGGCTGGATATTGGGAAAGGTTGTTCCCCCAGAGGGTGCTGGCACTGCCAGGCTCCCCAGGGAATGGGCACAGCCTGAGGCTGCCAGAGCTCCAGGAGCCTTTGGACAGCACTGCCAGGAATGCCCATGCTGGCATTGTTGGGGGCCTGGGCAGAGACAGGGCTTGGACTGGATGGTCCTGTGGGTCCTTTCCATTCAGGATATTCTGTAATTCTGTGATTCTAAATAACAACAGGGATGCAATAAATTTACCCTGCTGGGGAAGGAATGTCAGTCAAAGCAGTGACACTCCCTGCTGTTGGGTGGCCCCAAGGAGAGCAGTGCCCAATGCCCAGACTCAGCACCACGTGTGGTGACTCTTGGACAAACATCATTCCTCACAATCATGGTTGGAACCTTCTCGAGCTCTTCATTCCCAGCACAGCTCTGCCAGGAGCTCTCCACAGCATTACCTGTGGAGAGGCCACTGCTCTGCCAAAGCAACAAAAAGGTGCCACTGAAAAGCCCACTTTGATTTCTGGTTCATTCCTGGGTGCCCAGAATGGGTCAGATGGATCCCAGTGCTTGGGATGGGGACAGCTGTGGTCTGCTCTGCAGGAGGATTTCCTTCCTGAAAAGAATTAATTTAAGGGTTTCTAGGTTGCCTGGCCACATCTGGATCAAGGAAACAAGGTCAAGGTGCATGAGTGGTGCAGGAATTTCATATTTGCCTTCTCCCCATTTCACAAGGTTTAAAGAGACCAAAATTCCAGAGTATAGAATCAACAAATTCCAGACTGGTTTGGGCTGGGAAGGACCTTAAAGCTCACCCTGTTCTACCTCCTGCAAGGGGCAGGGACACTTTCCACTATCCCAGCTTGCTCCAAGGCCTGTCCAACCTGGCCTTGGACACTGCCAGGGATATAATTCTGAAAAGACTCTGTGTTTTGATCTCCTCAGCTAATCTTATGTTCTGCAGTTTGAAGTAGCTTCATTCTAATAAGGCCAAATGTGTCCATTCTCCTTTATCACTGCTATAATGGGATTTTTGGAAAATATTGTAGCAGGCATCTCAGTAATAGCGCAAGGCAATGAGGGCAAAGCTGTGAGGAGAGCCAGTAACAACATTATGCTGCAATTCTGCAGTGATTGCTTCAAAATAAATCACTGGGATGTCATCAAACTGGTCAAAATGCAATCTGGCAAAACATTATCAGATCATTCTGCTTCCAGAAGGGACGGGAGAAGGATCCAGGGGAATTTATAACTGATCTATGAGCAATTGAGAGGTTGAGTGAACTCAGAACGTTGTGCTGCTCAGGGATAGAGGGGTTTGTGTTGGTATCACAGACCAGCTGTGTCTCCCAGGGGAGACCTTCTGGCTCTGTCCCCAGGGAACAGGGACAGGACAAGGGGAAATGGCCTCAGGCTGTGCCAGGGGAGAGTCAGGTTGGATATTGGGCAAATTTCTTCATGGAAAGAGTTGTCCAGCCCTGGCACATCTGCCCAGGGCAAAAGCTGAGGGTTTTTTTCTGCATGGCCTATAGAGCTATAAAAATTTCCTGTGGTCTCACCCACCAGGGGAAACCTAAAATGACGCATTTGGGATCTGGGATGTGCATTTGGGGTTAGGATTTGGTTTGAAGTTTCCTTGTTTGAACTGATGAGCCCCACAGCTCCATGGACCACATCAAGTCACCACCTCCTGCCATGGGAGCTTGGACTCCACAGGTAGCCCCAAATTTGGAACACTCAGTGCAGATCTGGGGAAGCTCAGAAGCTGCATTTTTGGAGTTTTCTCTCATAATTTGAAAAGCCCTATATCCCTTTATAGTGTCCTACATTGTGTACTTAAAACATCCAGTTCATTCTGGCCTCACCCATGACCTGCTGCATTCTCAGGACTGAGATTAACATATGGAATCTGTTTGCCCAGAGCCGAGGGCTGCTCTGTCTGGTGATGCAGAGGCATAAACAGAGGATTTTGTGTTCTTAAACTGGGTTAGGACATTAGTCTGTGTCCAATTCCCAAGACAGGAAAAGCTTTTCCAATGAACGCGTGACCCCCAGCGAGGGTCACCCCATTCCTCTTGGTTCACAAGAAAATTCCCTGGACTTTCACAGGATGCTGAAATCCCAAGATGCAGAAGCAGAGGAGCTCGGTGGCTGCTCCTAAAAACAATAAAAAGGAAAAATATTTCACTGGAATGCATTGGAGTATCCCAGATCCAACCCCTTTTTAGAGCTGGTCCCTTTAACTTGTTTAACTCCTTAGGACCCATTTTACATGTTTCGCACAGCAGATGAAGTTTTATTGGTAAGAAAGTTGTGCTGCTGCTGCAGAGACACTTCTCCCTTCCTGGGAAGAAAAACTCTTTCATGTCCATTAACACAAACCCATCTGAATCCCTGGTGGGGCTGTGTGTGGAATCCTGCTGTTCACTGTTTGGAATCCAAAAGAATGTCGGATATGGGACTAAAATGTGAGATTGGTACAAAACACAAATGTTGATCAGAATAAGAATTAGGTGAGGTGGTGTTGTTTATTCATCATCATATTCAAAAGGTTTGGGTTGAAAAAGACCTTAAAGCCCATCCAGTGCCACCCCTGCCATGGCAGGGACACCTTCCACTGTCCCAGGCTGATCCAAGCCCCAATGTCCAACCTGGCCTTGGACACTGCCAGGGATCCAGGGGCAGCCACAGCTTCTCTGGGAATTCCATCCCAGGGCCTCCCCACCCTCCCAGGGAACAATTCCTTCCCAATATCCCATCTCTCCCTGCCCTCTGGCACTGGGAAGCCATTCCCTGTGTCTGTCCCTCCAGCCCTGGTCCCCAGTCCCTCTCCAGCTCTCCTGGAGCTCCTTTATGCCCTGGCAGGAGCTCTGAGCTCTCCCTGGACCTTTTCTTCTCCAGGTGACCATTCCCAGCTCTCCCAGCCTGGCTCCAGAGCAGAAGTTTCACATCCTTTGAGCATCCCTAGAGCTCCTGAGCTAACCTGTGTGTGCAGTGCTGGTGTGAAGGGCATGCTGACAGCTCACACTGTTTGCTGGCAAAATGGAATTTTGGGATGGCAAATACAATGAGCAGGTCCAGGGCTGAGGAAATGCAGGTGGGGAAAGGCAGTGACAGCTGGAAAGCACTTGTAGAAAACTTGGTCTGTCCATTATTGCTTTGGGCGCTGCTGTGGAAAGTTAAACAGAGCAAAGCAAACAGCGAATGTTGGGAAGACGCGTGGTGCTGTCAATGATTAAATAAAGGCAGCAAATTGCTGTGAGTCAGGAACAGCTGGAGAACAGCCAGGCTTGGGGGGAAGCTGTCAGGAGAACCCCGAGGGAGCACAGGGCAAGACCTGTGCCCTGAGTCATCCCACAGCAAGGGCAGCTGGGCAAGGCAGGGGGCTCTGCTCCTCTTCTCTGCTCTCATGAGACCACCTGGAGTGTGTCCAGCTCTTGGGCCTCCACAGGGACGTGGAGCTGCTGGAGAGAGTCCAGAAGAGGCACCAGAGATGTTCCAAGGGCTGGAGCTCCTCTGCTCTGGAGCTGGGAGAGCTGGGAATGTTCATGTGAAGAAGAGAAAACCCAGGGAGAGCTCAGAGCTCCTGCCAAGGCCTAAAGGAGCTCCAAGAGAGCTGGAGAGGGACTGGGGACCAGGGCTGGAGGGACAGACACAGGGAATGGCTTCCCAGTGCCAGAGGGCAGGGAGAGATGGGATATTGGGAAGGAATTCCTGGCTGTGTGTTGAAGAATGGTTAATAGAGAAGGGACATACCGACTTGGATAAGCTGTTTCTAAAACAATAGTCTTATTTAGTTAAGTGCCAACCCTGTGTCCAATCAGAAATTAGGGCACAGTGACCCTGCTGCAACATTAAGATAAGGGTACCGATAGAGATGTGCAAGAACCAATAAGATCATAGAAAACTAGACAAAGTTAGTATGTATCCATACATAAGGCATATAGCCAGATTTAGGGCGTTGAAGCAAATAGCCAATAATAATATGCGGTTACAGAATATGCATTATCTAATTAACCACACTATAAGTATGTATGCTGAAACTCAATAAACTGAAGCTTGTTGTACATTCATATTGGACGTGTTCGAGCTTCCTTTTCCCCAAGTCTGCCGCAGCTGTGAGGGTGGGAAGGCCCTGGCCCAGGGTGCCCAGAGAAGCTGTGGCTGCCCCTGGATCCCTGGAGGTGTCCAAAGTCAGGTTGGTTGGGGCTTGGAGCAACCTGGGACAGTGGAAGGTGTCCCTGGTCACAGTAGGAGTGGGACTGGATGGGCTTCAATGTCCCTCTCGACCCAAAGCAGTCTGGGATTCTGTGGTTTCCCTTTCTCTTCCTCCTCCTTGTCCATTCAGCTGCTCAGATGAGGAGCAGGGTGTGCTGAGATATCCCAGAGGAGGAGATCCTCAGCCCAAGGGAAGACTCAAGGCACTGGAGACTTTCTGCTGTGGAGGTAGAAAAGAGGAAAGGGCCTGGCAGGACCCTGCAGACAGGACAAAGTCACAGGGATTTTCCTTGCAGGGAGGATTATTCTACACAATTCCAGGTGTGGTTAATCAGGAGGAATTGTCTTGGGATAGGGTGGAGGCCCCTCAGTGACCACTGGATGCTCTGAGAGGGGCAGCTCAGCAGCCCAGGGATGGGATTCTCACTTCTGCATCTTGAGTGTGCCTAAGGGCCATGCACAGCCAGCCCCTCGTGTCACAGGACACCTTTGGGTGGCACTGCACACCCAGGGCACCCTGGAGCTCTGCTCAGAGCAGCCTGGCCTCATCACCTGGGCATTTGGAGAGATTTTCCTGATGTTCCCAGAAGGGTTCAAGAAGACCACAATCAGATTTCTGGGTTTGTGTCCCAGGTGACTCTGATTTCTGGGTTTGTGTCCAAAGGCCACCAGTTCCTGTCTCCATAGCTGCCAAGATGTGACTCACATCAGTTGTACAATGAACGCTGAGTCTCACATGGTCGAGACACAACTCTGGGAACTGACAGTTTCATGTCCTGGACTGAACAGGGATATTGAAAATAAAAACACAAGCCTGGTAACACTGTCTGTATTTCTGCAGAGACCAGCTCCCCTCTTAGCAGTGAATTCCAGTGAAAACATGGTCCCAGCAGCCTTGTCTCCCCCACATGCAGGGAGGGCAGCTTTGCCACAAGGCCACAGCAGCTCTGCCCTCTCAGAGAGAGGAGGAACCCCAAAATGGGAGAGGGATAATGTGGATTGCCATAAGCCATCATTCCACGGGGAGGAGCAGAGATGTGCTGCACAGAGGTGACATGGATGGGAAGGAGCACGAGGCATTTTCCCCAGGGGAGGATATTGCCCACGAGCAAACAGTCTGGAGAGGAACAGCAGGAGACTGGCATTAGGAAATTGTGCTCTCTGGGACTGCAGTCTGGAGAGGAACAGGAGCAGACTGGCATTAGGAAATTGTGCTCTCTGGGACTGCAGTCTGGAGAGGAACAGGAGCAGACTGGCTTTGGGGCATCTGGGATCAGGCCTGCTGCTGACTCCCTCTCTGGCAGAGCAGGAGGAGGATCCGCCTGCGGATCTGCTTTGTTTTCCAGCTGTACACCAGGGGATTCAGGAGAGGGGGGACCAGGAGATAGACATCAGCCAGGAGCGTGGGGGTGAGGGGGGGCAGGTGCTGCCCAAACCTGTGGATGACGGAAAGGCCGATGAGGGGGATGTAGAAGATCAGGATGGCGCAGAGGTGGGAGATGCAGGTGCTGAAGGCTTTGGCTCGCGCCTCTGCGGGGACGGTGGCCACGATGGCCCTGATGATGAGCACGTAGGACAGCAGGATGGCCAGCGAGTCCAGGCCCGTGGTGAGGAGCACGGCGCTCAGCCCGTACCAGCTGCTGGGCCGGGTGTCCCCACACGCCAGCCTCAGCATGTCCTGGTGCAGGCAGAAGGAGTGGGACAGCACGTGGGACCTGCAGAAAGGCATCCTCGCCATGAGGACGGTGACAGGCAGCACGAGCAGGACGCCCCGCAGGACGATGAGCACCCCTGCCCTGACCACCAGAGCACTGCTCAGCACCGAGCCGTAGCGCAGCGGGTGGCAGATGGCCACAAAGCGGTCGAGGGCCATGGCCACCAGGACCCCAGACTCGATGGCCGAGAGGGCGTGGATGAAGTACATCTGGGCGAGGCAGGCCCAGAATGGGAGCGAGGTGGCCGGGAGGCAGAAGGTGGCCAGCACGGTGGGCAGGGTGCACAGGGACAGCCCCAGGTCTGCCAGCGCCAGCAGGGACAGGAAATGGTACATGGGGCTGTGCAGGACGTGCTCTGCCCTGATGGTGCAGAACAGGCAGCAGTTCCCCAGCAGCATGAGCAGGTACAGGCAGCCCAGGGGCAGTGCCACCCACCAGCCGCTCGCTGGCACCCCGGGAATGCCGGTGAGCGTGAAGGTCAGGGGACTTCCAGTCCTGTTGGAGGAGGACATCTCACTGCTCCAATGGTCCAAGGGTCTGGAATTTGAAGTGTCTTGGAATAAAAACCCTTGTCGACTTTGCTGTTGTTACACATTATGTAGACAGTTTTTTACTGAATTGGGTTCTGTGAATCTTGCCATTGTACCAGAATCACCAGAAAATTTTGAGATACATGGATATGTATGAGATATGACACATCCCAGTTGTGACAGTGTGGGGAGGACAGGCTGCTGGGAGCCAAAAAACCCTGAGCAGCTGCACTCATTCAAGACTGTCCCATCAATCAGATATGAGAAAGATATTAGATACTTTCTTCCTTATTTCTAAATAAATACTAGGAAGGGCTTCTTCCCTATGAGGGTGGGGAGGCCCAGGGAGCCCAGAGAAGCTGTGGCTGCCCCTGGATCCCTGGCAGTGTCCAAGGCCAGGTTGGACACTGGGGCTTGGAGCAGCCTGGGACAGTGGAAGGTGTCCCTGCCATGGCAGGGGTGGCACTGGATGAGCTTTAAGGTCCCTTCCAGCCCAAACTGGGATTCCATGACTCAGTGATCAACGAAGGAAAAGCCACAGTGGACCACCAGGATCACCATCATCAGGGCTGTGCACAGCAGCAGAAATGAGGGACAGCAGTGGCACACTGAGGTATCTTCCCCCATTGCAGTCCCCTTTAAACACACACATTTTCAGGAGATTTGGTGCTCAGCCCTTTGGGAGGTGCCCCAAAGCTCCTCAGCAGCACAGACAAACAGGCTGGGTGTTCCTGCCTGGGGTAGGAGGAGAGGAGGGATGGAGCCCTGGAGATCACCCTGGGAATGGGGCTGGCTGCTCCCCGTGGAGCACACAGAGCAGCCTTGGCCATGCTGATTCCTGCAGGGATGAGGCACCCAGCAGGAGAGGGAAGGGAGGATAGAGGGAACAGGAAATGAAGGCAGGGAACTGTCAGTGTTTCTGCTGAACCAAATGTCGTGGGACTACAAAAGAAAACATCTCCCTCAGAGATGAGAGCAGCCCTGTTGCCTGTGAGTCTGAACTGATTCCTTCCCCTTTGGTTTCAGTTTGGCAAAGTGGGTGATGTTTTCGGGAGTTTTATCAGAGAGACCTGCGGGTCAATTTTCCAAAGCCATTTCTGCTTCTTAGATCCAACAAGATTAAATGGAAAGGAAGAAATTCAGAGGCTCAAATGAGGCAGAAAACCCGAATCACAGAATGACTGAGGCTGGCAAAGCCCTCCCAGCCCATGCAGTCCCAGCTGTGCCCAATGGGCACCTTGTCCCCAGCCCAGAGCACTGAGTGCCACAGCCAGGCCTTCCTGGGACACCTGCAGGGATGGGCACTGCAAACCTCCCTGGGCAGCTCCTGCCAAGGCCTGAGCACCCTTGCCATGCAGAAATTCCTGCTGCTGGCCAAGCTGAGCCTCCCAACGCACAGCTTAAAGCCATTTCCATTTGTCCTGTCCCTTGTTCCCTGGGAAGGTTGCCCCTGAGCCTCCTTTGCTCCAGGCTCAGCTCTTTCCCAGCTCCCTCAGCCCCTCCTGGTGCTCCAGCCCCTTCCCAGCTCTGTTCCCTTCCCTGGACACTGCCCAGCTCCTCAATGTCTCTCTTTCCCTGAGGGGCACTGAAGTTGAAATGATGTCTCATCTGCTCTGGGGCTGTTAGAAAACTCACCAGCAGATTCCAGGTGTCTTTCTAAGGATCCTGGAAGTTTCCTGCTCTGCTGACAGCCTCACAGCCCCGAGCAGGAGGCAGGAGCTGCAGTGCTCAGCAACAGGAGGTGCAGGCAGGGGGGATTTCCAGAGCAATAGTCCAAGCAGGCTCTCTGCAAACATAGGTACATTTAGTGCCTGTTAAAAACTCCAGATTAGCAGCTGATGGTGGCAGCAGCTCAGCTCAGCCCTCACCATGGCTGGCCAGGGAAAAGGTGTGGGTCTCTGATCACCTGGAAATTAACACTTTTTGCATAACTGAGGAGCACAGATTGATTAAAATTTGTCTGACTCCTCACAGAATCCCAGACTGGTTTGGGATGCAAGAGACCTTAAATCCCATCCAGTGCCACCCCTGCCATGGCAGGGACACCTTCCACTGTTCCAGGCTGCTCCAACCTGGCCTTGGACGCTGCCAGGGATCCAGGGGCAGCCAACAACTATTCCTGAACCACTTGAGAGAATGAGGGGAATTTGTAATTATTGACCAAGATGGATTTTAGGGTGCCTTTTCATCATCAGAGTCAGCACATGACTAGGGCAGTAGTGTTAGGTTAGAAGGGACCATAAAGATCACTCAGTTGAAGCCCCCTGCCCCAAGCCTACCTGTAGATATAACGTCCAAAGGAATATTTAGCACAGCAATTTGCTCTCAGCACTTTTCCTTACACACTGTTTGTTGCTTCTGCCAGAGACATCTGTAAATTCTGCTTTGAATCAAGCCCTCACAGAAATTGCCCTTTCAGAGGAACAACATCCCTGTTTCCTTCCCGCAGCCCAGCTGTACTTACCCAGGTGACAGCAGAGGACACAGGGAGGGGACCAGGGCCAGCCCTGGCTGCTCACACTGCTCGGAGGGCTGGGAAGCTGCATTTAACCAACCTCAAACCCCACGGGGCTCCCCAGGGACTCACAGCTCATGTCTTTGTCCTTCGGGGTGTGTGAGCTCCACAGGAATACCTGCACGCTCCTCCTTGTCTCTCTGAAAAAACAGCACAGTGCAAAAATGGGCGGGGAGGGAGATTTGGGGCAGTGGATGGGAGAGAAAATAGCAAAAATGGTGTACTCAGAAAATTCCCGAGTTTTCACTCTATTCTGTGAAAATTTTGCACTCTGGAAAGTCAAGCAATACAGCCCTGGTGCCTTCCTCCCCTGGCTGCCCCTGCACAGCTCCCTGATTAATACCAATGTAGATTTTATATCTGCATATTTGCAGGTGAGTGTATATCAGGCTGGGCCAGGGGAGGCTCAGCTTGGCCAGCAGCAGGAATTTCTGCATGGCAAGGGTGCTCAGGCCTTGGCAGCAGCTGCCCAGGGAGGTTTGCAGTGCCCATCCCTGCAGGTGTCCCAGGAAGGCCTGGCTGTGGCACTCAGTGCTCTGGGCTGGGGACAAGGTGGCCATTGGGCACAGCTGGGACTGCACGGGCTGGGAGGGCTTTGCCAGCCTCAGGACTCCAGAATCTGGGATTCTGCACAGGTTTGGGACCTGGCTCCACTGATCCACATCACCACGGGCAACATCTCCATCCTTGTGCCCACTGTGCTCACCCCATCATCTACGGGGTGAGGACCAAGCAGATCCAGAGGAAGATCCTAATTTCAATTAAAATTTTCATGGCAGAATTCCCCACCAGCTCTTGCCCCCATTGGGAAGGTTTAGGGATGGGAATAAGCTCCTCAGCTGCCCCCAGGCTGGCTCTGGGCACAAAGAACTGTAATTCCTGGCTGCTCGCTGCAGAGCAAACCCACACTGAGAACAAACACTGAGGCTGCAGTCAAAGGCTGCACCAGCCCAGCAGCTGATGGTTTATGGGAGCAACCAAAGCCTGTCAGGAGTCAATGCTTAGCTGGACATGTTCCTTTCCATCCCAGTGCATCCCTGAGCGACACACAGACAGAGAGAGAGACAAACAGCACAAAATATTCATCTGCTATTAACCATTGTGTCATCTTTTTCTTGCATTCAGTCACTGCCTATAATTTAGAAAATTATTTTTGGAGGAAGCAAATCAATAACACTTTGTGGAAGCAGAAAGTTCTAGCACAAACCCAATTAAGAGCTTCACTTCCTGAATTTATTACTGAATTAGGAACAAATTAACTCATTATCCACACAGCAAAATCATATTTGCAAACAGCAGCCCGAGATGTTTGTGGGGAGGTGTTTTGGGGTGGGTTTTGGCAGTGGAGGGGGTGCTGGGTGCCTGGGAGGGAGCTCTGGGCTGTTCTGTGCCAGGCACAGGTTGTTCCACATGGATTAATTACAGACCCATCACAGAATCATGGAATCATGGAATCATGGAATCACGGAACCACAGAATGGTTTGGGCTGGAGAGGACCTTAAAGTTCATCTCATTCCAACCCCTGCCATGGCAGGGACACATTTCACTATCCCAGGTTGCTCCAAGCCCCATCCAGCCTGGCCTTGGACACTGCCAGGGAGGGGGAATTGTGGTGCCTTTGTGAAAACATATTTATAAAGGGTGGAAAACACCAAACTGAGCAGGTTCTGCACCCCTGAAGGACCCCCACCTGAGCAGGTACACCCCCAAAGGAATGAATCCACACTGAATCTCACAGTCCAGTTTATTACTTCATCTGTCAGCATCTCAAAGTTCTCCTGTGATTCCTCATCTCCACTACTCTGGATATAGGGAGGGTCATAAAAAGCTTCAAAACAACCCAATTCCATCCTTTCCTGTTTGTGCAAAGCTCAGTTCCTGCTCAACTAAATTGGGAACCTCCCACAGGTGTAAAAAATGACTATTTATATTATTTATTTATATATCATGTATATATTTAACTGTGATATTTATATTTTTTCCTTCTCCTTGGCCGTGGGCTCTGTGCTGGAGAAAGAGCTGCTGAGGACTCCTTGGGGGAAGCAAACAGAGACCCCACAAGACCCTGTGACCCTCAGGGCAGCATGGGCCACCTGGGTGTGGTGATTTCTTACCTGCTGGGCTGGGGTGGCAACTGCTGGATCAGAGATTCAACAGTAAAATAGGCCAGATTTGCTCTTGTGCCTCATGAGGAACCAGCTTTTGTATCAGTACAGATTTATAAATATTCCAGCTCTGCACTGAAACACATTTCTTGTTCTAAGACTTGGGGGAAATAAAGGAAGTAGATACATTAAATCAGTGGAAATGTTGTGGATTTCATTATCTTCAGCATCTCTCAGTGCTGCTGATTTGTATTTGATCTGTGAATCAGCTCTGCAGCAGCCCCACACATCAATAACTAATTCAGGCAACAGAAATTATGTCTAAGTCATAGGAGGACAAACACAACTGAAAAGACAGATAAAAAAATCAGTGCTCTCATGTTTGTGCTCTTCCCCATGAACTGAGGGCTGTTCCCCCTCAGAATCCCAGGATCCCCGAGGCTGGAAAAGCCCTCCCAGCCCAGGGGCCATCAGCCTCTTGCCCACCCAGACACACCTGGACTCCTGTCCAGTCACTGTCCCCAGCACACCCAGCATCTTTCCCAGCTTTCCAGCCACTCTTCCCCCAGCCTGGAGCACTGCAGGGGTTGTGGTGACCCCAGGGCAGGATGTGGCACTTTGCCTTGCTGAGCCCTGAGGCTCCCAATGCACTCGGGGGTGGAGAAAGGGGACAGTGCTCAGTTTCCCAATTCTGCATGGGCTGGCCCTGGGATTGAGCACTTTCAGGCTGCCCAGCAGTTTTTGCTCACTGTAACTGTGATTGGCTGAAATGTCACTGTTTTTACCTCAAATGTACTTTAAATGCTCAATTCATTGACTTGGAAAGAGATGGTACACATTTAAAAGGGATCACATACTGCTGCAGGACTGATGTGTTGGGGTGTATTTTTGTGGCTCATCATGAGCTGCAATTTGCATGTTCAGATCACAGAATTCCAGAATGTTTTGGGTTGAGAGGGACCTTAAATCCCATCCAGTGCCACCCCTGCCACGGCAGGGACACCTTCCACTGTCCCAGGCTGCTCCAAGCCCAATGTCCAACCTGGCCTTGGACACTGCCAGGGATCCAGGGGCAGCCACAGCTTCTCTGGGAATTCCATCCCAGGGCCTCCCCACCCTCCCAGGGAACAATTCCTAATTCCCAATCTCCCATCCATCCCTGCCCTCTGGCCATGGGAAGCCATTCCCTGTGTCCTGTCCCTCCATGCCTTGTCCCAAGTCCCTCTCCAGCTCTCCTGGAGCCCCTTTAGGCCCTGGCAGGGGCTCTGAGCTCTCCCTAGATCCTTCCCTTCTGCAGATAAACACCCCCAGCTCTCCCAGCCTGGCTCCAGAGCAGAGGGGCTCCAGCCCTTGGAGCATCTTTCTGGCCTCCTCTGGACTCTCTCCAGCAGCTCCATGCCCACCCAGAGTTAAAATCTTCCCCCTCTGTTGACCCAGGATCTGTTTGGCATCTCAGTGCTGGGAGCTGGGCAGACATCACCCCGCAGTGGGAGCAGTGAGTTTGTTTACCATTGCTATTCCTGGCTATTCCCAGGCAGCAGCTTCTCCCCCGTGATGATTCAGTCCCTCAAGTCCCAGCAGGGAGCGATTAGGGAGATCAACTTCTTTAAGATACATCAGTATTTCCCTGCAGGTCCTTTTGCAGGTTGAGCAGTTGCTTGTGGAGAGAGAACCAGTAGTTTCAGGTGCTGGAGGTGCAGGCAGGATCAGGCTGATCATCCAGGTGAGCTGGGTATGTATTTTTTTACATTTAACCTGGTGTTGGGGCAGTATTTTTATGTGTAATGCCAAGCTCTGAGCCAAGTTCAAAGTTTAGCCAAATCAATGTGGAATATGAAAGAATCTACCCAGAAAATCTGCGCTGATACATCTAAGTGGGCTTTGTCTCTGATGGAGTTAAGGAGCATTGTCACTTCCAGAAATCCCAGATTTAGTGAGTTTTGTGGTCAAGACCTTCCAGTCACACACCTGCAACCTCCACTGGCTGCCTCATTTACGTTAATTACAACAGCACTAATTTCCTGGCTCTTCCTCAGTTAAACCAACCTCAAACAAGCTGCAGACACAAGGTGTGACATCTGCCAACCCTGTCACCTGGGGTGACCTGCCATTCCCTGCTCCCATTCCAGACCTTCCCTTGTGCTCACACACACCTGGAATGGCAAACACCACTGGGAAGGGAACGGATGGTAGGGAAAAGTCAAGAGCTCTGGTGAGATAGAGGCTTGAAGCAGGAAAAAACTGGGATGAGTGATTTGGGGAAAGTACAGAGTTACAGCAATGGGAGAGCCTGACCTCCACCTGGCTGTACCCTCCTGCAGGGAGCTGTGGAGAGCCAGAAGGTCCCCCTGAGCAGAAGGAGCACCTACTCCAGGTGTGATGCTTCACACAGGGCTGGGATGTGGTGCTGTGACACCTCTGTGTGTGTGACCCCCCTGAAGGAGGCCCTGGGATAGAATTCCCAGAGAAGCTGTGCTGCCCCTGGATCCCTGGAAGTGTCCCAGACCAGGCTGGACACTGGGGCTTGGAGCAGCCTGGGACAGTGGGAGGTGTCCCTGCCGTGGCACGGGTGGCAGTGGATGGGCTTTAAGGTACCTTCCAACCCAAACCATTCTGGGATTCTGTGATAAGGAAATAGGGCTGGAGCAGCACTGTGAGCCAGAAGGACCAAGTAAAGCTGAACCTGGTTCTGGTTAAGCAGTGTTATTTAATAACCTGGAGGGCTTTGTTGCTCAGGGTGAAGTGCAGGAATTGCTGCCCCTCAAGTACCTCGGGGAGGAGGGAGGGAGGAGCTGCTTTTTCCCAAGGTCAGGATTACAGGATCTCAGATGTGTTTGCCCTTTCTGAACAAACAATTCTGGCACAAGACATGTTTCCTGCTGGAGTGGTTTGTGCCAGCTGTGGGTTCACAGCTGCCAGACTGGAAACTGAGTCCTGTGAGCAATAAACCATCATCAACACCATCGTCTGGGCAGCATTGTCACAATATTGGCTTTGCAGTGTTTGGCCTCACATGGCTATTGGTGATGACTGAGCCAGGCTGAAAAGCCTCTTGGTTTGTGTCACTGATTGGAACCAGGCTGAAAAGCCTCTTGGTTTCTGTCCTTCACTGGAGCTGGGCTGAAAAGCCTCTTGGTCTGTATTGTGGGTTGGACTCAAAAGGACTTAGAGAAGACATTAAACTATTTCAGGGTCAAGGAAGTCAAATGCCTGGAAAGCTGACAGGATGAGGTCTGGCCCTTTGGTATGTTGGGTAAAGCAGAGGGTATGAGTGCCTGAGAAACTTGCATCCCATTCCCAAACTGCCAGCAGTTTAACCCTTCCATGCCTGTGTTCCCTGTAGGACAGGACAAGTCACAGCATTTCTTGCTTTTGCCAAGGGCTGGAGGGGAGGGAGGTATACGTGCCATGGAGGGGACATGACTCTGGTTTTCCTCTCTAGCACAGGGACAGGGACCCTGTGGGTGGGATGTCCATCCAGACAGGGGCTCCAGCAAGGTGATTTGGGTTTGGGCTCCAGCAGGAACAGCCCTGCAGCTGACGGTGCTGTTTCATTCAGAGCTCCAGGTCAGGGAAAGCCTCGAACCATGTACGAGTATCATCTCTCACTGCAAAAATCCTCATGGCAGCACATGCTGATGGTGCAGAGGAACATCTGCTCCCATTTCCCAAGGTGGGGGTCAGACAGGACACACCAGCCCAGAGCACAGAGTGGTTTCCACCTGCAAAGCTGTGTGGGTGATCAGAGTCCTGCTGAGCTCCATCCTCCAAGTGCTCTGTGTCTCCTTCTCCCACCTTAGGTTTTTATACTGATGGAAAATAAATGGGCTCGTGTTTGAGTTTGTAAGTCCCAGAAGATAGAGGGGAGGGATGGAGTCAACAGCCAGGGGCCAGCCTGGGATGGGAGGAGAGGTAAGACAATTCCCCATGGGTGGATGACAGAAGGAAGACAGAGCAGCAAAAGGGTATTTCATGATCACATTTAATGTCACAGAGCACTGTTTTGCTCTACAAATTTGGAGGAATTTCCTGTGCTGACCCTTTGAGGGAGGCCATGGCTGGAAGCTGATCTTGCTCTCCTTGTTCTTTCTCCTTGCAGCTCATTTCAGGATGTCAGCTGAGCCCTGGCAAGCAACCAACAGAGGAATAAGCCCTTCACAAGCAACAGACTGAAAGTCCCTGGTGGCACAACTTGAAACATCAACTTCTTCCCCTCATAGGAACTTCCAAGCCACAACAACCCCATTTATTCTGCATTTCTGACGCAATTCCCCCTAGTTGGAGATCACAGAATCCAAAAACCTCAGCATCGTTGAGGTAAAAAAAATCCTCCCAGCCCATAGAGTCCCAGCTGTGCCCAATGGGCACCTTGTCCCCAGCCCAGAGCACTGAGTGCCACAGCCAGGCCTTCCTGGGACACCTGCAGGGATGGGCACTGCAAACCTCCCTGGGCAGCTCCTGCCAAGGCCTGAGCACCCTTTCCATGGAGCAAGAGTGATGTTATGCTGTTTCACACATCGTAATAATGATCTGGATTCCTGATCTGGCTCTGGCACTGGTGCAGTCCCCATCTTATCTCCCTGGCACCTCAGGACTCAAATTAGGTGTATTTTTTTGAACACAGATCAAGATTCCCCTTCATGGCTTCTGATCCCTTCAACAGCAGCTCCTCCTCCTTCATCCTGCTGGGTGTCCCTGGTCTGGAAGCTTTCTCCACCTGCCTGGGCATTCTCTTCTGCTCTGCCTATGTGCTGGCAGTGTTAGGAAACGGGGCAGTTTTGCTGGTCCTTGGGCTGGACAGGTCCCTGCAGTCCCCAGCCCATCGCCTTCTGGGCATGCTGGCTGTCACCGATGTGCTCATGGTGACATCCATCGTCCCCAAGCTGCTGAGCGTGTTCTGGCTGGGCTCTGCTGAGATTGGCCACATGGCCTGTTTTGTGCAGATGTTCTTGGTTCACTCCACAACAGCTGAGGAGTCAGGAGTGCTCCTGGCCATGGCTGTTGACCGCTATGTTGCCATCTGCCACCCCCTCAGGTACCACGCCATCCTGAGTGGCCAAACCATCCCCCAGATAGCCGTGGCCATCGTGCTGAGAGCTCTGCTCTTCATGGTGCCCCTGACAGGGCTGGTGACATCGCTGCCCTACTGCGGCTCCCGCGTGGTTCCTCACTCCTACTGTGAGCACGTGGCCGTGGCCAGCCTGGCCTGTGCTGACCCTGAGCCCAGCAGCCTCTACAGCGTGGCTGGCTCCTCCCTGATCGTGGGGATGGACGTGGCTGTCATCGCCGTGTCCTACGGCATGATCCTGAGAGCTGTGCTGGGTAAGGAGTCCTGCTGGAAGGCGCTGAGTACCTGCGGGTGCCACCTCTGCGTGGTGCTGCTGTTCTACGTGCCTGGCTTGGTGTCCATTTACTGCCAGCATTTCCGTGGTGCCATGGCTGTGCACAGCCGGGTGCTGCTGGCTGATGTGTACCTCACCCTGCCCGCCGTGCTCAACCCCCTGGTGTACAGCGTGAGGACACAGCAGATCCGCCAGGCTCTGCTCAAAATGCTCTTTCCCAGGAAGGTTTGTGCCTCATGCAGGGGTCTGTGATTTTCCAGGCATGTTCATCTCCAGCTGCCTTCCCAGGGAGGTGAGCAGGGGCAGTGAGGAGGGAGGGTTTGTTGGCTTTAATGAGGCCCTGCTCTGTGATGACAGTTATTTGGGACTGGCAGCAAGAGCACACACCAGGCCCTCTTTCCCTTCCTCCTCTCCAGGTGATACGGAGCAGCAAAAGCCCACCTTTGAGTTTAGAGATGTTCCCTGTGCCAGGAACATCCCTGAGATCAATTTAGGGCTCCAGGTGCATTTGTGTCAATGCACAGATCCTGATCCAAACAGGGAGATTTCTTCTGTGTTGTTTCCTTTGGTCCCCCTGGACTATCCCAGAGGTTCTTCTCTCTGGCCCCTCTTGCATCAGAGGCTGAGAGGATCGTGGATTGTGGCTGAGCCCTGACCAGCTCTTCCAGGTTTCTGGGAGTTGATGGAAGCTGTGCACATTCAAAACTGAGCTCTTCAAAGCTCTCTGTCCCTGCAGAGTGACAGAATCCAAGGATCATCAAGGTTGGAAGACACCCCAGCTGGTGTGAGGGAGGAAGAGGAGCAGAGGGATGAGGCTGGGGGTTGTAGCCACTGTGTGTTCAGACACTGGCACAGGCTGCCCGGCAAAGTGGTGGAATCACCATTCCTGGAAGTTCAAATAGTGTGTGGATGTGGCATGGGGGGACATGAGTTAGTGGGGGCTTGGCAGTGCTGGGGGAATGGGTGGACTTGATGGTCTGAGAGGGCTTTTGCAAACTTAATGACTCTGTGATTAATGCAAGGATTGCAAAGGGAATCATCGGACATGGGATGTTTCCTCTGAAGCAGAGCAGTGGGACAATTCCCATCCTAGGCAGAGCTCCACAGGGTCACCACCATCTCCCTCACAGCTGTGGCAATGAAAGAGTTGGTGCAGCAGAGTTCCTCTGACTTCTGGATGTCTTGGAGCAACATGGTGATGTCAGAGAGCTCCCACAACACAATGACCCTGCCCAGAGAAGCTGTGGCTGCCCCTGGATCCCTGGCAGTGTCCAAGGCCAGGTTGGACATTGGGGCTTGGAGCAGCCTGGGACAGTGGAAGGTGTCCCTGCCGTGGCAGGGGTGGCACTGGATGAGCTTTGAGGTCCTTCCCAACCCAAACCATCCCATCACTCCATGAATTCTGCCCTAAAATCACTGTTTGTATCCATGGCTGTGAAGCAGATCTGAAGGACTGGTTCCAGTCACAGCCTGACACTGTGTCTACAACTGCCATGAATCCCACCCAGAACACCTCCTTTAGTCTTCACTTCTACATTAAAATTAAAGCTCAGTGGATTGCTTTCTGTTTCAAAACTGGTTTGAATCTGTCATTCTTCACCTCAAACATGTTTTTCCTGTCTTTATGATGTGACTTTCTGCTGCACCTTCCCTGACATCTCAAAACCCACTTGACAGAATGTTTCTGCTGCCCTAAATATGCACTTTTTTTCTATACTGAATTTGCACTTTTTGGGTTTACACTGCCTGGGGCTTGGGAGGGCCTGGTGGGGGCAAGACAGCACATTCCATGGTGTGATCCTTGGTACTGAAAGCCAGCAGAGCCTTCCAGCCAACAGTACAGCAGAACTGGGAATGAAGCCACTCTGGCATTCTCCCGGCAAACACAAAAAAGGGCTTTTAATTCTGCTGGAGGCAACTTGTACAGCACATTCCAGTCTGGCTTGGCCACCAAGGCCAGGCTGGATGGGGCTTGGAGCAGCCTGGTCCTGGAAGGTGTCCCTGCAAGGCATGGAATGAGAGGAGCTTTACGGTCCTTTCCAGCCCAACCCATCAATCCATGATTCCATGATCTCCCAGCACATGCCATTCATTAAAGAAATTAGATGAGAGAGAACTGATGTGGCATTAAGGCTGTTCCCCTCCTGCCCTGCTGAGGTTGTTACAGAGGAGCCTGGAGAGGACTCATGCCTTTGGGAATCCTCATCCCAGATACTCCCACTGACATTTCCCAGTGGGAAATATGTGATTTATGCACAGCCCTGCAGCACAGGAGTTGTTTCTTTCCAGCCATCCCCAAGGTGGAGCTGAGCACGGAAAGAGCCAGGTGGGTGCTGCTGGCAGCTCAGGATGCCTCAGGCTGGGGGTTTGGGGGGACTACAGCATGAGAGAGCCAGGAAAAAAAGCAGTGGCTGGAAATTTCTTCTAAAAGTAGTTTTTCCAACTTTCTTATCAAACCAAACTGCCATTCTAATGCTGCAGAATTCTGATTCTCCAAGTAGAAGAAATAGGACTAGAGTTTAAAAAACTAAACAAATAAACATCAAACTTTTAAATTAAAGGCAGAAATTGCTGCAAAGGAGTCAACCTGTTTCTGATAGTATAATTAATCAATAATTAACTGAATACACATTTTCTGTAATCCAAACTGGATTTTCAGCCATGGATAATGTTCTTAATGCCTTGACACAAGAGCAGGTATTGGGAGCTGGGGATTCACCAGCAAACAGAATTTGGTGAAATAGGCTGGATTATGTCATGGGGGCACCAGTGGGGGCTGGGGGAGAGGAGAAGGAGGCAGGCAGGGCACTGGCATCCTGATGGGGTGTTAGGAAGAACAAACAGGGTGCCCAGAGAAGCTGTGGCTGCCCCTGGATCCCTGGCAGTGTCCAAGGCCAGGTTGGACACTGGGGCTTGGAGCAGCCTGGGACAGTGGAAGGTGTCCCTGCCATGGCAGGGGTGGCACTGGATGGGCTTTAAGGTCCCTTCCAGCCCAACCCAGTATGTTCTGTGATTTTATGATGGCTCTGCCAGGTGCATTTTGAGGTCTCTGAATCATCTGGTTCTGCTATTTCCCAGGAGTGTCCCTGTGCCAGCTCCTCACCTGAGAGCAGAGGGGCAGAGGCAGCTCTCTCTCAGATACCTCTGTGCTCACAGCCTCGATTAAGGAAACCTTTCATTTCAGAAAATGAAATCAGGTTTGTTTGGCAGGAGCTGTTTCTTGCAGCCTGCGTTGATTGCCATAATTTAATTTGATTCCAATCCTTTCATTCTTTATTGACCAAATCACCTGTTAAGTTCTCGGGGCTTTCTGCTGGGCTCTGACGTCAGGGTGACAATTGCAGATCATCACATCAGTGTCCTTCTCCCCAGGGAATATCCCGGGAAGTGCCTGCAGCCCCCAGCGTTCCAGGGCTCCTGGAAGTTGGGCAGGAGCCACCAAAGACCTATGGAGATGCCTTTCCTGTGAAGCAGATTACCCAAGCTAGCTGCTGTTTGTTTTATATTTGGGCAGAGGGTGTTTAACATCCTTCAGAGCTGCCAGTCTGCTCCATGCAGAGCACAAATGCCCCTGTCTGGTTTTATCTGACTTCTCCACTTAACAGCTTCCATCAGGTCAGAGAATCACTGAATCAAAGAATCAGAAAATCATTGAATCAGGGAATCTTTGAATCAGAGAACTGAAGAATATTAGGATCATAGAGTGGTTTGGTCAGAAGTCCAGGCTTGTCTCTGCAGAGGTTTCACAGCGTCTGGCTCAGAGCTGGAAGTTGTTGTGTACAACTTTCATCAGTTGTCCCAAAGCAGCACAAATAATGTCTCAATGAAGTTTTCCCAGTGGAGCAGCATGTCCTGGAGAGCAGAGCCTGGGAGGGTAATGCTGACAGCCAAACGGGCTGGAGCAGTTTGGGGGTGTGACAGGGGAATGGAAAACGATTATTTCATAAAAAAGGTGTTTAAATCTTGATGATGTGCAAAAAAGCCTCGATAAGAGAGATCCTGGAGCTGGTGAGTGGAGATGAGAAACTGCAGTTCTCTGGGTGTTTAGTTTGTGTTAATTTTATATATTTTAGTTTATCAAGGGCTCTGCCATAAGGGTTCTCTGGTGAAGAGATGGCAGGAGAAAGATGCCATGGCCGGGAGGAGCAGACAGACAGTGTTAAAGGGGAGGAAAAGCAGGAGGTTATAACCCTGAGGGTGATTAGAAGTTGTGTGTTAGTCAGGGGATGGACATTGTCCATCTCTGGATGCCCGCAAGCCTGGACAGTCCTGTTTCTTCCAGGCAAGCAACTTCTAGTAAATCCTGGTGTAAATTTCTAGAAAACTGGGGTAATTGGGATTCAGGGGGGTTGCCAGGAGCCTGCTCTGCACGGTTTGCCCTCAGTCCCAGGTGGGTGAGGGTGGAGCAGGGGTGGCACCATTTGAAGTTTGCTCTCCATGACTGGGACTGCCAGCCAGAGCTGCCAGGGGTGCTCGTGTCCCCCAGGGGTGCTCGTGTCCCCAGGGTCAGCCTGGAGCACATTTCCCTGGCTGCAGCTTCTCTGAGCCCAGTCTCACCACAGACATGTTGCAGCCTCTGCGTGACCCAAAGGAGCATCAGGATGAACTTGTGTGACCTGGACATGCCCTGTCCTCTCTCTGGCAGGACATAGAGAGGGAGGACTCACTTGAGCACTGCCACAGAAATGCTCCTGAAGGTTGGGCAAGGGCCAAAGAGCCTGGGGTCCTTGGTGGCCTCAGCAGTTCTGGGCTAAGGGTTGGACTTGATGATCTTAAAGGTCTTTTCCAAACTAGATAATTCTGTGATTCTGGGATTTTGCCCCATTTCTGCCCACTGAGAGTGGCTACAGTGGTAGAAGCCACAGCAGGGCAGGGCACTGTGGTGCCAGCCTGACATGGATATGGCAAAGGCTGGAGCAGAGGAGCCTGAGGGGAGAACTCACTGACCTTCAACATCCTCCTGAGGGACAGTGCAGGGACAGCTCTGATCTCTGCTCTGGGACAGGGACAGAGCCAGGGAGGGCTGGAGCTGGGCCAGGGCAGCTCAGGCTGGAGCTCAGGAAAGGTTGTTCCCCCAGAGGGTGCTGGCACTGCCCAGGCTCCCCAGGCAATGGGCACAGCCTGAGGCTGCCAGAGCTCCAGGAGCCTTTGGACAGCACTGCCAGGGATGCCCAGGCTGGCATTGCTGGGGGTCTGGGCAGGGCAGGGGTGGCACTGGATGATCCTGGGGGTCCTTCCAGCTCAGGATATTCCATGATTCTGTGATTCTGAGTCCTCTGGAATGTGCTGATCACAGCCGCAGTTCAAAGCCTGACTGCAGATAACAGGTTCTGAGAGCTTTTACCTAGACAAACAGAACAAAATTCCCTGACGCCATGGGCACTGTGGCCACAGCGATGGCAGCCAAAATGCCAACCTTTCTGTCACTGTTACAGGGAGCTGCAGCAGGGGACAGCTCGGGCTGTCTGTGCCATGTCAGCCCCCAACCGATCCAACACCAACCCTCCATCCTTTCTCCTGACGGGCATCCCTGACCTAGAAGCTCTCCACGTGTGGATTTCCATCCCATTCTGCATCACCTACATCCTGGCCTTGCTGGGAAACCTCCTGGTGCTCCTGGCCGTAGGTCTGGACAGAAGCCTGCACGAGCCCATGTATTGTTTCATCGCCATGCTGGCTGTCATCGACCTTGTCTTCTCCACTGCCGTCGTTCCCAAGATGCTGGCTGTGTTCTGGTTGGACTCAAGGGAGATTGGCTTTGCAGCCTGCTTCATCCAGATGTTCTTCATCCACACATTCACCACAGTGGAGTCAGGGGTGCTCCTGGCCATGTCCTTGGACAGGTACGTGGCCATCTGCCACCCGCTGAGGTACAGCACCCTCCTCTCTGGCCTGAGGGCCATCCAGGCAGGATTGCTGTCCCTGGCCAGGGGAGTTGGCAGCATGGTCCCCTTGATGTGCCTCCTCACCAGCCTGCCCTACTGCAGCAGCAGGGTGATCCCTCACTCCTACTGTGACCACATGGCCGTGGTGGGGCTGGCCTGTGCTGACACAGCCACCAGCCACCGCTACAGCCTCAGCATGGCCACGCTGCTCGTGGGGACAGACTGGGCCTTCATCACCTTCTCCTACTGCACCATCCTCAGGGCTGTGCTGAGGCTGCCAGCCCACAAGGCTCGGCTCAAGGCCCTCGGGACCTGTGGCTCCCATATTTTTGTCATCCTCATCTTTTATGTGGGTGGGCTCCTCTCCATGTACCTGCAGACATTCTCTCTCGGCTTGGCACCTCACATCCAGGTGCTGCTGGCTGATCTCTATCTGACTGTCCCTCCCATGCTCAACCCCTTCATTTATGGCATAAAGCTGAAGCAGATCCAGGAAGGGATCTGCAAACTGCTGGGGCAGCTGGCAGCACCCAGGAGCTCACAAGCTGCTAAAGGCAGCTCAGGTTCAGAGAGACAGAAAAAGATTTCTCCCATCCCAGAACAGGTGTGACATTGAGTGCAATGAATTATCCCCCAGAAAGCTCCATCTCTGTCTCCAGAAAGGGAACCTAGACCAGATGCCTGACACTGACACAGCAACAGCTGATTGACAAGAAACCAGTGGGCCAGTGAGGATGGGTTTGGGCAACTGTCCCTTTGGCCAGTGCAGTCCCTCCTTCCAAAATACCACCTGGGCTCTGTGACATGAGGACTCTGCTCCCTGCAGACATAACACCAACAATAAACCAGTGCTGGAGGAGTCCCAAGTAGTTGGGGAGTCCTGGCTTTTGGAAAGTTTGGGGGACAGCGTCTTCCCCAGCACCGTGGGAAGGTGGACAGGACCATTGTGCAGCTGCTTGGGACAGTGGTGGCATGGGACAGCAGTGACATGGGGCAGTGGTGACACAGGGCAGCTCCTGGACCTGGGTTCATCCACCCCCAGGTTCCTCATGAAGGAACCCCGAGGAAAGAGGCCCTTTGCCTTGTTTACCTGCAGAGAGCCTGAGCCCAACAGGGACAGCAGAGTAACGAGCCTCAGGGTGATTCCAGCTGAGCCTCAGGGTGATCCCAGCTGAGCCTCGGGAGGATTCCAGCTCTGAGCCAGGGCTCACTTGCTAGTTTTGCATCTCTCCTTAGGGTGAAGTGTTCAAAGCAAACAACAGTTCACCCCTGTGGGTGCTGGGGTGGGGTGGATGCCCACTGACAGAGATGGGCAGGGGGGACATGGAGTCCCTGCAAGGGCTGGCTTTGGGCAGTGGTGGCTTTGGGCAGTGACCCCAGACCCGGCCATGCATGGAAGAGTCCCTGCTCCCTCCAGAGCTGCTTGCAGAGTTGCAAAGCCTTTACAGCACCAGCACCCCTGAACCACCAGGGCACCTCGAGATCATGGAATCATGGAATCACAGAAGGTTTGGGTTGGAAGGGATGTTCAAGCCCATCCAGTGCCACCCTGCCATGGCAGGGACACCTTCCACTGCCCCAGGCTGCTCCAAGCCCCTTGGCTGGGGACACTGGTTTGGCTGCAGCTCCCTGGGCAGTGCTGGGACAAACCCCTCCAGCATAGTGACCATACACAGACCTAGCTGTGGGATGGCAGGAAAGAGCTGGCTGAGCAGGAACAAATCCCAGGGCTTCAGCAAGTCCAGCACAGGCTGCTTGGGGCCCCAGGTTGGACACAGACCCCAGCCCACCCATCCTCCTGCCTGGACCAGCACAGAACCTGCACCATCCCTCCATCACAGCCCACACCCAGGCCTAAGGCCACTCAGAATAAATGTTTATTTAACCCCAGATAAATTATCACCATCCAACCGCCTTTCCTTGCGTGCCTGTAGTGTACAACTTTCTTGGGGCCTGCAGCCCAAACTGTCCCGTTTGGTGCCACCCAAACTCCAGCTCTGCCAGTGGGGCTGGAGCTGCTGCTGGCACAGCTTTTCCCATTTCCCTGTGCCATTTTTAGCCCTTAAAACTGCCCCAGCGCTGGGCTGGGTTTGGGGAGGCTTTGACTCTGAGTTTCCCAGGAAAGGTTCTGCCTGGCTCCTGCTCTGCACAGGGCCCAGGGAGCTGCACGATGGAAAATCTCCCGGCACAGGCACGGCTGGGGATCCCCACGGGACACCCGCGACAGTCCCTGCCTGGCCGCGAGTGGCACCCAGGGACAGCGAGGCACAAACATCGCTCCCTCCGCAGAGAGGACAGGCAGATGAGGGGACAGAGCTGTCGCAGGGCCTGGTGCGGGGCTGGGGGAGCTGGAAAGGCGCTGATTCCCGGGGGAGGTTGGTCTGGGATGAGGGATGAGGGTCCTGCAGCCGCGATGAGCGATGGATGAGGGGACAGTGTCCCCGCAGCGCCACCAGCCCCGGCGCTGATGGAAGTCCCCAGGGAGCATCAGCGGTGACAAAGCCGCTAATTGGCCCCTGGGCAGCGACAGAGGAGCAGCGACAGCAGCCGCCCGGCCAGCAGCACTCAATGCTCCTGGGGCCGGAGCGGTAATTATCAGCTCGCTGGTTAGCGCTAATTGGACTCTCCCAGGAAGGCAACCTGACGGAAAAAACGTAATAAACAAAGTTGAATTGCTTTTAACTTTGACTTGTTGGAAAGCCGAGGCAGGGAAGTGAGTCAGAGGGACTCTGCGATGGCGGGGAGGGGACAATGCTGCCTCCTGCCAGCGTCACACATCCCACACCGCTGTGCGGGGTGAGGGACAGGGGACGGGGCGGTGGCACGTGTCCTGCTGGGGCAGGTGAGCTCCAGGCCAGCACAGCCACGCTGTCACACAGCACCGTGCCCGGCTCCGCACCCTGCAGTGACCCAGGGCAGCGGGTGGCACTGTGGTGGCAGCGAGTGGCTGAGCTCTGAGGTGACATCCAACCCAAACCACTGTAATTCCATGGACACCTCTCCAGCAGGGCTCTGGCCCTTCGGAGCTGCTGGTGCCTCTGCAAGGAGGGGGTGCTGGGGTGTCACTGCTCTGGTGACAAGTGACCACAGAGCCCAGGAGGTCACCCTGCCCTGCCCTGCTGCTGCTGCTGGGGATGATGATGATGATGATGACACTCGCACTGCCAGGCTGTCTGTGAAGGAACAAAATAAATGGATGTCTCTCCCAGCCTCTTCCCTGTGCCGGGGGTGAGCAGCAGCCGGGTGGCCCTGGGAACACGGCGGTGACACCAGGCATGGCACTCAGTGTGGATCGCAGGAGGCACCTCCTGGCCAGAAGTCAGCACTGCCATCACCTTGCTGTCACATCCCTGCCACCCTCTGCCACTTCCTTGCCAGCTCCTGCCACCCCCCTGCATTGTCATCTCCTGTCTCCCCGTGCCACTCCCTTGCCACTCTTGTCACCACCCTTAACTGACACCACATCCCCACTGTCAGGGGATGGGCAGCACCATCAGTGCCCAGGCTGGCAGGGCAGGGGCTTCAGGCTGGACTTTACAACCAGGACTCACCTGTGGGCAGCTCTGACACTGCTCTGGGAACAGCCCTGGTATGGGAATGGCCTTCTCTGACCCACGTTGGAATCATGGAATCCCAGAATGGTTTGGGTTGGAATGGACTGTAAAGCCCATCCAGTGCCACCCCTGCCATGGCAGGGACACCTTCCACTGTCCCAGGCTGCTCCAAGCCCCAATGTCCAACCTGGCCTTGGACACTGCCAGGCATCCAGGGGCAACCACAGCTTCTCTGGGAATTCCATCCCAGGGCCTCCCCCACCCTCCCAGGGAACAATTCCTAATTCCCAATATCCCATCTCAGCCCTGCCCTCTGGCAGTGGGAAGCCATTCCCTGTGTCCTGTCCCTTCGGCCCTTGTCCCCAGTCCCTCTCCAGCCCTCCTGGAGCCCCTTTATGCCCTGGCAGGAGCTCTGAGCTCTCCCTGGAGCTTCCCTTCTCCAGGTGAACATTCCCAGCTCTCCCAGCATCAGCTGATGCACTGAGCTCTCCTGGCCTTCAGTCAGGTGGGGTCTGGGCTGTGGCTCACCTTGCAGGTCCCTATACCCAACCAGGACTGGCTTAGGGACACTCCTGTCATGGAAACACCAGGAGCAGTGTCCAGGAGCCTTCTGCTGCTGTTTGACTCACTTAGCGCCCAGGTGTTAACAGGTCTGCCAAGGATGAGCCAAGGAGGCCCTGCCTGTGTGACAGGGGCTTTGGAATGTCCCACCCTCTGCTGATAATCACAGGCAACCCCAAGACCAGAGCCAAACCTGCATAAGATGCTTCATATTGTGCTTTTCTGACCTGCCCCATTGCTGATGCTCCTGTGGATCCTGTGTGCTCCACAAACAGCACAGGAAGCTGTGGAGAGGCTGTGGGAAGAGCCTCAGCTTCCATGGAAACCCAGAGGGAGCTCACAGGAACTCCAAGTGTCAGCATTCCGTGAAGGTGTCAGAAGGTGGCAGTTGGGAATGCAGAGTTCCCAGCCTGCTCAGAGGTGCTGCTGGGAGCAAAAGCAAAGGGCAGAGACAGAGATTGTGGGGCTAAACCTTGAGGTTTCTGGGGGAAACCACGAGGACTGTGATGGAAAACCACAATTTGGTGGAGGTGACAGTGTAAAAAAGCACCTGAGTTTGGCACTCAGACTGGGAGACACTCCAAACCCAACAGGAACCAAAGAGCAGAGCACAAGAGACCTTTGGGCCAAGGAAAACCTCTTCCACCTGAACATCCCAGGTGGTGGTGGAGCTCTCCAGAGGGATCCAGAGAGAGGAAATAACCTGCTTACTTCTCCATATTGATGTCTCAGGGGCTCAGACTGCAGCACTTGGAGCTGGAGCACCAGGCAGATGGACAAACTCACTGAAGTGGGGTTTGTGAATCACTGACTTGTGAACCAGTGGCACATCCAGCTCACAGGGACACTGGAGCATGTGCCTCTAGACAGGCAGCTTTCCCAAATCCCCTGACTCTGGGGCTTGTTTGACACAAAATGTGGCCACACCGACTGGCATCAATGTCCCTCTGGCCTTGGCAGTGTGGCCATGATGACACTCGCTCGCCAGGGAGGGAACCCCAGTTAGCCAGGACTGGTGCAACACTGGCACATCCCATTTCCAGATTTTGGGTCACATCCTTCTCATCCAATTCAAGTACTAAGAGAAGTTGGACAGTTGGTCCAAAGCCAAGGCCCACAGCTGGTCACACACTGTCCCCAAAGGGTCTAAAGGTTCTTCTGCATGTGCTGGTGATGCTGGGGTGTCCAACTAGCAGACCCCTCCCTTCCTCTGCAGCAGTTTCACCACTTCCATCTCTTAATCAGAGTATTTGCTTTGGTTTATGTAATTTTTAAAGTATTTAATTATTTCCACAATATCTCTGGTTGGGTTATTTTATGTGAGCCCTCCCCCTGTAGTCAGGAATCTTCCCTAAAGACTTTGGCTTTTTTATTCTAATTTGATTAATGTCATAATTAGCTCTCAGCCTGACTAACCCTAAGCACCCTGTATGTGTGATGTGTGTCTGTGCTTCTAAACCCTCTGCCAAATTAGGACTGGATTTTTCCCAAGTCGTGCTCCTCTGTGACTCACCCAGTAAATCATGGAACCACAGAAGGTTTGGCTTGGGAGGAGATGCACTGGTTGATGTCTCCAGGTTCCATCCTGAATTTGAATTCCTGGATTCAATCCTGGCAATTCCCCTCACTGCAGCACAGCTTTGGGTGGGCAGGGACCCAGGGAGGGGCTCTCTCCACCTCTTCAGACCACTGGACTCGAACTCTGGGGGGGCCCTGGAGCTTGGGAGATACCTTGGCTGTCTCTGTCAGGTGCTGAAGCAATTCAGACACCTTTTCTGGCTGATATTTCTCACACAGCAGCCAGGTTTGCAGGGATATCCACAAGAGCCCGGGAGCAGCCCCCAGACAGAACCCAGCTAAATCCCTCAAGCTCATCAAAACCATTCCAAGCCTTCCAGCACTTAATTCCTGCTAGGCATCTGAGCCTGGGCAGAAATTAATGAGCAGTTCCATGTCTCCACACCTACAAGGTGTTGCTGTGCGTGGGGAGGAGGTTTGTAGGGAAGCAGGAGAGAGCGGGAGCTGCCGGAGCTGCCGGATGAATATTAAACCCAAAGAGCTGCTCAGCAATATTTTATGCTTTTACTGAGTTTGACTTCAATGCTTGTGGGAAAAAAAAATCCCGGGCAATGCAAGGACTCCAGGGAATTAGCATCTTCCCCTGGCATAAAAGCCTAATTTTTTATGGAAGGCAAATGAATTCTGGGCAGACAGGGAGGTCTGGGAGCACCTCCCTGTATTTGCCAGCTGATATTTCTAAGTGTCTACGGAAAGTTGGGAGGACTGTGAAGTGATGCATTAAAAATTGTAATTTTTAAAATAGGAAAATAGATGGGAAAGGGCCTGGGAGTGGGGGGAGAGCTCCTTGTTTTCCTGCTGCATTGCGGCTGCAGAGTTAAAGATCTCCGTTAGGCTTTGCTGCCATAAATTAAGAAGCATCAAACACACAGAGACAAAAAGGCAAGGAAAAAGTCAGAGATCTTACAGCTGCAAGTCAGGACTCCGAGAGAATTCCCGGGCAGAGCCCACAGCCTCAGTGATGGGGTGAAACCAAGGGCTGCACTCATCCCAGAGCAGGAGGGATTTCAGGTGCTTTGGCAATGGGACAGAGCCCAAAATCCACTGTGTGCAACCCAGCCAAAAGCAGGGGAAGTTCCACACTTCATGGGGAAAAGCACAGATTCCACAGGGAGGAGTCCATGTGTAGGCAGCATCCCTCCCCAGAGGAGCTGAGGAGCAGGTTGAGTGGGCAGCCCTCGGAAAATCACCTGCATCCTGGCTCCAGGCACACATTCCTGAGGCCATGCTGAGCCAGAGGCTCCTGCGCTGCCAGGTGTCCCTGGGACTGCAGGGACAGGGTCCCATCTCCCCTGACACCCCACCAGCTTTCCCTTCCTTGAATTCCCCACCAGCTTTCTCTTCCCTGAATTCCCCACCATCCCCAAGCCTCCATCCCATCACCTGTGCCTGCTGACCACCCCTAACAGATGCCAGCAGAGAATCCCACAGAAGCTGTGCAGTGGGATTGAGTAGGATGGACGCTTTAGGTACATCCTGACAACCAGAGAGGTTCATTTACTGGGCACCTTTCCAAATCTGGGATAATTTCCCTGGGAATGAGGTGAAGCTGCAAGACAGGAGAGATTGAGAGTTGGGAGCAGCAGAAATACACAAAGCTGCTCAGTGCCACAGGCTTTGGAGAGAAAGACCTGGGAAAGCTTGTCCATGTGGTACATTAGGGGTGCTGCCTCTGAGGATGGGCAGTGGGACACTGACAGGAATCACCCTTTGGGTGGCAGGTCCTGCTGTTAATGCTCACCCAGATGTGAAGTTCAAGCCTCCCATGGGAGTGTCCCACACAGCTGGAGATGGGATAACTCCCACCTTCCACCCATGTCCAGTTCTGGGTCCCTCAATTCAGGAAGGACATTGAGGGGCTGCAGAGTGTCCAGAGAAGGGAATAGAGCTGGGGAAGGGTCTGGAGAACTCCTGAGGGAGCTGGGAAAGAGCTGAGCCTGGAGCAAAGGAGGCTCAGGGGAACCTTGTGGCTCTGCACAGCTGCTGCCAGGAGGGGACAGCCGGGGGGTCAGGCTGTGCTCCAGGGAACAGGGACAGCAGGAGAGGGAACAGCCTCAGGCTGGGCCAGGGGAGGCTCAGCTTGGCCAGCAGCAGGAATTTCTGCATGGCAAGGGTGCTCAGGCCTTGGCAGGAGCTGCCCAGGGAGGTTTGCAGTGCCCATCCCTGCAGATGTCCAAGAAATGACCAGATGTGGCACTGTGAAACCCTGATGTGCCTGATGCCCACAGCGAGCTCTGCTTCCTGGCTGGGAGGTGTGGGAAGGTCTGGGAAGGTTGGGGGTGTTTGGGAAGGTCTGGGAAGGTCTGGGGAGCGCTCAGAAGGTTTGGGGAGCTCTCAGGTCTGTCACAGGAGCCCCGGGGACACACGAGGGTCACGCGATGTCCCAACGTTCCCCCCGTCCTGCTGCTCTGCGGCCGAGCCACCAGCGCCACCCGGCGGCCCCGCGCGGAACTGCAGGACCCGCGCCACCCCGGGACAGGGACAGGGATGGGATAGGGACAGGGACAGTTTTTTTTGGGACAGGGACAGGGACAGGGACAGGGACAGGGACAGCGATGGGACAGGGGTTCAAGTGTCCCTGGAATGGAGAGTTTGGCACTGGGGACGTTCGGGTGTCACTGCCTGTTGCAGCGGCTCCCCCACCCTCAGCTCTGCTCTCTCATCTGCTTTGTTTAGATAAAAGTTAAATTCCTCCCCCAGCACTGGGAATCCCTGTCGATGCCAATTCCTTACTGCTCTCCACAGATCCTCGCCGTGCCAACAGTGTATTCGGTTTCTTTTCTAACGCAGGGTGCTCACCTGGGCAGCTCGGAGCTCCCACTGCCCTCACCCAGGGGCACCGAAATGTTCATTTGGCAGCTCCTAGTGCTCTGTCCTTCCCCTGCCACCTCGGAGCTCTGCACAGCCCGGCAGCAGCACAGGGCTCTCTCCTGCCTGAGGGGACACAGAGAGGCACCTGCCACACCTGAGCTGCTCCTGCCCTTCCACGGCTTTTGGATTGACAAAATAAGCTGGCAGTCAGCTTCCCCAAAAGTCAAACAGGTTGCTGCTTAGAGGATGTGGTTGGTTCTCAGATGTGTTTATTGTTGAAGGCTTGCCTCGGGGGCTGCCTGAGGGGGTGGTTGGTGTGTTGGAAAAGGAATAAAGAGGAAAAGTTGATGAGATGGGAAATTCAGCCTCTACCTCGACTGTGCACTGTCTCATCTTCATGGACCTGCTGCAGGTTGCATTTTGAAGGGGTCTGCAAGAGAGCTGGAGAGGGACTGGGGACAAACGATGGAGGGACAGGACACAGGGAATGGCTGCCAACTGCCAGAGGGCAGGGAGAGATGGGATATTGGGAAGGAATTGTTCCCTGGGAGGGTGGGGAGGCCCTGGGATGGAATTCCCAGAGAAGCTGTGGCTGCCCCTGGATCCCTGGCAGTGTCCCAGGCCAGGTTGGACACTGGGGCTTGGAGCAGCCTGGGACAGTGGGAGGTGTCCCTGCCATGGCAGGGTTGGCACTGGATGGGATTTAAGGTCCTTTCCAAGTCAAGCAGTTCTATGATTCTGTGACCACTCTGTGCCCCAATCCCTCTCCTGCCCTGGAGATCAGCAGCTCCAGCTGGCAGGTGAGAACTTCTTGCTGGTAAAAAACCCTGAGAAACTGCCCTGCCAGCCTGGCATGCCCAGAACCCAGCAGTGTGGTTTTGTTGCCTGGCACAGCACAGAACATCACCAGTCTGGTTTTCTCAGTTGCCTTTAAGCTCTTGCATTCAGTGGGAGGTGGGGAGAGCTGGGCTTTGTTGGGAATCTGTCCCTGCTCAGCTGCAGTGACATCCATGAAGCTAGGGTCAGCAGGGACACAGGACAGTGACATAGAGCTTCTAAAACAAGCAATGTGGAATCGCTCTGTGTAATCATAGAGCAGTTTGGGTTGGGAGGGACCTTAAAAATCATCTCATCCCAATTCTGCTGCCATGGGTAGGAACACCTTCCTGCATCCCCACAGGGATGGGGGGCAGAATTGAAAGGATAAAAGTAAGAAACTCGTGGGTTGTGATAATTTATTAATTAGAAACAAATCCTAAGGCTCTTGGAGGGGAATATCCCCAACCACTTCAGTCAATGTACCTGACTGTGGCCAGGGGGGTGGCAAAGCGGACGCGGAGGCGGCGGCGGCGGCGGCGCTGGGTGTAACGAGACCACCAGCCCACCACGGAGCGCCTCAGCCAGGAGCAGAGCTCCCGGAGGCCACATCCTGCCCTCCTGGCCCTCTCCCTGTCCTCGGGCGCCCGCGGCGGGGGCCTGAGCAGTGACAGGGATCTCGTGCCCTGAGCAGTGGTGACACAGCTGCCCAGGGAGCTGACGCTGGGCTCTGCTGCCCTGGGGCCAAAGGGCTGCACTGCTCCAGGGGGCAGCCGGGCTTTGGCCTTGGACCTGCTGCCTTCCAGCTCCAGGAACCTGCTGCTGCCTTGGCCCCTGGCCTCAGCTTTGGCCTTTTCCAGGGCATTGGCCATGGCCACCCTTGGCCTCTCCCCTGCACGGCCATGCTGAGCCTCTCTGCCCCCCAGCAGCCCTGGCTCCGTGGGCACCTCAGCTTGGGCCACCCTGCAGCCCCTCTGGGCCACCCTGCCGCCCCTGGGCATCCTTGGCTCCTTGTGCTGCTCCTCGAAGAGTGCCTGGGAGTTTTGGATGAACCTTGGGTGAAGATGTTGGGACTCCCCATGGACATCCCTGGCGCTCCAGGTCAGCAGCACAGGCTGGTGAAGAGGTTCCCAAGTGACCTTCGGGGCAGCAGTGATGGCAACCCAGCCCTGGTGGGGTGGCAGAGGCTGAGAATGTTTTCTGCAAAGACACTGCCAGGAATCACTGCTCCTGCAGGGCCCTCTTATAGCCTCCCTTGTGACATCACCCCTCTTTGTGACATCACCCCTCTTTGTGACAGCGTGGCGCACTCAGAACTGCCTTTGTGACACCCAGAAGCACAAGGGAGAGCCCTCACTGACTGTTAGGAAAACTTGTGAGATAATAATTAGAAACAAATTATGGAAAGAAAAATTGGAAGGCAAAAGACAAACGAGAATGGAGAAAAGAAAAAGAAGTCATGTGATGGGGAGGCTGTCCTGGGCACAGCGACCACCAAAGGAGGGGTTTTGGATTCCCAGGGAAGCAAGAAGGGAGGCAGCAGAAAGAGAGAGGGATGGCCTTTGGAAGAAGGGACAGCAAATCAGGAGGTGACAAGGATGTCCCGAGGTCCTGCAGGGGAAAACAAGAAGGGCCAAAGCCCCACTAGAATTTAACATGGCAGTTCCTATGAAAGACAATAAAAAAATACTTTTACAAACAATAGATTTGGCTTGAATGCTTTTTGTTAGTTTTTTTGGATGCATTCTTTTTTTTTTTTCTTTTGCATTCATTGCTGGGAGGAAGCATTGAGACAAAGAATGAGGGAAAGTCTGAGGTGCCAGGCAATCAGGCCTGGACAGCACGGGTTTGGGAGAGTCAGGTCCTGCCTGAGCATCCCGGTGTCCCTCCAGGACAGGCTGGGAAGGGCTGGGGACATGGCTGTGGCTGGCCAGGTTGGGAACGTGGCTGTGGCTGGCCAGGCTGCTCAGCACCAAACCACGGCACTCCTGCAGCTCCAGCAGCTCCAGTGGAGCTCAGCGGTGGCGGCAGCAGTACGGAGGGAGGTGGCGACTCCACCAGGCTGCCAGGCACCCCCCGAGCCGGGCACGGAGCTTGCCCAGCGGCCGGCCAGCTTCCCGGCTCCTCGGCCGGCCCGCGGGCAGTGCCTGCCGGGCAGGGGGCTTTGCTGGGCCCCACCACGGGTCAGCGCTGGGGATGTAGAGCTCCTTCCCCAGCGAGCTGCAGCTGCTGCTGCTGCTGCCCTTGGAGCCCTGGGTGATCAGCACGTCCCTGGGCACGAACCAGGCCATGGCCGTGCGGCTGCTGCCGTCCAGCTCCAGAGCCCTGCCGCTGCCTCCTGCCCCGGCCTCGGCTGTGGCCTCTCCGCGTGCACTGGCCACATCCCCTTTCAGCCGCTCCTCTGCAGGGCCGTGCAGAGACTCTTTGCCCCCCAGCAGCCCTGGCTCCGTGGACACCTCAGCCTGGGTCACCCTGCAGCCCCTCGGTGTCCTCGGCCACTGGGGCAGCTGTGCCTCCAGCTCCTTGCGGTGCTCCTCGAAGAGTGCCTGGGAGTCCCGGGAGCTCCGGATGAACCTTGGGAAATGCCTCCTGGAGCTCATGGAGCTGCGTGGGGAGCTGCCAGGGGGAGCTGCCATGGGGAACTGCAGCTGCCCAGCATCAGCTGTGTGCTCCCAAGGGGGCCCATGGCTCCACGTTGATGGTGTGGCACGTGGGCATGTCCCCTGGGTCAAGTGGCACTCAGTGCCACACAAGGAGCTCTGCCTGTCCTGTGATGTTACACAGGGGGCTCTCTCTGTCCCACACTGTCACAAAGGGCTTCTGCCCACCTGCTGGTACACTGTGACATCACAGACTGGCATCACCATAGCCTCTGCCGTCCCAGCAGGGTTGGGTCCCCTTCACTGGGATCCTGCAGGACACTGAGGAACCTCTTCACCAGCCTGTACTGGTGACCTGGAGTGCCAGGGATAGTGCCATGGGGTTCCTCAACATCTTTACCCTGGGTGAGCTGGTGGCACTCATGATGGTGGTGCTGCAGCTCATCTTGGTCACTGTCATGCTACGGGACAAGCGGCTCTGGGTAGGTAGTCTCTGAACTGCTGTGTGGGCTGGGCTGGGCTGGGCTGGGTGGGGGGGGGGGGGGCTGGGCTGGGCTGGGCCAGTCTGGTTTGGGGTGAGTTGGTGCAGCATGCATGGCAGGACAATGCAGAGCATCCTGGGGAGCTGCTGGTCTCACCCATCTGTGGTTCTTGCAGAAGATCCGTCAGAACTCAGAGCATCCAAGCACAGCGAGAGGCCAGCTGGAGGGGCAGAGCAACGTGGACAGAGTGTGGAGATCAGCAGACATGGAGTTGCCCCATAGCAGCTCCCCACGCAGCTCCATGAGCTCCAGGAGGCATTTCCCAAGGTTCATCCGGAGCTCCCGGGACTCCCAGGCGCTCTTCGAGGAGCACCGCAAGGAGCTGGAGGCACAGCTGCCCCAGTGGCCGAGGACACCGAGGGGCTGCAGGGTGACCCAGGCTGAGGTGTCCACGGAGCCAGGGCTGCTGGGGGCAAAGAGTCTCTGCACGGCCCTGCAGAGGAGCGGCTGAAAGGGGATGTGGCCAGTGCACGCGGAGAGGCCACAGCCGAGGCCAGGGCAGGAGGCAGCGGCAGGGCTCTGGAGGTGGACGGCAGCAGCCGCACGGCCATGGCCTGGTTCGTGCCCAGGGACGTGCTGATCACCCAGGGCTCTGAGGGCAGCAGCAGCAGCAGCAGCAGCAGCAACTCACTGGGGCAGGAGTTCAACATCCCGAGCGCTGACCCGTGGTGGGGCCCAGCAAAGCCCCCTGCCCGGCAGGCACTGCCCGCGGGCCAGCCAAGGGGCCGGGAAGCTGGCCGGCCGCTGGGCAAGCTCCGTGCCCGGCTCGGGGGGTGCCTGGCAGCCTGGTGGAGTCGCCACCTCCCTCCGTACTGCTGCCGCCGCTGAGCTCCACTGGAGCTGCTGGAGCTGCAGGAGTGCCGTGGTTTGGTGCTGAGCAGCCTGGCCAGCCACAGCCACGTCCCCAGCCCTTCCCGGCCACCACAGGCAGCCTGTCCTGGAGGGACACCAGGCTGCTCAGGCAGGACCTGACTCTCACAAACTCACGGTGTCCAGGCCTGATCGCCTGGCACCTCAGACTTTCCCTCATTCTTTGTCTCAATGCTTCCTCCCAGCAATGAATGCAAAAGAAAAAAAAAAGAGTGCAACAAAAAAAAACTAACAAAAAGCATTCAAGCCAAATCTATTGTTTGTAAAAGTAATTTTGATTGTCTTTCACAGCAGCAGCCATGTTAAATTCTAGTGGGGCTTTGGCCCTTCTCGTTTTCCCCCTGCAGGACCTCAGGACATCCTTGTCACCTCCTGATTTGCGGTCCCTTCTTCCAAAAGCCATCCCTCTCTTTCTGCTGCTTCCCTTTTTGCTTCCCTGGGAATCCAAAACTCCTCCTTTGGTGGTCACCATGCCCAGGACAGCCTCCCCCCATCACAGCACTCACCAGTCCTAGACAATTTGTCTTCCCTTCCCTTCCCTTCCCTTCCCTTCCCTTCCCTTCCCTTCCCTTCCCTTCCCTTCCCTTCCCTTCCCTTCCCTTCCCTTCCCTTCCCTTCCCTTCCCTTCCCTTCCCTTCCCTTCCCTTCCCTTCCCTTCCCTTCCCTTCCCTTCCCTTCCCTTCCCTTCCCTTCCCTTCCCTTCCCTTCCCTTCCCTTCCCTTCCCTTCCCTTCCCTTCCCTTCCCTTCCCTTCCCTTCCCTTCCCTTCCCTTCCCTTCCCTTCCCTTCCCTTCCCTTCCCTTCCCTTCCCATGAGGAGCAGCAAAGGCTGCATTGGCAGAAACATCCCAGGCAACTGCAGCATGACTCCAATCCACAGCTCCGTGGGAAGGAATGGAATTGTCTCTCCCCAACCAACCCAGCACATTCTCAGCCATCCCCAGTCCTGGCTCTAGCGCCCATCCAGCTGCTGGGGTGTCCAGGGTTCTGGGTGCAGCTGTGGGGTGCAGGTATTGGGGTGCAGCTGTGGGCTGCAGGAGGACACTTAGCACGGAGCTGAACCATGCAGTGCTGCAGAACCACTGTCCCCCCATGGCCAGGGTCCTATATCCTGTGGGGACAGGGGGTCTCCACTGCCCTGGGCTGAGCAGGGCTCCCCGAGGAGCCATGGGACAGTGGCTGCCACAGGCTGGGCGGTGGGGACACTGATAGACCGCAGGACCAGCCTGCCCTGGCCGGGTGGGCAGCACTGCAGAGCTCCTGCCTGGCCCTGCACTCTTTCCCGTGGGGATCTCCACACCTCTTCCCTCGGGGAGTTCCCCATCTGTCAGTGAAGGCTCGGGTGTCTGATCCCTCCATCCCTCGCAGGGCCACCCTCAGGCCGGCCAGCACCCTTGTCCCAGGCAGCGGAAGCAGGACAAACGTTCCACGGTTTATTTGCAGTTTGATGGGTTTCTCAGCAGTAGGATGCCGGGGGATGGAGATGCCCACTCTGATATGGTCAGACAGGGGCTGTGACCTCTCAGCCCTGCAGCTGGGGTGGGGGTCCCGCTGTCGGGCACCTCTCCCCAGTGACTGTGCAGCTCCCACCCTGCAGCTTCGGGGACACCAGGGACATTTCGGGATGTGTCACCCTCCCGAGGCACCTGCGGTCACCGCCGTCCCTGGGGGGTCACAGTGCCGGCGCCGCAGGGCCATCAGGCAGCGTTGCCCAGGACCAGCACGCTCATGAGGAAGACCATGAGGAAGAAGACCCACATGAAGAAGCGATCCATCACCTTGGCCACCTTCTTCCACTCGCCGGTGCGGCGCTGGTTGGTGCGGTGGCGCCGGAAGCAGCCGGCGATGTACCCCACGTTCCTCAGCAGGGAGTCGTGGTGACACAGGCAGTGGTCCCAGGGACAGCCCCCCACCTCGGTGCCCACCCGCCCCTCCCCGGCGCTCTCCCCCAGCCCCCCGCCATCCCCCCCCGCCCAGAGCCCGCTGGGGGCTCTTGCAGCTCTCGCCCACCTCGTAGACGCAGCAGAGCCGAGCCATGTGGTGCAGGATGAGCCGGCGCGCCCAGGGGGCACGGGCCGAGCCCCCGGCCCGCAGTGGTGCACGTTCATGATGAAGATGGTGAGCGCCGTGGAGGCTGTGATCATGGTCATGGTGGCGATGTAGTACTTCCCTGTGGGGTAACGGGCGTGACAGGGGCTCGGGGGTCCTGCGCCCCACACGGGTCCTGCGCCCCACAGGGGTCCAATTCCCCACCCTGTGCCACAGCCCTGCCCCCGGCACCGGCACTGCCCGGCCCGGCACAGCCCTCCCCGGTCCAGGAGGCTCCCTGGTGCCGCCGGGTCTCACCGATGAGCGGGACGCTCTCCGAGGGTGGCATGCTCTCGGCCACCAGCAGCTGGAACACGGTGAGCGCCAGCAGCACCGTCACCCCCAGCGACACCTTCTCCCCCGAGTCGGCCGGCAGGTAGAAGCCGAGGGGCGCCAGGAAGGAGACCATGATGCAGGGCAGCAGGAGGTTGAAGATGTAGAAGGAGGCGCGGCGGCGCAGGAGCAGCGTGTAGGTGATGTCGGGGTAGGGCTCGGAGCAGCAGCCGTAGGTGATGACGTTCCTCGTGGCCGGCATGCCCAGCACCTCCCACTCCACGTTCTCCACGAAGTCCGTCAGGTCGCCGGTGTCCAGCTGGTTGCGGAGGTCGATCTGGTTGCCGTTGTAGGTCCAGGAGCCGAAGGTGAGGCGGCACCGCTGCCCGTCGAAGGGGAAGTAGGACACGTCTACCTTGCAGGAGCTCTTGGTGATGGCGGGGGAGTCCCACATGATGTGCCCGTCGGAGCGCAGCACCACGTTGGTCTCCATGGAGCCGCCGAAGTGCTCGTCGGCGCTGGGGAGGGAGGGGTGGCCGTGGGGCCGAGATGGTCCCTGTGCCAAGCCGTGTCCCCTCCCCACGTCACTTGCAGCCCCTGACTGTCCCCTCGGTGGTGGCGGGTCAGTCCCAGGCACACAATGCTGCTGCCAGCACGCCCTGGCCCCCCAGCTCCCTGTATCTCCCACTCCGGGACCCTCCTGCTCCCACCCCAATGATAGCAACACCCCGTGCCGCCCCCCGAGCCCCAGCCGAGCCCCCTGGCTCCGGGAGCAGCTGGGGGGACCAAGCACAACCCACTTGTTGTAGAGGATGATGTCCGGCCGCCACACGTAGCTGCTGGGGATGCGGATGCTGTCGATGCCGCCGTACTCGTCCTTGTCCCACGTGAGGTGGGCGTCCAGCCAGATCTGGCGGACCCACAGGTAGGAGGTGAGCACCTGGTTCCTCTCGTCCTGCCGAGGGGAGAGGGTGGCCGTGAGGGGATGGACCCGGGTGACACCCGTACTGCCCTCAGCCCCCACCCGGTGGCCTCTCCGAGTGTCCCGCAGAGCTGAGCTGGATTCCAGGGGGTCGTGCTGGTTTTGGGGGGATCCGGGCTGTCTGCAGAGTGGTCTGAGCTGACTCGGGGGCAGCTGGGCTGGTTTGTGGGTACATCCAGGCTGGTTTCAAGGGCTGCGGGTCGGCGTGGGGCGGAGCAGGACCCGCTGCGGGGAGCAGAGTGCGGTGCCGTGCCGTGCCGGGCGCTCACCATGTCGATGATCTGGGACAGGGTGACCTGCAGGCTGACGTTCAGAGCGCGATCCGTGTCCTCCACGGGGCGCAGGGCGCTGGAGTAGTTGGCGAAGAGGTCGTGGAGCAGTTTGTAGGCGAGCCTGCCCTGCGCCCCGCGGCAGCCTGGGGAGACACGGAGCGGGGCTGGAGGGGCCGGAGTGCGGCCGGACACCCCCGAGGGAGCCGCAGGACCCTGCCGCGGGGACCCTCCGGCAGCTGGGAGGGACAGGGGAGCGCGGCGAGACCCCCGGCCCCCCTCGCGGCCAGCCCGAGCCCCCCATCCTCGGGATTCCCCGTATGCTGCTCCAGGGACCGCCGCGGAGTGGGGTCTGCGCCCCTGGAGCCCCCCTGCTCACCCGGGGCTGGGAGGATGCCGGCGAGGCACAGGGCGAGGCACAGGCGAGCTCCGAGCTCCATCCCGCCGCAGGTGCGGGGACAGGGGGGGGCCGGGTGACGTCAGGGCAGGGACAGGGCGGGGGGGCACTGTCCCCAGGCACCCACGGCCAGGGGTTACGGTGGGTGACCCCCGGGGGCCGTTTGGGGGTGGCAGGGGCCGGGATGGGCTGCGAATGCCGCCGAGCCCCTCGGGGATGGGTTTGGGAGGCGCTGCTCAGCCACGAGGTGTCTGTCGGCGGGACAGCATCTGTCCCAGCCCGGGGGACACCTCACCGCCGGCATGGGGACGCCGAGAGCTGCAAGAGCCGAGGGAGGATGGTGCCGCCGTGTATGGAGTGACCCCCGTGCACAGCAAGGCACAGCCTGCTCTCTGCTCTTAGAGCAAGAAAAGGGAAGAGGCGGATTGTTCCCATTTAGTGAGAAGAAAACCGCGGGAGTTGGAGGGGCAAGACCCAGGAGACAAAGCAGCGAGGGCAGCGGTGCCTGGCATGGGGTGCCGGAGCATCCCCAGCTCCAGCCCCGGGCAATCCGCCCGCTGCGCTCCCCCGGCGCCTCCTGGCACCTTTCCCACGCCGAGCCCCGGCGGCAGATGCCGAGCGGTTTTGAGGCCGGAGGTTTTGTTTCCAGGCGGTGAATTATTCATCCCAGCCCGTCCCGCCCGGGCCGGAGCCGCTCAGGCCCAATTACAGTAATGGAAGGAGGCGAAGCTGGAGTGACCCAGCCCCTGCACACAGCCAGTGTCACCTGAACGTGCCACCGCGGCAGGGACAGGCAGGGACAGGGACACATTCCACCACAGCAGGCGCCTCCAAGCCCCATCCAACCTGGCCTCGGACACTGCCAGGGATCCAGGGGCAGCCACAGTTTCTCTGGGAATTCTATCCCAGGGCCTCACAGGGAGCAATTCCTCCCCAATATCCCATCCATCCCTGCCCTCTGGCAGTGGGAAGCCATTCACCCTTGTCCTGTCCCTCCACCCCTTGTCCCCAGTCCCTCTCCAGCTTTCACAAGAGCCCCTTTCAGTACCAAAAGGCCACAATCTGGTTTATCTGGGCTCCCCACACCCTGTCCTTGAGACAGGGGTGACTTTTCCTCCAGGATCCTGAAGGAGCCTACCCTGATCACCACCAAAAGCAAGTGGGATTGTATCAGACATTCCTGGGCTGTGCTGTGCCCCCACCCGACCAGCCCAACCACCCCGGAGTGACACAGCAAGGGACACACACCTACAAACCCAAACCCCGCCTTAAAAAGCAAAGGAACCCGCGGGAGTACTATAAACATTTTATTTATTGTTTTCAAAAAGACAGGAAAATAATCTAGAGCATTTATTTATATTTTTTTAATAAAAACCTTTCGATACTCCTCATGCATAAAGACCTTCCATGAGCACAGGGCAGTGCCGGGGCCGAGGCTGCTGGGCAGGACCCCGAAATCCGAGGGGAGCAATTTCTGAATGAGCAGTTTGGTGTTCACTGCTCGTCCCACAACGAGTCCTGGTCAGTCCTGGCCCGGTCGACGGCCGGCCGGCTGCGGCCGCAGCGCAGGGTCGGCGGTCAGTGCGTGGCCAGCGCCAGCTCCCGCAGGTAGGCGTGGGTGAGGCTGCGCAGCTCCTCCAGCGCGTAGTCCTCGGGCATGGGCAGGCGGCCGATGTGTGGGGCCAGCAGGCGCAGGGGCACGCGGGGCTCGGCCGGCTCAGGGCCTGGCTCCGGGCTCTGCTGCAGGCTCAGCACCACCCGCAGCACGTTGGCCAGGCGCTTCGCCATGTCTGCAAGGGAGGGACAGCGAGCTCGCCGTGTGCCCCGGGGTGGGAGCAATCTAACCCAGCCAGCTGGGGAGGGAGCTGGGAGTGAAGGCACATGGACTGTGCTGTCCTCTCCCCTCCCCTGCCTCAGCACAGGCAGTGCAGACACAGGGGGACGTGAAACAGCCTCAGGCTGTGCCAGTGGTTTAGGTTGGATACTGGGGAAAAGTTCTTCCCCTGAAAGGCTAAGGGAGCTCAGCCTGGAGAAAAGGAGGCTCGGGGGGACCTTCTCTCCTCAACTCCCTGACAGAAGGGGGCAGCCAGGGGAGGGTCAGGCTCTGCTCCTAGGGAACAAGGGACAGAACAAGAGGAAATGGCCTCAAGTTGTGCCAGGGGAGGCCCAGGTTGGATATGGAGAAAATTCCTTCCCAGACAGGGCTGTACAGCCCTGGCACAGGCTGCCCAGGGCAGTGGTGGAGTCCCCATCCCTGAGGGATTTCCCAGCCATGTGGATGTGGCACTTGGGAACAGGGGTTAGTGGTGGCCTTGGTGATGCTGGGGAAGGGTTGGACTCAATCTGAAAGGCCTTTGCCAACCGAAATGATTCTGTGATGTGGGGATACATCTGTAGCCAGGTACCAGCCAGGTGTGGAACTGGCTGTCCCAGGGAGCTGCTGGACAGGGATGTCAACATACCTGACTGAGCCAGGCGGTCCTTGGCGTCGTGGCACTGGAGCTGCTCTATCCTGTTGCACAGGGATGTCACTTTGGTGTGTAACCTCTCCAGCTCGTAGGTGGAACAATCCAGCTGCAAGCACACAGGAGTCAGAGCCAAACTCACCCACCAGGTGACACTGTACACCAACACCTGCCTGAACTAATGCCACAGTGGGAAAAGGGGAAGCTTGAAAACCAGAATTCAGGGGGGATGGACACAGACTGCTGGGTTTGTCCCTTCCACTTGTCACTGTCACACACCCACAGAGCACATCTGCAGGGCAGAGCCATGCCTTGTTGTGACAGGAGATAGCAAATCCCTAGTTCTAGAGATGCCCCATGTTCTGTTTGAAGTGTCTGCCAAAGGGAAGCACCAACTCCCCCTGAACAGTCAGCAACTGCTTCAATCCACTCTCCAGGGAAAAAAGCTGCCAAGAAGCTGCCCATTACCTGCTGAATCCTGTCCAGCATCTCATTCACACGGATGTAGTCGAGGTAGACCAGCCCTGCCAGCTCCCAGTCCTGGATGAGCGCGCTGTGCTCCGGAGGCGCCAGCTCTTCCAGGAATCCTTTCAGGTACTTGTAATTCTCATTGATAATTGCATCTGGAGAAAAGAGGAGTTAGGAACAGAGGCCACCCTGTCTCCCACAGCAGGGACACCCACAGGATCAGGGAACAGGAATGTCACTACTGCCCTTGTGCCCCAGGAAGGCGGGGCTGTGCAGCAGGGAAAGCACCACCCTGCTCCCCTGTCTGACCAGGAAAAGCACCACACCAGGTGTCCAGGGAGAGCTGGTTTGGAACTGCGAGGCCTTCTGTGCTAACCCTGCTGCTCCAAACCCGCCTGACCCCTTCACTGGCCACCATATGACCCGGAATCATGCAATCACTCACTGGTTTGGGATGGGAGGGACCTTAAATACCATCCAGTCCCACCCCCTTCCACTTGTCCCAAGCCCCTCTGCAGCTCTCCTGGAGCCCCTTTAGGCACTGGAAGGGGCTTTAAGGTCTCCCTGGAACCTTCTCCTCTCCAGGCTGGACACCCCAAGCTCTCCCAGCCTGGCTCCAGAGCCAGGGATCCAGAGGGGCTCCAGCCCTGGGATCCCACTCCTAGTCCTGCCATGCCTGTGTGTGCCGTTCAAAGGACAGGGTGAAAGAGCAGCAGCACAGACCCACCTGAGGCCAAGTGCCTGACAACCAGCTTGTGGCACTGGTTCCAGTGCCCAGCCTTAAGCAGGAAAAGAGCCTCTTTGTGCTTGTCACCCTCCATCCTCGCCCGAACCGCCTTGGCCTCGTGAATCCAGTGTGGGGGGATGCAGAGGCGCTGTGTCAGGAAGGTCTCCTTGGCCCAGGACTCGGCGCTCTCGGCCAGGGCGCAGTGCCGGCTCAGCAGCTCCCGCACAGCCTTCTCCCGGTTGCTGGGGACAGAGGGCAGCTGTCACTGCAAGAGCCCCCTTCGACGCAACGAGCCCTCCTTCTGTCACCCACCACCAGGCCACCTCAATACAAGGGGGAGGACATCACAACGAGATGGTCTGCAAGGCCCCTCCCACCCCAAACCAGCCAGGGATCCTGGCATTTTCCCAAGTGGCACGAAGCCCTCTGGGTGCACAGTTCATGGGGGAGAAGCCATGATAACCACAGCTCCTTAGACCTGACCTCATGGTATTTCAAGGCTCACAACAGTCACACAGGGTCACTCACTGTGGGTCACTGAACAGTCACACAGGGTCGCTCACTGTGGGTCACACAGGGTCACTCACTGTGGGTCACTGCCCACAACAGTCACACAGGGTCGCTCACTGTGGGTCACACAGGGTCACTCACTGTGGGTCACTGCCCACAACAGTCACACAGGGTCACTCAGTGTGGGTCACACAGGGTCACTCACTGTGTGTCACTGCCCACAACAGTCACACAGGGTCACTCAGTGTGGGTCACACAGGGTCACTCACTGTGGGTCACTGCCCACAACAGTCACACAGGGTCACTCAGTGTGGGTCACACAGGGTCACTCACTGTGGGTCACTGCCCACAACAGTCACACAGGGTCACTCAGTGTGGGTCACACAGGGTCACTCACTGTGGGTCACTGCCCACAACAGTCACACAGGGTCACTCAGTGTGGGTCACACAGGGTCACTCACTGTGGGTCACTGCCCACAACAGTCACACAGGGTCACTCAGTGTGGGTCACACAGGGTCACTCACTGTGGGTCACTGCCCACAAGAGTCACACAGGGTCGCTCAGTGTGGGTCACGCAGGGTCACTCACTGTGGGTCACTGCCCACAAGAGTCACACAGGGTCACTCAGTGTGGGTCACACAGGGTCACTCACTGTGGGTCACCGCCCACAAGAGTCACACAGGGTCGCTCAGTGTGGGTCACACAGGGTCACTCACTGTGGGTCACCGCCCACAAGAGTCACACAGGGTCGCTCAGTGTGGGTCACGCAGGGTCACTCACTGTGGGTCACCGCCCACAACAGTCACACAGGGTCGCTCACTGTGGGTCACGCAGGGTCACTCACTGTGGGTCACTGCCCACAACAGTCACACAGGGTCGCTCACTGTGGGTCACGCAGGGTCACTCACTGTGGGTCACTGCCCACAACAGTCATGCAGGGTCACTCACTGTGGGTCACACAGGGTCACTCACTGTGGGTCACTGCCCACAACAGTCACACAGGTCCGCTCACTGTGGGTCACACAGGGTCACTCACTGTGGGTCACTGCCCACAACAGTCACGCAGGGTCGCTCACTGTGGGTCACACAGGGTCACTCACTGTGGGTCACTGCCCACAACAGTCACACAGGGTCACTCACTGTGGGTCACACAGGGTCACTCACTGTGGGTCACTGCCCACAACAGTCACACAGGGTCACTCACTGTGGGTCACACAGGGTCACTCACTGTGGGTCACTGCCCACAACAGTCACACAGGGTCACTCAGTGTGGGTCACACAGGGTCACTCACTGTGTGTCACTGCTCACAACAGTCATACAGGGTCACTCACTGTGGGTCACACAGGGTCACTCACTGTGTGTCACTGCCCACAACAGTCACACAGGGTCACTCACTGTGTGTCACTGCCCACAACAGTCACACAGGGTCACTCAGTGTGGGTCACACAGGGTCACTCACTGTGTGTCACTGCTCACAACAGTCATAAGTACTCACTGTGGGTCACACAGGGTCACTCACTGTGGGTCACACAGGGTCACTCACTGTGGGTCACTGCCCACAACAGTCACACAGGGTCACTCACTGTGTGTCACTGCCCACAACAGTCACACAGGGTCACTCACTGTGTGTCACTGCCCACAACAGTCACACAGGGTCACTCAGTGTGGGTCACACAGGGTCACTCACTGTGTGTCACTGCTCACAACAGTCATACAGGTCACTCACTGTGGGTCACACAGGGTCACTCACTGTGGGTCACTGCCCACAACAGTCACACAGGGTCACTCAGTGTGGGTCACACAGGGTCACTCACTGTGGGTCACTGCCCACAACAGTCACACAGGGTCACTCAGTGTGGGTCACACAGGGTCACTCACTGTGTGTCACTGCCCACAACAGTCACACAGGGTCACTCAGTGTGGGTCACACAGGGTCACTCACTGTGGGTCACTGCTCACAACAGTCACACAGGGTCACTCAGTGTGGGTCACACAGGGTCACTCACTGTGGGTCACTGCTCACAACAGTCACACAGGGTCACTCAGTGTGGGTCACACAGGGTCACTCACTGTGGGTCACTGCTCACAACAGTCACACAGGGTCACTCAGTGTGGGTCACACAGGGTCACTCACTGTGGGTCACTGCTCACAACAGTCACACAGGGTCACTCAGTGTGGGTCACACAGGGTCACTCACTGTGGGTCACTGCCCACAACAGTCACACAGGGTCACTCACTGTGGGTCACACAGGGTCACTCACTGTGTGTCACTGCTCACAACAGTCATACAGGGTCACTCACTGTGGGTCACACAGGGTCACTCACTGTGGGTCACTGCTCACAACAGTCATACAGGGTCACTCACTGTGGGTCACACAGGGTCACTCACTGTGGGTCACTGCTCACAACAGTCATACAGGTCACTCACTGTGGGTCACTGCTAAAATAAAGTACTCATGTGGGTCACACAGGGTCACTCACTGTGGGTCACTGCCAAACAGTCAACAGGTCACTCACTGTGGGTCACTGCCCACAACAGTCACACACGTCACTCACTGTGGGTCACACAGGGTCACTCACTGTGGGTCACTGAAAGAAGGTCACTCACTGTGGGTCACTGCCCACAACAGTCACACAGGGTCACTCAGTGTGGGTCACACAGGGTCACTCACTGTGGGTCACTGCTCACAACAGTCATACAGGGTCACTCACTGTGGGTCACTCAAACAGTAACAGGGTCACTCAGTGTGGGTCACTGCCCACAACAGTCACACAGGGTCACTCAGTGTGGGTCACACAGGGTCACTCACTGTGGGTCACTGCCCACAACAGTCACACAGGGTCACTCAGTGTGGGTCACACAGGGTCACTCACTGTGGGTCACTGCTAAACATAAGGTCACTCACTGTGGGTCACTGCCCACAACAGTCACACAGGGTCACTCAGTGTGGGTCACACAGGGTCACTCACTGTGTGTATGAAATAAAGGTCACTCACTGTGGGTCACTGCCCACAACAGTCACACAGGGTCACTCAGTGTGGGTCACACAGGGTCACTCACTGTGTGTCACTGCTCAAACAGTAACAGGTCACTCACTGTGGGTCACTGCCCACAACAGTCACACAGGGTCACTCAGTGTGGGTCACACAGGGTCACTCACTGTGTGTCACTGCTCACAACAGTCACACAGGGTCACTCAGTGTGGGTCACACAGGGTCACTCACTGTGTGTCACTGCTCACAACAGTCATACAGGTCACTCACTGTGGGTCACTGCTCACAACAGTCACAAGTCACTCACTGTGGGTCACACAGGGTCACTCATGTGTGTCACTGCTCACAACAGTCACAAGTCACTCATGTGGGTCACACAGGGTCACTCACTGTGTGTCACTGCTCAAACAGTCAACAGGTCACTCACTGTGGGTCACTGCTCACAACAGTCACACACGTCACTCACTGTGGGTCACACAGGGTCACTCACTGTGTGTCACTGCTCACAACAGTCACACAGGGTCACTCAGTGTGGGTCACACAGGGTACTCATGTGTGTATTAAATAAAGGTCACTCACTGTGGGTCACTGCCCACAACAGTCACACAGGGTCACTCAGTGTGGGTCACACAGGGTCACTCACTGTGGGTCACTGCTCACAACAGTCACACAGGGTCACTCAGTGTGGGTCACACAGGGTCACTCACTGTGTGTCACTGCTCACAACAGTCACACAGGGTCACTCAGTGTGGGTCACACAGGGTCACTCACTGTGTGTCACTGCTCACAACAGTCATACAGGTCACTCACTGTGGGTCACTGCTCACAACATAAAGTCACTCACTGTGGGTCACACAGGGTCACTCACTGTGTGTCACTGCTCACAACAGTCATACATCACTCACTGTGGGTCACTGCTCACAACATAAATACTCAGTGGGTCACACAGGGTCACTCACTGTGTGTCACTGCTCACAACAGTCATACAGGTCACTCACTGTGGGTCACTGCTCACAACAGTCACACACGTCACTCACTGTGGGTCACACAGGGTCACTCACTGTGTGTCACTGCTCACAACAGTCACACAGGTCACTCACTGCGTGTCAGGCTCGTGCAGCATCACGAACACAGCCCATTCCCACAGCCCCTCGCTCTCCAGCTGGGCAGCATAGCTGGTGTTCAGCACCCCCCAGCTCTGCTGGGAAAGGTGAGAGTAGTTCAGGGCCCTGAGCACCTCCCACAGGTGCCAGCTGAGGCGGAAATCCAGCGGGTCAGAGGTGACACTCCTGGGATCCAGCAGCTGGTCAAGCTCGTAGGACCTGCAGAGGAAAACACTGGTAACTGAAAGAGCTGATTGTGCCCACAAAATCAAATTCAGTTCCTTCCCTTCACCCACCTCCACGGGTGTGATTTACATCAGTGTGGGGGTTTGGTTTTCTTTTTTAAGAAGAAAAACAACAGTATTTACTGCTAAAATTCTTCTGAGTCTGCACCCAGACTGTCACCCCTTTTCCTCTCTATGTGCTCCCCTGCGTATTTCTCACTGCCTTCAAAAACAGGCAGCTACAGAAGCCTTCCTGCACTCTTTAAACACAGCAAGTACCTGAAATCCCACAAACTTGCCCCAAAGCTTAAGGTTCCCCATCTCTACCACCCCCAGGTGTGACACCACCTTCTGTCAGGGGGTTCATGTGAGGCTGATTTTGGACTGCTCTAAGTGGTTCAGGCTGATTTCATACCCCTGGGTTGTAAACTCAGAAGTCACTGACTGATCATGATTTTTCTGAATGCTCTTTGAACACTTTGCCCACCTACCTGTCACTGTAGAGCTTTAACAAATGGAAGCAGACATCTCTCAAGGGCCTTCCTGCATTGTCATCTTCTTCAATGACACACCCAGAATCTTCCAGGTAAGGAGGCAGAGGACAGCAGGCGTATTTTTCACACTCTGAGGTGTTCTAAGGAGATAGTTTTAACAGTAAATTTAAAAATAATATTCTGAACAGAACTGAATTCCACAGTTCAGCAGGCTCAGCAGAATCTTTCTGCTCCAAAGAAGGTGCAACCAACTGCACCTGCAGTTGGAACCTCCCCAGAACTATGGACCAACATGAAAAACCTGAATCCAAAATGCTTTGGATGGTTTGTGTCTCACACTGAGCTCTCACAAACCACTGCCTGGAGGTACAGCCAGCTCTCACACATAGCCTGTATTCCTGAAGGATTTTACAGCTGGAAAACCATGTAGGACTAGATGGAACAAAGCTGGTGCATCCCTGTGAGCCTTCTCTCTGTGGCTAAGCAGAGTCTGGGCAGCCAAGAGCAGCACTGAACACCCTGAGTCAACCAAAACAATTTAACAGGGAACTTTCACTGCAGTTGAGTATTTAGAAGTGCTGAACACTGTACAGAGACAACACTGAATATTGAAGCAAACATCAGGGACAACTTTCCAGACTTGCTGCTGTGCTTAGGCTGCCTTGAGGATGGAGGGCTGAGCTGGCTTTAGTTAAATGATTAAACATGTTTTTCAGCAGAATCCTTTGTCCTGCTGCACACAGAGCTGAGAGCTCTGGAACAACCCAGGGGGCTCTGCATAATGCATGGAGCCACGGGGGGTGTAGGACAGAGGGGGCACACACAGGGTGTGTGGGACAGGGGCTGGAGGGGCTGGGGGGCACACACAGGGTGTAGGGCACCACGGGCTGCTGGACAAGGCAGCTGAGGATTAATGACACCAGTGGGAAAAGCTGCCTGGCTCAAAAGGGCCTTCCTGCTACTGGCCACTGTCCCTCTTCCTAATTTTGTCCATCTGTCAAACAGCTAGACAGAACCTGGAAACACTCCATAAATGGGTTTTCTCCACAGAATTTATGATTCTATAGAATCCCAGAATGGTTTGGGTTGGAAGGGACCTTAAAGATCACCCAGCTCCACCCCATGCCATGGGAACACCTTCCACTGTCCCAGACTGCTCCAAGTCCCATCCAATCCTCCCTTGGACACTGTCAGGGATCCAGGGGCAGCCACAGCTTCTCTGGGAATTCTATCCCAGGGCCTCCCCACCCTCCCAGGGAGGAATTCCTTCCCAATATTCAATCCATCCCTGACCTCTGGCAGTGGGAAGCCATTCCCTGTGTCTTATACTCAAGCCCACACTCAGTGATTCCTGGCTGCTCACAGCAGCCTCCATGCAGTATCGGACAGGCAGGAGCACCCTGAAGGGATCCTCTGGGCAGGAGGGAGTGACCCACCTGAAAGGCTGCCTCATACATAGCCAGGGCCTTGGAGATGGAGGCCGTGGGGGGCAGCAGGTACCACAGGTGCACAGCCACGCAGCGCTTCCAGTCCAGCAGCGAGCACACGTTGACACTGATCCTCTCCGAGAGCTGCCACACCTGGGGACACAAACACTGCTCAGCCACGCGCCACCCACACTGCCAGCTGTGTGGCTGGCACTGAGAGGAGCCCCCTCCCTGCGTGGGAAGGGCTCTGAGGCCCAGCAGGTCCATCCTCACCGGTTTGCCCGCCAGCAGCGCGAAGAGGCGCAGGCGCTCCTCCTGGATGAAGCGGTCGCTGTGCAGGCGGTGCCAATCCACGAGCTGCAGCGTCAGCAGGTCCCGCACGGGCTGGCTGCCCGCCAGCTGGGACAGCAGCAGGGCCAGGCGGTGGTCACCTGCAGGGACAGCTGTGAGCCTGGGCAGGGCTGCACACTCGGCCTTTGGGCACAGCTTAGGGCCCCAGACAGCTTTGGGTTGGAAGGGATCCTAAAACTCATCTTGCTCCACCCCTGCCACGGGCAGGGACAACTGCCACTAGACCAGGTTGCTCCAAGCCCCATCCAACCTAGCCTGGAACACTTCCAGGGATGGGGAGACCACAACTCCAATATTCCTTATGAAATAAACCTCTCCGCAAACACCTAACGGGAGTGGGAGGAGGAGGCAGAGGAATGGGTGTGGTGGTGTCCCCAAAGGAGACAAACGAAGTTTAATGTGAGCTGGTACAACAGGGATATATATATAACAGGGATAAAACCTGCCATAAGGCTCTGAAAATACACGTTTTTAACCCAAATGTAAAATGGCTGAACAGAGGCTCAATTAAAAAGAGTGTTCATTAAAAATCCAAACAAGTGACTGTGAAAACTCGCAGTTTCAAATGCAATCCAGCAGCACTTCCTAACGGAGGGTAGCTGACAGAGCCAGAGTGAAGGGGACCAGGGATTCCAGCAGCAGCTCCCACCCAATCTTCAAAGACAGATTGGATGGGGCTTGGAGCAACCTAACAGAGCAACAGAATATCCTGAGTGGAAAGGACCCACAGGATCATCCAGTGCCACCCCTGTCCCTGCCCAGACCCCCAGCAATGCCAGCCTGGGCATCCCTGGCAGTGCTGTCCAAAGGCTCCTGGAGCTCTGGCAGCCTCAGGCTGTGCCCACTCCCTGGGGAGCCTGGGCAGTGCCAGCACCCTGGGCTGCTTACCTGCCTGCTGTGCCAGCCTGCAGGCCTCACCGATCCTCTTGCCCGTGAGGCAGCTGAACACAGCCTCGACGTGGCTGCCGTGGCGGGACAGAGACACCTCGTCGTCGATGCGCCCAGCTGCCGTCTCCGACAGCCAGCGCGAGAAAGCCCTGCGGCGCTCCAGGGCCAGCACGTACTCACTGGGCTCCTCCAGGCTGGCCTCCAGCTCCTTCAGGTTGCCCCAAATGGCCTCACACAACGTCCAGACCAAGCACCAGTGCTTCACAACAGCTGTGGGGACACACACCGAGCCATCAGAGTGAAAGCACACAACAGAGGAGCTCATGTGAGGATCACCCTGGAGAGTTCACCATCCCCACCCTGGGGAGTTCACTGTCCCCACTCTGTTTGGAAGGGGCTGCCCAGGGAGAAGGTGGAGTCCTCATCCCTGCAGGTGTCCCAGGAAGGCCTGGCTGTGGCACTCAGTGCTCTGGGCTGGTGGCAAGGTGGGCACTGGGGACAGCTTGGGCTGGGAGGGCTTTTCCAACCGAAACCATTCTGTGAAAAGAATCATTCCATGCTCACTCTCTGCTACACTGGGATCCTCAGATGCCTTCCTGGCCCAGTCAGCATAGTCATGGATAGCAGAAACTCCGGGGTTGGGGGCCAGGAGAGGACAGGGCTCATCCATATGGACAGTGCTGTGCTTCAGCTTTATCTCCAGAGGGGTGAGATACAGCTCCTTATCTCTGTCCATCTTCCATTGTTCCAAGCTCAGCTTTTCCACATGAACCTTGAAAGGGGATTCTGTGAGTCTGGAGGAAAAGAAAATATAGACCAGGTAGCAAATGTTCTGCATGTTCTCCATGCAAGTGAGGCAGCTCCTGTAGCTGGTCCTAATTAACGTGACAGTAAAACATGATCCAAGGCATGAAGATCCTGGTGAGAGTCTGGGATTTGGAGCCAGGCTTTGGGACCTTGATCAACCTGGGCTAGCAGAAGGTGTCCCTACCTACAGCATGGGGTTGAAAGAAGATGGTCTTTAAGGTCACTCCCAACCCAAACCTTCTGTCATTTGGCAAATAAACCTCACTGAACTCTCCAAAGGCAGCAAGCACATCTTAACCCAGCTTGCTCCCTCAGCACTTCAGATATGCTGGAGCACATTTAGACAAGCTTTTTGGAGCACTTCAGTGGTGGGACTGGGCTATATTCCAGTCAAGTTCATGGATGGAGACCCTAAAGGTCTGTGTGCCACTGGATGCACAGGCAGAATTTAAGGTGTCTGGGAACTGAGAACCTGAACAAGAAGCTCCTCAGATAGGGCAGATGTCCTCAGGGAGAACCAACAGACTGGAAGCTTTCTGGACAACTTTGAACTTTCTCTTTAGCACTGTCAGCCAGCACAAGGTTATTTGTTTGGTTTAAAAAAAAAATCCTCCTACTATGCTATTCCAGGATTTGACAGATATTTTTGTGGAGAAGGGACATGAAGGAGATCTCCACAGCTAACACCATCTTGCACCACTCTTGCATGTCAGAAGGAACAGCAACCTGCAAACAGGGTTCTGTCAGCCATGAAGAGTGAGTATGTCACACTCATTCTGAAGGAAACCATTACTCACGATTTGGGAGCGACGGGAGTCGGCAGGAATCCATATTCCACGGGCTCCAACTGAGGATCCTCCACTTCACTGGAGCCACTCAACTGATCTCCACAATTGACCAGCGTCCAGTTGGGTCCCCAGCCAACACGGAACGAGCGTCCCATGAAGAGTCCCATATCCATCAGGAGCTTCCCTTTGCCATAGGTGATGGACCTCTCCAGAGGGACGAGCCCACGCTGCCGGCGCACCCCAACTGTCTTCACCTGCACCTCGGGCACTGCCGGTGGCACGGAGAATGCTGAGGCCAGCGGGGACACTGCTGACCACAGGGCAGCAGAGGGGGGGCTGCCCAAAGTCCTGGGGCCCTTGGCATCTGGCATGGCAGCACTTGGTGCTTGGAAAAGGACATTGGCAAACTTGGATTGCAGCAGGCCGGCAACTGGTGGGGAAAAGCAGCAAGGTTTCAGTGGAAGGACACCTGTATTTGAGGGGACATTTCAGGAATTCCTGCAATTCCCAGAGCAGCCAGTGGCAAACGTTTGGATGGTGTGATGGGAACTGGGAGCTAAGTGTGACTGTCTGCAGTGCTGAGTCCCACTGACCCCCCAGCACTGCCCAAGGAACACAGGGGGTTTTCCCAGGAATGGGCCATCGACAGCCCCACTCCACAATGGGCTCTTCCTAAAGGAGTCCCTAATTTAATGCTGGAATGAAGACATCAGAACACAAGTGGGATGTCAGACATGGCCCCACACATACCTCAGGTCTGTCCCTGTCAACCACAAGGGCTTTGAATAGATTAACAGATATGAATTAATGGGTGTCCTCAATTAGGAAGCATCTTCCTGTTTGTTCCCAGAGGTATTCCTCAAAATCCCTATGGAAAGCACCACTTAGTGGGTGCACTGGGTGTAAGGGGCAAAGTTTGGGCAGTGGGGGAATCTGGAAGGGGCTGCCCTGTGCTGGGCACAGCTGGTGCCCACAGCAGACCCACCATGGGCCACCTCCAAACCAAGCTGCAAAGTTGTTGGTGCCTCTGGGAGATCTTAAATGGGGAAAAAACCCACACTGGGAGGGAAAAAAAGAAAAACAAGATGAAAAGAGGAGTGCAAACATCAGAGGAGGAGGTAGGGAGGTAAGGAGGTGCTCCAGGCAGTAGAGCTCCCACAACCCTTGGGGCAATGCTCATGCTGGAACAGGGAATGAACAGAGGAGGAAGGAGTGGCAAGAAGAACTGCTGCAGACCACAGGATTTTGCCTGCTTGTGTTAAATTTCACTTCTTTCTTCACACAATCTGTGGTTTCTCACCATACCTGAGTGTTTTTTGTGTCCTTGTGATTTTGAAATGGGGAGCCTTGGAGAGCAGATCTCTTGGGAAGTGTCCATCTTGACAGGTTGCTTCCCAGGATAATCCAGGATCAAATCCAGGTCATCATCATCAGCAAGCAAAGAAGCTTTCATGATCTGAGGATGTGGGAAGCCAAGCCAGAACATCAGCAATCCCTCCTACAGCAGCAGCTCACTAAGCTCATCGAAATAGCTCTTCCCACCCAAAAAAACCTCCTACATGCAGCACATGACCAAACAACACAGCCACACTGCAAATTCCAAGGGAACAGTGGAGGCACAGCTCAGGCTTGTCACCTGATGGATGAGGTTTTACTACTACTCGTTAAATCAGTGCACAGGACTTGTTAGGGATGGGGATGACATCCCAAAATAATCCTGGTTTCTTAGTTCTCTCTGCTGTTTGTCAGCTTAAAGAATAATTTCTGGTCTATCTGTTATTACAGGTAGAAGCCCCAAAGTGTTCAAGGTGCTGTCCTTCCACAAAAATGACAAAGGCCTGGAGGGACACAACAAGGGGGAATGGCTTCCTACTGTCAAAGGGCAGGGTTAGATGGGATACTGGAGAGAAACACTTCCCTGGGAGGGGGGGGAGGCCCTGGTCCAGGGTGCCCAGAGAAGCTGTGTATCCCTGGAAGTGTCCAAGGCCAGGTTGGAGGAGCTTGAGATAGTGGAAGATGTTCCTGCCCATGGCAGGGGGTGGGGCTGGATGCGCTTTATGGTTTTTCTCAACCCAAACCTTCTGTGGTACTGTGAAATTAAAGCATCAACACCAAGCCCTAAATCAAGACCCCCAAGGCAGCTGCTCTGGTATTCGTTCAGCTTATCCCAGGGCCCACTCTTGAGACTTCTGAAATCTAAGTTCTGGCTTTAAGGTGTTTCATGTCAGCACTGAGTTTTCCATGTGTGAGGCTTCCCCCAGAACACAGATGTGGTGTGTGAGCTCAATCTCTATGTGATGCAGTTCATCACAAGCTGGTGCGTAAATACCCTCGGGGAGGCAAATCCATCCCTGGAGGAGTGCTTTTCCAAGGCCTCTCCTGGAGAGGAAGAGTGGCAGGACACTGACCTGCAGGACGTAGGGGTTGATGCCCTGGGTGGATGCGATGTGAGTGGATGCCGGCACTGCCTCCTGCTCCTCTGCCAGGGCGTCCTCTGCGAAGGGCTCCTGGGCTGCCTCCTGGGTGATGTCAGCCATGTCACTGTCCAGCTCCACCACCCTGCCCAGCTGCTCCAGCTCCGGGGGCTGCGGATACAGAGGCCACGTCACACCCAGAGCCAGCTTTGCCAGGATAGTCACAGCCCTGACCGTCACCTGAGGTGCCACGGAGCGTTCAGGGCTCTGCCGAGGCTCCACGCTGAGCTCAGGGATGGACACAGAACCAGCAGGGTGTGCCAGGCCAGGGAAGTGCAGTCCCAGGTCAGCGGTGCCCTCATAGAGTTCTCCCAGTTCTGCCATTCAGTTGAGGAAACTTCTTCAGCTTTCCAGTTCTCACGTGCTCAGCAAAGGGAGAGCTCTGTGGATCCTGCTTCCCCTCCCCTCCTCCCAAATCCATCCCATGTGGCACAAATTCCAATCACAGAGTCTACATTCCACGATGAACTGCATTTTATGTGGTTCCTGGGAGGGTGGGGAGGCTCTAGGATAGAATTCCCAGAGAAGCTGTGGCTGCCCCTGGATCCCTGGCAGTGTCCAAGGCCAGGCTGGACACTGGGGCTTGGAGCAGCCTGGGACAGTGGAAGGTGTCCCTGTCATGGCAGGGGTGGCACTGGATGATCTTTTAGGTCCTTCCAGCCCAAACCATTCCATGATTCAATGGCTAACTCTGGTCACTGCCATGGGCTGTACTTTTGCCCAGCTCAGTCTGTGGGACCTGAGCTCCCATGTACTGGTTTGGCTCCAGTTTAACCATCCCATAACTCAGCTTTGTGTCCTGTGAAACCCTCATGCTTCCAGATTCCCTGCTTCCCAGAAAAAACACAGTACAGACCACTGAAGTGATGCAAAAACAGGAGTGAGGAAACCTAGGCTGGGAGTACTCTGGGAGTCCTGCTCAGGAATTAAGGAGCACATTCACAAGGCTGTGCTTAGATCTGTAGGATCAGCCAGGAAGGGGTGAAAGTTCTCAGCTGAGGCAGATAAAATAACCTCAGGGGTTTGTAAGGACAGAACCGAGTGGCAGATGTGGAATCTGAGCCTGGCCCTGCATGTGGAACAGATTTACAAGTCAAAATGTGGTTAGAAACACACAAGTTTCACTGCTCCCTTCATTGGGCTTTAATGCAGCAGGTTCCCTTGCAACATTAATAAATTCATTAATATTTAAGTTAGTGAGGAAAGACAAAACAAAATCCAAATCTAGATACTAAATGCTTCTTGCAGCCCAAATAATAATATTATCAGATGTGCTCTATACCAAGACTTTGGAAAGTTCTAAGCCATGCTATGATGTTTCTTAGGGGTTTGGGAAACCAAATGAGTTTTTTTTCCTCACTTCAGAAATTAAAACCAGAGTTAATGGTATGCAAGTCAGAGAGGTTAATGAACCTGGAGGGGTTTTTGCTAAGTTCACTGGAATGTGTAAGAATGTTTGAATATATCAGAGATATTCCCAGTATTCCTGACTATTTAAAACCACAGCTCTGTTTCCTCTGATCTGAACATGAAGGAGGAAAGGGAACTGAGGTGAGGCTGTCGTGCAGCCACGCGTGCAGCTCAAAATGCAAGTAATTAAGGGTCTACTCCAGCAGAGGGATGAAAGAGTTGATGTTAATTAGCTCAGGAGCTGGGAGGGCTGGAGCAGCAGCTGGCCACTACTCTGGGATTCTCCATGCAGAGCCCAGCAAGAGGTGGCAGCCCCCAGCCTGCCCCAGCAGCACCATGTCCTGCCCAGGGAGCAGCCAGTTCTCCTGGAACTGCTGTACAGGGATCAGGGTCCTGACAGCCCCTCTCCCCTGCCAGGAGAGCTCTGTTCTCCTGCCACACAAGCAGCCAGCAGAGGTTCACGCTGGACACCAGGGAAAAGCTCTTCCATGTTAGAAACACAGAACTACTGAGGCTGGAAAAGCCTCTGAGCCCACTGAGTCCAACCCTTCCCCAGCACTGCCAGGGCCACCACTGACTACGTCCCCAAGTGCCACATCCACAGGGCTGTGATATCCCTCTAGGGATGGGGACTCCACCAGTGCCCTGGACAGCTGTGCTAGGGCTGGACAGCCCTTTCCAGAAAGAAATTTTCTCAATATCCAACCTAAACCTCCGCTGGCACAACTTGAGGCCATTTCGTGCTCCACTCTCCTGTCAGGAGTTGTACAGAGCCAGAAGGTTCCCCCTGAGTCTCCTTTTCTCCAAGCTGAGCTCTTTCCCAGCTCCCTCAGCCACTCCTGGTGCTCCAAACCCTTCCCAGCTCTGTTCCCTTCCCTGGACACTCTGCAGCCCCTCAATGTCTCTCCTGCCCTGAGGACCCAGAACTGGACACAGCACTCAAGGTGTCTCACAATGCCCAGCACAGGGGGGCAATCCCTGCTCTGTGCCCTGGACCTGTGGCCACACCACGGCTGGGACAGCCAAGGGGCCACTGGCCTCTTGCCCACCTGGGCTGCTGGTATTCCCAGTGAATTGAATCAAACACTGCCTGTGGATCAAACATTCATGTGTGAGACGGGCCCAGCACTGAGGATGTTTTGCAAAGGTTTAAAGCAGTCACATCCAACACAAATATGTTTAGAAAGCCAGCATATAGCCAGCCTTACAAAAGAATTATTTTAATAAAAATAGAGCACATTCTTAAAATAAAAAGCAGACACTCTTGCACACTAATGGTGGTAAAGGCAACTGAGTGCACAGCATCACTGTCCAGGCAGGCAGCACACGGCGTTGGCATTATGGGCGTGCATTTAATAGTCACAAAAACAAGGGTTCTTCCAGAAGAGGTGCAAATCTGCCAAACTCAGACTAGAATTCAAACAAGAAACAAGCGTTGAAAGCCTCCCCGCCCCATCCTCAGTCTGAAATGTCAAGTCTCTCAAAGGAAAACAACATGCAGCCACTCAGTTGGTGCCGCAGATTCAGAAGAGTTTCTGCAAGGCTTCACTCTCCAGATTCCAGGTTACTCCAACCACCCCCTTCCCAGCACCAGCTACTCTCCAAATTCCATGTCATCAACCCCCTTTAGCCACTGTTGTCCTTCTACCTGAGCTGGGGGTGCTGGTTTGCCGTTCAGGGCCATCTGCTGGGGCAGCAGGTGCCCTGGGGGTGGCACAGGTGTGGTCTTTAACTTCTTGGTGTCCACTTTTGAAGGATGATCTTCCTCCTCCTCATCTGAATCTTGCAAGCCATACTTGGAAAAGTGTGCTACCTGTGGTAAGGAGAAGGACAAACACGTCACAGCCTGGAAGTGAAATTTCTGAAATTCATGGCCTTCTGAAAGGCCTGAACACTGGGCAGGTGTAACTGTGCCCTGTGCAGGTGTTGTAACACACACAGCTCTTGGGACACCTGCAACAAATCCAGCCTCTCTACAGACCAAAACCACCTGCTGTAGGCAGGTCGGGGGGGCCTGCAGGGGGCCACAGGTTTCACCAGAGAACCACAGACTGGTTTGGGTTGGGAGGGACCTTAAAGCTCATTCATTCTACAGGCAGGGGCACCTTCCACTAGTGCAGGTTGCTCCAAGCTATGTCCAACCCAACCCTGAACACTCCCAGGGATGAGGAGTCACTTTGGTGAGGACAGCTCTCACCAGAGCCAAGGAACTCGAGACAGCTGTCTGAAGTCCCCAGATGAGCTGAATGACAAATTCTCAGGAGATTGCAGCCCCAGGGTAGGAGATTGCCTCACCTTGAAGACCCAGGAGCCAGTCTCGGGGCGGTACTCCTTGAAGCGCGCGCCCTGCTTGCGGGACACAGCCTCCAGGCGGCCCTCGTAGTTCATCTCGGCCAGCCGCTCGGGGCTCTTGATCAGACAGCGGGACGTTTTGTCCGTGGGCCACACCCCGTCCAGGGTGACCTCAGCTCGCCTGCAAGACACCAAACAGCCTCTCAGACAAGGGCTGAGGCAGAGCTGGTGGGGAACAGGGATGGGAAAGGTGGGCAGGGGAGCAGAGCTGAGACCTGGCAGGGGGGCTCACATCAGCTTTTAAACCAAATTTCTGGTTCAGAAGTTTGTAAGTATATCATAGCTGTAACACTGAATGTACCACTTGGATTTGTCTCTTGGTTTCTGCCTGCAAATGCAGCAGAATGTCAGGATTTTAAAAATCATCCCTATCTAACACTTACCTATTTAAACCTTCTCCAATGGGTGGCTTTTTTTCGTCGTCAGGGTAAACAATAACTTCTTTTCTCCGGATATGTACGATCTCATCCAGGTTTAAGTTTGTTAGATTTACTTCTCCTTCAAAGTAAATTGATCCATAACCTGCAAAACAACCCATAATGTCATAAATTGTCTATGAAGTCATGTGCCAGAGAGCCCACGTTCCTGCTGTGCTCCTGTCCCCACCTAGCCCTGTCCTGTCTCCACCTGAGAAAACCCTAGAGGAGCATTTTCAACTTTGGCACCAATATCTACAGGCTGGGAGAGCTGGGGGTGTTCACCTGGAGAAGGGAAAGCTCCAAGGAGAGCTCAAAGCCCCTCCCAGGGCCTAATGGGGCTCCAGGAGAGCTGGAGAGGGGCTGGGGACAAAGGATGGAGGGACAGGACACAGGGAATGGCTTCCCACTGTCAGAGGGCAGGGAGAGATGGGATATTGGGAAGGAATTGTTCCCTCGGAGGGTGGGGAGGCCACAGAGAAGCTGTGGCTGCCCCTGGATCCCTGGCAGTGTCCAAGGCCAGGTTGGATGGGGCTTAGAGCAGCCTGGGACAGTGGAAGGTGTCCCTGCCCATGGAATGAGATGAGCTTTAAGGTCCCTCCCAAGCCACACCACTCTGTGATACTGTGATTTATTCTATCCTAAAATCCTACAAGACGTTGATGCAAGCTGCTCCCAAAGCAAGGGCACTGATTACAGTCAGACTGAGGGTTTGGAACTCTGGTTCCATAGCTCTAAAACCCCTGCATCAGGCTGAAGCCTCTGGGAGGCCAGGGGGGTCTCACCCTTGCGGCCGATGGTGAAGTCTGTGACGATACATTCGTTCCTGTCGTTGGTGAAGCGGGCCAGCTCCTCCAGGGAGGGGATGGTGTAGTAGCCAGCTCGTGTCAGAACAATCCCTGCAACACAACATTCCCTGAGAACAGGGCTGGCAGCAGTGTATCAACATTCCCAGACTCTCATCCCATGTCTTTTGCCAGCCTGAACTGCTGGAAGCATTAGAGGAACCCAAAGCCAACAGACACCAAAACACCTTCATTCTGCAGCCTCCAGAGTCCATTTAAGCCAACTGCTCTGGCAGGTTCTTCCAGCCCAGGCACCCTTCAGGGAGCAGGAAGTGTGCAACCAGGAAGGGAAGAAGGTGCACAGGAAAAGAAAGATTGCAAATGCATCGACACTTGCAGGAAACACTCTCCCAGCTTTAGGAGTCCAGGCCCTCAGGCACTGCTGATCAAGCTGCAGCTTCCTCTACATTTAACAGGCTCCAATTCTTCTTCATCTATTAATTTGTTTAATGATCTTTCTATTTCCCAAAAGCATTTTGCATCTAGAAAATGTCTAAACATTTCTTCTGAACACATCACCTGCCAGTTTCATTACATGCCACATAAGTATGATCTGAAAGGATAAACAAATCTTTTCCCTTTACCTTCTTGAATTTAAAAAACTCCCACATATGATATAAAATTGGGGGAATGAAATTTAAATGCTCCTTGACTCAGCAGAAAAAAAACTGTGCAAGAAATTGCACAATCTTGCAAGAAAAGCAAGATTTGTGCTCCTGTGAAAAGGAAATAAGCAAAAGGTGAGGGTGTCAAACAGCAGAAAATTTGCATGAAACACTGTCCCTGCCAGCCTTACCTGCAGGATGCAGGTGGTGCATGGCTTCTGCCTCCTCTTCCCGCTCGTCCTGCAGGGAATCCTCCTGGAAGGAAGCATCCTCACTGCTGCCCTCCAGCCCGTTGCGCAGGGCCGCGCGCATGTTCAGCGCCACGATGGTGTCGTCCACGCTGGAATGGGACTTGTGCCCGCTGCCCTCCAGGGTCTGTGGGATGGGCTTGGCAATGGGATTGGTGTAAAACCTGGTCACCTCGTGGGCCTCTTCCTCCTCCTCCCGCTCCCCATCCTGCCTGTGGTTCTCCTCGGGAGGCACTGACAGGAAGAACCTGGGCAGAGGAAGAATGATGGGAATTATTTCGTTCTAAGGGACTTACACCAACATTCCTGTGCAGGGCCAGGAGCTGGACTTGGATGATCCCTGTGGGTCCATCCCTGCTGAGGAGACTCTTGTGATTTTATCATTAAAATTCAGCTCTTTCTACACAACAAGCAAACAGGACCATGTGAACTGCAGCATCAGTGATTATTCCCCTTCCCTCTGCCCCTGCTTGACCACCTCTGCCACCGAGGCTCCCACTACAGCAAGGACAGTGGTGAGACTGGGAGAGTCCCCACAATGCTGGGGACTAAAGCACATGCCCTGTGCAGAGCTGAGTGGAAGAGGGAGCTCAGGCTGGAGAGGAGCCTCAACAGGGGGTGGAACAGCAATTCCCAGGCTCCAAACCCTCTGCCCACAGGGCCAGCATGACCCCACTCACAAATCAGCTCTTATCTTAGTAGCTTTCAATAACATTAATGTGTTGAGCTGGGCAGGAGGCTTTTCCCCAGTCTCCAGTTAAAAGAAAACCAAGGCAAAAATCAGAGTTCAACTGCAATACAGCTACAGGTTTTTTAAAGGAGTTTGGAATTCTGGCTTGGGGCAGGGTGGGTAGAGATGTAGCCTTAGAGGTTCCTCATTGTAATCTGTACAAAACACATATGTAGCAAATAGAAATATGAGACATGAGGATCAGTGGAGCTTCCTTGCAATTCCCACATCACCGAGGACTGACTAGGAGAGGTTCTTCTCCCCTCAGAGTCAGGTTTAGCACTTCCCTCAAGGAATGCTCTGGTTTCTTGCTAGAGGGAATGAAGAGAGACTCATCCAGAAAATAAGTTCCTGCTCTCTGACCCAGATTTTGGCTGGGGTGACCTGGCAGTGCCCACAGGAAGAACACCTGGTTAGTCCAGGAGGAAATGAACCTCCCAGCAGGCCAATTACTTTCAACAAACATTGAAGTGACATCCCTGAAATGAAGTCACTGCTGTACAGCAGTAATTTAGAGAGGCAGAACCAGTTTGCATTTCTGAGGACAAACCCCTCACCTGTGACTCACTCACCTGTCCCCATTCTCTGGGTACTCTGATGGTGACGCCAGGTCCTCGTTCTCTCGGCTCACAGGAGAGAACAGGTTGCTGCTGCTGAGGTTCTTCAGAACCAGCTTCTTGATGCTCTTCCTAAAAACAAAACAGCAAGAAAGGGAAATTTGAATCTATCCCCTGCATAAATATATATTTTGTGCTTAATTCAGATGCTCCAGGGACCAGGAACCAACTCTAAGACTTGTTGCCAAACCCAGGACATACCAAATCTCCCCCAAGAGATCATAGGATTTTTTTGGGAATTCCATTCAAGGCTCTAGTTTATGAGGAGGTGTAAAAAGCTCAAGCCAATGAAAGGCTCAAAGCCCAAGTTCAGTAAACCACAGTGTTCTCTGTTTCCCAAATCAGCTCTTCTAGAAGCACAGAAGATCTGCCTCGCAAGAGCAGGTTCATTTTACTGCAGGGTCACTTTAGGCCTTTGCTCTTTGTTTTCACTCAGCTCCAAACTTTTCCAAACTCCTTTTCTATTTGATTGCCACTGATGCACCTGAAAACTGAACCCAAAAGTTTCACTTGGGCAGATCCATGATTTATTTCTCACAGAAACACCTGTGGCTCTGAAACAGAACCACAGCTAGGATAAAACCATCAGAAATCTGCCTCCATACTAAGGGCATGAAGAAACCTGATGACACTCCCAGTTCAGGAGCAGGAAGTATTACCCCATGCAAGCTCTCCTTGTAAGAAGAATTCCTAAACTACTTTATAGGAGCTTTGTTCTCATCATGGGCTGACCTCATTTTACAGCTTATTTGGCCATAAGAGTTTAAGCTGAACCTTTTTATTTCCTCTACAGAAAACAGTTCTAGTGAACTCTTATTACCGCTCTTCCTCTCTGAACCAGGGCACAAAACCGTGGGATTTCGGGTAATATACAGGAGTCTACAGAAGATTCTCACACAGAGACAAAACAAAAGCTCACTTTGGCATGAAGGCTCCATTGGACAGGGAGGGTTCATCATCATCCAGCCCATCGAAGAGCTGGGACTTGGCCGAGCCTGCTGACTGCAGGGCCTTGGGCCTCACTCTGGTCGCAGGGCGAGGGGTCAGCTTGTAGTGGGTGGGAGTTGTCAAGGCCTTCTGGGCTGCTGGGTTGGTTGGCTTCAGCCTCTGGAACAGAAAGATGGACAGTTGGAATTCTCAGGGCGTGTGGACAGAGCTTTAGGGTGCTCCACTCCAGCCCTTGAAAGGCAAAGGGGGTGATAAGGGGAAGCAATTATTGCAGGCAGGTTAGAGGGCTCCAGGCACAGCCCTATCCATCAGCCTGGATCCATGTGCCCCACCCCAGCTCCAGCTGCCAGGCAGGACTCAGCTCCAGCCCCTGGAACCTCCCCTAACAATTCCAAAGTCTGGCAAGTGCTTGTTTTGCTGTCTTTTGAACAAAGCAACAGGGAACGGTTTGTCAGAGATTCTGAGATGTCCTAAGAAAGCACTACAAATATTCCAAGCACTAACAATGATCCATCTTTATTCCCAACTGGCAGCAGTGAACACAGGAACCCCAAAGCCAAGGCTCTGATACAGGCAAAAGCAGGAAATCATGGAATCAAGGAATGGTTTGGGTTGGAAAGGACCTTAAAGATCACGCAGTTCCAACCCCCCTGCCATGGGCAGAGAACTTTCCACTGGAATAAAATCAAGCACTTTGCATCCTGGAGGGTAAAAAGCCACTGCATCCCTGGGAGAGCACAGAGGGCAACTTACTTGGCTGCTCACTGTGCACTGAAGTGAAGACAGTGCACACAGACCAAAGTAATTTCACAGTCACCCACAAAATGAGATCAGTGTTGATGTGCACTTACCTCTTCTTTCTTCTTTGGGTCTGACATAGGGTTTCTGAAAAGTGGGGGAGTCTCCAAAGGGTGAGTAGGTCAGGCTGTTGAGGTGCTGCTGGAGGACAGCTTGCTGGGCTGCAGAGGCATTGGGGTCTGTCAGAGCTACAAAAGGAGCAGCATTTTAGTTTTAGAGCTCTGGGAACAGAACCAGGGCAGGCAGAGACACAGCAGCTCTCAGAGCATCTCCTTCCTCCATCAGAGTGTGCAACCACATTCACTAAGTTCTCATGGATGAAAAACTGAGGGCACAGAGAGCTGCAGTGCAATGGAAAGAGCCCGGCCCTCCAAAATATTCAACTAATCCAGGTGGCTTCTGAAAGGCTGTGCAGGATAAATATTTCATGCAGAATTTTCATATTCCTGCTACCACAACTAAACGTACAGGTCTAGAGTCCACTCTACAATGGACTCTTATCTCTGCATCTCATAGCATCTAAGCATCTAAATAGATTATAGCATCTAATTTTAAAACTCTCTAAGAGTTCACAACATGAAACATTCAAGCCACCAAAAGCAGCTTAATTCCAATTCCAATAAAACCAGGGTGAATGTGGGCATTACCAAAGAACAATTAAACCACTCTCAGGAACAAAAGCTTACTGTCAGGGTCTGCAGGAAGTCAGGAGGGGAGTTGGAGACAACTGGGTGTTATTTTTGTCCCAATGGCACAGCATTCCTGTTAATAAAGGCCTTCTAGGCCTCTCCTGTCTGGAAGTACTGAAGAAGCTAACACTGCATTTCCCTTACTTTTTTTGTAAGCATCTACCCTCACTGTCCCAATTTCAATGATGGGAAATGTTACTAATCTTGAAAACAAAACTCTAAAATAGCTGCAATAATTGGGCATGCAGAGCAACGTTGAATTACTTAAAAAATATACATATAACTAGCAAAAAAAGGGTCATCAACACTGTCTGCACTGTGACTGAGAACAGAAGTGGCCTCAAGGGGACGTTTTGTCATTCCTAAGCCTTTGGGAGAGGTGTGCTCCTGTGTTCAGGCACATGGGAAGAAGGCAGCAGGTTCATGGACACTCACCTACAGCAGGCTGAGGGGCCCCAAAGCCCAGAGTGGCTGTGGATGTGTTGAATCCTGGGGCTCCAAATGCTCCTGTTCCCAGCGTTCCCCCCAGCTTTGGCTGGGTGTTTCCAAACAAGGATGTCTGTCCTGCCCCCAGAGCTGTGACAGGAGAGGTTAGTGTCACTTACTGCAAGACTGTGACAAATTTACAAGCACAACAAAGAATCAATTCCCTATTAAACTGCAGGAAACACTCCATGTCAATGGATGCTGCAGACACTCAGGACTTGAGATCAGACCAGAGGATCTCACCAGTGCCACCAGCACCACCCAATTTCTATCAGGTCACTTGGCACTGTGCTAAGAAGTTCCCCTTGGAGCTGCCCTGAGACATCCTGGCTTGAAGCTAAAACATTCCCAGCCTTTCCTAACTCAGTTACAGGCAATACCCGGGCTCGACCAGCACTGCAGCCTGAGGCTGCTGAGAAATGAGCTGGGAAACTACTTACCTGTTCCAAACCCTGTTCCAAGTCCAGTTCCCAGAGTCCCAGTCGCAGGCTTGTTTCCAAACAAGCTATTTCCAGCAGTGTTTGCACCAAAACCTTCAACAACAGAACCAGCAGCTCATTAGCGATTAAATGAAAACCATACATTTAATTAAATAAGCATCACACGGTCGAAGAGCCCTGCCACAGTCAAGGTCAAATTTCTCACTGTTTCCAGCAGTGCAGGTTAAACTCACAATCAGCAAGAAGGGACTTCACCAGTAATAAACATATTTTAGTTATAAACACAGCATTAAAGCAGCACAGAAAAATGCTGGTCTGCCTTCTTAAGCTTTTTGGTTTGTTACAAACTTCAGAGTTTCCCTGAAAGGTAGAGCTGACATGATGCTGCTGTATCTGGCAATAGAGTAAAACATGCTGGGTTTTTTAAGTGCCTGGAGGGAACAAACCCCATTTTATCCTGTTTATACCACACACTTATTTCTCTGGCCTTCACCACAGAGCAGGTGGGAACTCAGATCTGCACAGTTCAAGGACACAACTGTAACTGCAACAGGGCCATCCCAAATCTACCATCAGACAGCTCAGTTCTACTGCAGATACTGACTCCATCCCATGCTTGGTTAGTGCACAAAGCCAGGATTAAACTGAAAAGCTGCAAATGTGCACCAACCCCTTGGAATCCAACTCCATTCCTCCTATAAACTGCTACACAGGCAAACTAAAACCACACACTGCAAATACTGATCTCCACCAAATAGTGCCAACACACTGGTGGGGCCATGAAGATCCTGAGCAGCAGAACGAGAACTCAGAAGCACCTTTCACACCCTAGGAGGTTTGCCCAGGGCTGGCAACTACAGTCAAAGCCTGCTTGCCAAGATGCTGCCCTGGTTCAGAGCACTGAGAATTGCACAGAGCTTGATTTGGGAAGGACCTTAAAGACCACTCAGTTCCCTGGAGTTCTCCCCTATCTATCCTGGCAGGCTGGCACAGCAGGCTAAAGGCATGGAAGGTCCCATTTGGGATGTCTCCAGAGAGGGAGGCTCCAGGCCCTCCCTGGGCAGCTGTTCCAGGGCTCTACCCCCTCCATGGAAAGAAGTTCTTCCTCAGCTTGGGCTGGAACTTGTTGTGTTTCAGTTTGTGGCCATTGCTCCTCATCCTGTCACTGTCACCACTGAGCAGAGTCTGGCACCATCCTGACACCCTTGGAGAGATTTGTATGGATTGATGGATTCCCTTCTCCACACTGACCAGGCCCAGCTCCCCCAGTCTCTCATCAGAGATGCCCCAGACCCCAAATCATCTCTGTGGCCTTCCCTGGACCCTCTCCAGTAGCTCCTGGCCTGCCTTGACCTGTGGAGCCCAGAACTGACCAGGACACTCCCGATGTGCCTCCCTGGGGCTGAGCAGAGGGGCAGGATCCCCTCACTGACCTGCTGGGAATGATCCTGGGGCTCTCCTGGTCATCCCAGGCTGAACCTTCCCTTAAGGATTCACCAAAACAGTGGAACTTGACCATCTACTAAGTCAGGGAGTCCCACCAAGAGCAAAGGCACAACCCAGCACATTTCCCAGCAGCAGAGATGTGGCTCACCAGACAATTCCAACTCTACAGTACTTAGCACATGCTCTCAGCAGGTGTATGGTATACACACTACAGCTTTCAATGACTGAAACCCCATTTTTTTTTTCCCTGTCCCCAAACTGGAAGGGTTTGTAGGGTTTGCTAAAGTCAGGGCTGGTTTGTTACCGAAGAGGCTACCGCCCGTGGTGGTACCGAACGAGGGAGCGCTGGTCGTGGTGGCTCCAAATCCAGCAGGCTTGTTCCCAAACAGGGTCTGCAAGGAAAACAACAGCAATTTGGAAAGCTGAGAGGCTGGTACTACAGCAATTGTATTGGTGTTTGGCTGCAGGCAAGGGAGCAGAACTAAAGCCAAGCACAACTGAGCCCACCCAGCCCAGCCTCCCATGAGCAGGGGTTATCCCAAACCATGTGCAAGACCCTCCAAAAACAGCTGTCAGGCTTGAACTCGAGGGGCTTAAGGGACTTTTCCAATGTCAGTGATCCTGTGATTTTCACTCCACCACAACCAAAATGACTGACTATCAAGAACCAGGGTTGGTTTTGGTCCATCACAACTTACAGCCTGTATTTCCAAGCCTGCCTCGAGGCACCCCCAGGCACAGAGAACCTCAGTCTCTCCTGCTGCTTTCATCACTCCACACATCACTTGTTAAAAAAATTACTCCACTACATGTGTTTATACCTCAGCTTACAGCAAACCACCTGACTTTTGCAATTCAGACATCTTAATTCCTAAGCTAACACAACTTCATGATGGTCAGCACTCCAGAACAGAGCTCTGCTTGGTTCTCTCTATTACGAAGGCACAGACATACCGAACCACCAACACCAAATCCTGTGTTGGCTTGTCCAAAAAGGCCAGTTCCCGTTCCAAATCCAGTCCCAGCATTTGTATTGGCAGCTGTCCCAAAAAGGCTTCCAGGCTGCGAGGGCTGGGTCACCCCAAAGAGACCCTACAAACAGGAACCAGGTTAAGGTAATGCTCCCAGGCTTTTCCAAGTCCAGCACTGACAACAACAGATCCAATACACAAAATCAGGCAATAAAACAATGCTACATTTCCCCTCATTCTGGGGGAAGAGGAGGGGTGAAGAACACTCCAGAAGCTTTAGTCTCCCTCCAAATTAGTTACAAAAAGGCAATTAAAAAACAAACAAACAAAACCCAAAAAACTTATACTCCAAGCTTTAAAGCATATTGGAATTTCATCGCTTTGAGCAAGGGAGATGGAAAAGAGACATTTCACAGGATTCTCTGGGAGAAGTCACAACAAATTCACAAACACAGGATATTTGGAGCCAAAGCCTCTAGTTATGCAACAAGCTACAGCTACATAGAGTCCTTCTGTCACAAAACCCCACAAATGCTGCTCATTTGTCACCAGAAAGTCCAGGATTTGAATTCTCACAGAAGGCTAATCACGGAATGATACTATCAGTGTGAAAATGACCAGAAGTATTGGAGTTGCTAGAGAGCAGCTGCTTGAGGAGGTGAGTGGGTGCATGATTTGTGAACAGCTGACTGCTCTCCCATTGTCAGGAACAAAGCTGACTGGCAGGAGATTCCACGCTCCACCGCAGCCTTCGGAGCTCGGCATCCTGGTTTTAGCACCCTGTACTGGAGTCCAAGGAACATCCCAATGCACCCTGCAGCCCCTCTTACCATGGTGTTGGTGTTGGGCTGGCCCAAGGTGCTGGTGCCCCCGAAGGAGAAGCCGGTGTTCTGCGTGGTGGTGGCCTGGCCAAAGGGCTTGTTGAACAGACTCGGGGTCTGGGACTGCTGCCCGAAGAGCCCCCCGGTGGTGCCAGTGCCAAAGCCGGTCGTACCTGGGACAGCACATGTGCGTTAGAGACCAAACCCAGCAGACGCCACACTCCGGCATTTAAAGAGGGAAAAAACGTCATGGAATGTCCTGAGCTGGAAGGGACCCCAAGGATCATCCAGTGCTACCCCTGCCCTGCCCAGACCCCCAACAATGCCAGCCTGGCATCCCTGGCAGTGCTGTCCAAAGGCTCCTGGAGCTCTGGCAGCCTCAGGCTGTGCCCATTCCCTGGGGAGCCTGGCAGTGCCAGCACCCTCTGGGGGAACAACCTTTCCTGAGCTCCAGCCTGAGCTGTCCTGGCCCAGCTCCAGCCATTCCCTGGGTCCTGTCCCTGCTCATCCAATAACCACATCCATTCCTACAGCCTGGAGGATTCAGATCTATTTACAGATGAACTCCACAAAGAACTATCCTTAGGAAAAAATCCTTCCCTGGGAGGGTGGGGAGGCCCTGGCCCAGGGTGCCCAGAGAAGCTGCGGCTGCCCCTGGATCCCTGCAAGTGTCCAAGGCACTTCCCACCTGGGATAGTGGAAGGTGTCCCTGACCAAGGCAGGGTGAGACTGGGTGAGCTTCAAGGTCCCTTCCAACCCAAACCATTCTGGGATTCTATGATCTATTTACCTTTCAGTTCGCACCAAAACCTAATAAAAATCCAATTGCTGTTTCAATTTTTCCAAGAAAATGTAAGAAAATAGATTTCTATGGCAAAGAGCCCCACCAGTGAATCCTGGCAATACAACCAGCACAACTCTGAGCTCACATCAGTGTTTCAGCATTTTGCATCACAGAAATTTAAATGGTTTAACAGAATATTTGCACATGCACTCACAGGAATGCCAAGGCCAGGCAGTACTTACTGGTTCCAAAAGCAGTTTTATTCTGTCCATAGGAAAAGCCTGTATTGGTAGTGGAAGAGCCAAAAAGTCCTGTGGCTGTGCTGGACGTGGCAGTGGAGGAGCCAAACAAGCCAGGAGTTGCTCCTGCTCCTACAGGATTCGTGGGCCCTTTCCTGTTTGCCTGGTAGTCTTCCAAACGGAGTTCCTAGAGGAAAATCCAGCTCTTTTTACACAGGACAAGGGCAAGCAAGTGTCCTTAGCACACTCACACAGCACCCAACCTACACCAAGGTGAAGGCTCAAGAAAAGCTGCAACACCTATGTTTTTAAAAATAAGGACACCAAAAACAGGACCTGAACTTAGACCTGTGTTTGGGCTACAATTTGACTTCCCAGAGCTTTTTCAGATCTTTTCATAAAAGATCTGTTTTGAAGGGGCAAACAAACTAACTTGAATGGGAAGGGCTCAGGTGAACTCCTTGGGAACACCAGTTAATAATAAACAACCAAGTCTAGTCTGGGATCCTGCTGTTATCTCAGCAGAGCAGGGCTATTCACAACAGGATCTCATGTCCTGACAAGATGGAATTTCAGCTCTTCCAGACCTGCATTAAGCATTTAAACCCAACTGCAATTAACGTGGTGTTGCATTTACTGTTTTTCTTGACAACACCTCTTGTGTGTGATGCAGGTAATGAAGGTTCATTAATATTCTTACATTAATGAGCACAGAAGGTAATTACGGCCCAAAAAAGCCCAAGGCAGGGCTGTGTGCCCCCTTGTACTGACCTCGAGGGACTTGCTCTCGTACTCCTTCATGGCAGTGATGCACTGGTGCTTGGTGTTGATGTTGGTGCTGACGCCAGACTTCACCATGGTGTCAGTGCCAGTCGGGGGCTGCGGGAAGCAGGGAGGACCAGGTTAAAAACCAGACAGATTTGGGGGAATGCAGCCAGAACTCCCTGCAGACCCTGGGAAATCCTATACCTAGAGCAGACCTGAGGCTCTGCGTGACTCCTCTGCTCAGGCAAGACCTCACCTGTAGAGCTGCCTCCAGCCCTGGGGCCCCAGGATAAGGAGCACATGGAGCTGTAGGAACGAGTCCAGAGGAAGCCACAGAGATGCTCCAAGGGCTGGAGCTCCTCTGCTCTGGAGCCAGGCTGGGAGAGCTGGGGGCGCTCAGCTTGGGGAAAAGAAGGATCCAGGGAGAGCTCAGAGCCCTTGACAGTGCCTAAAGGGGCTCCAGGAGAGCTGGAGATGGACTGGGGACAAGGGATGGAGGGACAAACACAGGGAATGGCTTCCCACTGCCAGAGGGCAGGGATGGATGGGATACTGGGAATGAATTGTTCCCTGGGAGGGTGGGGAGCTCCTGGCCCAGGGTGCCCAGAGAAGCTGTGGCTGCCCCTGGATCCCTGGCAGTGTCCAAGGCCAGGTTGGACACTGGGGCTTGGAGCAGCCTGGGACAGTGGAAGGTGTCCCTGCCCAAGGCAAGTGGTGGCACTGGATGAACTCTAAGGTCCCTCCCAACCCAAATCTGACATGATTTCATGGTTTTATGATTCCATCATTTGTACAGTTGAGGCCTCACCCAGGCGTATTCAGTGACAATCAACAGTGGAATTTGCCCCAGGAACACCCAAAACAACTCCCAGCAATTCTGCTTTTGGTTTCACTTTAAAAGCAGTTTACTTCAGTTTCTGACATAAATCCTTGAGCTCTGCATGGATTTCACTATCCCCCTTTTTTTAAGAGTGCTATGAAAGTACAAATCAGCAGCACTGCAAGAGCCCCAACAGCACCACAGCTCTGCCCCCAAAGACACAGTCTTACATCAGCTCTGTCTGGAAGTGAAGTGGGACAAGATCTGCATGAACAAGTTTTTGGGGCAAAGAGTCCCTGTTCCCACAGGCCCCAGTTAGCCCGGTTCCTCAAGACCTCTCTGCTGGGCCACCCTCCAGGTCCAACTGCCACAGAACTTCACAGCAGTTACTGAATCCTGTCTTAAAGGGGACTCGTCCAGAGGAGGCAGGACACCACTCCTCTCCTTCCAGTTCCCATTCCCAAAGCCAGGCTGGCTCAGCAGAGCTGCACTGATTCTGACCCATCCCAAGATGTCTCTAACCCCTACTGCTGCCAGCATTTGCCATGGATCACTTTGAATGCCATGGCACTTCCTGGGAAGGCTCAGCTTTAGGAGCTCATTTACCCCTTCACCATTAGCACAGCTCTAAACCCAGCAAGTCTGAAATTGTATAGTGTTTGAGAACTTTGTCAAATTCAGGATAAAACCTGGAGTTAATTACACCTATTTCCACTGCAACAGTCCTTCTAAAGGGATGTTTTCAAATGATTTCATAACACTTGCGTATGACCTCCTCACTTTTTCACCTCAGCAACCAAGACATCACACAAACAACTGCAAAACTGAATACCTCCCACAGTGAACAGGCTGGATTAAGACGAAAAAGCAGAACTTACATTGAATTTAATAGTCGTGCCAGTAGGAGCAGCAGTGAAGCTGGTTGGGCCAAAGAGAGAGCCAGATGTGCTCCCAAAGGGGTTGGAAGTGGTGTTGGTTGTCCCAAAGAGCCCGACACTGCTGGTGCTCGTACCAAAGTCTGAATAAAGCATAAAAAAATAACATCAGTATTAAAACAAACCTCAAGTTCAAAACTTAAACCCTAATATTCTATTCAAATTAGAAACTGGTTTGAAAATAGAAGAAACAGCTGGAAAAAATAATTTGATAGCAGAGCTAGAAACTGATGGTACTGCTAAAGCAGTTCTCTGCTGTAGAAGAGTGTCCCTAACCCAGCACCCCAGAAACATCAGACAAACCACAGCAGCCAGTTTCCTTCGACTCCTGACAAGTAGGAAGAAAATAATACAATAATTTGTATTCCCCAATAAAAGGGAATCAGCAAGGCTCCCTTTCTCTTCTCAGAAGGGGCTGCAAGTACTTGCTTCTGCTTCATGGAATTACAGCAGAGTTTAACAGCATTTCCTATCTTCTCCTGACACAGACAAACCCAACTATAACTGTTCTGCTCTATAACAAGATAAAAACTTAAAATCAAACAGCACCAGAACAGATTTCAGAATAAAAAATTCCAGCCCATCACCTTTTCCAATTTATTTTAAAATGCAGAGCTGGAATCACAGCTACAGATTCAGGAGCACATGGGCTCCCCCTTGGCTGCTGTGGGCACAGGGGTGTCCCTGTATCCTCCAGGAGAAACCCCCTGACCCCACCCTGAGCCCTGTCCCAGCCCCCAGGTACACCCAGCTTCCCCTGCTGTCCCAGCAAACAGCACAAGAGCACCAGTTTCACTCACTTCCAAAGCCAGCTGGTTTGTTCTGTGCAAAGGCATTACTCTGGGATGAGAAGAGGCTTCCACCAGTGCTGGTGGTTCCAAAGAGGCTGTTTGATGTCCCAGTGGATGTTCCAAACCCAAAGCCAGTGCTGGTGGAGGAGGTGGCTGGTTGGTTGAACGTGGTTGATCCAAACAACCCTCCTGCAGACAGAAACAGGCTGTTAATCCTTCACAACCCCCTTTGCTTGGGAGCTTTTATGGGTTCTTACTATTCTGGGCTTGGGAGGGAGTTTGGTTATTTTTTGCTGATGTTTCCTTGGTTTGGGAGTTTTTCCCCTTTCTTCCCCTGCCTCCCTTTTTTGCCCCGTTGCACTCCAGCAGGGCAGTACCTGGCTTTGTCTGTGTGCTCCCAAAAAGGCCTCCAGTGCTGTTGTTGGAGCCGAAGGCCGACGTCCCGAAGGCTCCTCCGCTGGTCGTACCAAAGCCTGCATCTGAAAGCAGCACCAGAGCCCAGTGAGCTCCCCTTCCCAGCACCTGAGAACTAAGGCTGGAGCTCCACAAACACCCCTCAGCATACATGGCTTTTCCTTGCAAGCCTTCCCAACAAGCCCAGCCCTGATTTGCTTCAATCCAAAAAAACCTCAGCGAGATCACCTTCCCCAAGCATTGCATTTTCCACCCTTCCTACAAAAGGAAGTTTCCACAACAGACATGGCATCCTGGTGTCTCCCCAAAGTAAAAGCTTGGTTGGGGTGAAGCCTCAGGCTCCTGAACCTCATCCAGGCCAGCTGGAGCACCCAGCAGCTCCCTAATTCCATCCCACAAGGGATCACCACCTCCACAGGATCCTCTGAGCTGCACTGAGCTGCAATAGGGAAAAGACGCCCCATTAAAAACCACCTTAAAACCAGTTTAGATATTTTACTTACTTTGCCCAAAAGTTGAAGTTGTCCCAAAGCCGGTGCTGCCTCCAAATGGAGTTCCAAAGGATTTGTTAAACATTTTCAGGATATATCAGGTTTTCCCCTAGACCTGGAAAGAATTCAGATTTTATTGAAAGCTCATCCTGCAAACTCATTTTCCATCTCCCTCATGGCTGAGGGCAGCAATCCCACTGGAATCCTTCAGCACAAACCCCATGGCACTGAGCAATTCCAAACCCTGCCAGAACCCTGGGGGGCACAAGGACACCAACATTCCAGTGACACCACAGGTAAGGAGGTATCACTAAACTTCTGTGTCCCTAAAATTAAGGTGTCACCCTTAATTATGGCTGGAGTTTCTGCACATCTCAGCCTGTGTTCTGGGCTGTGGCAATCCCAGGGGTTTCCAGGACTGATTTTCCCGTTCAATCCTATTTGCCAACTGCATCAAACATGACACAGGGGAATTCACTGCACGGGGATTATAGGAATCCACCTTCCCTCTACTTCCCGCTTCTGCACTTCCCAAAAGTTGCTGTTCCAGGGGAGTTTTGCTGGGCCCAATTCCCTTTCCAACCCACAGGGTTGATTTACAGCACATTCCTGCTGCCTCTCCTCAATCTCCACCCCGAGCACAAACAGGTATAAACTCTGTTACAACTCCCTGAGTTTGTCAACAAATCCAGCACTACCCCCACCTGTGTGGTGTTTTCCAGCAGCTCCACCACTGAAAATTCCAGATTAGCCAAAACTGTGCCAGATTAACAAAAGCAACCAGTACTGCTCCCAAAAAAATGCTCACATTACCCCCAAAATGCCAATACTAATAGAAAAAAAAAAAGAAGCTATAACTCACAAAAGGCATATTAACCAAAAAAAGTCATACTAGCCAGAAGCTGCCAATGTTGAAAAAGGCCATTATCCTCTCCAAAAATGCCAAGTTGCCTAAAAATAATGGGAGTAACGATCCAAAACCAGCCATTATTAGCCAAATGAAAATACCAATATCAACCAGAAAAAAAAATGCATTACTAAATAATGCCCTATTAGCCAAAAAAAATGCCAATATTACCTAACCCCTTCCATATTCAGCAGGAAACACAGGAATTCCCCCACATTCCCAGGTACTCCCTGGAAGCCATAGCTTACACACAGCAGTGCAGAACTAAGAATTTCAGCAATTCAAAAATGGCCCACACCAGGAATATTCCCAAGGCCAACAATTCTAGTTAAAGCAAAACCTGCCCTTTCCCTGTGCCCAGGTTTGGCTTTCCCCCATCCCAGCTCCCTTTATCTCCTCCCAGCCAAGGGAAGTACCCAGGCACTGGGCACTACCCAGCACAGCTTCCCGCAGGAAAATCACTACATCCACCTGCCCATCCTTGAAATCAAAGTGTTTCTTTCTCTAAAACCAACAGCACTTTCTGGGAACTGACAAATGCAGACTGGGAGCAGCCACAGCCTTCTACCATCCCTGAACAACCGGAGACTAAATCAGCCCAGAGCAGCCACTATCCCACACTTCCCTGACACATGAACTTAACACATGATTTGTGTCACCTCCAATGACTCCAACAGCCACACACCACAATTGCGGAGTGTTAAGGGTCTCCACACTCCCACAGGCAAATCCTTACAGATTTCATTTGTCACAGGAAGAGGAATGTCAGTGAAATGATCCCGGTAAAAGCTAGAAAAAGCTGCTCTGCCAAATTCTGAGAGTACCCAAAGATGAGAACTTCTCCTGGGAGAGCTCCTCTGGCACAGGGTAACACTGAGCCCTGAGCCCTCCTCACTTTCTCCCACAGAATCTCTGAGGCTGGCAAAGCCCTCCCAGCCCATGCAGTCCCAGCTGTGCCCAATGGGCACCTTGTCCCCAGCCCAGAGCACTGAGTGCCACAGCCAGGCCTTCCTGGGACACCTGCAGGGATGGGCACTGCAAACCTCCCTGGGCAGCTCCTGCCAAGGCCTGAGCACCCTTGCCATGCAGAAATTCCTGCTGCTGGCCAAGCTGAGCCTCCTGTCAGGGAGCTATGAGAGTGGTAAGGTCTCCCCAAGCCTCCTTTTCTCCAGCCTGAACCCCACCCCAGCTCCCTCTCCACCAGTGCTCCCAAACACACTTCTCTATTCTTATGGAACATCTTCAGCCATCTCCCCTTGCCCCAGCGCAAGTCTCTGTTTCAGGCCAGACAGAAATCACCTGCAGTTTCCAGTTGTCCGATGCTGTGACTCTCAGCCTTATCTGCAAATTCCCAAGTCCCTCATTTTCCGTGGTTCCTCTTTTTTAAGCCACTGCTCTTACATTGTCCTGAGATCATTAAACGCCAAACCCTACCTAAGAAGAAAGCTGAAATATCATTTTATTTAAAAAAAAAAAAAGTTATGGAAAGATTTGCCTCTCCCACAGCGTGTATTTTGTTGTACTTCACACCCACCCCTCCTTCCCTGCACCTCCAGGGCTGTGTCCAGTTCTAGGCCCCTCAGGGAAAGAGGGACATTGAGGGGCTGCAGAGTGTCCAGGAAAGGGAACAGAGCTGGGAAGGGGCTGGAAAACTGCTGAGGGAGCTGGGAAAGAGCTGAGCCTGGAGCAAAGGAGGCTGAGGGGAACCTTGTGGCTCTGCACAGCTGCTGCCAGGAGGGGACAGCCAGGGGGTCAGGCTGTGCTCCAGGGAACAGGGACAGCAGGAGAGGGAACAGCCTCAGGCTGGGCAGGGGAGGCTCAGCTTGGCCAGCAGCAGGAATTTCTGCATGGCAAGGGTGCTCAGGCCTTGGCAGGAGCTGCCCAGGGAGGTTTGCAGTGCCCATCCCTGCAGGTGTCCCAGGAAGGCCTGGCTGTGGCACTCAGTGCTCTGGGCTGGGGACAAGGTGCCCATTGAGCACAGCTGGGACGTATTGCTCTGAGAGGGCTTTGCCAGCCTCACTGACTCCAGGATTCTGTGAACTTAGGAGCTGGAGCAGAATTAGTAAATCTCTAGGGTTTTACACAATATCCCGCTCACTGCACCCCCAGCTCAGCAGGAATCTCCTCACACCAAGGGTTCTAGTTGAAGTTTAACAGCGACAGCACAAAAGCCCCGTAAAGCGCCCCAAAGAAACCCCGGACGTCAACGTAACTTTAAATCGTACCTAACCAACCCAACTCTGAACCCAACTAACCAACACGACAGTAAATAACTCCCACGGGGAGGCTGCAGTGCCACTCCGGCCCGGGGACAGCCGGGCCGTTATCCGCATCCAGAGCCGCGTATTGCCGGGGAAAATACCCGGAATCCCCACCGGGACCCGCACCGGGACCCCCAAAGAGGCCTTAAAAACCCCAAAAGCGGGCAGGTATACCGGAGACCGCCGGGGCAGGAGAAGCGGGTCTCCCCCGAGACATCCGACCCGCTCATGGCCCTTCCCGCCTCCCCCGGCCCTTCCTCCGTCCCGGAGCCTCCCCGCGCGCCCCCCCCCTCCTCCCGGGACCACCCGGTCTGCCGGCACAAAAGGCCTGGCGACGGGCCGCAGCCGTGCCGTGCCGGGCAGCCAGGCCCCGGTGCTCACCGCGGGTGCCGGGCAGGGCAGCCCCGGCAGGCGCCGGTGCTCGCCGCAGGTAGCGAGAAGCGCCGCTCGGAGCGGCCGGGCCAGGTCGGGCCCGCGGTGCCGCCACCGCCTCACGGGGCCGCAGCTGCGTCACAGCCCGCGCGCGCACTCCCGGCCACCCCCGCGCGCCGCCCGAGCCCCGCCCCCCGGCTGCGCTTCCGCTTTCTATTGGCCGCGCCCTCCGCTCTCCCCCTGCGCTGAACGCTGATTGGGCGAAGCGGCGCCGCGCACCGAGCGCCCATTGGGCGGGCGGGCAGAGGAGGGGGCGGGGCTTGGCGCCGCGGAAGGGTCCAGAACGGCTGCGTCTCGGCGCCGCCCCGACATCCGGGGCGTTTGGGGGGGCGGGGCTTCTCCGCGAGGACCAATGGTGTGTGGCGGCGCGGGGAGCTGGCCCCGCCCCCTGCAGGGCCTCAGCGGGGCTGGGCGGGCGGGCAAGGAGAGGAAGGGGCGGAAGAGAGGGAGGAAGAGGAGGAGGCGGAAAAGGCGGAGGAGGCGTGGTGGTGCTGCCGGGCCGGGACATGGAGCGGCGCGAGGGGGGCTGAGCGGTGAGAGGGGTGTCGGGGGTCCGTCACGGTGGGACACGCGGGTTGTGGGGAGGGAGACCCAGGGAGGGGCTCTGGGGAGGAGGGAGACCCAGGGAGGGGTCAGTCACTGCCAGACCTGTGGGTCTTGGGGAGCGGGGCAGCTGGGGGGGGGGTCTTGGGGGAATGTGGGGTGCCTGGGGAGGGGTCTCAGGGGGTCTCTAAGGGAGTGTGGGGGAGATCTCGGGGTAGTGCAGCCCCTCTCCTGCAGGACAGCTCGGGGCCATTCAACACGTGATACAAAATATTTGCCTTTTGCCTGCTCTCTTTGGGCAAGGCGCTCGGGGGCAGGGAGGCTGGAGGCTGAGGGGGCTCCTGCTTTGGGACCCCCGGGCTGTCCCCACGGCCGAGCCCCCCGAGGGAGGGACGGGGTTTGGGGTGTCCATCCCTGTCCCGAGCCGTGGGCAGCCCTTGGGGGCTCCTCAGGGTCCCGGGGAGGGGCGTCTGACCCCCTTCACACCCAGTCCCGACCCTTTGGAGCTTCCCTTTCTCTTTGCTTCTATCCTGCTAATAATTCTCTCTGTCCCTCCCCAGCAGCCTGGATGGGGCAGAGCTCTGCTTTCCGTGCTCCTTCAGTACTGGGGTTCGGTGCCTTCATTGCGGGGGGCTTGTGGTGCTGGCAGAGGGGTGGCCGTGCTGCCCTGGGCACTGCCCCGACGGCTCAGGGATTGTCCGTAAATCGGATTTGTCCCGCAGCCAGGGGGTGGTGAGGTGGGATCCATGCCAGCCTGATCCCTTGGGGCAGAACACGGAGCCCTGGGCTGGGGGCACCCCTGTTCTGGGGCTCTGCCAGGCTCCAGAGGTGCCCATCCCAGTGTTCCCAACCTGATAAAGCCCTGGCTTCATTGTTGTGTGGGGCTTGTGCTGCCCTGATCCTGCAGCTGGGGGTTTATGGAATCATGGAATGTCCTGAGTGGGAAGGACCCCCAAGGATCAGAATCCCACAACTGTCCCTGCCCAGACCCCCAGCAATGCCAGCCTGGGCATCCCTGGCAGTGCTGTCCAAAGGCTCCTGGAGCTCTGGCAGCCTCAGGCTGTGCCCATTCCCTGGGGAGCCTGGGCAGTGCCAGCACCCTCTGGGGGAACAACCTTTCCCAATATCCAGCCTGAGCTACCCTGGCTGTCCTGGGGTGACACTATGACACCACTTTATTCCTCACCTGCCTGCTTGATGCCCACAGCCGCTGTACCTTTAAGGCAGGCCGCGGGGCGGGCCCTGGGCTGGCTCGGTTTAACGAGCCACACGTGCAAGGTTCGCTATAAAGGCGGCTCGGCCCGGCGGCCAGGGGGTCAGCGGCGCTCGGACAGGCAGCAGCTCGGCGGCTCTTGACCGAGACTTCGTGAGGGGACGGCTCTCCGTCCCGTGCTGGTTTTGAAAGAGGTTTTGTTTGTTTTTCCTTTTCCTCCCCCTGGTCTCCCTACCCTCCTGCCCGTCTCTCCAGCCTGGCTGGCCGGTGGGGTCACCCGGCCGGTCCGAGCTGCGAGGAACCCACTCCGTGAGTGAGGAGGCAGAGTCACCAAGAGCCACCAGCTCCGCCCACTGTGCCATCGGCTCCTTACAGCACCCTTTCCCGTGTTGCTCTCTTTGTTTCTCCCACTTTCATTATGTGTTAATAGATAGTTTAGTTTTTCCGTGTTAGTAAGCAGTCGCCTTTTTTTTCCTCCGCTTTCATTTGCTGTTAATTTGTTTCATTGGCAGAGGGAAGAGGGGAAGCCCTTTTCCCTTGCGAGGAGGCGCTCATCCCTGAGCGTTTCTTCCTGAACACCCTCGTCTCCCAAACCGAGATACTGGCCCAGCTCCAGGCAGAGCTGCCCATGCACACGCCGGGTGCAGCGGGGTGAGGAGGGCTGTGGGTGCTGGGATGCAAAGGAACTGCAGCTCCTGGCTGTGTCAGCACTGCCCCGAGCACAGGGAATGGTCTGGATGCATCCCGCGGGACAGAGCTCACGTGCCCTTCCTGCCAGATCCCTCTGCAGGGCTGCAGGGAAAGGCCCTGCTCTGGCCCTGCTCTGCCCCTGCTCTCTGTGAGTCTCAGGGTTCCTGTGTCCCCACAATGGGGTTTTCTTTGGCTGCCTTCTGTGCTGCCCCCCGGGGCTGTGGGATCACACAGGGTGTGAGGGGCTGATCCCTGTGCCTGTCCCTGCCCAGGGCTCTGTGGGGCTGGACAGAACCCCAGAATCACTGAGTTTGGAAAAGGCCCCCAGGGTCATCAAGCCCAGCCTGTGACTGATCGCCCATGTTGTCAGAGCAGGAGGACAGAGCACCCCAGTCAGACATTTGTTTATTTGTTTGTTTGTTTCCAGGTTTCCAAGATGCTGCAGGTCCCGCTGCCACTGGATCGGGACGGGATCCTGTTCCGGCTGCGCTTCACCACGCTGGCCCTCGGCACTGTGTTCTGCCCTCTCTTTGGCTTCCTCTTCTGTGTCATCTGGTCTCTGCTCTTCCACTTCCGTGAGACGACTGCAACCCACTGTGGGGTGAGAGACTGCATGGGCAAAACCCACATTGCTGTGGGGTTGGGGTAGCTGGGGGGTGACAGAGCCCGTGTGTCCTCATGGGCTCCTCTTGCTCCTCCTGGGCCTTTCTCTCTCCTCTCCTGGCCTTCTCTCCCTCTTTCTGTGCTCCTTTCTCCTCTTGGGCTCCTATGCACCTTCTGGACTCCTCTCTCCTTTCTTCTCTCCTTTCCTCTCTCCTCCTGGTCTCCTCTCCTGGGCTTTCCCACCAGAAGTGTTACAGAATTCAGAACAAGCTGCACTGTTTAATTGTCCTTGTGATGCCCCAGGACTGGCAGCCACAGGTTTAACTTTGTATTGGGACTGAGGGAAATACAGGCTGGGCAGGCTGGTGTCTGGGCTGGGAATGTTGGGGGTTACTGCAGTGAGGAATTAGGGTGGGGAAGTTGAAGGGAAATCCATTGTCCTGTGGATAGGTTGGTCCAGAGCTGCTGCCTCCAGCTCTGCTGGAGTTCAGAGGAGTCACAGATGTCTGGGGAGGGATGGTGTGGAATTCCATATGGGATGAGATTGGCCTCCTCCCCAGGGCTTTCAGGCTGCTGGATGAGCAGCTGCATACAAGCTGGGAAGGCAGGATAGGAATCATCTCACACCAGCAGGAGAACTTTAGCAGGGCCTGGAATGCCAGGAAAGGGAGAATGGCTTCCCACTGCCAGAGGGCAAAGTTAGGTGGGATGTTGGGAAGGAATTGTTCCCTGGGAGGGTGGGGAAGCCCTGGGATAGAATTCCCAGAGAAGCTGTGGCTGCCCCTGGATCCCTGGCAGTGTCCAAGGCCAGGCTGGACATTGGGGCTTGGAGCAGCCTGGGACAGTGGAAGGTGTTCCTGGGCTTTAAGGTCCTTCCAACCCAAACCATTCTGGGATTCTATGGATGATCAAAAGCGTAAAGGCAAGAAAGCTGAGCAGGTCCCTGGACAGGACTGTCCTGGCAGAGCTGTGGGTCCATGACCCTATGGGATGCACATGGGGCACTGCCACAATACATTGCCTGGCTTTGGGAATCGGAATGAACTCATTTAGAATTTACAAAAGCACAGTTTTAGCCTGGAAGAGGATGACTATGACGCCGTGTGCCTGTCCCCACGAGCCCATGTCCCTGCAGGTGCCCAACTACCTGCCGTCCATCAGCGCGGCCATCGGCGGCGAGACGCCCCAGCGCTACGTGTGGCGCCTGTGCATCGGCCTGCACTCGGCCCCGCGGGTCCTCGTGGCCGTGGCCTACTGGAACCACTACCAGAGCTGCCACTGTCCCCACCCGCGCTACCTGCGCCTGTGCCACGTCACCCTGCTGCTCAACCTGCTCGAGAACTTCGCCCTCCTCATCCTCACCTACGTGTCCTCCACCGAAAACTATGGTAGGTGTCACCCTCACCCCGCCCTGCTGAGCCCTGCCTTCGGCCACTGCTTTGGAATGAGGAAAAAACTTTTTTTGGAAAGAAAAAGGAGTTTAAAAAACCCAGATATTGTATTAAAGTTAGTGGTTATAGAGGAAGGATATGGTTGAAACATGCAAATAGCTGTGCTCTTCCCACAGTTCTAGGCTGCTGATAATTGGTTGAAGCCAGGGGTTCAGTTTTGGGATGGAGCCTGGATCAGGCCTTGGCCCTTGGTTCCACCCATGAGCTGAGGCCCTGCTCCAGGGGGTGAGAGCAGGTGAGCAGAGGTGGGTCAGAGCTCATCCTGCTTTCCCTCCATCCCCACAGCTGGGCTGTGCTCCAAGCTGGCTCTGCTCCAGCTGCCTTTGGAGACTCTCTCACAGAACTTCTCAGGAAAATTACATAGAATCACAGAATGCCACACTGGTTTGGGCTGGCAGTGACCTTAAAGCCCATCCAGTGCCACCCCTGCCATGGCAGGGACACCTTCCACTGTCCCAGGCTGCTCCAAGCCCTGTCCAGCCTGGTCTGAGAGAATTCCAGGGATCCAGGGGCAGCCACAGCTTCTCTGGAAATTCTATCCCAGGGCCTCCCCACCCTGCCAGGGAACAATTCCTTCCCTATATCCCATCTCTCCCTGCCCTCTGGCAGTGGGAAGCCATTCCCTGTGTCCAAAGTCCCTCCATCCCTTGTCCCCAGTCCCTCTCCAGCTCTTCTGGAGCTCCATTAGGCCCTGGAAGGGCTGTGAGGTCTCCCTGGAGCCTTCTTCTCTCCAGGTCAACAGCCCCAGCTCTCCTTGCTTGGCTCCAGAGCAGAGAGGCTCCAGCCCTCTGCTAGTTTGTGGAAAGAGAATCAGAGTTTTTCAAGTTAAATCCATGTGTCTAAAGCCACAACAGGCTGGGAAATTCTCTTCCCCCACATGGTCTCATCTCAGAAGAACTTAAGTGCCAGTGCCAATATTCAGCTGCTGTTTCATCCTAAGGTCTGGAGGAGGCACCAGGGATTAACTGGAGAGTTTATCCTGGAACTGAAATCCAGGAGCCTGCCAGGTGGTGCTGTTGCAGTAGGAACAAACCCCATGCTGGGATTTATCAGCAGGAAAGTAATGTGTTGGCTTTCCCTGCACAGCTGGATGGTGATGATGGATATTGTGTCTAGCTATGGTCTGGAGAGGGACTTTGAACAAACAGTGGAGTGCCAGGACACAGGGAATGGATTCCCACTGCCAGAGGGCAGGGATGGATGGGATATTGGGAAGGAATTGTTCCCTGGCAGGGTGAGGAGGCCCTGGGATGGAATTCCCAGAGAAGCTGTGGCTGCTCCTAGATCCCTGGTAGTGTCCAAGGCCAGGTTGGATGGGGCTTAGGGCAACCTGGGCCAGTGGAAGGTGTCCCTGCCGTGGCAGGGGGTGAGATGAAAAGGTTTTTAATGTCCTTCCAACCCAAATTCTGGGGTTCAGGGTTGTGGTGCTGTAAACAGTCCCAGATCTCTCCCAGCCTTTGGGGTGAGGATGCTCTGTGGTGGAGCCCAGTGACTGGGTTGGCAGGACAGGAACCTCCTGCTGATGGAGGGCTGTGCTCTAGGACATGTCCCTGGGCCCAGCATTCCCTGTCCCCACAGCGAGGTGTCCCAGTGTCCCCTCATGGCAGGGTCTGCAGCCAGAGGCTTCTCCAACTTGTCCATGCTGGGACCCTGCCCTTGGAAATCCAGGTGCTCCTTTGAGGTTTGGATACCTCGACCTGTCTGGCCTGGCCTGGCAGAGCCCTGGGAGGGGCAGCCTGAGGTGTGGCTGGGCAGAGCTGCCCCAGGACCTGAGGCTGACCCACTTCCTCAGATCCTCCTCCCAGACTAATCCCACGGCTGGCAGGAAAGTTTCAGCCCTGAGCTGCCGTGCTCAGGTTAATCATCCCTGCAGGACATCCTGGTCTGACCTCTCCCACCTGCTGATACCTCACCCCTCACCTGCTTCCCTTCCCTTGGGATGGAGAGGGGAAACAGGCATGGTCCCTTCTGATGTTCAGGTGGTCAGGAAATCAGCCAGAGGTTCAGTTTCTGCAGAAGGGGCTGGGAAATCCTTTTCAGAACAGCACTTGTGAAAATCTCTCAGCTGAAGGTGCCCAGGTTGGGTGGGGTTTGGGGCCTCAGGAGCAGGGGCCTCCTGATCCTGGAGCTGAGTTAGTCCAGGTGTGCACAAGGCAACCTCAGTGCTGCAGATGAGGCTGCTGATGGTGCTAATTGGCAGGTAGGTAATACAGGGGGCCAGAAGATGGACTTCTCTGGATTTTTACTGGCTCATTCTGCACCCTCCTCCCTGTACCTCAGTTTCCCCATCCCTGGAACAACAGTGGTGATGCTGAGCTGCTCCCAAAGGTCCCTGAGTTTACAGCTGTGTGAAGCGATGGTCCCAGAGCACACAAACACCCTCCTGGCACTTTGGGATAAGTCTTCCAGGCACTTGTATCCCCTTCCAGGGGGCTCTGAGGCACCACAAGCAGGTTATGGAGCTGTGCTGTGCCTATCTCCTGCAAAGACCCCTCTGCAGTCCCAGCAGAGCCACCTCCTGCACAGAGGTCTCCCAAATCCTGCCCCCTGTTCCCCTTGCGCTCCTGGCTCGGATTGAGCAGGAAACCTGTTGTTTGTCGATGCAGCAATCCACGAAAATGCCTTCATTGTGTTCATCACATCGGCCCTGGGCCACATGCTGCTCACCTGCATCCTCTGGAGAATGACTAAGAAACACACAGTAAGTCCCGAGGTACAGACACTTTCCTTTCTTCTCTCTGTGCTGGGAGCTGGGACAGGGCTTTGGGGCTGTGCTGGGAGTTGGGAAGGGGCTCTGGGCTGGCACTGGAGGGCTTTGGCTGCTCTTGCTTGTGAAATAACCCTGAACAGGTGCTAAAGGAGCCAACAACAGCAGGTGAAACTGAGGAACAGTCACCAAAATCCTTTGTTAACCAAAGCAAAGTGGGGGGGAAGCTTTTCACTTCCTGTTTTCTAGTTTTATCATAGAATCACAAAATTGTTTTGGTTGGAAGGGACCCTAAATCCCATCCAGTGCCACCCCAGCCATGGCAGGGACACCTTCCACTGTCCCAGGCTGCTCCAAGCCCCAGTGTCCAACCTGGCCTTGGACACTGCCAGGGATCCAGTGGACAGCCACAGCTTCTCTGGGAATTCTATCCCAGGGCCTCCCCAGCCTCCCAGGGAAGGATTTCCCCCCAGTAATTGATGAAGTTTTCATTGAGAGATGATATTGAAAACCACTGTTAGCATCCCTGTGGATTGGGATTGCTCATCCCCTCTGCATGCCTGTTTCTAAGCTGAAGTTGGCTTCCCTGTGCTGGGAATTGCTGGTCCTGGCAGCAGGAGTTGTTCTCCCTTTCCTCCAGAATGACTCTGTGGAGCAGGCTGGCTCTGGCTCTTTCTCCGGGGAGGGGCTGGGGGGACAGAGGGTCTGGTGAATGATCCAGCCAGGGGCTCCTGGCTCCATTGCCTGGATGCAGCTTCTGTGCTGTGCTGGTTTGTGGTGTGAGTCCTGGACTGTGAGCAGGACATCCAGATTTGTCCTGGGCTGTGGGCACTGATAGCCACACAGGGCAGGACATCAGGTCTGAGGCTGTGTGGGACCTACATCTGTGCCCACATGGCTCTTGCACACTTGGCTTCCCCTGTGGATCTGGGCTCCCTGGACCACTCTGTCCTTTCCCCTTGGGATACTTCTCCCCAGCTAATCCCAGTCTAGCCCTCATGGTCCCGGTGTTAATGGGGAGGGGTCTCAGGACTGTGCTGCCCCAGGAAGGTGCCAGTTTGCAAAGCAGAGCCCTTTGGAGGTTTGTGCACCCCAGGGCTGGGAAGCTGGTGAGGGCTGGGCAGTCCTCTCCCCAGGGATTGTGTGCAGGGCGGTGCTGAGCTCTATGTCCAGCAGGATGAGTGCTGGGGGAGCTCCGCTCTGGCAGTCCCTGAGCACCTCCTGCTCCATCAGCACTGTTTATCCTGCCCTTCCGCCAATTCACCGAGCCCATCTCCTGCTGCCTTACTCCAGAGACATGGAAAAGACACTTCCAGCAGTTGTTTGGCTGTGAGATTCCTTAGGAAAGGGACTGCTGGAGGTGCTGGGGTTCTCCTCGCTCACTGGGAAGTGCTCTATTCTCTCTGGTGATACGGGAATAGCGGGAGGTCACAGTCATTCCTTGGCAGCTTTCCCGCAGCTTCCTTTATTTATGTCATATTGTTTTGGCTTGTCTTTCCCTGGGTGAGACCTCCAAAGCCCTGGATCTGCTCCTCTGCCACGTCACCCACTGGGGCTGCTTCATCTCCCCTGCACGAGGCAGGGGTGAGGCATCCCAAATTCTGGGCTCAGCTTTGGGCCCCTTGGAGCAAGAGAGATTGGGGGCCTGGAGTGTGTCCAGGGAAGGGAATGGAGCTGGGGAAGGGGCTGGAGGGGCTCAGCCTGGAGCAAAGGAGGCTCAGGGGAACCTTGTGGCTCTGCACAGCTGCTGCCAGGAGAGGACAGCCGGGGGGTCAGGCTGTGCTCCCAGGGAACAGGGACAGGAGGGAAGGGAGCAGTCTCAGGGTGGGCTAGGGGAGGCTCAGGGTGGATATTGGGAAAATTCCTTCCCAGACAGAGCTGTCCAGCCCTGGCTGCCCGGGGCAGTGGTGGAGTCACATCCCTGGAGGGATTTCACAGCCCTGTGGATGTGGCACTTGGGGACATGGGTTAGTGGTGGCCCTGGCACTGCTGGGGAGCAGTTGGACTCAGTGGTCTCAGAGGGATTTTCCAACCTCGGTGGTTCTGTTGACTCTACATGAGGAGGGGAGGAATCTGCACATCCCCGGGGGGGAGGGCAGGGGACATGGTGACACCTTGGCTGAACCTGCCACTGCCTGGCACAATGCCACCACCCGGCTTCCTCCTCCCATCCTGGAACAGCCCTGCTGGTGGAGGGGAGCTGCCCTCGGGGGTGCATGGTCCCCCCAAAGCCAGGGCTTTCCTCAAGGAGAGAGGAGCCTTCCAGGGCCAGCCCTGACCACAGGGGGTGTGGTGTCCCTGTGCCAGCTTCGTGCAGGGCCACAGGATGGAGCTGTCGCCCAGGGCATGAGGGTGACAGGTGAGGCAGGAGGAGCAGGCAGGCGCTACGGGGTGACGCAGCTCCCAGACTGGCTGTGTCGGGGTGAAGAGGGCACAGTGCTTGTCACACCACCAGGCGTCACCTTTGGCTAAGGGACTTCTCATCACTGCAGCTGCTGTGTCCCTGCTGTGTCTGGTGATGAGTTTTGGGCTCCTGCCACCAACCATTCCCATGGATCCTCCTGGGTTTGTCCCACTCTCTGTCTGCATTCCTCAAGCCCTCAGCTCACGGCTGGTGGACCCTGTGGGGCTTGGTGAGGCTCCTGTGACACCCGTGGCTTGCTTGGCTTGGCAGGGTGGGACAGTGGGACACGGGAGGTGCCTCTGCCACATGCTTGCCCCATCTGAGGGCTTGGGCAGTGCCAGTGAGCAGCCCAGCCACACTCGTGGGGCTGGCTTAGGCCAGGGTACAGCTGATCCCTCCGTGTGGATCACCCTGGGGACAGATTCTGGCTCCATTTGTGTCTCTTGTGGGGGCCTCTGGTCACATTTGCTGCCCCCAACTCTGCAGCTGGCGGTGGCAGGAGGGGACAGGCAAGGGATGGCTCTGGTCCTGCTGTGTTCTGTCCTTCCTTCTCCTCGGTACAAAGTCCCCACGGGCAGTTCAGGATCTCCAGGTCCAAACCTGGGACTGTCTCCAGGACAAACTCCACGTGAGGAGCTGGAAATCTGAATCCATCTGCAGGAGGAACAGGGGGGCTGTGCCTTCCCAACCCTGCGTCTGGCACTGCTTTTAGTGCTCTTGGAGGGGGGTGAAGCTCCCCAGGTCTGGCAGCATGTGAGGAACAGGAATTGGTCATGAGGGACAGGAATTGGTCTTGCAAAAGCTTCTCGTCCGGCAGGGCTCCTGTTGCAACTGCTGATCCACGAGGGCAGGAAGGTGCAGAGGAACTGGTTTGTAGTGGGGAAGTACAGGCGGTTTCCAGTTACGAGGTGTAAATGGGGAGAGAAAGAAAACAGAGCTCTGTGGGAGGGGAGGAAAGAGAAAGCAGGGGAGAGGAAAAGAGGAGAAGGGGCAAAACAGAGAAGAGAGATGTGTGGAACAGGGAAATGGAGCCTGGGAGCCTCCCGCTGTGACTGATCACTGCAGTCCATGCTTGCTGCTTGGCCGTGGTGTGGCAGTGCCCACCTGGGCTGGCAGCTCTGCTGGTCCTGCCTGGCTGCTCGCCTTGAAACTCCTTCCCCAGCCCTGAGCTGCAGAGCTGGGCAGTGGGGCAGAGCAGTTTCACTTCTTGTTTGCAAACACATTTCCTCCTCCGCTCAGGGCTGGTGGCCCCAGCAGACACCAGTGTGTGCATGTGGTGGCCACTGGGCCAGCTGGCTCAGGCCCATCAGAGGAGGCCACAGAGATGCTCTGACGAGCTCTGGAGCCAGGCTGGGAGAGCTGGGGGTGTTCACCAGGAGAGGAGAGGCCTAAAGGAGCTCCAGGAGAGCTGCAGAGGGACTGGGGACAAGGGGTGGAGGAACAGGACACAGGGAATGCCTTCGATTGGCAGAGGGCAGGGAGAGATGGGATATTGGGAAGGAATTGTTCTGGGAGGGTGAGGAGGCCCTGTCATAGAATTCCCAGAGAAGCTGTGGCTGCCCCTGGATCCCTGGAGTGTCCAAGGCCAGGTTGGACACTGGGACTTGGAGCAGCCTGGGACAGTGGAAGGTGTCCCTGCCATGGCAGGGGTGGCACTAGCTGTTCTTTAATGTCCCTTCCAGCCCATCCTGTGGCCAGTGGAGCTGAGTCTGGCTGTGCCAGCAGCTCTGGGCTCTACCCGCAACATCAGCAGCACATACGACCTGAGCTCAGCCCACTGCAAGGGCAGAGGTGTCTCTGGGCAGCTCCCTCTGTCCTGTGGGCCCAGCTGAGCCCTCAGAGCTGCAGCAGGGTGGCCGAGCTGTGTCGCTGTCACTGCAGAGCTGTGTGAGCAGCAGGGACCACAGGCACCTTGGTGACCACGCGTGGTTTCACCCTAGCTGCTCGCAGCGCCCGTGGCAGAGCTGCCGTGGCTCAGACGAGCCTCTATAAATAGCTGAGCTCTCTGTGAGGCCCTTGGGCTTCGGGTTCTCCTCAGGGACCCGGAAACGCTCGAGGGGAGCTGGGGCTGGTGTGTGACACAGAGCCCTGCGGGTGCCACTTGTCCCCCAGAAAGGGATGATGGCTCCAGGGCAGAGCCAGTGCTTGGGAGGTCCTTACAGAGTGAGCTGTTGCCTTTTAAGATCACAGCTCACAGCAGCCACCCCTCAGCCCTGAGCTGCACTTGCAGGACTTGGGGCTCCCCCAGGATGGGGGAAGGAGAACCTCCAGTGCCTTCTGTGGGCTGGGAGCAGCATCCCAGTGTGTCCCCACTCTGTCCCCAGGGCTGGCTGCTGCAGCCGCTCTTCCCCACCACTGTCTGGCCTCCTGCTCCTGACTCACCTTTGTGTGTTGGGAATGTGCCCAGCCTGCCAGCTGGGCACTAAATATAATTCCCCTGTGGTTTCCTGGGCCAGACACTGGGGGGGCTGTGTGACACTGGGGGGGCTGCAGGGGCTGTGGGTGCCCTGGTCTGTCTTGCCAGGAGGAAATTGCACAGCCAGGGTTGGCAGCCACAGCTGTGCCAGCCTGGCAGCCCCAGCCAGGCCACAGGGGAGCCTGGCACCAGCTCAGCTGGGAGCGCCCGTCCTTGGGATTTTCTTATCCTGATTTTTCCTCACGGGCAGCTGGAGTGCAGTGGCCTCTGCCAGGCAACTTGGAGCTACCAGCTCCTCTCCAGGGCACTGACCTCGGGGGCTCCCAGCCCTGTCCAGGTTGAGCAATCCCAGTTCTCTCAAGTCCTTCCTCACAGCAGATGTGCTCTGTCCTTCTAATCGTGGTGCCCTCCTCTGGGCCACCATCTGACCCCTGGGCTGTCCCCAGCTGGGGGATTCCCACAAAGCTGGGACTGTGGGAAGCAGGGGCAGTGCCTGGCACTGCCTGAGCCATGAGCAGGGCGGTGGGTTCAGCCCACAGCAGTGAGGGGATGGGCAGCTCCTCTCCATCCGTGCTGCCCAAGGTGCAGGCTGGCCCTTTGCCTTGCTCCTGCAGCAGGGCAGGGGTGGCACTGCAGCTCCCACATCCTGCCAGCCCCCCTGCTGTGCCTGGCCATCCTGCCCGTGCTCCTGTGGGGACCTCGCCCGAGGTGCCACCTATCGTGGCATGTCACCATGTGCCACCTCCTGGCCCCCCCTGGGGACCCTGTGATCCCTAGGCACTGGGCTGAGCCAGCCGTGCCCTGGCATCAGGGATTAACACCTAATTATCCACGTGATAATCCTCGGCCCAGACTGGGAGAGGGGGAGCTCAGAGGGCACCCAAAGGTGCAGGGTCAGTGTGGTGACACAGGATGGCCACTCCTGCAGGGACAACTCCTGCAGCAGGACCAGGGCGTTGGAACCGCATGAGCTGTGAGGTCCCTTCTGACCCGAGCTATTGTCTGACTCGGTGATCCCGGCAGGTTCGGCTGCCTGGCAGCCCCAGCAGTCCTACCCCTGGAGGGCTGTGTGGGTGCGGTGGGGCCGTGGTGGGGCTATGCTGGGCTGTGTGGGTGCAGTGGGGCTGTGCTGGGGCCATGCTGGGGCCGTGCTGGGGCTGCTGAGCACAGCCGTTTGCGCTGCCGTGGGAGCAGAGTGAGAGCACAGCTGTTTGTGAGCTGCTTTTCCGGTGTGAAACTCTGCTGGGGCTCAGCACTCCTGGCTGGCACTGCTGCTCGGCACGCCCTGCTGTCGGCTCAGCTGCTGCTGGCCACACGGACCTTCGGAGGTCCCGGCAGGAAGGAGCTGCCCGTGGGCTGGAGGTGGCGTCACTCGTGTGTCCCCGCGTGGTGAATCTGTCCTTCCTCTCTGGGTTTTCCTCCCTGGCTGAGCCCCCAGCATGCATTCCGGGGGTAATGGAAAGTGTGATGGGGCAATTTAAATTTTCCTTATTATCAGCACTCCCTCAAAATGGAATTTCTGTCTCACGTGAAGCGTCAGACGAGGGGGAAATTCCCCTCCCACCTGTAACAGCCTGGGCTGTCTGTGCATCCCAGCCCCCTAGTGTGGGGCTGACCCTGCCTTGCAGCCCCCCTGCACCCTGCTTGGACTCCAGACATGCTTTGGGGTTCCTCTGCCCTCAGAGCTGTAGGATCCTTATCCATGACCCTCAGTGTGATAGGAGGAATAGAGGAAGGGGACAGGAGGCTGTACCTGCCGTGGCTCCCAGGGGTCACTGCACCCACAGCCCCCAGCTTTGGGGGAGCTGGGCAGTGGTTGGGGGAGCCCATTGTGGGGGACAGGCCTGGCTGAGCTGAGACAACAAAGGTTGTCCCTTTGTGCAGGCTGAGCTCTGGGGCACAGAAGCTGTGAGCTGGGGGTGTGGGGCTGCTGGGAGCCTCCCTGTGCTCTGCTCCTGCCCCATCAGAGGCAGTGCTGGGTGCCAGGATGAGGCCCGTCCTGTGCCAGGGCGTGTTGGGTGAGGTCTCCAGCGCAGCACCCGCCCCAGCTGCCTCCCCTTCATGTGGTTTCCTCCTCCCTGGCACTGTTGTGGGTGAGGGGGTGCAGCACCCAGTGAATTCTCTGTGCCCCAGGGCCACCTGCAGCCACCCAGGCTGTGGGATCTGCCTCTGGTAGAGCCATTGGCCTCTCCTCGGGGAGCCCCCTGTGACCAGACTGTGCACCCCAGCACGAGGGGCTCTTGTCCAAGGGGCCCCCATGTTTGCTGGGACCCCGTGGCTCCCTCACTCCCTGTATTCCCATGGCAGTGTGACCCCGTGTGGCCCTGGGCACAGCCCTGCCAAAGCCACCCCTGCTCCTGGCCTGGGGGGCTCTGTGCCTGGAGCTGGGGTGCAGAGAGACCCCCAGGGCTGTGCAGGGCCTGGGCTGGGATGGGATGGGATGGTGATTGGGATGGGATGGTGATGGGTGGGATGGGATGGGATGGGATGGGATGGGATGGCTGCTCCAGCATCACCCAGCCCTTGGCTTCTTCCAGGAGCGCAAGTCGTACAAGTGGAAGCAGCTGCTCTTCTTCTTCACCTTCATCACGTTTGCGTTTGCTGTGTGTGTTTACTTCCACCACAACTGGTACTGCGGCCCTGGAGGTGAGGGGGTGCCTGGGGGTGCATGTGGGGAAGGGACTGGGATGGTGACAGAATCACTGAATCACGCTAAGGATGGAAAAGATCCCCAGAATCAGCAAGTCCAAGCTGTGCCCAATGCCCACCTTGTCCCCAGCCCAGAGCTCTGAGTGCCACAGCCAGGCCTTCCTGGGACACCTGCAGGGATGGGCACTGCAAACCACTCTGGGCAGCTCCTGCCAAGGCCTGAGCACCCCTTCAGTGAAAAAATTCCTTCTAGTGTCCAAAAATTCTTCCTGATGTCCAATGTCCTCCTGATGTGATGCCTTGCCTTCCACGTCCCAGCCCAGGGGAGCTCCAGGTGCCTGGCCTTCCTCTCTGGTGGGGGTCAAGCCCCCAGCCCATGCCCTGCTGCCCCAAGCAGGTGTCCCAGAGACCCCCCCAGCTCCCAGGGCAGATCAAGCTGTGATTCCCCCTCACCTGCTGGGTTTCCTCCCCCAGTGTACACTGTCTTCGCCTTCCTGGAGTACCTGGTTGTCCTCTCCAACATGGCCTTCCACATGACTGCCTTCTGGGACTTCGGCAACAAGGAGCTGGTGGTGAGCTCGCTGCTGGAGGACAAGCACTTCTAGCCAGCCCTGGTGCCGGAGGGCTGCTCTTCCCTGGGGAGACAGAGCCCCTTCCCTGTCCTGCTGGGTGTTTGCTGTGGAGCTGCTGCAAGGATCATGCTGGGATCATCCCAGGATCCTGGGCCCTGCGAGTGTTTGTCCCTGGCTGCGCCTGCAGCTCTCATCTGGGGGAGCTGGGGGCTCTTCCCAGGGACCTGCTGTTTCTTTGGAGGATGCTCTGGGCAGAGGAGGATTCTGCTCCCAGAATCAGGGCACAGGGAGCCAGCCCTGCCCTGCCTTTGCTCAGCCTGGAGACTGGGGGTCCTGAGGCAAGTCCTCCAAAAGGGCTGGTGGCCTTCTGGGCTGGCTGCAGGCAATGCTCTCCTGTTGGACTGGAGCAGGGTCCTGGCCCATCGTGCCTGAGTTCCCACTAGGGGAGCAGGAAGGTGCTGGCTTGTGCAAGGACTGCCTGGAGCAAAGTGAGGGCACATGGGGCAGAGCAGGTCTGGGAGCATCCACAGCTCCCTCCTGCCTTTCCCAGGAGCCCCCAGCAGCACAGGGCTGCTGCTGTGCCCATTCCAGCCCACTTTGGGGAGGAAGGGTGAGTGTGCTGGTGCTGGGATTGTTGGGGTCCAGCAGTGCCCCAGATGTGCAGCTCTGGCTGCCAGGGTGCAGGGGACACAGCTGGGTGGCAGCTGGGGGGTGGCAGTGTACCCAGGCTCCTGCAGTGCTGCTGGACAGGGCTATTGTGATCCAAATATTAAGGTTCTTTGGAAATACCTCTGCCCGAATTAAGGTGCAAACAAGACCATATGCCAGTCAATAGTATGGGTTTTATTTGATAGTAAATATGAGAGAGAGAGGGGAAAAGGGAGAAAAGGAGAAGCAGGAAAAGAGGTGGGAGGGACAGAAAGAGGGTGACAGAGACAGAATAAAGAAAATATCACCATCCATGGATCCCAACGACATCCCGTTGATCCTCTCCAGCTGCTCTTCTTGGTGGTGATGGTCTTCAGATGGTGATTCTGACGCACAGAATGCCATGGGTTAATATCCACTCAGGCCAGGTGGCAATGTCCAGGCATGTCCCCCTGCGGGAGGGGGCAGTCTCTTGCAGCAGACTCTGCTTGCATCACCTGCACTCCTGAGATGCAAGGCCTCTGGGGAGCACTTTGGGAGGTCTGTGATGGATTGTGACTCCCCCTCAACTGCCTCTCACCTGAAAGTCCCGTGGGTGTGGCCTGTGGGGTTGGGGGTTCCACAGCTGGACCAGTTTGTAAGGGAGGATGGATGGGTGTTTGTTGCCTCTGAGGAGAGGTTACACCACACACCCCAAACCTCCTCCTCCCCTCTCAGCTGGGGGGGAAGTCTGTGCAAACCTGGCTTCTGTGGGCTGTGCTCTCCCCCACCCCAAACTCAGCCAGGGATGATTCTCAGCACAGCTGGTGGCTTTGGCCTCTGTGAATGCATACCTTTCCCTCAGCCTGAGATGACTGGAGAATAGGTTTCCCTTTATCAAATCTCAGCAGTTTGACTCTCAGTGCAAAGTCCCAGTCAGGTTATCTTCAGGGAGGCTCCTTTGATTGTAGCTTCTTTATACAGTTTTTGTTAAAATGAACAAAACTTTATATCACTGTTTGAGGCATGAACTATTTCAGTCTCTGACAGAAGCACCTGGAGCTGCTTTGATTTTGGGGAGCTCTGTGCTTTGCAGGGCTCATCCCACCCCACCCCACGCTCAGTCACGATGGACCAGCATGGGTTTCCCCCTGCCCTTCACCTGAGCACAGCCACCACTGAGAGTCCCCTGGGACATCCCAGAGCTCATCCCTGTGTTCCTGGGGTTGGGCAGAGCCTCCTCCAGCGGGAGCTGCAGGGCCCTGGCAGAGCCTGCTGTGCCTGTCCATCATCAGTGTCCCCATCCGTGGGCTCCATCTATGTCCCTGCATGCGTGTGACACGCTGCCCCTGCAGTGCCTTGCCTTTGAGGTGGAAATAAAGCACTAAGTATTTTTGTGAGCTCTCGGCAAACTCCACGGTGTTCCCACCTGGCACAGCCCAGCATGGCCCTGGAACAGCCCTGCTGCAGCCAGCAGGTCCAGCCCAGCACCCTGGGCAGGGTGGGGGCTGGAATGGGGTGCAGGACATGAACCTCAGGCACTGGGGCTGGAGTGTGGGATGTGGATCCTGGATGTTGGAGCTGCAGCTCAGGATGCAGATTGCTGGGTGCTGGGGTGCAGGATGGGGATGGCTGGGGTGTGGAATGTGAATGCTGGGTGCAGGATGTGGATCACTGGGGTGTGGAATGTGAATGCTGGGTGCTGGGGTGCAGGGTGGGGATGGCTGGGGTGCGGAATGTGAATGCTGGGGTGCACGATGGGGATGGCTGGGGTGTGGGTTCTGGATGCTGGCTGTTTGGCCTGGGGTATGGACATGGCCCTGGGTGCTGGATGAGGCTTGGGAAGCTACAGCGAGGCTGGGAAGCAGCCAGGAGCTGGGCTGGAGGCGTGAGAGAGACTGAGCCCACCCTGCAGCTGGCGGCCCTGCTCCCCACCCAGCCCCGGGGGCCGCTGGCTTGGCTGTGGATCCTGCAGATCCCATGGATGCTGTGGGGCCAGAAACAGAGCCTGGAGCCAGGAGGGGTGGGGCTGGCACTGGTGGGGCAGTTCAGGGGCAGGGGAGCTGCTGGGGGCTCAGTTCCCTCTGTCCCGGGCCAGGGGCTCCGCCAGGCCCTGCTGTCATTGCAGCCACCCCGAGATCAGCTGGGAGGGGAAGAGCCATGAGCTCATCCCGCTGTGCCGGGGCCAGGGCAGGGCTGTGTCCCTCTCGTGGCATCACGGGGTCCCCTCCTCATCCCAGCACTTGCTTCTCCACCGAACCCCACCGGCGTGGCACCTCCCAGCCCCACAGCGGGACCAGGACATGGCTGTAGGAATCCGCATGGCAGGAGCAGGATTTGGGGCAGCCGAACCCACAAGCCCACTGCTCTGCAGCCCCCGGGGCTGTGTCCCCCGGCCGCGGGCTCCAGGGTGGGGCGTGGAGGGGCCCCGGGAGGCTCTGCAGGGCGCGGCCATGGGAGGGGGCTGGGCTGGGCTGGGCTGGGGCTGAGCTGTGGCCGGAGCCCCCCGGCCCCACCGCCCACGCCTGCCCCCGGCTCTCGCAGGGAAGCGGCAGCAGGGAACAAAGGCGGCTTGTGGCCACGCTGGGTCTCTGCCCTTCCTGCAGGAAGGCCCCAGGGCCGGACAAGAGGCCCGTGTCCGGAGCCGGCCGCCCGCCAGCACGTGCCGGGGGGTGCCGAGGGGGTGCTGAGAGCGGCTGGGGATGCCACCGGTCCCTTGCTGCTGCCATCACCAGCCACAGGACACGGGGACACCCCTGGGCATGGGGACACAGGCTCTGCCCTCCCTCCGCCTGCCAGTCCAGAGGCAGCACCAGAGCTGGGGTGGTGAGAGACTCCCCAGGTGGGGACCCCACTTGTGTGCCAATTCCTGCAATGTCCCTGTTCCTGCCCCTTACAATGTCCCCAAGCTGCCAGGCAGGAGCTCAGCTGGGCACAGGGATGGTGGGGTCAGGGCTGGCTGTGGCAGGGATACCCCAAACTTCCCCTGGCTGCAGCTCCCCCTGAAGAGACCCCTGGCAGGCACTACGAGCACCCTCGGCTTGGCCCTGACCCACTGAGGGGTCCTGGCCCAGCTCAGGCCAGTGACACCCATGTCCCTCCAGGGAGTGTCCCCATGCCCAGCAAGGTGGGCACACACGGGAGAGCACAGGACACGAGGGGCCGGGGCAGGTTTTTATTTCAGGAGAAGCAGCTCTGGGGGCAGCTGGTTACAGGTGAGTCCTGCTGCCCTGCGGAGCTCCAGCACCAGCCAGGGCAGAACTCTCTGCTCCAGCCATGGTGGCTCCACTCTCGGCAGGGCTGGACATCCCCAGCATGGGGCTCACCCCAAACACCCCCCGGGAGCCCCTGGCACTGCCGACAGGATCCTGGGGCAGGACAGGGCCATGCCAGCAAGATACTCCAGGATGGGCGAGCACCAGGGCTGGCACAGAGGGGCTGGGAACCTCCTGTGCCCCAGCTGGTGCAGAGGGTGGGGGTGGCAGGTCCCCATGGGGGACTCGGGGTGGGGTGGCAGGTCCCTGGGGGCTGCTCAGGGCTGGGGTGGGGTTTGTCCACCGCAGACATTCACTTCTCAGGAAGCGTTGCTGTGCCGGGACCGGAGAGAAGTCACCAAAAGCAAACGCTGACAGGCGGGGCTGGGAGAGCCCCAGTGCCCCCAGGGCGGGTGGCCAGTTAGTGCAAAAAAGGTCTGTATTATTAAAGCTGGAGGCTCTGGGCTGGCAGCCCCGGTCCCACCGAGGCTCGGGGAGGCACTGGGGTGGGCGGGGGGCAGGAGGTGTTTGGGGGGCAGCAGGGCAGGGGCAGCATCGTCTCTCAGTCACAAGAGCACACAGGGCTTCTTGGGCTTGGCCGGGACAGGGTTGAGCACAGCCCTGACGGCCTCGGTGAACACATCCTTGATGCCCTCCTGGTTGAGTGCCGAGCACTCCAGGTACTTGACGGCGCGGATCTGCTTGGACAGGCTGATGCCCTGCTGGGTGGTGATGGGCGCCTGGTTCTGCTCCTTGAGCCGCTTCATGGTGTCGGGGTTGTTCCTCAGATCCTTCTTGGTGCCCACGAGCAGGATGGGCACGCTGGGGCAGTGGTGGCACACCTCGGGGTACCACTTGTGCTTGACGTTCTCATAGGAGGGCGGGCTGGCGATGGAGAAGCAGATGATGAAGACGTTGGTCTGGGGGTAGGAAAGCGTCCGCAGGCGGTCGTACTCCTCCTGGCCGGCTGTGTCCCACAGGTTTAAGTTAATAGTCCTGCCGTCCACCGTGTTCTGGGCGCTGTAGTTGTCAAACACGGTGGGGATGTACTCCTTGGGGAAGGCGTTGGTGGTGTAGCAGATGAGCAGGCAGGTCTTGCCCACCGCGCCGTCGCCAACCACCACGCACTTGATGCTCTGCATCCCCGCGGCCCTGGCGTCCCTTCAGCAGCCTGTGGGAACAGGAGAGGCTCAGCGAGGGGACACTGCAGGGCTGGGTCACCGTGGTGCCCCAAATCCAACACCGTGAGGCTGCACAGGGGTCACACCCCCTTGGCTCACCCTGCAACCCACAGCTCAGATGAGCTCCCCAGGCAGGCACATCCCCTGGCAGAGATCCCCAATGGGGACCTGCCTGCCGTGACCCAGGGACAATCACGTGTGTGCATGGGGGCCACATCATCCCCAGGGTGCATCCACAGCAGCCAGGCTGTGGCAGCATCCTGTGCCATGCCATGCCGTGCCGTGCTTCCAGCCCACAATGGGATGGAGGCCCAGCAGGGCAGGGAGCAGGACCCTGTCTGGGCTGTGGCAGCCTGTGGGCTGTCCCCACTTGTCCCAGCCCCAATCCTGCCCACACCCAGCAGGGCCAGTGCTGGTCCTGGCAGGACAGAGGCCGGGCTGGTGCTGTGGATGGAGCCCGGCTGCTGGTGAGCCCCTGGAGCCGATGTCCGCTCTGGCAGCTGTGTTTATCCCGTTCTCAGCGCGCGTTTTCCTTCCTCAGGTTGCCTCTGCAATTCCCATTAAGGGCCTCATCCTGCTCCCCTTCCTGCTGCGGGCTGGAGCTGGGCGCTGCCAAGCCCTGCCCAGCCGAGGCAGAGGCACCCCGTGGTGCTGGGGGGCAGTGGAGGGTGCCCACCCTGGGGCCGGCAGCCCCTTTCCCTGCGGGATTCGGCCGTGGGCAGCTGGTGCCCACCCGTGGGATCGCAGTGGGAGGACGGGAGCCCTGCTCGTGTGCCAGTGACAGGCAGGCAGAGGAGCTGCAGTGTCCCGGAGCCCTGGGCTGGGGGTCCCTGTTCCCCAGAGCCCCCTGGGGCTGCAGAGGAAGGGGGAAGGCACCGAGCCCCCCGCCCTGAGCCCCCGCCGGTCCCTGCCCCTTCGGATGGGGAAGTCGCTCTTCCTCTTCCCGCCCTGACACGCGGCTTCCTGCGGCCGAGGCTGTGCCGTGACCCCCGCCCTGCCTGGCTGTGTGTGACCCCTGGGACAGAGCCACGGGGGCTGCCAGAACACCCCGCGGTGCTGTGCCTCAGCTTCCCCACTGCTAACGAGTTTCCAGGGGCAGGACATGCCCCGATCCTTGGGATGTGAAGGGCAGCAGTGGGGTGGCACAGGCAGCCCCCATCCCCACCCTGCAGGAAGCTGCTCGCAGGGTCCCAGGGGGCCACAAACACAGTCCTGGCCCTTGGCCTCCAGTCTGGGAGCAAACACAGCCCAGAGGTTTCCTCGCACCAGTCTGCACCAGGGTTCAGCCCCAGTGGGACCCCCGGGGGCTGCGGGGCTTGGAGGGGAGCAAGGCTGGGGCGGGGGGGAGGAGGGACAGAGGGGTGGAAACAGGATCAGGATCAGGAGGAGAGTGATGGGGATGGGACCTGAATCAAGGCACTGGGAGCAGGATGAAGGAGAGAGGACAGTGGGAGAAGGAACTGGAGCAGGGGGAGCTGGAGCAGGACAGGCAGGAAGGAAGTGGATCAGGACGATGGGAGCAGGAGAAAAGGGAGCGGGAGCAGGGCGGTGCAAGCAGGACAGTGCGAGGGACAGGATCAGGGTCATAGAGCAGGGCCAGGGGGACCAGGAGCAGGGCTACAGGGGACTGAGGTCACTCCGTGGCTGCACAGGGCCACCTCCAGAGATGTGCACCTTCCAGGGGCTGTAACTGCCACCCACACCCCTGGGCCACTCTGCCCTGCAGCCACCCCATCTCTTTGCCCAGGGCTCCCAGGGCTGGGGGTACCCCAGGGCAGCCCCTGCAGTGGGACATTGCTGTCCCTGTCACCCCAAGGCCCTGTTTGGCCCAGTCTAAACCCATCTGGCTCAGTCTGGACCTGAAGTTGCACTGAGCACCAGCCTGGCCTTGTGCCCATCCCACAGTGGGACTTGGCACACACACTGGCCGTGCCAAGCCCAAACCCTGCACCCCCAAAGTGGCCATGGGCACCCCGGGATGAGTTGGCACCCAGCACATCCCCATCCCCATCCTGGAGCAGAGGAAATGCTCGTGCCCATGAGAGCATCATGGGGAAACAGAGATGAGGAGGAAGAGGAGAAGAAGAAGGAGGGGACAGAGGTCAGGCGTCACTCCTGCATCACCCAGCACCCCACAGGGTGTGGAACCCCAGGGTGGCCCCAGGTTTGTCACCAGCACACAGCAAATGTGGGCACACACGGTGCCTGTGGAGGGCTGTGGCAGGGCCCAGGGGCTCACACAGGAGTGTTTTGGCTCATGCCAGCCCTGGCACTGCCAGCGCCAGGTATGAGGTGCCAGTGGCATGACAAGGGGGCCCACAGGCACGGCCCACACCCACAGGGCAAATGAGGGGGCTTGGAGGGGGCTTGGTGAAGGGCAGAGCCCCCAGAGCAGCTCCAGGTCCCTCTGGGTGTCAGGGAGGCAGATGAGGGTTCCAGGGGGGCTCTGGCTCTGTCACAGCATTTGCAGCCACAGCCACCATATCACGGTCCTGACCTGTCCCCAGAGCCCCAGCCAAGGCCCTGACCCTCCCTCAGCTTCCCGGGGAGGACGAGGAGGAAGGATGACCCCTGACCCGCCGTGTCCCCCAGCACAGGGCAGGGGGAGGCAGGAGCCCTGCCAAAGGGACCCCACTCCAGAGCAGGGCTGGAACTGCCCAGTGCCATCCCCGCGGTGCCAGGCAGGGCTGGGGGTCACCCGTGTCCCTGCAGCAATGCGGGGCTCCCGAGGGTCCTGCCGGCGCTGGGGACAGCGGGTGTGTGCCCTGGCTCTGCTGTGCCCCTGCTGCCAGCTCCGCTGCCGGCACAAGGCCAGCTCTGTTCTCCCGGGAAATCCGCGGTCGGCGGCACCTTTAACCCCTTCTGGCCCCTCGGGATGATGGGGGAAAAGTGGCCTCGTGGGGCTGAGGGGCACAGCCCGCGGGGACACAGCAATGGGGGACACCTGCCCCTTGCCAGCCCACGGGAGGGAACCGGAGCACGGCGGCGCTCATTATCCCGACCCTGCGGTGGCACTCGGTGACGTTCGGGGTGCTGGGGACAGGGCGGGGGGCGAGTGGGGCTGTGGGTGACACACAGAGTGTCCCCTCCCATCGCCACCCCCGGCACGGGAGAAGCGACTCATCTCTCCCTCAGCAGAAAGGGGAAGCAAAACGCCGTGCCAGCGCTCCCGGCCGGGGCAGCCCCGGGGGTTTTCCGTCGGGGAAGTGCAGCAGCCACCCCGTGAGCTCCGTGTCCCACGGCCCCCAGCCACCCCGTGAGCTCTGTGTGCCACCCCCGTGAGCTCTCTCTGTGTCCCACGGTCCTAAAGCTGACCCGAGCTCCCCTGCACCTCGCCGGCAGCCCTTCCCCGCACAGCCCCCGGCACACCCTGCTTCGGGCACCTCGCAGCCCACCCTGTGCACCCGCCCTGCCCAGGGTCCAGCCCGGCCGAGGGACGTGCCCAGGGCTGGGGGTCACTGAGGTCACTGGGTTACTCCTGCTCTGCAGGGCACTGACACAGAGCAGCCCCTGGCACTGCCACCAGCTCAGCAGGAGAAGGGAAATTAATAACATTACTAAAATCCCTAAATCCCCAGCAGGGACCCCATGGGGGCTCATGACCATGGTGGGGACCCAGGGACCCCCAGGGGCCCCCAGCTCTGACCCAGACTCTGCCACAGCTAAATTAACTTCCATGCTGAGTCGGAGGATTTTGATTTCCCTCATTTTCCAGCTGTCGTGACTAATTTCCTCATTTTATTTCCCTCCCAGGCCAGGTCCTGCTCTGCCCCGCAGCACAGCCACAGCCACTCCTGGCCCTTGGCCTCTGCTCTGCTGCCAAAGCTCTGCAGCTCCAGGGCTGGAACCACATCCAGGCCCCAGGAGGGGATGGGGTACCTCCTCCTTGACCCAGCCAGTGCTCCCAGCAGGCACAGTGCTGGCATCAGGGGGGATCCCGGGATGGATGGAGAGATGGTGGATGGCTGATGGAGGGAGGGATGAGGTTGGATGGACAGATAAATGGAGGATGGATGGAAAATGGAGGACAAATGCAATGAACAATGGGACGGATGAGATGAATGGTGGATGGGATGGAGGGATGGATGGTTAGATGTGGATGGACAGATGGATGGAGGATGGATGGAAGATGTGGATGCATGCATGGAAGATGGATCATGAATGGGAATTATGGAGGGAGGGATGGATGGATGGATGGATGGATGATGGATGGGTGGATGGATGGATGATGGATGGGTGGATGGGGCCATCCAGGCCAGGTCAGGCTCCATGGCCTCCAGCGGCGCTGCACAGGCAGAACCATCCTGTTCCAGCCCCTCTCCAGGCCATGGCCAACCCAAACCTGCTGCCATGCACGAGGGCACAGCCCACACCTGCACCCACAGCCAGCACCTCCCAGCACCACCACAGCTGCCCACAGCTGCTCCCAGCACCTGCAGTCCCAGCGCTGCTCCCTCCCACCACACACCCACCACAGCTCATCCCCACAGGCCACCAACGGCACTCCGGTGGCTTCTCCTTCCCCTAGCCAAGCGGAGGAAGCCCAGCAGCCCCATGGCCAGGCACCCATCCCAACCCCCCCACAGGCTTTCTGGGACCCTCGGGTGTCCCCGTGCTGGGTGACACAGTGACCCCGGGGATGACCCCAGGGGGGCCCCGTGACAAGCGCTAACCGCAGGCACCCCCACCCTGGGGACAGCCCTGGTGTGTCCTGCTGCACACGTGTGACAAACCTGTGACACGTGTGACAAGGGATGTGTGTGGTCAGTGGGGCAGTGCAGGGGGGCAGTGGGGTGAGTGCAGTGCAGTAGTGCTGGAGGAGTCAGTGGGATCAGTGCAGGGAGCTCGGTGGGTCAGTGCGGGGCTCTGGTCAGTGGGGTGAGTGCAGTGGGTCAGTGCGGGGGTCAGTGGGGCAGTGCAGGGGGCTCGGTGGGGCAGTGCGGGGGTCCCGCGGGCCGTGCAGCGCCCCCCGGTGTCAGCGCAGCCCTGCCGCCGCTGCGGGCAGGGGACAGGGAACAGGGGGTGCGGCTGCGGGCCGGGAGGTGCGCTGAGCGCGGGGGTCCCGCCGAGGCCGGCGGGCAGGGCCACCTTCTGTCCCCGCTCGGTCCCGGCAGCTGCCGCTCCCGCTCAAAACTCCGCTCGTCCGGCGCCGCGGTGCCCCGTTATCCCCGGCCGTCCCGTTATCCCTGCACCCGCGTTATCCCTGCCGGTGCCGTTATTCCGGCAGTCCCGTTATCGCCGGAGCTCCGTCATCCCAACCCCGTTATCCCAGCCCCGTTATCCCAGCCCCGTTATCCCAACCCCGTTATCCCGGCCCCGTTATCCCGGCGGTGCCGATGTCCCGCTCCGGGCGGCTCCCGCCGCCCCCGCCCCCGCCCTGGCCCCGACGGGCGGCTCCTCCCCGCCCCCTGACCGCGCCCGGGCCCGGCAGGGACCCCCGCCCGCCGCCCCCCAGCCCTCCCGGTGCCCCCGGCCCCGCACTCACCCCGGGGCATGGCGCGGCGGCGGGCGCGGGGCCGGGCGGCAGCGGCAGCAGCAGGAGGAGGACGAAGAGCAGGACGAAGAGAGGAGGAGGAGGAGGAGGAGGAAGTCTGCGGCCGCCTCCTCCGCCGCCCCGGGCGGTTCCGCGGAGAAACTTCCCCCGCCGCGCCCGGCCCCCCGCGCCCGCCGCTTCCTTCCTCGGCCGGCCCGGGAGCTCCGCCATCGCCCCGGGCGGCGGGGCTGCGGCTGGGTGCGGCGGGTTTGGGGCAGGAGCCCCGGGCAGGATCCCCAGCGCCCCCCGGACCACCCCGAGCAGGGACCCGCAGCCCCGGGACCGGGCTGGCAGCAGGGACAGTCCTCCTCCGGCTGCCTGGGGCCCCTGATAGCCCCATCCCTGATAGCCCCATCCCTGATAGACCCATCCCTGACCCCACCGCTCCTGACCCCGCCTCTGACCCCCTGACCCCACCCCGGCACTCATCCCTAACCCTCACCTCTCAACCTTGTTCTGCAGGGTCAGGGGGAGAGGATCCCCCCAAGGGCCGAGTTCTGGGAGTCCCCATCAGGGCCAGGTTCCCCCAACAACACCCATGAGGGTCCCTGGGGCAGGAGGGGCCTGTGGGGTCACCCGGGGATGGAGGAGAGGCAGTTCCTGGCAGCGAGTTGCCTGTCCCCATCCTCATCTCGGGGTCTGCAGGTGTGGGAGCTTCCACCCACAGCCAGCATCTTCCCCAGTGCCAGCACGGGGACCACGACTGGGGCCAACAGAGACCCCGCAGCCTGGTCATCAGCCAGCCCCGTGTCCCAGCCTGGCTACCTGCCGTGGCTGCGGGTCCTTCATCCCACACCCCGGAGGGGAGGCGTGGGGCACCTGGCTGGGAGCAGCCTGCTCCAGGGACAAGAGTGACACTTCTTGGAGCACCAAGGCCAGAGTGGGACAGGATGTGAGGGGTGGGACAGGATGTGAGCTTCCCGTCCTCCCCCCGTAGGCTGGTGGGCTGCAGGCACTGGTGGCACCAGTCCAGCCATGCCACCGGGAGCACGTGGCCGCGGAGGTGTCACACAGCTCTCGGAGGTGTGGAAATTTCTCTAACCCCACTGTGAACAAGGAACCACGTGCTGGGAGCTCAGAACGGCTCAGCCCAGAGGGTGGGGGTGCTGTGCCGAGCCGGGTGTGTGGCACGTCGAGGTGCTGTGCCATATCGGGGTGCTGTGCCGAGCCGGGTGTGTGACAGACCTCCCCGGGACTCGAGGCGCTGATCCCGTCTCGGTCACCCATCCAGGCGCTGCCCGCCGCGGGCCCTGCTGAGCTCCCGCGCCCTGCCCGGCCATTCCCCGTGCGCCCAGCAGAGGTCGCTGCGGGCCAGCGCCGTGCGCGCGCGGGCGGCAGCGGGGGCGTGGCCACGTATCCGCCCCCGGCTGGCCCCGCCCCTGGTGGGTGTGGTCATGCGAGGTTTGGCTCCGCCCCCTGTCAGCGCGCGCGGCGGCGCCAGGGCCCGGTGCGCAGGGCGGCGCGCGGGGGGCGGGCGAGACCACCGCGGCGGGGGGGTGCGGGGCTGTCCCGGCACAGACTGAGCGGGGTTTTCGGAAAAACACCGCTGCGACAAGGCGGCGGGGGAACGGAGCGGGCCGGGGAGACGTTAACGGAGGCAGAGGGAAGGGTTATCCCGGCAGAGAGGCGAGGAGCCGGCGGGATTCTCCTGGGAAGAGACCACTGAAGGCGGTGGGATTGGGGCTGTCCCGGGAGAGACCACTGTGGCGGGGGGGAGGCTGTCCTGGGAGAGACCACTGCGGGGCGGGGGGGCAGAGGGTTCCGGTAGGCGGTGTGCGGCCGCGGCTCGCGGCGCTACCGGGCCAGCCGGGATTGCCGGGATAACCGGGACAGCCCGCGGCCCCGCGGCCGGCGCCCATGCCGAGGAGCAGCTGACGGCGGCGGGGACGCGGAAATGGAGCCGCGGCCGGGCCGGGCCGTGCGGGCGCTGTGCGGCCTCTTCCTGCTGCTGCTGCTGCTGCTGGTGCTGCAGCATCCCGGCCGCGCCGAGCGAGCCCCCGGCTCGCACCTGGACGACTCGGCCATCGCAGGTGAGCCCCCGCCCGCGCCCCGCGTTCCCCGCCCGCCCCGCCGCTCTCGGCGCTGCCCGGCAGGGCCCTGCTGCCCCGACACCCATTCTGGGGCCGTTCCGCCCCGGGTCGGGCAAAAGCTGCGGCCATCCGCGGCCCGGCCCGCTTCGGGAGGTCGCAGGGCTCGAAGGACCGAAATAACCCGTGTTTGGTATTGCGGCGGGCTCCGGCTGGTTAGGTCAAAAGTTTTAAATTTCAGCTCCTTTGCAATATTGGGCTCTTCTTCGTTAAGTTGCATCGACTGGGACCGGTTCGCGGGATTTAAGATTATTCGTGTTGTTGTACTTGTTTGTCCTCCGCTAACTAGAGGCTGGCAGGGAGCTCGGGATCGTGCCGAAAATCCCGGTGTTTTGCTGTGTTTTGGGGACATTCTCAGCTGTGGGACCCCCAGCCACGCTTCCCAGGGACAGCGAGTCCCACCTGAGGAGCAGAACAGCAAAGCCCCAGCTCCAGACACTCCGCTCCCCCTGTTCCCATCGCCTCCCCCCAAAACCCACCTCCCCAGCCGAAAGGCAGGAGAAGCCGAGCCCGCCGGGACGCTGTGGATTTCCCCCGGAGCCCCGCTGGGAGCTGGGGACATCTCCGTGGGCTCTGTGTCCTTGCGACAGTGCCCGAGGTCAGCGCTGGAGCTGATCCATGAATCCCTGTGAGCTTCAGGAGCAGGACGGGACCCCCAGCCCGGCCTGGAGGGGCTCAGGGTACCTGGAGCCGGGAGCAGCTCCGGGAGCGGGCAGTGCCCAGCCCTGCCTGCTGCTCCTCACCTGCGACCCTCCGGGGTCCCGCCGGGACAGCGCCGTGCCTGGGGACAGCAAAGAGGGTGTCCTTTGGGGCTGTGGGAGCGGGGCTGCAGCTCCCGGGGGATTTCGGGTGCAGGGGAAGGTGTTTGGGTGATGTTTGGATGGAAGGCGCCGCAGCAGCATCCTGGGCAGGTTGGGCTCTGCGCTCGGGGTTGTTGTTGGGACAGGGCACGGAGCAGGCCCTGGAGCTGTGCGAGCAGCACGACTGGCTGTGTCAGCCCTGCGCTGGGTGCTTGTTCCTCCTGGCCGGGATGGGCTCTGTCACTCGCTGTTCTCTGTCTCTGGGCTCCTCATCCCCTTTCCCTGTGCTCCCAAACCCTCGGGCCAGTTCCCATCCAGTCTGCTCCACTAAGGAAACTGGATCTCTGCAGTCCTTCTGAAGCAAGGTTTGTGCCTCCAAGGAATTTCCAGCGGAGTTATTTTTGGAGGCCCTGCAGAAGTGTGGCAGCCTGGGTGATTCAGCTGCTGGCTTTGCTCTTGGCTGCGAGCGGAGGCAGTCCCGGGACTGGGCTAGGAACAGCCCCGGGACTGGGCTAGGAACAGCCCCGGGACTGGGCTAGGAACAGCCCCAAGTCCTGAGCTCCCCTAAATTCCCCCCCAGGAGGGCTGTTCCTGGAGGATGAGTGCTTTGGGCCACTCCGGGCCAGTTCTGCTTACTGCTGGGTTTCCAGACCTGCAAGGGTTTCATAACTGGCTACAGGTTGGAGCCCCAAACGTGCAGGAATGTGGTCAGGGAGGGATTTGTGTCCCCTGGTCCCTGTCCCTTCCCAGGGCAGCTCGGGAGAGCTCCTTGCTCTCTCCTACCACAGTTCCGTGTGTCCTCTGAGGTCTCTTGGCCATTTGGTTTTGAGATCTTTGAGCTGTTGCTCCCAGTTCAGAGCAGGGAATGTCCTCAGCTGGCACAGGAGAGCTTTTCCTGAGGTTTTCCCTGGAAGCAGAAGGTGCCGCTTGTGTTGGCTGCTCGGTGTGAAGCAGAGGTGAGTGTTGCACGCCGTTTTGAAAGTGAAAGTGCTCGGTTTTGACACATTTTCCGAGGTGCTTCTTTAAATTCATTAGCTGGGATGGCAGGATTTTAACGATAAAATGTCAGCACCAGTCACTTTTCCCGGGAACAGGGAAGTTTTTCAGGTACTGCAGGGAAGTGTTTGCAGAGAGCAGAAGCCTGAGCTCCAGCACTCCTTGGGCTGCTGAGATTCCTCTGCACACTCAGGATGCATCAGCAGGTTTTACGGAGGATTAGTGAATGATCCCGATCCCTGGGATATTTTTGTAAGGCAAGAGTTTGAAACGGGTGGGTTTATCCGTGCAGGAAAATCAGAGTCGGTGACTGAACCCTGGGGAAAACCAGCTTTTCTCCTGTCTTTGCCTCAGTGAGAGGCGAATTGAGGCCCTAATCTTTGATCTGTAATCTTTTCCTGCCGGGCTCAGATTGCAGTTGGGTTGCCCTCGGCAGCCCAGGAGCCATTTCGCAAGGTGTGGGGTGCTGGGAGCCCAGGGCAGGCAGAAGGAGCCTCCCGCAGCTCCCCGGCCAGGTTTGGGGCCGTGCCGGTGCCGCTGTCACAGGATGTGTGACCCCACGGCATTGTTTGCACCCGCCCTGCTTATTTTTAGCCCGAATTTGTCAGGCTGCAGCCCTGCCCCGGGACCTTTTCACACCCCCTAAAAGGGGCAAACCAGTCTCCGCAGGGACAAATTGGATTTTCAGGGATTTTTGTTACCCCTCTTTCTGCTCATTTGTTGTAAGCTGGCTGTTGCTCAAATCAGCCAGGTTTTGGTCCTTTTTCTGGTCCTTATCAGAACATCCTCCGGGGCTGTGGCCAGTGTTTTACACAAGGTTTATGTGGGCCAGCAAAAATGTGACTCACTGTTTGGACCAAAAATCTTAAATTTCATCTCATTTAAAATACTAACCTTGCTCAGTTGACTCTTCCTCCTTAAACCCCATCACAACTGGATGCAGTTTGTGGGATTTGGGATTATTATTGTTATTTTAGTTGTTTGCTCTCTGTGCTGCCCAGCACAGGTTGGGCACTTTCAGGTGTGTTTGTAGGAAATACAAGGAAAACTGGCTGTGAAGGGGTAGGGATTTGGATGACTGGGGTTCATCCCTGGGTCCTTAATGGACACACCTTCCATGTACAGATCCAGACCTTCTGCGTGTTGCTGCAATAATATGGAAGTGGTGCAAATCTGCATTGTCCTGAGCCTTGTATCATTTTATATGGAATTCCTTCCTGTCGTGTGGTATCCACAGGGATGTGGGGCTGTGTCTCCGTGTCTGGGGCCTCGTCTGGTTCCCTGTTGTGGCATCCTTGAGGCAAGTCAGGGGTCGTGGCATGGATTTTCCCTGTCTGTCTTTGCTGCAGCAGTTCAGAGATGGCCTTTGGGTTGTGTGTTGGGATTGAGGCAATTGTGGGTGATGTGGATCCTGTGCACCAGGGGCTGGCAAGGGCTGGGCTCTGGTGCAGGGCAGCCACAGGTTTGGTGGCTTTTCCTTTTTCCACAGCAGCTCCTCTTTCTCTTCCTTTCTCCTTCTCCTGCTTCCCTGTCTTGATTCCTTGACCACAACATTTCTTGAGTCATCTTTGCTCTTATCTAAGTGGTTTAAAAAACAAGTTAAAAAATATCCTGGTATTGTTGGTGTCCAAAGCTGGAGGGCTGTGCCCAGGACTGTTTCTGTGTTTGCCTGGAACAGCCTGAGCTACCCTTAAACCCAGGGAACACCCTGTGGGACAAAGGCAGTGTGAGCAAGGGGGGCTGCAGCCACAGGCTTTTCACTGGCCTTAATGGCAAAGGGGGAGAACACGAATTTCTGGGTGAGGAGCCCTGTCTGTCCTTGCCATCCCAAAGCCCAGGGGTTCACTGGGAATGAATCCTTTGCTGCAAAACCTCTGCCTTGGGGAGTGATGGGTTTGGAGTTGGAGCTTGCAGCGAAAGCTTCTGCTGCCTGAGCAGGATGTGGCCTGAGTGGAGCCTTTGGAAGCTCGGTGATGGATCATCCTGCAGGGCGGAGCAGGGCTGGGTCTCCTTGATCTCCCCGTTTAAACCCTTGTCACGGAGGGAACAAAACACGAGGCTGATGCAGCTCCCCGGTGGTGCTGAGTCTGTGTCACCCAGGATCCACGGCTGCTCTCTGTCCCTTTGCCAACTCCAGGGCTGCAGGGTGCCATGGGAGCTGCCTCTGGAGAAGGTGGGTTGGTTGGAGGCAGGAGGTCAGATAGCATCTCTGATGGTGACTGAGATGCTGCAGATGCCTGGAGGTTGCACTTGGTGATTTTGGAGATCTCTTGCAGCCTTTATGACTCCAGGATTCTGTGATCTTGGCTGCTCTGTGACACTCGGTGCCCTCCAGTGCTGTGGAGCACAACCAGGGCAGGATTTTATCACAGTGTTACTGTGCTGGAGAGCTCCAGGCCCTGCCCTGGATCCCAGCCCCCCGGAGGTGCACAGCCTGCCTTGTCCAAACACTCCTTCCCTGCAGTGACTCCTGCAGCCCGTCCTTCCCGCGGAGCTCATGGGCCACAGCGACCTGCTGTGCTCTCCTGGCTTTGATAAAATGCCTTTTAAAGGAGGTTTTGCCTCCAGCACTGAAAGGATTTTGCTCTTAAATTAATTTCTTTGAGGTGTGGATGTTCACTGAGTAGAAGCTGCACCTGCGAGTAGCAGCTTTGCATTGGGCAAGGGAGGCAAAGCAGTTGTGAGAATACTTGGAAAACTCTGCCAGGAAATATTCCATGTTCTTCCCCAGCTCAGCTGGAAGCCCCAGTGGATTGCATGGCCTTGGCTTCCTTCGGGAACGAAACTCATCTCGAGGAATTGCCATTCTGAGAGGTGGAAAAATTGTGTTTTGGCAGCAAACTGGCCTCATGTGGAGGAGGAGAAGCAGGGCTGGCTGGGCAGCACTGGGGCTGCTGGGGAGCTCCTGGCTCCCTCCAGCTCATTCCCTTCCCTGCTTGGCCCAGAAACTTGGAATAATGCTCAGCTGGATCAGAGAGGGGATCTTAAATTAATTTCTTGTTAGATTTATTTGTTTACTCCTTTGGAAAGCAGCTCTCTTCATGTCTCCTGTGCCCCTTGGGTGGTCCCTTGGCATGGGAGCAGTGCAGGGGAAGCTGCTGGGACACTGCCTGGCCAGTGGGGCTGGAGGGAGCTGGAGGGAGCTGGATCTCCTGCTCCAAACTGGAGTGGGGCAGGGATACACATATCCACGTGGGAAGTCCAAGGCAGCAATCCTCCTGTCCTTTCCATCCTTTCAGGAGGGGATGGAGCAGTAATGTGTGAGGAAGGAGCCTCCTGACACCCCTTGTGATGTGGCCACAGGGATGCTTTGGTGGTCCTGGAGTGGAGCCTTATCCCAAAGGGAGCAGGAAGGAAAAGCACTTTTCTGTGGCCTGCTCAGTTGGGGTTTGGCTCCTGGGCTGCCTGTGTGAGAGCTCTCTCCTCATCTTCCTCCAGGCAGGGGATGGAGGGATGGGGGAGTGTTTGGTGACAGCCCAGGGGAGCTGAGTTACCCTCCAGTGAGGTGTAGTTCCTGATCTGCCTGGGGTTTGCGGAGGGAAGGGAACTAAAAGGCCATCCTGGTGTCATTCCACATGGATTTAGCATTGGCAGGAGCTGCCCAGGGAGGTTTGCAGTGCCCATCCCTGCAGGTGTCCCAGGAAGGCCTGGCTGTGGCACTCAGTGCTCTGGGCTGGGGACAAGGTGCCCATTGGGCACAGCTGGGACTGCATGGGCTGGGAGGGCTTTGCCAGCCTCTGGGATTTTGGGATTCTGTGATTTGTTAGTTAAAAATCCATTCCTGTGAGCAGGTGGTTGAAAAGCAGCACTTTTCCTGAGGTTATCCCTGTCCTTCTGCTTGTCCCACTTGGAGGCTGTGCTGATGGAAAAGGCACTGGCAGTGGCTCCTGTCCCTGGTGGTTCCAAGCCCAGGGTCAGTGCCAGGCTTGGACACCCTTCGGTACTGGACTGTGCCCAGCCTGGCATTCTGCTCCCCAGAGCCCTAATTGCACAAACTTATTAGTGTTAAAAAAGCTGTTTCCTTCATTAATTAGCTTTGCTTTAAACCCTGAGAGGGAGAAATAAACTCTTGAGCAGGCAGAGCCAGTGTGAGAGTTGCTGCTCAGCTGGGCAGCTCTGGGATTCCCACTGGAAAGGCCCTTTGGGACCTGGGGGGTTCCTTTCCCGGGTGGTCCAGCTGTGTGGAGCCCTGCTGTGGATAACTGGAGGGGCAGGAATGTGCTGGAAATGGAACCTTAACTGCTGGGGGGTGAAGGGCTGGGAATCCCCCTGGCCCCAGTTGGAGAGGGAGATTTAGTTGTCCTCCCTTGTGTCAGTCAGGTGCTTTTGGGTAGAAATCCATCCCTGGGAGGGTGGGGAGGCCCTGGGATGGAATTCCCAGAGAAGCTGTGGCTGCCCCTGGATCCCTGGCAGTGTCCAAGGCCAGGTTGGACACTGGGGCTTGGAGCAGCCTGGGACAGTGGAAGGTTGGAAGGCAGGGTTGGAACAGGGTGGGCTTTAAGGACCCTCCAAGCCCAAAGCAGTCTGGGGTGCTGTCAATAATGAGGGGTTTGGCCTCTTCCTGTTACGAGGTGCAGCCCTAGGACCTGCTGCTTCCCCATCCCTCCCTCCCTCCCTGCAGACTTTGTTTGCTGCTGGAATTTGGGATGTTTCCTGTGGAGGCAGCCCTGTCATGCTGAGCTGTCAGCTCTGCTCCCATGGCTGATCCAAGCTGGGCTCTCTGCAACACTTTAATTTTCCCTCACCTTTGTTTCCCCAGCCCCTGCAGCCGTGCCTGATTAATTTTCTGGCACCTCCAGAGCTCTGGTTCAGTTTCAGGAGCTGGTGCTGGTGAGGCTGAAGGACTCTTTAATTAAAGCCATTGTTGTCACTCCTGCAGCACATGGGAGCCTTGAGGAGCTCCTGCCTCACACTGCACCAGTGCCAGAGCCTCCCCACCCTCCCAGGGAACAATTCCTTCCCAAAATCCCATCCATCCCTGCCCTCTGGCACTGGGAAGCCATTCCCTGTGTCCTGTCCCTCCAGGTTCTTGTCCCCAGTCCCTTTCCAACTCTCCTGGAGCCCCTTTAGGTGCTGGAAGGGGCTCTAAGTTCTCTACAATAATCCTAATAATACAATTAATGATAAGGAGTGATGGCAGGACTGTGCCCAGGAGTTTTTCCTGTCAGTCCTGGCCGAAGTCCCCAGCTCTGCAATCGATGGAAAACCATCAGAGCAGCACAAGGAAGTCATTAGGGAACCACATGTGGTTCTGTCCCTGGATTGTCCCTGCCTGCTTGTTTTCCCTCCATGAAATAGTACCGGGATGCTTGTTTGTTTGGATTATGGACCTATTTTTAAGTAACCTATTTTTTCAACTTTGGAAAATGCATTAACTTGCTGTGTGTCACAGACATATGTGGAGTTTGACTTTGGGAACCACCAAGTGCTCCTTGGAAGTCTCTCACCAGCCTGAGTGGTTGCCTCTGGCACATATATATATTTTTTTTAATATATATGTAGTTTATCTACACCTTGCTGAGACTTGCTTTAAGAGACATTTGCCAGATCCACAAAGGCAAATACAGCACTTCCTTGCTAGTGCACTTTATCCCACCAAGGAGCTCTGCGTCCTCTCAGTTCCACCATCCCTTCACCTCCTCTGGGATTTGGAAATTGCTGATCCCAGCAACCCTCAGAAAGTGGAAGCAGCAGCAATCCAGTTGGAAACAGGGATGTTTGGTAACACACACACACGTTTTGCAGGAAAAGACACTATTTCTGTACCCAAGTGTTTGTTTTTCCCTGAAGGATGGAGTTTTAGGGTCAGTTTAATTCTTCCCTCCAGGTTTGGAGCTCTGGTGCCATAAATTTGGCTGTTCTGCAAGGATACAAACACAATAAACAGGGGAACTTGAGGAATGTTCCTCTCCGAGTTACAAAGGAACAGCTTGCTGGTTGGAACAGCCTGCCCCTTCCTAGGCAAGGGAGGCTTTGGATTGCAGGGAAGGGAGGAATAATTCAGGATTAAAGCTGCTAAGCAATGCGTGTGTTTGGATCTGTAAGAGTGCCAGGACATAATTAATGGGTGAGTAAGCCAAAGGGGGAAAAAAAAGTTGTTTTTTAACTGGATAAGGATGGATGGAGGATAAAAACTAATTTTGGGGGGCGAGAGAAATAATTCTGGAAATACTCTGTTCCAAACTGCTGCTTTTGTTAAGAGTGCCCAAGGAGGTTTGTTGCAGCTGGAAGGCAAAAATCCAGGTTTAGCATCTTGTGCTGGCCTGGAGTACTCTGCTTGTCACAGAGAAGCTCCAGGGCTGCAGGTGAGGTGAGGATACCTCCAGGCCAGGCAGGCTCTGGAAGGCTGTTCCCTCTTAATCCCGTGGCTGATGGTTTTTCCCACCTGCTGGGCTGTGGCTGAGGGAAGTGATCCCAATTCAGGCTGGGCAGATCCTCCTGGAGCCTCACAGCTTCTCCTGGTTGGCATTTCTGGAGCTGGATCCACGTCTGGCCCCTCAGCAGTGGCATTAGGCTTGTGGGAAGTGAAAGGAAAGAAGCCAGGGATGAAATGTTGTTGGGGAATGGCTGATGAAGGGTCTGAGCAGCTCGGAGCATTTCGGGAAGGTGGCAGCAGTTTGGTGTTCCCAGGATTCCATGGTGGGTCTGGCCTGTAAACTGCAAAGTCAGGAGATTCTGTTTTCTTTTCAAACCTGTGGAGAGGATCAGGAAGGATTTTCTGTGGGATATGTGGATCCAGGTGACTCTGCTGGGGGGCTCAGGTTGGTTTGTCCCCATCCAGCGCTGGGACACAACCACAGCACAGCCAGTGATGCTCCCAGGGGATCTGGGGGGTCAGATTGTGCCAAGCTCTGCCAGAGCAGCCCCATCTCTGCTCTGTCCTGGTGCCCAGGGTCTCAGACTTTAGCTTCCCACCTCCTGGAGCCCAGGCTGGCTCTGGCTGTGGCTGTGGGTGTCCCGAGAGGGGTGAGTGAGACCCTGTGCTGCCGTGCTGGGAAGATGAAGAGGTTCCTCAGCTTCCCCGGGGGTGGCAGATGGAAGTGGCACTCCTGCAGCCTGGCCTGCTGAGGGGACAGTCATTTAATTAAGCTGTTTCCTGGAGGGCCTCTGGATGAAACAGGAGGTGCTCTGGGAAGTGTGAAACTGGGAAGTGTGGAAACGTTGATGGTTTGGTGGGAATGGGGATGGCAGCCCACCTGGCAGAGGGATCTCTCAGTGGGGCAGTGATGAGCACTGTTCCTGTGCCATCCCAAGCACTTTCCCCCTGGCTCCTGCTGCTCTTGGAGGTTTCTCATGGACCATGCTGCTTCCTGAAGATTTGCACTCTGGGTTTTGGTGATAAACAAGTTTTCCTGTTCCTCTTTCATTTGCTGTATCATTAACAAAAAAAACCTAAAAAAATAAGGGTGGTGAGGGATATTTGGGGTCCTGTTTGGTCCTGTTCTCCCACACTGCAGGATGATTCCTAGAGAAGTTTTCCTGACAGCAGTTAGTGTGAGAAGTGAGAAGGATTGGCTGTTTTTTCTCCCACCTTTTATTTTTCCTCTTGGGAAAGGAGAAAAAATGTTTTATGCTCCAAAGGGTGAGGCTCAAACCTTTGAGTTTGTCATGTCAGAGTCATAATAGGAATGTCTGGCATTCCTGTGCCATCCTGTGAGATATCTTCAAAGCTTTGCTGGATGGAGCAGTGTTCTCCCTGCCACTCCTTCCTTCCCGAGGACTGCCCTGGGGGCGATGCTCCTTTGGCAGTGACCCCTCTGGAGCTCCAGGCAGGACAGAGCTCAGCCCTTTAGTGACCCCTCTGGAGCTCCAGCTCCTTTGGAGTGACCCCTCTGGAGCTCCAGGCAGGACAGAGCCCAGCTCCTTTGGCAGTGACCCCTCTGGAGCTAGGAGGAAGAGCCCAGCTCCTTTGGCAGTGACCCCTCTGGAGCTCCAGGCAGGACAGAGCTCCAGGCAGGACAGAGCTCTGCTCACTTCTGGCCAGAGCCTCCCACTGGAGAACTTGTCCAGCTGGTTTGTTTTTCATCCCGGGGCTATTTTCAGCTGCTCAGCCTAACAAGGTGAAATGGCTGAGATGCTTTCCCACTCCCTGGGACTCTGCTGGGAGGAGGTATCCTGCTATCCCGCTATTCCACTGTCCCAGCTCATCCCAGCCAGGATCTCCGTGGGGCCTTTGGCTCTTTGCTGGGTTGGCACCACTCAGGGTTTTGGAAGAGCAGTCTGGGCTCTCTGCACAGGCACCCTGAGCACAGGGAGCCCCAAGTCCCAGGGTTGTGATGGCCCTGGTGCACTCCTGAGAGGCTGAGATTGGGAACATGGGGAGGATCCAGGGTGCAGCAGGGCTGTATGTGGGAGAAGCAGCAGGAAAGGCAGGGATCTGCACAGCCCTGCTGTGCCCACGGGGATGTGGGATGTGCTGCTCTTGGGTCCTGCCAGGAGCATAGGAACTGGGGTGGAGGTTTCCTGAGATGTGGGAAAAGGGGACACTTCACCTCACCTCATCCTTATTCCCACTGAAAATATGTCATTGGTTCAGTCTTGTGATTCCTTTGGGGTCGGCAGGGGTCCAGTTGCTGTTCACTCAGCAATTTTTACAGGGATTTTTACACCAAACCCAAGTCTTGCTCTGTGGTTCAAGCCCAGAGGGGACCTGGAAGCTTCTCCTGCATCTGCCAAACACCTGCACTGGGAATGTTGCTTCCAACTCCTCAGGGTTCCTCATGGGCTCTGGGACATTTGACTCCGTGGTAGGATGTGGAAGCACAAGGCTTTCTGTTCCAAGGCAGGATTAAAGTGCAGAGATCTCATTGCTGTGCAGGAAGTCACCTGGCAGAGCAGGGACTCGAGACCCTCTCAAAGGTCAGCGTGGTGTCCAGTGTTCATCCAGCGTTCCTGGGAAAGCTGGGGATTCACTGAGACCTGCCTGGCTTTGGCAGTAAATGGAACACTTTGGTGTATCCACTCATCCCCTGGGCCAGAGTCCTCCCACAGCTCCAGAGAGGTGTCCAGATGGAGCAGCAGCAAGTGGTTGGGAATGAACACTTTTCCCAGGCTGAGCTCTGCTCCTTGCTCCAGGGTCCCAGTGGGGATGGGAACACATGGATGTGCCTGGGATCTCTCACTGGTGGGATTGGGCACCTCAGTCTGTGTGCCAGGGAGGGAAGAGAGCAGGAACTCAGTGTTTAATCCTTAATAGCCAAGAGGGGGGATCTGTGACACTTGAGCTCAACACATCCTGGCCCTGTGCTCTGGCATCCCAAAATCCCTGTGTGCTCTGATCCACAGATCCCAGAGCATGGGCAGCAGGAAGGGGGTTGGGATTCTGCCCTGCTCAGGTGAGACCCCACCTGCAGAGCTGCTCCAGCCCTGGGTCCAGCATCAGAAGGATGTGGAGCTGCTGGAGTGAGGTTGGACTGGATGGTCTTGGAGGGCTTTTCTGATCTAAGTGATTCTGTGGCTGAATTCCTCTGAAATGACCAAATCCTTAAGGAACGTCACTTGTGCCCACTCATGGCAGACCAGGTTGGTTGCACCTGCACTGCTGGAGTTTCCTGGATGTTGCACCAGGACACAAATGTCCTAAAGGAATGAGGGGATTTATGTTGGAAAGAAGGAGGCAAAAGGTTTTTCATTCAGTAGAGTCTTTGTGTAAGCATTGGCAGAAATGCACATGAAAGCTTTGGTGCACAGGGTGAGAAAGGCCTGGGCTTGATGGAGAGGATCATGGAATTATTTAGGTTGGAAAAGCCCTTGGAGAGTTCAGCTAACCCATGTCTCCAAGTGCCACATCCACAGGGCTCTTAAATCCCTCCAGGATGTGATTCCCTCCTGCTCGGGCAGCCTGTGCCACTTGTAAGTGGTTTGGACAAGAATGTTCAGGGAAGCTGCAGGGAAGTTCCCTGTTCTGCAGCAGAGGAGGGAGGAAAGCTCGTGGCTTATTTTCTCCTTTGTGCTGCTGCTGGAAAGAATATTTTCTGCCTGGAGGATAGAGTGTTTTTTTCTTGATTAATGAGGTATTAAAAGAGATCCAGAGGAGTCTGGACTCGTCTTCCTGAGTCACCTGTGTGTTTGTGATAGGATTTGGCAGGGAACTTCCCTGGTAGCCAGAGTTATCCCTTTGGTAAACACAGTCCTTTAACGTGGCCGTGGCTGCTGCTGAACGCTGAGTCAGCACAGCCCAGCCTGGCAGAACAGAAATAACCCAGAATTTCACACACTGACAGGATTTTTTCAGCCCAACATACCCAAGTGTTGCTGCTCAGATCCTGGGGCTGCTGCTCCTCTGATCCTGGAAGAGCTGCAAGGAATTAGCAGTGAATGATGAGTTTAAAGATTCAGGTTTGGGTGAATGTAGAGCTCTTTGTAGATGGCTTGGTTTGCTGGTGCCTCCTCGGCTCTGGGAGAGGACAGGGGTTAGGAGGGATTTATCTGTGGCCTAACGATGGCTAAACTTAGTGCTGTGTGTTCTGTTTGGGGGGAGGAAATGCTGCAGAGGTGACACTTGTGCTCTTGGGAAAGAAATATCACCAGTGCAGCCAGTGGCTGTGTCCTGTGCTGGTACTGGTCAGCAGAGCTGATAGGGAGGAACTCAGCTTCCTTTTTTGGGTTTTGGGGCTTTTTTTCACTTCAGCTGATGCAGCTTGAAATACAAGACTGAAAAAGTAAGATTCATTTTTCCCCACAAATGCTTTTTCCCCGCCAAGTGAAGTCGCTAAAACTCTTGGCAAATAAAGCTTCCAGCCAGGTGAGCTGGGGAGTGGAATTGGCTGGGATGAGCTCTGCTCTCCTCCAACAGGAATAGCAGCTCCAGCCCCAGAGCCCCTTGCCCTGGGCTGATCCCACCTGCAGAGCTGCTCAGGCTTGGGCTCCCAGCACAGGGAGGACCTGGAGCTGCTGGAGAGTGCAGAGGAGGCCATGGAGCTGCTCTGGAGCCAGGCTGGGAGAGCTGGGAATGTTCACCTGGAGAAGAGAAGCTCCAGGGAGAGCTCAGAGCCCCTGCCAGGGCCTAAAGGGGATCCAGGAGAGCTGGAGAGGGACTGGGGACAAGACAAGGCATGGAGGGACAGGACACAGGGAATGGCTTCCCAGTGCCAGAGGGCAGGGCTGGATGGGATATTGGGAATTAGGAATTGTTCCCTGGGAGGGTGGGGAGGCCCTGGGATGGAATTCCCAGAGAAGCTGTGGCTGCCCCTGGATCCCTGGCAGTGTCCAAGGCCAGGCTGGACATTGGGGTTGGAGCAGCCTGGGACAGTGGAAGGTGTCCCTGCCATGGCAGGCAGTGAGACAGGATGGATTTCTGTGTCTCTTTAAAGTACAGACCAGATGCAGGATTTTTAAGAATTTACCTTGTAAGCTGTCCATGACAATAATAACATTCTGTTAAGTCTTTCTTTTTTCTTCTTTTTTCCTTTTTTTTTTGGTACAGTAATGAAAATATTTTATTTTTAATTTGCACACAGAAAGCTGCTGTTTTCTCAAGTTTGGTGGTTGATGTCATGCAGAAAGTCTTGGTCCCTCCCACACATCTTTGAGAATAAGAATATTTTTTATCAGTCAAGGCCACTTTGTGTGACTTGAAGCACATCTCTGAGGCTGCCTCAGCTTTGCTGGAAGCTGTGCTGGTCTATAATTACCTCCAGTAAACCAAGTGTTCTGTGTTCCATGGCAGCCACGGGCACTTCACTTGATTCCAGCTTGGTCCCAAACTCTTCCAAGCTGCTGCTTGATCCATCCTGAGCTTTCCATCCCATGGTCTGTGTGTTCCACACTCCGAGTGCTTTGCTGAGAGGCTTGCAAGCTCCAAGAGAGCTCATTGTGAGAGAGCTGTTATTCCAAGGGCACTGCTCCCCTGCAGAATATTGCCAGAGCAGTGTGCCCAGCCCTTGGGGTGGGATGTGAACGAGGAGTGGGATCCTGAGCCCTCCCTCTGAGCACACACAGCTCTTGCATTTGCCATATTGGTGACCCAGGGCTCTGCCAGGGGATCTGCTCTGTGGCATCCCATTGTGATCCCATTGTGATCCCAAACCAGAGCTCTGCTGGGAATGGCTCCATGACCTGCTGCTCAGGGCTTAGCCATGCACAGAGCTCCCACCTTCTGCCTCCCGTGTGCCTGGAGGATTTATGGAGCACTGAGGAAGGTGCATGAGGAATTTCTCTGCTTGCCCTCGGAGTGCTGCTGCAAGCACTGGCTGTGCCATGGAGTCCTGCTGGAGCCACTCAGCTCAGGCCCCCAGATCAGCCTCTCCCATTCCCTTCGAGTGATTTATCCCTCTCATTGAAACTCCGTGGGGCATTTTCTTACCGAACTGCTGGGTGTGGGAAGGAAGGATCAGTTTGTTCAGCTCATGTGCTGACGGGTCAGACCCAACCCCGCTGCTCTGGCTGCACGCCCAGGGTGCTTTGGGTGGTTCATTCCCTCCTTGGGAATAACGGGGGGACATGGATCACGGAGTTCTGTGGGATCTGGGCAGGCAGTGAGCTGGGGGAAATAGCACCCCAAACCTCCATCCCATGGCCCTGGGGGCGTGGGGCACTTGGGGCAGGAAAAGGTGCGTGTGCAGGTGTGTGGTACAAGGGACAGAGGGCTGGGATAGATCAGGAATTCTTGGGAAGAAATTCTTCGCTGTGAGGCTGAGGAGGCCCTGGGATGGAATTCCCAGAGAAGCTGTGGCTGCCCCTGGATCCCTGGCAGTGTCCAAGGCCAGGTTGGACATTGGGGCTTGGAGCAGCCTGGGACAGTGGAAGGTGTCCCTGCCCATGATAGGAAATAGAATGGGGTGATCTTTAAGTTCCTTTCCAACCCAAATTGCCCAGTCTGGAATTGCATGGTTGGGCTGTCACAGTCTGACTCGCAGTGACTGGGGTTTGGAAAACTGCCCCTTTCCTGCCTTAAATTCCCCTAAAACTGAATTGTGTCCATACTGGGCTCAGGACATTCCAAACCCTGCTGTGCCTCTCCAACTGCCTGGGGGAAGCCACAGCTGAATCATGGCTTAGGAATGATGTGGAAAAGGTGAGCTGCTGATTAGGGGGAAAACCCAAATCTCTCAGATTTGTGAGGATTTTCCACAGGTTCTGCACTCTGTGTTTCCAGGTGACTCTGGGGAGGCCCAGGGAGGGTTAAGCTGGGTTTAGCACAGGCAGTGGAGCAGCAGCTGAGGTGGCACTGGAGCTCAGCCCAGGAAAGGTTTGGGGGTTTCCTTCCTTGGGTTTTTTGCTTACACAACATCACTTTAAAATGCTGAGCTGTGACCAGGATTGCATCATGCCAGAGCTCTTCCCTGTGCTGAGGATGAGGAGTACACTGTCCAAGGAGCTCCCAGCTTGTCTTTTAAAGCCTCTTTATTACTGCAAAGAGCCTGGAGGATTTTGGAAAGTCTGTGTTCAGGGAAGGAGCAGCTGTGGTTTGGGCTCACTCTGAAATCCCTGCTGTTCCTAAAGCAGGAAGGCCTTGTGTCTGCTGGAATCACAGCATGTTGTCACTGGAAAGCATTCCCTCCATCACTCCTCTCTTCCTTCTCTCCTTCCCCCTTGACAGGACAGGAGAGGGAACAGCCTCAGGCTGGGCCAGGGGAGGCTCAGCTTGGCCAGCAGCAGGAATTTCTGCATGGCAAGGGTGCTCAGGCCTTGGCAGGAGCTGCCCAGGGAGGTTTGCAGTGCCCATCCCTGCAGGTGTCCCAGGAAGGCCTGGCTGTGGCACTCAGTGCTCTGGGCTGGGGACAAGGTGCCCATTGGGCACAGCTGGGACTGCATGGGCTGGGAGGGCTTTGCCAGCCTCAGGGATTTTGTGATTCCCTCCTGCTTTTGGCAGCTCCTACTCCCCCTTGCCAGGTTTCATGGCCTAGAGATGACACTTTGTGTGTTGTGTCACCTCCTGCTGCCCCAGCACTGCTGGGACCCCTCTGGGATGAGGAGCCTCAGGGTTCCAGTGCTGCTCTTGGTCTGTATCTGTTCTAGAAAGTTCCACTTTCCCTGATCACCGTCAGAAAACAGCCACTTTACGGAGAGGTGTTTTTTATGCAAGGGTTGACTCTCCCCACTCTCTTTTCCAAAATGAGCATTTCCATCTTCCAGTGTATCAAAGCATAAAATTCCCAATTTATTCCTAGTTCCACAGTGACTCATTTCAAGACTTTGTTTTTAAATTGTTTTTTTAGTAACAACCTTTTCAGTGAGGTGGCACCAGCTCAGCTCCAGGCAGGCAGGGCTCATTCACTGCCAGGGTGGTGCTGCTCAGAATGGGGAGAGCTTCTCATTTTCCCATTGAATTAAAGAATAGCAGCTCTTATTTTGGGGCAGAAGGATTAGGATCTAGGAACACCTGCCTTGTACCAGCATGTTTGGGATCATTGCTGTTTGCCCATCCCATTCACAGATGATTTTTTCTACCTGAGGGAATGGCTGGAGCTGGGCCATGGCAGCTCAGACTGGAGCTCAGGAAAGGTTGTTCCCCCAGAGGGTGCTGGCACTGCCCAGGCTCCCCAGGGAATGGGCACAGCCTGAGGCTGCCAGAGCTCCAGGAGCCTTTGGACACCACTGCCAGGGATGCCAGGCTGGCATTGCTGGGGGTCTGGGCAGGACAGGGGTGGCACTGGATGATCCTGGAGGTCCCTTCCAACTCAGAATATTCTGTGATTCTCTCATTTTCTTGGCCCTGATGTAACCCAAAGTGTTCATGTTTGGTTGGTAAGGAAGGAAAAATATTTCAAAACTGTTTTCCTAATGTGAATGATCTTTGCCTGCTAATACAGGGATTTATTTTCATTTGTGCCACTGGTGCTGCCCCTAAATCACTGCTTCTCATGCTCTGCCACCCCGTGTGCTGCGTGTCCCCTGGCAGGGACTGCTCATGGGGAAAGGAAGTTCCTGGGGCTTGGGGTGATCTTTTATACTGATACTCAATGGAAAAAACGATGTGGGGGAGTTTCTGGGAAGAGCCTTTTTCCTCCCCATGGTCAAGTAAAAAGGTCGGGATTCTCCCTCAGGAGCAGTGTGACCACTCCTGCAGCTTGCCCTGCAGAAGGATGGCACTTTCTTCCTCGTTTACCTCTAATCCCTTGTCCTGCTATGTCATTTAACTTGTCACACGTGGGATCTGCTGGCATTCTATTGCTGAGGGCACTGCACAGGCACTGCTGGCACATCCCAGATCTCATCCTTGTTCCAGGATTCCCCACTGTCACCCATTTGTGCCTGGAACCAAACAGGTCTGTGAGCACCAAGAATAACAAATCTTGGCTTTCCTGCAGACTTGTTTGTTATTCTCAAGCTCCTTCCTCCTCCTCCTCCTTTCCTCCCTCACCTTCTTGCCATGCCATTGGCTTTCTCCTCCCCCATGTGCCAGGATCCACATGTGCCTCGGGTCCCCCTTTGCTGCTGTCCTCATCCTCGTGGGATGGGAATTATACAGGAGAGTGGCTCTGCTTGAGTTTGGGAAGGAGAGGATAAGGAAGGGTTTTTATTCCCAAAGATGTGAAGCAGATGGTTGCAGGCTGTTGTTGAGGTTGGATAATTAAGGTTAGGGTTGGGGTTTTCCTGTGGGATCAGCTGTAGGAATCTGGGGAGAGGCAGCACCTCACCCTGACAGAGCCTTGTCCTCTTGGAGTCCTGTTCTTCCATGGAAGGGAGAGACTTTGCTGGGAAAGCCCTGAGCTGGCTGCAGCAGGGCCACATCTGGTGGCTTGGGAGCAGCTCATTCCTTCTGGCTGATTGTGGAGTGTGTGCCGTGGCCAAGGCAGAGGCTGTTGTCACCCTGTTTCCTGCTCTCCACGGTTCCTGGGAAAATGGAAATCACCATTTCTTGGTGAGACACATGAGGGATAAATAAGGCTAAAATCGGGAGAAGCTGTCCTTGTACGGCAGCATGGGAATGGTGCTGCTTCCCTTGGATTAATTATGCAGCAGCGTGTCTGGGAAGAGACCAGAGGAGTTCTTGGAGCCTGGGCTGCTGGGGAGGAGGAGCAGGAGGCCAGGCAGTGCAGGGAGAGCCCTTCTGCATGTCCACATTACTGCTGGGGCACTGAGCTCCCTCAGCCATCCTGTGAGGCTGTGAAGGTGAGACAGAGCTGGGCTGACAGCCTGGATTTTGGGTCAGCTCTGAGCTCTCCAGCCTGGGCCTCCAGCGTGGGATGGACATGGGGCTGCTCCAGGAGCCAGGCTGGGAGAGCTGGAAATGTTCACCTGGGGAAGAGAAACCTCCAGGGAGAGCTCAGAGCTCCTGCCAGGGACTAAAGGAGCTCCAGGAGAGCTGGAGAGGGACTGGGGACAAGGAATGGAGGGACAGGACACAGGAAATGGCTTCCCACTGCCAGAGGGCAGGGAGAGATGGGATATTGGGAATTAGGAATTGTTCCCTGGCAGGGTGGGGAGGCCCTGGGATGGAATTCCCAGAGAAGCTGTGGTGCCCCTGGATCCCTGGCAGTGTCCAAGGCCAGGTTGGACACTGGGGCTTGGAGCAGCCTGGGACAGTGGAAGGTGTCCCTGCCATGGCTGGGGTGGCCCTGGATGGGATTTAAGGTCCCTCCCAACATGAGCCTTTCTGCCATTCCATGATTTATCAATAAATTCTGATAGCTAGTGGGGAATTCTCTATTTCTCTGTCACCTTATCAGAGCTACCAAAATTTTTGCTTCTGTATCTCGAGTTCTTCAAGCTCCCGCTATTGTTTGCCATGGGTATCACATTCCCAGTGCCCAGAGCTGGGAATCCCTGGCTTTGGGCAAGCAGTGCTGCAGTAATGGATCTCCTGGCTCAAGGCTGGCAGGATGGAACTGCAGGAATATTGTGAGGTTTTCTTTGATTTCTTCTGAGCTTTCTTTGGCATCTCCAATTTTTCAGGCAGGGATGACTCACTCATCCATTATGTGGTTTTCTGACTTTTAGCAATTTCTCTTTCACTCCATGATTATGAGTTTGGATCCCAGAGAGCGGCAGCCAGCGCTGGGCGCCGTGGGCTGGGGCTGCCTGGAGCAGTGACTCACAGCTGGGATGGGGGCTCTCAGCGAGTCGGATTCCTTCCCACCTCTCACTGGGAGTTTCAGGATCCATAGAACAGAAGCTGTGGTGCCCCTGGATCCCTGGAAGTGTCTAAGGCCAGCTTGGACAGAGCTTGGAGCAAGCTGGGGTAGTGGAAGGTGTCCCTGCCCAGGGCAGGGGTCAGACTCCATTGTCTTTGAGGTTCTTCCCAACCCAAACCATTTTGGGATTCTGTGAAAATCACTGGAAAGCTGGTGTGGGCCATGGGATAATGGTGTCTGTTTGCAGAGCAGGAATGTTGATCCTGGTCCCTGAGAACAGGAGTAGGTGCCACAGGGCTGTCCAGTCCCATGGATTCCTCTGGTGCAGAGAACACAGATCCTCCTGCACAGCTCTGTCTGCTCTCCCAGCACTGCCAGGGTTCTGCAGAGTGTTCCGAGCACATGCAATCACAGAATCCTACAGTGGTTTGGAGCAACCTTAAAGCTCATCCACTGCCACTCCTGCCATGGGCAGGGACACCTTCCACTGTCCCAGGCTGCTCCAGATCCCATCCTTGAACACTCCCAGGGATGCAGGGGCAGCCACGGCTTCTCTGTGCCAGGGCCTCACCATCCTCACGGGGGAGAAATTCCCCCAATCTCTAATGTAACTCTCTTAGTTTAAAAGCATTCCTCCATGTCCCATCACAGTCTGCCCATGTAGGAAGTCCCTCTCTCACCAATTTTGGGTGGCCCTGGCTGTGGCTACAGTTTTAATGTTTTGATGTTGTTCCACACAGGTCAGCAGTCAGACTATTTGGTTTATGGTTATGAAGTAACCCAATCTCCAGTTATTTCAGCTCCTCAGAACTCCCCTGGCCACAGGATAGTTTGGCTTCTGCTGTTCCTCCAGAGAAGGCCCTGATGTGGTATTTTGGAGCTGCCCGTGGGTAGAGTCGCTGTGCCTGACAGGGTGGTACCAAAACAACCTCTATTATCTTATTTGTTCAGCCCAGGAGAAATATCCCACACTCCTTGGGCCTGAGGAAAGCAAACAAAGGTCTCTCCGGAAGGAAATGGGTGAAGTTGGCACTTTGAGGCTGCAGCACCCAAGCCAGAGTGCCCAGATCTGCTCTGGGGAGGTTGGAATCGCTCCCAAAATCTCTGCTGGAGATGGAGTGGTTGCTCACAGATGGAGTGGATCGTGTGTGGGACAGCACGGGCAGGAGGATGGGTGGGCACAGCCAGGACAGGCAGATCCATGGATGGCATGGGGTGGTGTGATGTGCTTCCCACGCCCACAGAAAACAGCCTTGGTTTGGGGATTGTGTCTGATTTGGGGTGGGGGGTGGTGTTTTAATGGGGGGGAAAGAGCAAAGCACTTGAAGAAAAGTGGGATGACTTTCCAGCGAAAAGCTCTGGTGGAGGGGACTGGGTGGAAGCCAGGGCTGGAAGGGCTGTGCTGCTGCTGCAGAGGAGGGGGTGGAGGTTTGGAAGCGATGGGCTGATATTAAATCAGTAAATTGGTGCATGGAGAGGATGAAAAAGGCTGATTGCACTCGGTGATGAGAGAATTGATGGTAGTAAATAAATGCTGAGCGCGTGCCAAGGAGAGGAGCCCATTTAGGGAAGGAATTTTGAGGTTTTAATTGAGTGTAAGTTCATGGCTGTACAATAACCTCACTTTGCTGCTTAATTCCTGCCTGTCGCTGTGTTTGGCTGCTGGTGGTGCCAGGAGGCTCCGTGGATCACACAGGGCTTCCTCCTGCATCTGTCTGACCCTGGCTGGCTTTGTCACGCTGATCCTGAGACACCGGGGACTTCCAGAGCAGAGGAGACAGGTTTGGCCCCAGGAATTGAGTACAGCCTGTTTCCCTGGGCACTATTATTAAATGGTTTGTGAACGTTTAGGGTTGGACCTTCCAGCAGAGACACCCGAGGGCGTTGGTACTTCTTTAAAAGTCTCTCCGAGATTAAACAGTCCAACTTCTGCTTGGATTTACATTTTTTCTAGACTGTTTAATCTGACTTGGATACAAGGGTTTGGTATTTTGCATCATGCAAGGTGCTCCCTTAGAGGAGAAAAGTCTCTTTGAACTCCTGCTAAAACTTCCGTAGTCACCGAAGGCTGGAGCAGCCTGGGACAGTGGAAGGTGATGAGAGAATCCCAGGACACTGCCAGGGATCCAGGGGCAGCCACAGCTTCTCTGGGAATTCCATCCCAGGGCCTCCCCACCCTCCCAGGGAACAGTTCCTTCCCAATATCCCATCTCTCCCTGCCCTCTGGCAGTGGGAAGTGTAGATTTGCTCCTTGCCTTTCAGAGCAGGATTTGGTGCCCTGGCTCTGCACCTGCCAGGGAAGGAGTTTGCCAGGGAAAGTGAGTCAAAGGGAACAGGGGAATGGGCATGTGCTAAAATCCCAATTCTGTTTGATAAATCCCTTTTTTTAAAATTAAAAAAAAAAATTTATAAGTGAATTTCACATGCATTTGTGGCCGAGTGTGGTGCGTTAGACCTGGAGTCTGACAGTTGTCTCTGTAGTAAACAATTCCCAGCTGTACAGTGTCAACTCCAAGTATAAAAACACTCTGAGTACTTTCCTGACAGCAGGAATGGCTGGATACTCTCGTAGCTCCCTCAGGCTCTGCTGTTTGGGAATTGGAGCTGGAAAGCCAGGATTATGACTGTGCCCTTTTAGCCTTGCTCTCTGTGCTGCTGCTCTGCCGCCTTGCAATGTCAGAGCTCCCAGGCTTCCCTTTGATATTCCATTCCGTCCAGAGGGAATGGAAATCTCTGGATACATCCCTCATGCTTTAATGCCTTCGTTAAAATTCCTGAGGTTGTCATTGGCATTTTTTTTAGTTGAAACCCGGAGTTCCAGGGGAGGAACCCTGAGCACGGAAGTTCAGCTGAGCCCTTGTTTACATGGGTTAAATATGTAAACAGTTCTTTTTCCCCAAATATAGGCCTTTCTCCCTTGGCTGCCCTCCCGGTGTTTATAAAAGGCAGTTATGTAAATGACAATTGTAATAATTAAGCTGCTGTTTAGTGCTGTCCCCATGGCTGCTGCTGCAGAGCTCAGACCCTGCTAACGAGCTTCGGGCGTTATTGGAGATAATGGGACCTCACAGAAGGAAATCAGGGGAAATTAAACAAAGTTCTCCTTAGACAGAATCTCCCACGAGAAAGGAAGGATCTGGGATGAAATGATGATACTGGGGAGCTCTGGAGATCATCCTGTCCAGAGCTGCTGCTCTAGGGCTGTGTCCCTTTGAGTTTGGAGTGTCCCCATGGCTGGAGCCTCCCCAGCTTCTCTGGGCAACTTGTGCCACCAGGGCCACCATGAGACACATCTGTGTCATCTGCTGTAATGCCACCCCGAACTGCCTTCCCTGGTAGATGGAAACAGCTTCAAGTTGTACATGGGGAGGTTCAGGTTGGATACTGGGGAGAATTCCTTAGTTGAAAAGGTTGTCCAGTCCTGGCACAGCTGCCCAGGGCAGTGGTGGAGTCACATCCCTGGAGGGATTTCACAACCATGTGGATGTGGCACTTGGGGACATGGGGACATGGTCAGCGGTGGCCTTGGCAGTGCTGGGCAACAGCTGGACTCGGTGGTGTCTGAGGGCTTTTCCAGCCTGGATGATTCTATGAAATTCCAGCTTTATTTAAGCACTTAGGTCTCAGTGTCTGTTGATGATGTGGGTTGGTGGCACCTCTGGGGTGGCAGCAGGACCCGAGCAGAGGTTGCTCCTTGCAAAGTCCCTTTGGTGGGGACAGCAAACCCCAGGGGTGTGTGGATGTGGAGCCGGGAGGAGGGATGGAGAGCTGGGAGGAGGGATGTGGAGCCGGTAGGAGGGATGTCAGTCCGGGAGGAGGGATGTGGAGCCGGCAGGAGGGATGGAGAGCTGCGAGGAGGGGTGTGGAGCCGGCAGGAGGGATGTGGAGCCGGCAGGAGGGATGTCAGGCCGGGAGGATGGATGTCAAGCTGGCCTGTGTTGATGTGCCCAGGTTAATGGCCCATCAAGGACACCCCTTGGCAGGGACAAAGGGCTCTTTGTTCTGCACGGCTGGGCAGATGCAGCCATGGAGTTGATAGTGGGGAGATAAAGAGCAGGGCTGGAGCCACCAAACAGCGGGATGGAGACAGAAGGTTCCCGATGAGTCAGAGAGGTGTGGTGGCAGTGAAGATGATGCTGTTGTTCCTCAGGGCTCCAGGAGTCACAGCCCTGGGGAGGAGCAGGCAGTGAGTGTCTCCTGGGGAAGCTGCTGGAGCAAAAATTAGGGCTGGACGATCTGGAGATTTACCTAAACAAAGACAATTCCACACTCATTTTGAGGCTTTTGTTTGCTGAGGGCGTGTTGGAATAACGTGATACCAGTATTCCAGGCCCGGCTGGGCAGGACTTGGAGCAAGCTGGGATAGTGAAAGGTGCAGATGAGCTTTAAGGTCCCTTTCCCCACAAAGGATGATTTTGTGCTGTCATGTTTAGGCTTAATCTCCTATCAGTCTTATGCAAAGTGGCTGGTCCTGGTCTTTGTTCCTTAATTTGGGTATTCCTGCAGCTGCAGCCCACAGAGATAACAGGGAGAGGAAAGGAGATAACAGGGAGCAGAATGGCCCATCCTGGCTGCTAAAATTTTGGGACCATTCTGTTATCAGTTCAGGTGATTAAATCATTTTTGCCCGGTATTCAGGCTCTTTCTGGTCGTGATGAAAGCACCAAATTCCTCCCTGGTTTTGGTTTGATTGCTGCTGATGGTGTAGTTGGTTATCAGCACCTGGCAGCTCTCCAAACCCTTGTTTTATTGCTCTTGCTGCTGCTCTCAGTCAATCTTCATTCCTGGCATTTGTGCTGGAAATACCCTGGGGTTGTCGTTGGGGTTGCAGGAGATCTGGGCAGGATCCCCTCAATCCTTGGCTCCCTCAATCCTTCATCCCTTCTGATCCAGTTCCCTGGATCTGGATGAACCATTGGACAGAGGTGGTTCAGGGCTCAGGAGCTCTGTGGTCAGGACGGCGTTAATCTGAATAAACCCACTTCATTTTACAATAACACGACCTTCCCTTCCCACAATCCAAATTTTGCTACAGCGTTGCCCAGTTCTTCCCTGTAACAACAAGCGCAGGCTCCGAACAAGATAACCGTGTAATATTTTGGGAGATATCTTTTAGCCTGGCTTCGTTTTTCCTTCTGGAGTTGTGTCCAAGGGCAGCATCAACACAGAGCCCATCTCGTGTCCCTGCTGGCTGCCTCGGAGACAGTGAGAGCAGTCAGCACAGAAAGCCCAAAGGCCTGGGCTCTTCTTGCAGTGACTGTGGAGAAAACACTTGCAGGGTAGGAGAGGAACCCCAGATCTCTCCAAATCAACCTCAGGGCATCCAGTGTTCTTCCGAGGTCCATGTGATTCTGCGTGTCCCTTATTGCTGCCAGCATCCTTCAGCAGCTGGCCAGGAGTGGCCTGGAGGAGAGGAGAGCCCTGGGAAAGGGAAAGGTTCCAGTTCAGTCACTGGTTTGGTCACCACGGGGCTGCTGCACTCCCCTGCCCACATGGATAACCATGAGTTAGCATGGAATAAGCTTCCTGAGGTTTGGGAAGCAGCTGGACAGCAGCCCTGCCTCTGCAGGAGACTCCATCATTGTCCAGGTCATTGTCAGTGGGAAGCCATTCCCTTGTCCCCAGTCCCTCTCCAGCTCTCCTAGAGCCACTTCAGGCCCTGGAAGAGGCTCCCTTCTCCCTTCTCCCTTCTCCCTTCTCCCTTCTCCCTTCTCCCTTCTCCCTTCTCCCTTCTCCCTTCTCCCTTCTCCCTTCTCCCTTCTCCCTTCTCCCTTCTCCCTTCTCCCTTCTCCCTTCTCCCTTCTCCTCCCTTCTCCCTTCTCCCTTCTCCCTTCTCCCTTCTCCCTTCTCCCTTCTCCCTTCTCCCTTCTCCCTTCTCCCTTCTCTTCTCCAAGTGAACACCCCCAACTCTTCCAGGCTGTGCAACGCCTTGCACTTGGCCTGGTGAACTCCATGACCTTGGCATGCTCCCAGCTCTTGAGCCTGTCCAGGTCCCTCTGCATTCCCTGTCCCCAGGTCATGTGTCACCACCTGGCAGTGCCATGAAGGGCTGGATCAGCTCTGTTTGGTGCTTACATGGACTCAGGCATGCAGCAAAATCTAAAGTGTTAGTCTTGGAAAGTAGAAAACTATGTGCAAAGCAGCCAGAGAAGTCCATTCCATAATCAGGAAGGGGGAAAGGGCTTTTAATAGGCGTGTTTTATAAACACACAGCTCTTCCTCCCCAAACGTCCCTGCTGCATGCAGTGCCAACACCAACAACCTCCAAGGAAAATGTGGAGCTGGGGATGTGGGCAGAGCCAGATCCTGCTGGGAGTGCTGCCCTGGGGTGGGAATGCCGAGGGATTGGTGTGAGAGTGTCACTGAAAATCGCGAAGAAAATAAAAACTCTTTAACACTATATTTGAAGTGACAGAGAATCAGGCATTACTTTATTTTCTGGCCAGGATGTACCACAGAAATCATCTCATCCACACACAGCCCGGCTGTGCAGAGAGAATCATTCCATGACACATCATTTTACTAGATTCTGTAGGTATTTTATACAGTAAAAATACACAGAAAAGCATTGGGTCAGTGTTCATTGGTCCAGAGTTGAGCAAACCTCCAGTATTCAGTTTCCCATTGGATCCGAATCTCCTCACCTCTGATGTTAATTAGATTTTTCATTCTTCAGTTTTCCTCTCAGTCCTTTCCTGCCCAGATGTCTTCAGCCCTGCTGGAGGTGCTCTGGGGTAGCTGTTTGTAGATAGCCACTGCTGTCTGCTGATGTTCTGCTGAGAGCTCTTTAGCTTTGGGTTCCTCCAGTCTGTTGATATGTTGAGTTCATCAGACCTCACCTGGTAGAGCAATGCCATGGAGAGAAACTTAAAACTCCTTTTCCCAGGGTAAAGACAAAGAAACCTTTTTTACTGAAGTGATCCAAAATTTTTAAACTGGTATATTTTCCAACAAGAGGAGCAGCCCTGCCCTGCCCTGTCCTGCCCTCCCTGCCCTGTGCTCGCAGGGCTCCCTGGGCAGTGGTGCCCCCAGCACTCCCCAGACTCCCTGGGAATGCCTCTGGTGCTCTGTTCCCTGTGCCTGACGTGCTGCTGTTTGCTCCCAGCAGAGTTCTGCCGCATCGACAAGGCGCTGTGCCACGACGAGGACGAACAGCTCAGCTTCGAGGCTGTGCGCAACATCCACAAGCAGATGGACGACGACGCCAACGGCAACGTGGATGTGGAGGAGAGCGACGAGGTCAGTGCTGGGCTGCTGCCCTGCCAGGCCACTGCTGGGGGGGATGCCTTAAAGCTGGTGAAAATAACAGGCAGACACAGCAGTGTGGGGAAAAAGGGAATTCCCTTGGTTTAATAGGATCCTAGGTGATCAACTCGGCAAAGGTGGAAACACCTCGAGGAATACACTGTGTACAATGTGTATACTAATTTATGCACCTCTCAAATTAGCATATCTACCTAAAATCCCCCAATAAGAAACTTAACAAATGAAGTAATTGTCCCCTTATTCTAACTATCCCCTCCTAAGTGAGACTACAGCCTAGTTTACAAAAACACTTTCCAGAGAGGAGGCTCTGTCCAAGGTTGGAGCCTCTAGGTTTCAGATAGTAGGGATGTTTTGTCTTCTCCTTCAGAGAATCCCCAACTAAGCTAAATGTCAGAGTACAAAGGTTATAGACATGTAGGGCTAAGGTACAGGGAGCGTTTGTGAAGGGTAGAAGGAGAGGGAAAGGGTATAAAAGAAAAGACAAAAGCCATCAGGCATCAGGGGCTGCTCCTCACAGCCAGCCTGCTGTGGCCTGGAGTTGGGCTTGGTGCCTCCTCCTCATCACAGAGGAAGCCACATGTCACCTTAAGGTGATGCAAACAGTGTCTCTGCACTGCCATCAATGCTGGCTGGGGCTTTTCCTTGCTACTGGGGGTTTGCAGCCATTTTGTTGTTGCCCAGAGCAGCTGTGGCTGCCCCTGGATCCCTGGCAGTGTCCAAGGCCAGGTTGGATGAGGCTTGGAGCAGCCTGGGACAGTGGAAGGTGTCCCTGCTTATGGCAGAAGGGTGGAGTTAAATAAGCTTTAAGGTCCCTCCCAACCCATTCCATGATTTTAGGTTTACTACATTCTTCCAGCACCCAGCTAAAAGTTCTAGTCCGTGTGTGCTCACTGCGGAAAAAGGAGCAGCTTTTTGTTGTGTCAGCCTTGGACATTTTGGCTGATAAAGTATTGAAGAGAAAGGAAGTTGTTGTTCTTTGTTTACACGAGCACCGATGGAAATAAGAGTCTGCTGGAAAAGGGAAAGCTCTTTGTTTGCAGTGTTGGCTCAGCTGTGGGGGTGCTTGTTGGAGGTGAGGAATTCTCTCTTCTAGGGAGAACTGGCAGCTAAACAGGAAAGTCAAAGTGTTGGAAGCTGAAAGGAAGCACGTGGGTACAGAGATCTGCTGCCACTCACAGGCAGTTCTGCAGTCCCAGGCCACAGAATCCCACACTGCTTTGGGCTGGGAGTGACCTTAAATCCCATCCAGTGCCACCCCAGCCATGGCAGGGACACCTTCCACTGTCCCAGGCTGCTCCAAGCCCCAATGTCCAACCTGGCCTTGGACACTGCCAGGGATCCAGGGGCAGCCACAGCTTCTCTGGGCAAATCCTGCCATCACAATGTCCCTGTGGAGCAGTGACAGTCCCCAGACACAGCATAGGCCCCTGATGCCAGGAGCTGCTGCTTTTGGGTGGCTGTTCCTGGCTTGCAGAGCTGTTCTCTGTGCCTAAATCTCACTTGAGAGAGTAATGATAACAAATTAAAAGCTTCCAGTTGCATTTCCTCCACCACGAGGTGTTTTCCCTGGAGGCTGCTGGAGCTGCAGCCCAACCTTTCCCAGGGACTGGGGCAGCCTGGGGCAGCCCAGTTCAGCCTGTGTGTGCTGCTCCTTGGCATTAAATTGGGAATGAACCTTGTGTCTCTGGGGTTGGGCACAACTGGCAATTTGATGTCTCTCAGCAAGTCTTGCCCTTGCTCCATCCCGAGTTGTTGGGATCTCCTGGTGCAAACACTGCTGGGAATGTCTGCTCAGAGCCTTGGCACAGAGACTCTGCCTGGGTGGGAGGAATTCTAAAGATTTCCCAAAAGGCTCCAGAATCTGTGCCTTGGTGCCATGACAGCCACTCCTCAAACCCCTCTGAGCTGGATCTGAGCAGTGCTGGGTCCTGGCAGGGCTGCTCCTGCTCACAGCACCTCTCCCCTGCTTTTAGGAGGTCAGTGGGGCTGGAAAAGAGTGGCTGAGGAGTTGCTGAGGGAGCTGGGAAAGAGCTGAGGCTGGAGCAAAGGAGGCTGAGGGGAACCTTGTGGCTCTGCACAGCTGCTGCCAGGAGGGGACAGCCGGGGGGGTCAGGCTGTGCTCCAGGGAACAGGGACAGCAGGAGAGGGAACAGCCTTAATTGAACCTGGGGAAATTCAGGTTGGATATTCAGAAAATCCCTCCTGGACAGGGCTGTCCAGCCTGAGTGGGACAGAGGGGCAGAACCCTAATCCCTTTCCTGCTGCCCATGCTGGGGAATCAGCCCAGGACACAGGAATTTCAGGTCCCAGTGCTCATGGCCAAAGCCTGTGGAGCTTCTCCCCACCACTCCCAGGTCCTTCTCCCCAGGGCTGCTCCCAATCCATTCTCCCCCAGCCTGTGTTGGAGCTGGAATTGCCCTGACCCAGAGGTAGCTCCACTTGGGTTGTTGCATTTACAGTTGAACTCAATGCTTTCAGAAATCTTTTCCAACCTCAGTGATTCCCTGTCCCTGTGATTCCATACATGTAGCTGCTGCTTTACCTCTGCTAAACTTTTATGGACATTGCATTAAGTTCACCTTTCCATAAGCTCTGGAGCCACTGAATGAGGTATTGCAGGAATTTTCCTCTCGGAGCCTGTCCCCCCACATGGACCCTGCAATCAGGTTTAACTCCAGGCTGTGGCAGGACAGCTGCTGGGGGATTATTGGGAAGAATGCAGGAGGCTCAAATTTAAACCTTTTACGGGGTTCATGGAATCCCAGGATGGTTTGGGTTGATGGGACCTTAAAGCTCATCCAGTGCCACCTCCTGCCATGAGCAAGGACACCTTCCACTGTCCCAGGCTGCTCCAAGCCCTGTCCAACCTGGCCTTGGACACTGCCAGGGATGGGCATTTTCCTGGTTGGTTGAAAACTTTGTGGTTTTTTTATTATTTTGGCTTGTGCTCATTGTGGGGGTAAGTTATAGGTACGCTTTGTTTGCACTGAAAACCCTGCCTGGGCAGAAGGAGAGACACAGACAACAGTATTTTTTAAATAATCAAATTAGGGGTGGAGTTTTGTCCCACAACTTCAAGCTGTCTATAAATCATCCTTGCAGTTTTCCTGCTGGGAAGTGAATTTTCAATGAAGCTTCAGATGACATCAGTGGCCTCGATTGAAGTAAAAGAACTGTCCCTCCTGGGGAAATCTTCTAATTAGGGATCTATTCCTGTCTCCACACTCACTGCAAAGGCAGCTCCGGCTGTTTGGGATGTGCATTCCCTGTGCCAGAGCTCTGGATGCTGCCAGCCTGGTTTCCTGAGCAAACAAGCTTTGTGTTGCTGCTCAGTGTTTCCCTGACCCCACTGCCTGGGGTCACTGAGTGAGAAGAGGCCTTGGAGACAGGGATTTTCTGTCATTTCCATGGAGCTGGTAGCTCAGGGAAGCTGCTGAAGTTGAGGAACACAGTGATTTCCAGGCACGTGGCTGGTCTGGCCTTGGCTCAGCACAGCAGGAGATGGAGCTCAGCAGGGAGGGTGGCACAGATCCAGGGATGTGGGAGGGATGGCAAGGTTTGAAAAATCACTTCAGTAGTTGGAGTTTGTGCAGATAAAAAACCACAAAACAGAGTTCAAGAAGAGTTTGGACAACGCTCCCGAGCACAGGGGGATTGTTGGGGCTGTGCAGGACCAGGACTTGCCCTTGATGATCCTTTTGGGTCCTTTCTAACTCAGCAGATTCTGTAAATCTGTGGGGGAAAAAACCTCCTGAAAAATCCCATTTCATGGATCTGCTAATTTCTGAGGGTGCCTTCAGCTGACAAGTTTGTCCCCAGTCCCTCTCCAGCTCTCCTGGAGCCCCTTTAGGCCCTGGCAGGAGCTCTGAGCTCTCCCTGGATCCTTCCCTTCTCCAGGTGAACATTCCCAGTTCTCCCAGCTCCAGAGCAGAGCAGCTCCAGCTCTTGGAGCATCTTCCTGGCCTCCTCTGGATTTGCTCCAGCAGCTCCATGTCCTCCTGATGCTGGAGGCCCCAAAGCACCAACATAAGCATTCCCAGGCTGAGTCTTCCCTCTGCTATCCCTGCTCATCCTGCTGTTTGTAGCAGTGGTTTTGGTCCTGTTGCTTTTGCCTGGTTTGATCATTGTCTTGCCCTGAACTTGGTGGGGTTGTCTCAGTTTTGTTCTGTCCTTGTGGATTCACAGCCTGGCTGAGGCTGGGCTGGTCTGGATGGGACCTTGGAGCATCTTGGAGGTGGTCCATGGAGGACCTTGGACATGGTCTGGTCCAACCTCTGCCCAGAACTCAGAGTTTTGGGTCTCCAGGACTGGGATCTGTGGGATCTTTAACATTTGGAAGTGGTTTGCTAGGAGGTTCATACTTGGGACATAGGTTCTTGTGCCTGGGGTTTGGAACATCTGGGAGCCTTGGAGCAACCTGGGATAGTGGATTCCACCCCTGTCCATGGAACTGGGTGGGCTTTGGGGTCCCTTCCCACAGAAACCAGTCTGGCATGCCATGATTTTGTCTTTTCCCCTAAAGGTACTGCTGGGAAATGTGCTTTAAGGTCTCTTTGGGGTTTGGTGGGCACAGCCCAGCTCCTCCAGCCCCATCCTGCATCCTCTTCCTGCTCATTTATCGGGATGTCCCCCTGCCCAGCTCCGTCCCCTCCGCCGAGTCCTTGGGGTTTGTTTTGGCCACCGTGTGCCCAAGGGAAGCTGAGGGATCACTTTTCCTTTCTGTGCTCCCCGAGCTAAATATACAGAGCAGCAGCTGATCCCTGCTGCCGGCGGGAGCTGGAGCAGGGCCGGTGACATTGGTGACATTGGTGACATTGCCGCCTTCCCGCTCGGGCACGGCGTCACCAGCCGGGGGGACATGGACACCTCTTGGCCAGAGATGGCACAGCTGGAGCCCCAGGTCTCAGGCCCTGCTGCAGCTGCCCTGCTCAAGGCAGCAGTTCCCCAGGTTTCCTGATTTCCGTGTTTTCCGTGGCAGTTTTTGGGCAGCAGGGCAGGCTGGAGCTGCCAGGACCTCAGCAGCACCTGCAGTGGATTTGCAGGCAGCCTGGAATGTAAAGCTGTCCCAGATCCTTTTCATGCCCTCTCTGGTGTTGAGCACCATCTCCAGATCCAGAGATGACTTTTACATGGATATAATCCTGTTGCACATGGAAGAGCTCAGGGATAAAGCTGCCTGTGTGGGGATCATTCCTGAGGGGTGGGAATGGGGAATTATCCTTTATTATGGGGAATTATCCACCTGTTGGGCACTGTGGTTCTCCTGCTGCTGCATTTCACACTCTGGTTTGGGCTGGGAGTGACTTTAAATCCCATCCAGTGCCACCCCAGCCATGGCAGGGACACCTCCCACTGTCCCAGGCTGCTCCAAGCCCCAGTGTCCAACCTGGCCTTGGACACTGCCAGGGATCCAGGGGCAGCCACAGCTGCTCTGGGCACCCACTGAGCTATGATATCTATATTTATCTATATTTTTCAGTGCAACTGCTTCCCTCTCCTCCTCATGGTGTTTGTTCCAGGTTGGATTTGAAGGTGCAGATCAAATCCAATAATAATTTTGGGATTCTTACTCCATTGACATTGGTTCCATTGTGCCATTTAGGTGAAGTTTTGGTGATGTTATCATTCAGAGAAAAATGTGGTATCCCAAACCCCATGGTTCTAATTAATTATGCATTCTCTGTATTAAAATGAATTTAACGTATTTACTTACTGAATATTTCCTGTCTGGTCTTCCCAGGAACAGAAATATTCAGGGGTACAGCAGGGAATATACTTATATCTATAAAAGATAGATATGTGCATGTTACATATCTAAAATATCTTTTATATTGATATTTTTAATTTTTTCATTTATTCAGATTTCTTTTCAATAAAAATTAGTACTATTCTGATTTTTTTAATTTTTAATAATATTACTATTATTAATATTCAGATTTTTTTTTAATGCTCCTCATCCCCCTTAAGATGAAGCAAAGCCTAATTCTGCTGTTAATTCCTCTCCTAGTTCTTGAGGGAAGACTTGAATTACCATGACCCAGCAGTCAAGCACAGCACCTTCCATGGAGAAGACAAACTCATCAGTGTGGAAGATCTCTGGAAGGCTTGGAAAACATCTGAAGGTAAAAAAAGGGCAAAAATCCAAGAAACCCTTTCCCAACAGTGCCAATAGTTTGGATTTCAGATGCCCTGGGCAGAGTGTGCTCTCAGGAGGAATATACTGCTTTTCCTGCTTTGTACCAGTCCTTGTACTCTTCCTCTTTTGGGGTGGATTTGCAGGATTTCCTTGGGGTTGGTACTTCCAGACTGTTAACAGCCCTGCACCTGAGCATGGCCACTAAAATACCAATTATTGTTTTGTTCCTCTGCCCTAGAAATGTGTGTTAAATAGAGCCAAATGCTGTCCAAGTCCAGGTTCTCCTTCAAACACCAAGTTTCAGATGGAATTTTAATGGAGTAATAACATCCTAAATATTCAATAGAGCTGCATGGGAGTTTTCCTGCAGATTGTGTTTTCCTTAGGAAAAATTTTCTGAACCTGAAAAGCTCCTTCTCTTAGTGAAAAGAAAGGGAATAAAATCCAGGAAGTGTCATAAGTACAGTCCATGTAGAAATAACTTTAAGCTGTTCCAAAATGCTGTTATTCATCCCAGCACCCAGGGAGGTGGTGAGAGTTCAGCCTCTGGTGAGAAACTTCCTGAAACTTGGGAATCTTGGAACAAACTTTTAAGATTGGCAAGTGCTTCCCCAGTGCTTTCACACAGAATTTCCACAGAAATTATTAATCCAATCTTTTTCAGTGCTCCTCATCTCCAAAAGATGAGTTCTATCAATGTCCATTCCTTGAAATATTGGATTTTAGTCTTCTAATCAGTTCATCAGCCACAGAAATTTCCATTTCTCATTTGTGTCCTGTTTGTATTTGTTGCTTGTGTCTTGGCCCTTCAGTTACTCAGGGTGGGATGTGCTCTGTGTTCCCAAAGCTCTGTGGATTCAGCTGTAGGGAGTTGGGACATTCCCAGGAGGACTAAATGGACACTGAGGTGCAGCATTGGAAGGGTGGATGGAAAACACAGTGGGGCTGTGCATGAGAAGAGAAGGATCCAGGGAGAGCTCAGAGCTCCTGCCAGGGCACAAAGGGGATCCAGGAGAGCTGGAGAGGGACTGGGGACAAGACAAGGCATGGAGGGACAGGACACAGGGAATGGCTTCCCAGTGCCAGAGGGCAGGGATGGATGGGATATTGGGAATAGGAATTGTTCCCTGGCAGGGTGGGGAGGCCCTGGGATGGAATTCCCAGAGAAGCTGTGGCTGCCCCTGGATCCCTGGCAGTGTCCAAGGCCAGGTTGGACACTGGGGCTTGGAGCAGCTTGGCACAGTGGAAGGTGTCCCTGCCATGGCAGGGGTGGCACTGGATGGGCTTTAAGGTCCCTTCCAACCCAAACCAGTCTGGCGTATTCCATATGATGATTCCAGAGCTGTTTATCCCAGACCAGACTCTCTGCCATGGAGCTGGACAGGGATGTGTTGGAAATTCTTGTCCAAATCACTTAGGAGTGGCTCAATTGCCCAGGACAGGGATGGAGTCACATCCTGAGGGGATTTCACAGCCCTGTGGATGTGGCACTTGGGGACATGGTCAGTGGTGGCCTCGGCAGTGCTGGGGATGGTTGGACTTGGTGGGCTCAGAGCACTTTTCCAGCCTCAAGGATCCTGTGATTCCATGGCTCTAACGAGTCCCTTCCGTCTCTGTGTCCAAGAACTCCTCGTGGAAGAAATATTTATCCCATTACAGGGCTGTTTATAGATGGCTTTGCCTGGAGTATATTTGAATGTAGGCTGGGAAAGGGTAGAAATCATTAAGGGATGGAGGAGAACATCCCATGATACTCCCCAGGCCCTTTCATGACTGAGCTGCCTTGGCTCTGTCCCTGCCTTTGGCACACACAGGACCTGCCACGTCTCTGGCAGAGCTGCCATGGCATAGCAGGTGTCCCAGTGTTGGATTTAGTTCCTGCTCTCACTTTCCCTTTCATCATCCTGTAGATCTGGCTGATAGAATAAGTTACTGGTTTCTAAAGGCTGCTCTGATGTCATGGAATCACAGAGTTTGGGATGGGAGGGACCTTAAAAAGCCCCTCCAGTCCCACTCCCTGCCAGGCAGGGAACCTTCCACTGCCCCAGGTTGCTCCAGCCTGGCCTGGAACACTTCCAGGGATATGTGAAGCCTGATTTGGAGTTTGAACTGAAGTAATGAAACTGGCATGAGGCTTGTAGGAATGGTGCTACTCCTTGCTGTGTGTGTGAAAGCAGCTGTGAAGGGCACTGACATCCCACAGGGATGGGGTGGCTGTGCTCCTTCCATCTGTTACCCAGCCATTGCCTTTCCTCCTTTCCATTGCTGCTCTTCCTGGTCACATGTGGAAAGTAAAATATTATTTCTGCCCCTTAATTATCCAAGGAGATAAAGGCTGTGATGCCTTTCCAAGGTGCTGGATGTGGCAGATGAAACCCTGGGTGAGCCTGGCTCTGCCAGAGCCATGGAAATACCAATTTATCAGATCAGCCCCTGGGGATGAGGATGCAGGGCAGGGTCTGCTCATCTTGGTGCTTGTGCACGCTGCCAGCTTGGTTCTCAGGGGTTTCTTCCCAATAAACACCTCTGGGTGTGGCAGTGAGAGAAGCCAGGGGCTGCAGAGGAGCCCAGGGCCTGCTGTGCTGGTGGCTGGGGACATGGCCTTGTGCCCTGTGGCTCAGCACTGGTGATGCCACCATCCAGGGAATGTCCTTCTCCCGCTCCCTCCATCTTTAATATCCTGCTTGTGCCCACAGCCACGGGTGTCCCCAGTGTGTGGGACAGTGACCAGGAGCTCTCAGGAGCTCCCTGCAGCCAGGGCAGGTTGGTGGCCTTGCCTGTGCCACCCTGCAGCTGAGTCACCATGCCAGTGTCCATGGGGATGGCACCTTCCTGTGGAGCCTTGCTGGCCTCACTCAGCACTGAGCTCTGCCTCTGCTCCCTCATCTCCTTCAGCTTTGTGAGCTCCATCAGCTCTGTGAACTGCCTCAGCTTCATCAACTCAGTTAGCTCTCTGAGCTCCATCTCTGAGCTCCCTCATCTCTCCCAGATCTGTCATCTCTCTCATATAATTTCTCTCAGCTCTGTCTCCTTCATCTCCCTCAGCTCTGTGAACTTCCTCAGCTTCTTCAGCTCCTTTATCTCTCTCAGCTCCCTCAGCTTCATCAGCTCAGTCAGCAGCTCCCTCCCCCCCCAAACCCCCATCCCCCCTCCCCCAAATCTCTGAGCTCCCTCATCTCTCCCAGATCCCTCATCCCTCAGCTCCCTATTCCCTCATCTCCCCCAGATCCCTGAGCTCCCTCATCTCTCCCTGAGCTCCCTCCTTCCTGAGCTCCCTCATCCCTCAGCTGGCAGTCGGAGGTGTTGGATCCCTGGAGCTCGGGAAGATGTTTCTCATACTTGTGGGCCCAGTCGGTGTTGACATTCCAGCAGAGCTGTGCAGCCCTCAGAGCCAGGGAAAAGGGGACTTTTCCTCTCCTGGCTGCTGCTGACAGAGCCAGGGGTGCAGGGCTGATGGGCACAGGGGTGTCAGGAGGGGACTGTCACCACTGGGTGATGCCCAGTGCAGCTCCAGGGCTTGCTGAACTGGGGAGGAGCTGAGCAGGGACACAGGATGAGAAATTAAAGTGTAACAAACCCCCTGCTGTCCAATAAAAACATCTGCTGTGTCCCAGGCCAGCTTGGATGGGGCTTGGAGCAGCTTGGGACAGTGGAAGGTGTCCCTGCCCATGGCAGGGGTGGCACTGGATGGGATTTAAGGTTCCTCCCAATCCAAACCAGTGTGGGACTCTGGGATTGTCTTTGCCTCAAGAGCATTGCTGTAAGTACAGCACAACAAAATGGCAAAGGCAGGAGCTTGCTTTCCTAAGGTTCCCTCATGTGTGGCTCTGGAGCTGTGTGACAGCTGTGTGACAGCTCCAGAAATAATCCACAGATGCCCAGGGGTGGAGGTTAAGGAGCAAAGTTCACCTGGTTCACTTGGGTTGCATCACCTGCTCCACCTCCTCCCACAGATCGTTTCTCAACCTGCTTCCAGTAGTTTTCTCCCAGCATTGCTCCATATGAGCTTTTTGAAGTCTAAACTCAAAGAGAATTCCAGAATGCCAGACTGGTTTAGGTAGGAGGGACCTTAAATCCCATCCAGTGCCACCCCTGCCATGGCAGGGACACCTTCCACTGTCCCAGGCTGCTCCAAGCCCCAATGTCCAACCTGGCCTTGGACACTGCCAGGGATCCACAGCTCTGGAGCAGGGGGTGAGGCTTTTGGAGCTGACCTCAGAATTCTGGGACTTTGGGCAAGAGATGAGGATGAACATTCCCGTGTTGGGGGCTTGGAGACAGCAGGATCACCATGATTCCAGCTGTCACCTGCAGTGCTTTGAGTGTTGGCCCTGCCAGGATGCCAGGCCTGGGCCCTGCGGGTGCCATGGCAGGCGGTGGAGCCTCTGCTGCTCCTCTCTCTGATGGCCTCATTACATGTTTTAATGTCAGGAGCTGGGATGGGAGCACAGTGTAAAATCAACCCCAGGAAAGGTCTGGTGTCACTGGGAAAGCTCCAGGCAGCTCTTCCTACAGCATGTGGAGTCTGTGGAGCAGCAGAATCATGGGAGTTCTCTAAGTCTGTACAGAACAGATGGGCAAAAATAGTCCCACGAGGGGGAAGCTGTGGTCCTGCAGGATTGCCTGGAGTGTCACACTGCCAGAGGGCAGGGCTGGATGGGATATTGGGAAGGAATTGTTCCCTGGCAGGGTGGGGAGGCCCTGGGATGGAATTCCCAGGGCAGCTGTGGCTGCCCCTGGATCCCTGGCAGTGTCCAAGGCCAGGTTGGACATTGGGGCTTGGAGCAGCCTGGGACAGTGGAAGGTGTTCCTGCCATGGCAGGGGTGGCACTGGATGGGCTTAAGGTCCCTTCCCACCCAAACCTGTGACTCACTGATATTTCATGCCAATTCCAGTGGCTCAACACTCACCATGAGCTGTTTGCCTGTTTGTGCTCCCCAGTGTACAACTGGACAGTGGACGAGGTGGTGCAGTGGCTCATTTCCTACGTGGAGCTGCCCCAGTATGAGGAGACCTTCCGGAAGCTGCAGCTCAGCGGCCACGCCATGCCCAGGTCAGTGCCACGGTCAGTGCCATGCCCAGGTCAGTGCCATGCCCAGGTCAGTGCCATGGTCAGTGCCGTGCCATGGTCAGTGCCGTGCCATGGTCAGTGCCGTGCCATGGTCAGTGCCATGGTCAGTGCCATGCCCTGGTCAGTGCCATGGTCAGTGCCATGGTCAGTGCCATGCCAGGGTCAGTGCCATGTATCCCAGGTCAGTGCCATGGTCAGTGCCATGCCCAGGTCAGTGCCATGGTCAGTGCCATGCCTGGGTCAGTGCCATGCCCAGGTCAGTGCCCACAGTGTCCCTGTGGGATGAGAGAACCAGGGCCTGGCAGGAGTCAGCTCCTCTCATCAACGAAGTGCCCAGTGTGATTCCTATTCTGCTCCAGTTGTGAGTGAAAAGAGGGGAAATTTGAGTTAGATATGGGGAAGGAATTGTTCCCTGGCAGGGTGGGGAGGCCCTGGGATAGAATTCCCAGAGAAGCTGTGGTTGCCCCTGGATCCCTGGCAGTGTCCAAGGCCAGGTTGGACATTGGGTTGGACATAACCACTTTTTGGATAAAGGTTCCTGTCACTGAAAATGGGGCTTTTTTAGACTGGCTGGGAAGGAGGGATTAACTGGGAATCAAATGAGGATGTTTTTGAGGCAGCACATGTTGTGTCCACATTTCTTCCAAGGAAGAGCTGTGGTTTATGGTCTGTGACACAGGATGCAAAGACAATGGAGATTGGTTTAAAAATAGTTACAAATGATTGGTAGGACACCAAAAAATGAGTTTTGATGGGAAATCAGTCCCTTATGCTGTCAGCATTAATGAATTAGGCCTGGCCTTGGTTTTTCCTGCTCCTTCCCAGTCCCAAAAATGCTGCTGCAAATTGTCCTGGAGACACCCTGGGACAGCAACGCTGGGGGGTTTGCCCTGGTAGCAGGGAGCTCCCAGGCCCTGGGTATCTCCATAACTCCTGATGGACGTGCCCACAGCTCATTGTGTCCCCCGTTGTGCAGGCTGGCAGTGAACAACGTCACCATGATGGGGACAGTGCTCAAGATGACCGACCGCAGCCACCGGCAGAAGCTGCAGCTCAAGGCTCTGGACACTGTGCTCTTCGGGCCTCCTCTCCGTGAGTACCCAAATTCCAGCTGCTGGGCTTGGGAAGGCCCCCAAGGCCATCAAATCCTTGGGCATGAGGAGCTGTGTGTGCTCAGGTTGGTCACCAGAGCCACTTTGGGTGACTCACAGTGCAGCCTCACCCAGGGCAGTCAGCCCAGCACAATTCCCCCAGAGCAGGAGCAGGTTGTCTCTGGATTTATGGCAGCAGCTCTGCAGCCTGGAGGCATCCTGGGCTGGCATTTCCAGAAGTTCAGCCCCACCATCCTGCTGGGATTGGCCATGAGGTAAAACCCTCCTGTGGTGCTGCTGGTTGGTGGGGTATGAGGTTTTGGAAAGCAGTGGTTCTGCTCCCAGGGGAGCTGCTGCCATGTCCTGGGGCTTGACCACGTCCTGGGCTTTCCTGGGGCTCTGCTGGTGATTCAGGCTGTGGATTACCAACCTTTGGAGGAGGGAAGGAGCAGCAGGCTGGATGGGAAGGAATTTACAATGGCTGATGTGAGGAACTGGGCTCCTTTGATGCCTTATCAGGATCTCAAGCTCTCTGATGCCATCTCCATGCTTCAGGTGCTCCCATTGCATCTGTTCCCTCTGGCTGTGGCTGCTCCCCATTGAAGGTGCTTTTGTCTCCCTCTCTGCCCTGCCTCTCTCCTGGGCTTTGGCTGCAGAGGGGTAAAATCCCCCTTTCAGCTCAGGAATTTTGGCATCCCAGGCTCGTGGCCAGGGCATGTCCTGCCTCTCCCACAACCAGCAGCCCCACATCCTTCTCCCCAGGGCTGCTTTCCAGCCATTCCCAACCCAATCCTGGGAAAACTGCCTGTGCACTGTGAACCACTGTGTGAGGCTTGGCAGAGCCATAGGAAAGGAATCACAAGCCTGGATTGTACAATCAGCCATTTTTGCTCACAATTATTGAAAATCCTCTTTTTGTGCAGGCATGGTTTGGTTTTTATTTGTTGCCCATGTTAAAAGTGAAGCTTTTTGGTGTGTTGGTGGTCTGGCCAGGGCTGGTGGAGCCATCCTGGGTGAGCTCCCGCAACAGCAGCTCCAGCCCAGCACCTTCTGTGCTGGAGGTGGAATTCTTCCAGAGTTCTTGGGTGCTGTGTAAATGGCAAAGTGAATGGCTTGTCCTGGCTTGAGATTAATGGTTGTTCTCCACGTTGGAGCTGTTTTGTGCTGCCCTGAGGCTCCTTGGCTCTGCAATCTGACCCTGCCTGGGTCATGGAGATCAAAGTGTGCAGGGAACCATCTCGGTCAGGCTGCTCCCAATCCAGGGGCTGCTTACACATGGCTGAGCTCTGGGACTGGAAGTGCTTCAGCCAGGCTGGATGGGCTTGGAGCAGCCTGGGACAGTGGAAAGTGTCCCTGCCCACGGAATGGGATGGGCTTTAAAGTCCCTCCCAACCCAAACCATCCCAATATTTGTGACTCTCTACATATCGGATATGTGAGTAGAGGAAATGCACTTTTAAATCCACACCTGAAGGAGAGATTTATCCCTTTTCAGAAGGTAAAGGTTGCTAGTTTCTGGTCACCTGAATGACTTTGTCTCCAGTCACGGGGAGAGGTTGTTTATCTAAACCAATTCCTTCAGGAATGGATTGCACAACACCTTTCAGGAGCCACCAGCAACTGGCAGCTTCGGGAAGTCCTCACTGACCTTTTAAGCTGCAGAAACTGCTTTTACACCACAGTGATGTGGTGGTTTCAGATGTGTTCTGCTCTAGCTCCTTTCCCATGGTCAGGGAGGTGGCTCTGGGGGATAAAGTGGCTCTGGAGGGGGTCTGGGGGTCTCCCTGTGGAGAGGGAGCTGAGCTGCTGGCAGGGGAATGTGGTGCACGGGTGCAGAGGTTCAAGGGTTTGTCTCCTCTCTTGATGTTCTGTTCCTCACACTTATAAAAGCAGTGTAGATTGGAGCCCCAGGACTCCTGCAGGCTCCTCAGTCCAGAGACACCTCGCTGTCCATGGGGATCACAGCAGGTGGACACAGTGCTGTTCCTGCTACTGGGTGAAGCTTTTCCCAGCCCAGGGCTCCAGGGTTGGATGTCTGGCTCGTGGCAGAGGTTTCAGCCACTTTCCATGGCAGTTTCCATGTGGATCTGCAGGCTCCTGCCATCCCACAGGGTCTGGTTCCCACTGCCACACTCCAGCCCTGCCATTTCCTATGGCAAACAGGTCTGACCACTTCAGCTCTGTAATTAATGCAAGTGCAAGGGAGCGTGGTACAATTATAATCAAAGCAAGATGAAGAGATTCCTTCTTCTGTGTCTGTCCCTTTGGGCTCCTGTTCCTGTGGTTCAGGAATTTATCTGGCACAAAATAGCACAACTTCAGGTGAAACATGGAATCCCAGACTGGTTTGGGTTGGGAAGGACCTTAAATCCCACCCAGTGCCACCCAGACATGGCAGGGACACCTTCCACTGTCCCAGGCTGCTCCAACCCCAGTGTCCAGCCTGGCCTTGGACACTGCCAGGGATCCAGGGGCAGCCACAGCTTCTCTGGGAATTCCATCCCAGGGCCTCCCCACCCTGCCAGGGAACAATTCCTAATTCCCAATATCCCATCTCTCCCTGCCCTCTGGCAGTGGGAAGCCATTCCCTGTGTCCTGTCCCTCCAGCCCTTGTCCCCAGTCCCTCTCCAGCTCTCCTGGAGCTCCTTGAGGCCCTGGCAGGAGTTCTGAGCTCTCCCTGGATCCTTCTCCTCTCCAGGCAGGACATTCCCAGCTCTCCCAGCCTGTCTGGGCTCCAGTTCTGGATCAGCTCCATGGCCTCCTCTGGACTCTCCAGCAGCTCCACATCCTCCTGCTGTTGGTGTCCCAGGGCTGGAGGCTCTGCAGGTGCAGATTTGCTGCTTTTGCATTTGGGACAGAACTTTGTGTAGTTTAAACTCTATCCCTGCTGCTCCTTTTGCCCTGAGCCAGAGGCCAATGGCACTGCTGCTGTTCCACAGCAGAGCCTCAGATTGTTCCTGTCATGTTTATTGTGATTTAAATCCCTCTGGATTTCCCTGGCCTGCAGCACAGCCTGTTCTGCTCCCTTGTGGCCTCAGCTGTTCCCAGCACTGGACAAACCTGGGCACACATTACACCTGCAAAGGCTGCAGGAATAGCAGTGCTCACAATGGAACACTGACTTCTCTAGCTTTTTTCTTCCCTTTTTCTTTTTTTTTTTCTTTTTTTAATTTTTTTGGAAATGAAGGAGAACAGGCATAGTTTTATCACAGACTGTGGTTGTTCCTCTTGACTGCAGGACTTGATGTCCTGTCAGGTTTGTGGCTCTGTCTTGGCTTTGTGTTTAAAAGAGGTTAAATGATTGAACAGAGAGTGAAGGTTTGGAACTGCAGGACCCTCATTTTGGATTAGATAGCAGAAAAAAAAATTTACAATGAGGTTGGGAAAACAGAGATGCTCCAAGGGCTTGAGCCTCTCTGCTCTGGAGTGCCAGGAAAAGGAGGAATGGCTTCCCAGGGCAGAGGGCAGGGAGAGATGGGATATTGGGAATTAGGAATTGTTCCCTGGGAGGGTGGGGAGGCCCTGGGATGGAATTCCCAGAGAAGCTGTGGCTGCCCCTGGATCCCTGGCAGTGTCCAAGGCCAGGTTGGACACTGGGGCTTGGAGCAGCCTGGGACAGTGGAAGGTGTCCCTGCCATGGCAGGGGTGGCACTGGATGGGATTTACAGTCCATTCCAACCCAAACCATCCTGGGATTCCATGCTTCTGCATTTACATCCAAGCTGAGTTCTCCTTTGAGTTTCCTTGTCCTTAGAAAGTGCTGGTGAAGAGGAAGGACTTGTCCAAGTGCTGCTGTGCTGGAGCTGAGCAGGGCTGGCACCAGGAGAAGGGATCAGGGTGTGGTGGGGCTGGCAGGGATTGCCAGCAGCTCCTGGACATGCCTGAGCTCCGGGCTGTGGCAGAGAACAACCCCGCGGGAGAACAAAGCTGAGGTGGCTGTGGGAGGATGGAACACAAACCACCTGAACACGTCAGCCCTGCTGCTCTCCAAACTGAACTGAGAGCATTCAGCCTTAGGGATCTGCAGCCACTTGCCAGGATCTGCTCCCTCGGAAGAGGATGTTGTGATAATCCATCCGGGAGGGGAAGTGGGGCCAGCACTCACCTTGTTTAGTTTTTGGTGTTTAATTTACAGTGGAGGTTTCCAGGGAGTGATGGATCACACGTGGTGGGGATGATGGTGCTTGGGTGTCTCCTGGGTGTTTGGGGGAGGAGTCCTGTCCCTCCCCCTGCGCAGGGAAAGCCCCTCCATGTGGACAGGGGAGCTGCAGCAGTGTCCCCCGTGTGTCCATCTGGTGTGGGGCTGCTGGGCAGTGCTCAAGCTGGGTCACTCCATGCTCTGCCTTGCCAGTTCAACTTTCCACCTCCCAGGTCTCCTCCTGTGTCCCCCCAGCTCTGCCAGTGTGACAGACGTGTTTAGCTGTGATCAGAGAACCTCTTGGCTTGGGAGGGACCTTGAAGTCGTTCTAATCCACCCCTTAAAGTCTTTCTAATCCACCCCCACCACCTCCCACTGTCCCAGGCTGCTCCAAGCCCCAATGTCCAACCTGGCCTTGGACACTGCTAGGGATCTAGGGGCAGCCACAGCTTCTCTGGGCACCCTGGGCCTCCCCACCCTCAGGACAGATATTTCCTTTCCTATATCTGGGGTAAATCTCCCTTCGTTTGGTTCAAAACCAGCAGATATTGAATGTTGAGTCCCAGCTGTTCTTTCATTTGTGGCTTTCCCAGCACACTGGGTTGAGGATATGAGAAATAATTACAGTAAAAAAAATTCTGCTTGACTCATCTTTTTGGGCTTTGTTTAGCACTTGAGCCCCCACTTAATTACCTTCATCCTCTCACATGCATCAACACCTTTTTTTGAATTAACTGTTGAAAAAGGGAGTTTCCACATTGAGTTGTGATTCTGATGGAAAGTTTGGCAACTTGACACTTGGACACTTGAGCTGCCCCAGCTCTGTGATCTCAGCAGTGGTTTTTCAAGTAATTATTTTGTTCTTAGTTTCCTTTGCTGCTGTGTGAGATCACAGCCATTCTGGAGGGGTTCCTGTGTGGAGCCTCTCCTGTACCACTTACTGCCAGGCAAATTGGAAGATTTGGAATTCCATCTTCTTGCTTGGTCTCCAAACTCAATAAATGTTGTCAGGCTTCTGGTTTTCCCCTTAAATATCAACATAGCTCAAGTTTTCCTTGGTGAATCTTGTGCCACAATCCCTTGTAAAACTGCCCTGTGTTCTCCTGTCCCTCTCTGGTGCATTCCAGAGTTCATTATTGTGTTCTTTGAGTCCAGCAGTGTCTGTGCTCTCTTGCAGTGACTCGTCACAACCACCTCAAGGACTTCATGCTGGTGGTGTCCATCGTCATCGGCGTGGGTGGCTGCTGGTTCGCCTACATCCAGAACCGCTACTCCAAGGAGCACATGAAGAAGATGATGAAGGACCTGGAGGGTCTCCACAGGGCTGAGCAGTCTCTGCATGACCTTCAGGAACGGTAGGTTTCCATTGTCCACCCAGCTGGAGCACTCAGTTCTTCCTGCATGGTCCTCATTCCTTTAGGTTTCAGGAAATACTCTTTTTTTAGCTGTTGTGGTGCCACACCTGCAGGGATTCGTGGGGAGGCTGTGAGTAAAGATCTGTGTGTGCTCACTGGGCTGTTCTTTCACAGGCACAGAACCAGGGAATGCTTTGGGTTCAAAGGGACCTTAAAGCTCATCCAGTCCCTGCTCCTGTCATGCAATCCAATTCATGTGGAATTGGAGCAATTCCAGCTCACGTGGGATTTGTCATCCAAGGTTGTTTCACCTTGGCTTTTGATGGGGAAAAAGCATGTTGGGACAGTGGGAGCTATCAGAGGATTTATACAGCTGCTCTTGAACTTTTGGAGTCGTGTGGGAAGCAATACCTGTATCAAGGAGTGTTGCTTAGAAAGTAAAAAAAAATTAATAATTATCAACTATTACATACAAATATCTGGGCTTTCAGGTTATGGATCAAATCCTGCAGCCTCAGGAATGGGACCTCTGCTGCCAGGAATTACTGCAATGGTTCCAGGAAAGCTACTGATGGGAGAAAGTACTCAAGGAGACCCTCTAGACACAGGGATCTCCTAGGACAGGAAAGAGCCTTCTGCCCTGGTGATGACAAAGCCATGGGGTGCTCTGGCAATGGGATATTTTGATGGTGTATTTAGCAAATAGGAGAGCAGGATAGTCTGGGGCTGGAATGATTTTCTGTGAGGTTTCAGTGGAGTTTGGGAGGATAAACCTTAACTAGGTTGCCCTGTGAGCTGATGGCTTCACTCCCAGTGACTGGACAGGGAGTTCAATCCCAGGTACTCACCCTGGCCAATCTCAGGGCTCCAAGGAGTGCACCAGGATCCTGAGGATGTCAGGCTGCCAGGTTTTGGGAATCTCTGATGGATCCCCAGGTCTGCAGCCTCATTTCTCACCTACATGCTCATTACAGCCTGCAGGGATCCATCCTGCCCATGATGTTGCTGGAAAGGCTGAATGTTGAGTCCCAGCTCACTGCACTGAGCTGCTCTTTCATTTATGGCTTTCCCAGCACACTCTGGGTTGAGGATTTGAGAAATAATTACAGTAAAAAGATTCATCTCCCTGTCCCCTGTGAGATGGGAGCAGTTGGTGTCTGTGAGCAGAGCAGGAGCCTGAGGGAGCTGAGGGGTGATGGAGGCACACTGGGCACCTTCCCTGGCACAAAGTCCATTCTCCTCTGCCAGCTCCAGTCCAGTCCACAGCTGGTTCCACACAGCCTTGCTGTGTGTTTTATCTCACACCTTGGAAGTACTCCCAAAGAAAGTTTGATTTATTTGGCCTGCATCTGGAAGGAGACAGGAATCCCGTCTCCATGTCCATCCCCTGGAGCAGCAGTGTCCTGGACAGGAGGGCTCAGCTGGGTGTCACCTCCAGGCTCCAAGTGCCAGCAGTGTGCTGTGGGGAGTGACCTTGAGCCCTGCTGCCAAGGGCAGAGCCATGTAAACAAGTGGATCTTCCTGGGAAGTTCAACTAATGCTCTAAAGCCCCTCAGGAAGAAACACAAAACCACTTTACTTGGTGTGGCTCGAGCCTTAAGCCAGAGCAGCTCAGGAGTGCTTGCCCTCTGCAGAGGGAGCACTGAGCAGGAGCTCCAGGACTGCAAGGTGAGCTGGAGACCTTGGGAAGCCTTTTGGGGGGAAATACTCCTCCACTTCCTCATCTTTCCCCAGCAGATTTCAGCTGTGCTCCTCAGCTGCTGTAGGAACAGCAAAAACTCTAGACAGCCTAGTGCTCCTGGACTTGTGGAGAGGTTGTGCTGAAGTTCTGCTCAGAGACTTCTTCTCCAGAGCTTGAAGCAGCCTCCTGTGCTGGCTGGGTAAAGCTCAGTGCTGAGCAGACCTCTGGAAGGCACAGGATGCCTCTCCAGTGCACTGCTGCTGGAATTTGTTGAGCAGCTCAGACACGCTCCTGAGGAGCTGGGAATATTCATACAAAACCCTGGGTTTTGTTCATCTTCAAAGCACCTTTGAGACCATCCTTCAGCAGTGACACTTGCCAGTCCATTAAGTGACTCATCGAGATCATCAAGTCTTGGCACATCCTGCTGCTGCCTGGAGGTGTGGGAAGGTCTGTGCTGGAGGTGTGTGGATTGTGTGGAAGAGCTGATTGTATGGAAGCTCCTGCACTGTGAGCCCCCAGGGTGCCCAGAGAAGCTGTGGCTGCCCCTGGATCCCTGGCAGTGTCCAAGGCCAGGTTGGACACTGGGGCTTGGAGCAGCCTGGGACAGTGGAAGGTGTTGGTCTCACCTGCTGGTTCCTGGTGATCTCTTAGCCCTGCAAAGGTCGGTGTCTCAGGCGTTGCCCCAGCCCAGGTGCAGCCCCTGGCTCTGTGGAACCGCATGAGGTTCTCATGGTGCCACTCCTCCAGCTTGTCCAGGTGCCTGTGGATGCCCTGTCCTTCCATGGTGCCCCTGCCCCACTCAGCTAAAAACAGCCACAATCACCCCATAACCATATCCCCGAGTCCCACAGCCATCCCCATGGCCAGGCAGGAGGCAGGCATGTTGTGGGTGTCACTTGTGTGAGTGGGCATTGGGTGTGGGGCAAGACAGGACCTTGGGGCTGTCCCAGCAGGGTGTTTGGGGTGTCCTGGGAGCACAGGGCTGTCCCAGCAGGGTTTGTGGGGTGTCCTGGGAGCACAGGGCTGTCCCAGCAGGGTTTGTGGGGTGTCCTGGGAGCACAGGGCTGTCCCAGCAGGGTTTGTGGGGTGTCCTGGGAGCACAGGGCTGTCCCAGCAGGGTGTTTGGGGTGTCCTGGGAGCACAGGGCTGTCCCAGCAGGGTGTGTGGGGTGTCCTGGCACCTCAGGGCTGTCCCAGCCTGTGCAGGGCTTGTCTCAGCTGATGTCACACACGTGTTCCCAGTTCTGCAGCAGCTCTTTGTCAATGTCATCCTCACCTTGGGACAGCTCTGTGTCTGTGTTGAATTCCCCTTGGCAATTCTCTCTGATTTCCCCTTGGGACAGCCCCAGGTGTATGAAGTCTCCTCTTGGGACAGGTGACACTTGGATGCTCTCTGAGCCCAGCTGATGCCCTGCCAGCCTCAGAGGGCTTGCTGGGAGCTCAGTGCAGGTCAGCTCCTCAAGTAAGATCCACTGATTCTTGGAGATCCAGGGTTTCGTTGTTGCCACCATTGCCTAGTTGTTGCCATGTATTCCTACTCATTTAATTCTGTCACGATGAAAAATAAGAACAAGATTAAGACACGTCTGAATTTGCAGGATTTTGCAGGGGGAATATGGAGCCATCCTGGCTGGGTGGTCTGATGTGCTCTGGCAGATGTTCCCCTCCTTTGTTTTATCAAAATCTTCACTTCGGTGAAAACACCAAAAATTCAGCTTAATTTGAGGCTCATTAGAGGATATCTGGATGTAATTTGGAAAATAAAGAAAATGCATCCTGAGTATTTGATAGATGAATCAAGCTGAGACTGAGCAGTTGACAATTCCCTTTTCTCCAGCCATGGTGAACTTTCTGCCTGACATCCATGTGGACAGACAGGAGCAGGGCTGGGCTGGATGGTGTTGATCAGCCCAGGGTGTCTGCAGAGCTCAGCCCAGCACTGGCTCTGCCTCTCTGTGTTTTCCAGGCTGCAGAAGGCGCAGGAGGAGCATCGCTCCGTGGAGGTGGAGAAGGTGCACCTGGAGAAGAAGCTGCAGGATGAGATCAGCATTGCCAAGCAGGAAGCACACAGGCTGAGGGAGCTCCGCGAGGGCACCGAGAACGAGCTCAGCCGGCAGAAATACGCCGAGCAGGAGCTGGAGCAGGTAAGGCTCACCTGGGGGATGAGCTCCCACAGAGACATGGCAGTGAGGGCAGTGAGGGCAATGCTGTTTCGTCCCTCTGGGAATCATGGAAACACAGAATGTCTGGGTTGGGAGGGACCTCAAAGCGCATCCAGTGCCATGGCAGGGACACCTTGCACTGTCCCAGGCTGCTCCAAGCCCCAGTGTCCAACCTGGCCTTGGACACTGCCAGGGATCCAGGGGCAGCCACAGCTTCTCTGCTCTCACCTGAGCACAGGGACACAATCCCAATCCCTTTCCTGCTGCCCACGCTGGGGAATCAGCCCAGGACACAGCAATTTCAGGTCCCAGTGCTCATGGCCAAGGCCTGTGGATCTTCTCCCCAGGGCTGCTCCCAATCCATTCTCCCCCAGCCTGCATTTGTGCTGGGATTGCCCCACCCAGGTGCAGGACGTTGCCCTTGGCCCTGCTGAACTCCATGAGGTTGGCACAGTCCCACCTCTCCAGCCTGTCCAGGTGCCTCTGGATGCCCCATGCCTTCCCTGCAGGGTGTGACCACCCAGCTCTGTGTCACCAGCACTGTGCCAGGGCTGTCCTGGGTCCCAGTGTCCCTGTCACCAACAAAGACATTTCCCAGCTCCAGTCCCAATCCTGGCTCCCGAGGGACATCACTCCTCACTGCTCTCCACCACTCCTGAATCCAGTGAGGTTCTGATGCTGCTGCTCTTCTGCCTTTGCTCTCCCACTCCTCTTTGTGGAGGAAAAGCCCCACGTCTCTTCTCCATAGTACCCAGTACATGTCCCAGTCACTGTGCAGGTGCTGGCACTGTGTGATGCCCCGGCAGGAGCAGAGGGGTTGGACTTGCCCTGGAGCTGCACCCTCTGGGATTTCTGACTCCCTCTCCAAGCCATACACTCCCTTTGTTTGTATCCATGGTTTTAGGAGAGATTGAGAATGAGTTCAGTTGTGCTTTCAGTGTTTTCTTGTGGATCACAGGAGTGTAATGGTTGGCAAAGCCCTCTGAGACCATCAAGTCCAGCCATTCCCCAGCACTTCCAAGGCCACCACTGACTGACTGTGTCCACAAGTGCCACATCTTGTAAAATCCCTCCAAGGATGTGACTCTGACATTGCCCTGGGCAGCCTGTGCCAGGGCTGGACAACCCTTTCCATAAGGAAATATTCCCAATATCCAGCGAGAACCTCCCAAAACCTACAAGAAAGTCCAAACCCACATTTCCAGTAGCTGTTTCCTGTCTCACCTGAGAGACAATTCTCACCTGACTCTAAGTTACAGATCAGTTTAAACTAAAACTGGGAGCCAAAACTGCATGAGCCAGGCAAGTTCCTTGGATATTCCAAGGCCATGGATGTATCCTCCCAACTGTGTCCAGTCCTTTTTGCCACCGTGGAGGACAGGGAAGAAAACAAGGCAGGAATCCAGGGTTTCCCTTGGCAATGCAGGACCAAGTGTCCTGGGAGCCAAGGGGCAGTGCAGGGTGCAAACAGCAAATTCCCTTCCTGCCTGGAGCAGCAGCAGCCCTGTGATCCCCAGTGCTGTTTCCAGCTGTGCTCTCTTCTCCAGCCTCCTCCCTCCCTCCCTCCCTCCCAAGTGCCATCCAGCCTCTCCACGAGGTCAGGACATGCCCTGGGGTGTCCATCCTGACACAAACACACATTGGGCCACCAAACAGGGCTGGGTGGCCTCAGGTGCTCCCAGCCCTCTCACCCAGCTGGCTCCCAGCTCTGGCAAAGCCCAGCTCTCATCCCTTCCACTTCCCCCTGCATTCCCACTGTAAGGAGCCCGGGAAGCCGAGCTGCTGTGACCTGTGTGTTCCTCAGGCCGTCGGGAGGTGAGTACTGGAGTGTCCCACTGAGCACGGTGTGCCTGTAACCCCAGCACTGTCCCAGCAGCTCGAGGACACATCAGACATTAACCAGTCACCCCCTCTGACCCCACAGCTCCTCCCAGTTCGACATATTCCCTGCGCCCAGGGAATATTAACCAAGACCTCCTTCTGCACCAGTTGATTCTTATCACTAAAACACACTGGAGGGTTTGGAAGCTCCTGCTGGAGTTGGGTGTGTGGGATGGAGAAGTGTCCTGTTTCCAGAATGTTCACCCATCCCTCTCTCCTCACCAGGTCACCTTCCCCAGTGGGGCCACAGACCCAGAAAGCACTGAGGGAATTGTGGAATAGAATCCCAGACTGGTTTGGGTTGGAAGGACCTTAGAGCCCATCCAGTGCCACCCCTGCCATGGCAGGGACACCTTCCACTGTCCCAGGCTGCTCCAAGCCCCAATGTCCAACCTGGCCTTGGACACTGCCAGGGATCCAGGGACAGCCACAGCTTCTCTGGGAATTCCATCCCAGGGCCTCCCCACCCTGCCAGGGAACAATTCCTTCCCAATATCCCATCTCTCCCTGCCCTCTGGCACTGGGAAGCCATTCCCTGTGCCCTGTCCCTCCAGCCCTTGTCCCCAGTCCCTCTCCAGCTCTCCTGGAGTCCCTTTAGTTCTTGGCAGGAGCTCTGAGCTCTCCCTGGATCCTTCTCCAGGTGAACATTCCCAGCTCTCCCTGCCTGGCTCCAGCCCTGGAGGAGCTCCATGGCCTCCTCTGCACTCTGTCCAGCAGCTCCATGTCCTGCTGCTCTTGGTGTCCCAGGGCTGGACTCAGCACTCTGGGGGATCTCACCAGGGCAAAGTATAACTTTTGTATAAATTTCCTTACAAGTTGTTGCTCTTAGTCATCCAAATAGGATCTTAGGAATCTTCCCAGGAGAATGAAGACACACAAAACAACTCCTGTTTGTATGTATTCCATGCAGAACCAGGAGGGTTTGGGTTGTGGAGACTCATTTTAGCCACTGGTCCCTGCCTGTTCCACACCACTTCCCTTTCCCAGCATTCCCTAAAATCATTGTTCCTGTCAGTGTTCTGAGCACTCCTCTACCCCAAACACCCAGGGAGAGATTTCCTACTGCTTTTTCTCCATATTCCTGCATCCCAGCTGCTTGTGGGTGGTGGTCAGAGTTCTGCTGAGGTGGTGTCCTGTGGGAAAAGCCTGGAAGAACCTTGGCTCTGTGACTCTGAATTTGGCACTCAGGGCCTGATTTAGGCAGTTTTATACTGAATAGCTGTAAATCACACACAAGAGGTAGAAGTGTTTGACTTCTTGTGGGTGGTGCCTCGGGGCTGCTCCTTGCTGGACAAGATAAAATACGGGATTTCAGAGTGTTTGCCTGTACCCCAGGGCTCTTGGCTCCCTAAAACCCCCAGGGCCAGGCTCGGTGTGACGTGACTGAGTTAACACATCAAGGGAAGAGCTCCAAGTCTGAGCAATCCTTGCCAGAAACGCTTCTCTTCATCCGCCCACCACTGTGCAGGAAAGGGCTGTGCCCGTGGGCTGTGCAGGAGCAGGGAAGCTCTGCAAGGTGCTTTGGGTGGGAGGCAAAGCTGTTGAGCAGTGTGAAACCACCCCACCCTCCGAGCCTAGGGATGCTGTGGGAGCACAGAATTCCCATCCTGGAGAGTGCTGTCCTGGGATTGCACTTCCCATCCTTCCCTGCTCTGGTGTGGGACAAGTTCCCTGCCTGCAGGGCTAGGGTCAGAGCCTCTCCACAGGGTGGGCACTGCAAGGGAGGAGTTAATTCTTGATGCTCTCCACCATTAAAGGCTTTTCTGTGAGGCTGGAGTGTCCTCAAGTGGCTTCTCGCCCACTCCCTTCTAACCCTGTATCTCTGTGGGATGTCAGGGTGTGGTGGAGCCTGGGCTGGGGTGGAAGGAGAGACCCCAGGAATGGCTGACCCAGCCAGGCTGTTTCTTTTCCCAACCAGCAGCACATGTTGTGTGTCCAGATATTTTTCTCACTTGCTCCATTGTGGAAGTTGTCTCCTGACGAGCTCCCTGGGCTTGGCTCCGAGCTGTGGTGAGACAGGGATCTCCTGCATGGTCCTGTCAGGGATTGTGCCTCTGCAGGAGGATCTGTGGGATTTACCCACAGGCAGGGAGCTCTGCAGAAGCTTCTAGAGGCTGCAGTAACCCCCTGAGCATCCTCAGCAGCAGCCCAATTCCCTTTCCACAACCTCGTGCATCATGCCATCAGCTCCAGAGGGTGTTTGTGTGCCCTGTGGCAGAGGAGCTGACATGGAGGGGTCGAGAGGGAGCACAGCATGGTGCTGGCTGGGAATTCTTGAGCAAGGAGCTCCACTGTAGAACGGCAGGAATCATCTGTGGGTGGTTCTGGTGCTTGGAGCAGCAGCCTGGCGTGTGGGTGGCTCCTCTCTAGCAGTCCCCAAGATGCCACTGCTCCTCCTGAGGACTTTTCCTACTGCCATGGCTAAGATGAAGCTGCCTGGAGACTTTTCCCTCTCTCCTCTGGCAGCAGAGTTTGGGATGAGCTCAGCAGGGCTGCGTCCCCACGGCTGCCCCACGGTGTCCCCACTTGTCCCCAGGTGCGGATGGCGCTGAAGAACGCAGAGAAGGAGCTGGAGTCCCACTGCAGCTGGGCTGCCCCCGAGGCCCTGCAGAAGTGGCTGCAGCTGACCCACGAGGTGGAGGTGCAGTACTACAACATCAAGAAGCAGAACGCCGAGAAGCAGCTGCTGGTGGCCAAGGAAGGGGTGAGAGTTTGAGCATCCTGGGGTCTGTGGGGAGGTTTGGGGAGTGAAGCCTCCAGAGTTGATTTCTCTGCATCTTCTGTTTTGTGGAATCATGGAATCCAAGATTGGTTAGGGTTGGGAGGGACCTTAAACCTCATCTCATTCCATAGGCAAGGACACCTTCCACTGCCCCAGGCTGCTCCAAGCCCCAGTGTCCAGCCTGGCCTTGGACACTGCCAGGGATCCAGGGGCAGCCACAGCTTCTCTGGGAATTCCATCCCAGGGCCTCCCCACCCTGCCAGGGAACAATTCCTTCCCAGTATCCCATCTCTCCCTGCCCTCAGCTCGAGAGCATTTTCTCTTCTCATGCCTTAAATTTGCATCTTGTAGAAGTGCAACACAAGTGAGGTGTGAGCAGGGATTGGGGATGGGGATTGGGATGTGGATGAAGATGAGGATGAAGATGATGAAGCTCCTCAGCTGTGGGCTCTCAGGGCAGGCAGGTGCTGACCTGGGTGTTTTCTCAGCCTGGAGGCCTGGGAAGCTGTGGGACACAGGGATTGCTGCCCTGGGTACTCAGCAGGAGGCTTTGCACCTCTCCAGCACAATCCCTGCTCCAGGTGAAGAACATGCACAGGCAGTGAAATCCCAAGATCCGTGTGATGAATCATCACTGCATTCCCAATCTGGGGTGTTGTGTGCCAGGGATGAGCCCAGGGAGCTGTTGTGACATGTCCTTGTCTCCATGGCCATATGCAGCCAGCAGGGCTGGCAGGAGGGAAAACTCTGTCTGCCCTAATCTGCTTTTATTGGGAACATTTTAACATTCCAGGGGTTTTCCTTTGGCTCTGTCAGCTCTCACATCCACGTTTTTGGCTTCCCTAAGTGCCAGGTTTGTGCCACTGGAGCTGGGAACTGAAGAGCAATGGGCAGAGGCTTTAATTTTTGATACAGTGACACAAACCCAACCTCAAACCAAAAATCTTCCCCAACCCAACACTCCCTGGGCAATCCCAGGGTGTGTTTGGTGGTTAGTCTTGGGAGAGACGAGCCAAGGCTTTAGGAGAGCTTCACTGTAAGGTACCTGATTCATGGAACCATGGAATGGTTTGGCTTGGAGAAGCCCTTGGAGACCTTCAAGGCCACCTGTGCCCCCAGCAGTGCCAAGGCCACCACTGCCCCATGTCCCCAGGTGCCACATGCACAGGGCTGTGAAATCCCTCCAGGAATTCCTCCACCTCTGCCCTGAAAGATCCCTCCTTTCAGTTCAGTCCCCTCTGAGTTTTGGGAAGCTGGGAGAAGGGAGCATGAAATCCCCAACCTGCTACTTGCTGCTGGTGAATTCCTCACCCCTGTGTCAGGGAGAATAACATTCCTCAGTAACACCATTCTCACCATTCCTGCTATTCCTGCCCCAGCCCACCCAGGATGTTCATGTCCTGGAGGAAACATCAGGTTCTCCTCTTCCTGTGACATTTTCTTATTGATATTCCAGGCTGAAAAGATCAAAAAGAAGCGAAACACCCTTTTTGGGACATTCCACGTTGCTCACAGCTCATCTCTGGACGATGTTGATCATAAAATCTTAACTGCAAAGTGAGTGTTTGCTCAACACCTCCCTTATCCCTGCCTCCCTCTTCATCCCTCTCCTGTCCCAGGCAGGAATGTCCTCACCTGTACAGAGGCTTTGAGGCTTTTTTTGCTGAACTCCTGTTGTCCTTAATGACCTGGGGTTAGACTTGCTCCTCTTCATCAATAACCTGTTAATTTTACCTGTGACAGACAAGGGATCACAGTTATGTGGAGCAGTTAAAAGTCCTGTCAAAATGAGGTTTCAGGAGGCTGCAGAATGCTTGAGGGATTGTCATGGCATGGTTTGGGTTAGGAGGGATTTCAAGGATTATCCAGTGCCACCCCTGCCTTGCACTGTCCCAGGCTGCTCCAAGCCCCAGTGTCCAACCTGGCCTTGGACACTGCCAGGGATCCAGGGGCAGCTCTCTGGGAATTCCATCCCAGGGCCTCCCCACCCTCCCAGGGAACAATTCCTTCCCAATATCCCATCCATCCCTGCCCTCTGGCACTGGGAAGCCATTCCCCTTGTTATTTTTCCTGGACACTTCAGCTGTCACCATGTCTTTTAATTCCTGTATTCTTGGAATTGGAGCAAAGAGCATCTCAAATTTCAGGAGGCAAAGCTGTTCCCTGGACTCCATTTAGGTGCTTTAGGGTGCTTCAGGGTGGTTTCATTGTCCCCATTGTCCCCATTGTCCCTGTGTGTCCCCAGACAAGCGCTGAGCGAGGTGACGGCGGCGCTGCGGGAGAGGCTGCACCGCTGGCAGCAGATCGAGCTGCTCTGTGGCTTCCAGATCGTCAACAACCCCGGGATTCACTCGCTGGCCTCAGCCCTGAACATCGACCCTGGCTGGATGGGAACCCCCAGGCCCAACCCCTCCCACTTCATCATGACCGATGATGTGGATGACCTGGACGAGGAGCTCGTGTCGCCCATGTCCATCCAATGTACGTCACTTTGGGGCTCGGGGGGATTAAGGGGCTGTTTGGGTGCTCCCCAAGAATGGGGCTGTGCCTGCTGGGGTTGGGGTTGTGACACACAGCAGATGTGGGTTTGTAGTTCACCTGCTTCAGGAGGGATTTGTTAAACTGGTGCCCAAAACAGGCTACCTGAAACAGAGGCCAAAACAATTAGGTGTATAAAAGCTGACAAAATTTATTTGGGGCCTTCAAGGTACTCTCAGGCAAGCAAAGTCCCCCTCGAGGGAAAACACCCAAAATGGACTCAGGGTCAGGAGCTCTTCACCTTTTATAAATTCTGTCCTGTTAGCATATTGGTTCCTAATTCTCCAATCACACCTTCAGGTGATGATATTGATCACCCCAGTCCTGCTCCCCCTTTCCACTGTTGTTTACATATTTTTGGGCCCTAAGGTAACAAGTACATCCTTGAATGTCTATCCAGAGAGCTTTGGTTTTGCTAAATGTGTTGGGAACAGAGGTTTTCAGCATTCTGTAAGAGCACAGAACTACATCAAGTTACAGACACATGAAGAGAAAAAAGCCCCAAAAATATTAGACATCAGATCCAGCTTGGGTTTTCCATGCCCAAAGAACACAGTTGGTCCGTCAGGGTCAGGAACATCCTGATGGTTGTTCAGCTCAGGCCCCACTGCTGGGTTGCTTGGAGCTTGTTAGTTCCAGCAGAACTGGTAATTTAGAAATTGTTAATCATCGTTTCATTCTGTCTGTGCTGTTCTGGTCAACTCACTGATTTAAGCATTTACCAAAAATCCCAACCAACAGCATTGGCAGATGTGGCAGTGAGACAGGAAGAGGAATTATCCCCATATCCCCTTGGCCTGAGCACTTTCTTGGGATTTAAAGCACTCAAAGCTGCCCCCTCCTCAGGCACAGCTGCCTCCTGCACTATTCCAGGTGGGAGCAGCAGTATTCCATCCTCAGGGACCTGTTAGACATTCCCTGGAGCAGAGGCTGAACCCCTAGTTCCCCAGCTCTGTGCAGGGCTTGTGGTTACCCAGGGGGACCTCCTGTCCCTCTTTGTTGGTGACAAAGAGCATCAGCTCCCAGGGTGGCTGAGCATGGCTCACCCTGTGCCTGTGACACCCCAGCTGCTGAGCCCCTGGGCTGGGTGACACTGTCACCTTCCCTGCCACAGCTGGCAGTCAGCCCTGGCTGATGGTCCTGCCTTACCTGGCCCAGATCCTGCCTTGCTTCTCTCTGAAGGGCATTTTCCAGCTACTGCACAGGAGACTGGGAGAGCAGTGACAGGGGTCTGGGGGCACAGGAACAGCACCCTGATTTGGACACTTTCATGGAATCACAGGGTGCTTTGGCTAGGAAGGACCTTAAATCCCATCCAGTGCCACCCCAGCCATGGCAGGGACACCTTCCACTGTCCCAGGCTGCTCCACTCCAATGTCCAACCTGGCCTTGGACACTGCCAGGGATCCAGGGGCAGCCACAGCTTCTCTGGGCACCCTGGAGGATTCAGTCCAAGCCAGGGCTGCTGGGAGGAGCAGAAGTGCCTCAGGGTTGGCACTGTGTGCTGCAGGAGGTGCCCTGTGTGCCACAGCCATGTCCCCAGAGCTTGGACAATTTGGGTGAGGGCAGGAAGAACAGGGTGCCTGTGTGTTCCCAGGGCTCAGCAGGTGTGGGAGTTTGAGCTGCTTATTGATGGGATCAGTGTGCTTGGGGACATCACAGCCTCAGGGAATGGTGACCTCCTGCTCTTTCTTGTCACCAGTCACCATCAGAATGGAGCTGGCCAGCTCTGAAGCCCTGGCACAGCCCCAGCTGGGCACTGCTGGCAGGGATGTCTGGGACACTCCCAGGTGACACCTAAGGACCTGAGCTGGGCCAGGTGTGACCCTTCAGCCCCGAATTCAGCCTCAGCTTCTTCACGCTTGAGATGCCTCAAGTGAGACATTTCCAGGGAGCATTTCCAGTTCCATCATCCCAGAGCTGGGCAGAGAGCCTGCCCACCCTTCTGCAGGTGACAGACCCTGTGACAAGCACTGGGCACTCAAATTCTCGAAGCAAGGATGCCTTTCCCTGTAGGATTTTTTTCCTTCAGGTACAAATCCTGCCTCAGGAGAGCAGTGCTGAGTTTCTCCTGCCCAGACATGTTGCTGAGGACCCGTGGTGCTTCTCCCAGTAAATCCCATCTCTCTCTCTCCTCTTCCCACCTGGCTGCTCCCCCCAGATGCAGCCTGGCTTTTCGGGCGCAGGTTCAGCGACCGCTCCTCGCTGTCCTCGGAGGATCAGTCCCTCTGGAAATACCCTGGTTTGGTTCTCTTCAATTATATTCTCTTTTTTTTATTCTGCCTTCTGGCCCTTTTCTGGACTAAAATCCATCCACCAATTTTCCATCTTTCTGGCACGGGAACTAATTAATGTATTACTGCTCACCGAGCCATTGCCACCTGTACTAACCCCGGGAAGAGTCTGGTGGGATGAAGAAGAATCTCAGCTGCAGCTCCCACATGCTCCTGGGTGCAGTTAGGGAATCTGGAGGGTTTGATTCATACCATTTTACCCCTGAGGTGGAGGTTAAGGACCCAGTGAGGCCAGGAGGAGGTGACAACATTCCCAGTCCCATCCCCACCCCCTTCCCTGCTGTTCCCTCAATAAACTGAGCAGTGCCACCTCTCAGGGAAACTTGTCCCCTGGTGCCCCAGTGCCATGGGTTTGGCACACAGCCTCCTGGCCTTGGCTTCCTTTGGAAACCTTCCCTTTGGGAGCAGTGGCTGTCGTGGGATGGAGGAGGAGGAGGATGTGCCAGCCTCGGCCAGAGCATGCAGGGAGGGCTTTTCCTTGGGATGCTGGGCAGGCAGTTTGGGGAATGTTGGTAAAACGTGTGTCTGGTGGGTGTGGGAAGCCAGGTGCCAGTCTGTGCTCCAGAGCTCATTGCAGGGTAATTCTTGGAGATGGAAAGTGCAAAGGTGGGAAGTATTGAGTTGGTAAATGAGAGGTGGAACACCAGGAAGAAAGACAGGGAAAGGGAAAAAGTGTGGCCCAAGGGAAAGAGAAAGCTGTGGCAGAAATCTATCCCCCTGTGAGTTACTCTGCAGTCGGATCCCTGTCAGATCCCTCCACACAGAGATTCCCAAACTGGAATTGCAGCTCTGGAGCTGAAAAAACCCCCAAATCTTGCAATAGCAGGTGGATGGTGTAAAATTCCAGGTTCGTGGATGGGCAGCATAGCAAACAAGGAGCAGCAAACCTGAATGGTGGGAAAGACTGGGATTCACCTCAGGGATGTGGAAACAGCCAAGTTGCCAGAATTACTCCTTCTCATTCCTTCCTCCACTGGAAATACATCCCTGTGGATCCTTCAGTCCCAAGTCATTCTGCCAGAGGAGCCCTGTGTGTCCAGCTGGGAATTTTCAGAGCAGGGATCGCTGGTTCTTCCATTCCCAAAGGAGCTCTCCTCCTCCTCCATTTCTGAGCTTTCCTGTCTCTGCATCTTTTTTAACCCCATTCCTACATTAATTTCTTATGCACATAAGAAATCCTGAACAATCCTGAACACCTTATCTCCGGTCAGAGGAGGAATATCTTGTATGGAGTGACAGCAAGGGGATGAAGTACAACCAGCCTGGTTGGCTCGAGATGGGGATGCAGCTCAGTTTTCCATGCTGGAGGGGAGCTTTCCCAAGGCTCTGGCCAGGTGAAGGGACCTCCCCTGGCTCTGGGGTGACCCTGGGGCAGCTGTGGGGCACAGGCAGCTGCTCAGGGATTGCTGAGCTCCACTTCCAGCCACGTGTGGCCAACAGGGCTGGAGGGATCCTGAGGAGCTTTGAAGGCAGTTCAGGAGCTGGTGCCAGGGTTCTGAAAGACATTCCCATGTGGTTCCCCAAACCAAGGGGAATTGAGAATAATTCTCCTCTCCCCCAACCAGAGGAGAATATTTTTCAGATTGAGTGTCTCTCTGATCAGTCACAGTGGTCATGGAACAGGCTGGGAGGAGGTGAGGCCACTCTGGGACCAGAGTCACCAGTTCAGGCATGGAGGAATCAGGCATGAATCCCAGAATGTTTGGGTTGGCAGGGACCTTAAATCCCATCCAGTGCCACCCCAGCCATGGCAGGGACACCTTCCCCTGTCCCAGGCTGCTCCAAGCCCCAATGTCCAACCTGGCCTTGGACACTGCCAGGGATCCAGGGGCACCACAGCTTCTCTGGGCACCCTGTGCCAGGACCTCCCCACCCTCCCAGGGAACAATTCCTTCCCAATATCCAATCTTTTGAACCACCCAGGGAGCTGCCCATCCCTGGAAGTGTCCAAGGCTGGACAGGGTTTGGAGCAGCCTGGGACAGTGGAAGGTGTCCCTGCCATGGCAGGGGTAGCACTGGATGAGCTTTGAGGTCCCTGCCAACCCAATCTCCTGTATGACTCTGTGCTGCCCATGCTTTGCTCCTGGTGCTGCCCTGGCATGACAGTGATGGCAGCAGAGCAGAGCTGAGCTCCTGGAGCTTTAGGAGCCAACATTGAGCTGCTCAGCTGGGGCTCCTGCTTTGGGCTGTGAAGGGCCCACCCAGGCAGCAGTACTGCAACCATGAGATTCCTGTGAGGGTGGAATGGCCCATGCCCTGGCAGTGCCCAATTCCTGGCTCTCCAGGAGCTGGGTGGCAGCTCTGGGTGGGATGAATCACAGGTGGCATGAATCACACAGCCACTCTGCGTCAGGCAAGATGCTCAGATAAGGTGTTCAGAGGCACCTACATCAGCAATACCAGAGTTTTCCATGGGCTGGGCATTAATCCAGCATGTTCAGCACCAGCTTCAAGCTGCTTCTGCATTAAACGGGCTTTAACTGCTGCCACGAGGTGGGATGGTGCTGGTGGCACAGGGATGGTGGGATGGTGCTGGTGGGACAGAAATTGTGCCAGCAGGATGGTGCTGGTGGGATGGTGCTGGTGGCACAGGGATGGTGGGATGGTGCCAGCAGGACGGGAATGGTGGCACGGGGACGGTGGGATGGTGCTGGCAGAATGGTGCCAGTGGGATAGGAATTGTGGGGCAGAAATGGTGGGATGGGGTTGGTGGGATGGGGATGGTGGTGGCAGGACAGGAATGGTGGGACAGGAACGGTGGGATGCAGATGGTGCTGGCAGGATGATGCCAGTGGGACAGGAATGGTAGGATGGTGCTGGTGTCAGGGATGGTGTTGGCGGGACAGGAACAGTGGGATGGTGCTGGTGAGACATGGATGGTGTTGGCAGGACAGGGATGGTGCTGGCCGCATGGTGCCAGTGGGACAGGAGTGGTGGGATGGGGGGGGGGGTGGGGGGGGGGGGGGGGGAAGGGGGTTGGGGGGGGGGGGGGGGGAGGGTGGTGTGCCGGTGGGACAGGGACGGTGTTAGAGGGACAGTGCTGGTGGGACAGGGATGGTGTTAGAGGGACAGTGCCATGCTGGCAGAGCTCCGGCTGCCAGGCTGTGCCCTCAGCTCTGTCCTGTGTGTCGTTGCAGCTCCGGCCTTGCCCAGCACAGTCCGGCAGCGCCTGGTGGAGCCGCAGCACGGCCATGGATCGCAGAGGTTGGTAGAGAGTCTCGTGCCGGGGCAGCCCGAGCCCGGCCCCGTGGCCCCGTTCCGGGCGGGCCGAGTGTCCCTGCGCCGAATGCACAGCCTCACCTCCGGACAGTCCTTCAGCTCCGACCTGCCCGGCTCCAGCCCATCGCCTGCCTCCACCTCCTCCACCTCCTGCTCCTCATCCACCACCACTGCACCTGCTCCTGCTTGCCATGTCCACCCTATCTATTACCATCACACCACCTCTTATTTCCTCCAGATGGATTCCATCCCCGACCTGCCCCCTCCTGATGTCACCTCTGGAGTTCGCTGTCGCACTGGGAGCTTTGGGTATATTGCTGTTTCTTTTCTAGCTGCCTCCTGCCTGCCGTGCCTCAGAGCTGACGCTTGCTGGGGTGCTCTTTCTCCCACATTCCTCCTGCCCTTTTCTTTCGGGCCTTTATTCCATGATTTATCCACGTTTGTTCCTTCACTGCTCTCCCGTGCTGCTGGAGCCTCTAAGGAGGGTTCCATCCCGACGCCCCTGAGCTCAGTGGGGTCATTGCCAAGGTGCTGTGCTGTTGTTTCGCTGTAGCTGAGCCAATGAGCATTCCCAGGTGCTTGGTACTCCCTAAACGAGGGGATGTGAGGAAGTAACACAACCAATCACCAAACCTGATCTGATCTGAAGCCTGGACTTCCCTGGCTTCCTCACAAGCGAATTGCAAAGGGAACATGATGGGTGGGGACCACGAGGTAGCAGTTGGGGAAATTTGGGATAGTTTCCAGAGGTGTTGGATGGAGCAGCAGTTTAGGAATGTGTTCCAGAGTGACTCTGCCTCTGGTCTGGTAGGGATGAGGAATGGGGGTGATTTTGCTAAGGAATGTCTGAGGAGGGAGTTGGAGCTTCTGTAGTTAGCTTTAGCTTGGTCCCTTCCAGTCGGCTCTTTGGAGACCTGGTGGGTCCCAGGGACTGCTTATCCCCCATCCCTAAATCCCAGAGCTCTCCCAGGGACTGCTTATCCTCCATCCCTAAATCCCAGAGCTCTCCCAGGGACTGCTTATCCTCCATCCCTAAATCCCAGAGCTCTCCCAGGGACTGCTTATCCTCCATCCCTAAATCCCAGAGCTGTCCTGAGTCACTGCACTGGCAATAGGGAGGAGCAGGAATCCCGTCTGGATGCTCCCAGGGCACCCAGCCAGTTCAGGAATGTTCTGTGTCCCAAGCACAGGATCAGGTCCCTTGGATGCCTTTCATCCCATCAAGATCCCAGATGTCCTCATCCCATGGGGTCATGGATGCAGCCATTCCCAAGGTGCTGTGTCCCTGCAGCTGCAGGATCCCCTGGCACTGGGGCAGTGGCATGTGTGCTGGTGGCCTGCAGTGTCCCAGGCACTCGATGGGAAGGCTGTGATGGCCCAGGGAGTCCTGTCCCTGCCAGGTGCTGCCTGTGACCCTGGACAGGTCATTCCATCTCTGCTCCATGCGTTCTCCTTGGCAAAATTAAAAATAGTCTCCTAATCCACAGTGTTGAGGAGCAGACTGCTGGGAGGAGGCTGGAAGTCTCTGGGTGAGGCAGAGGATAGGGGAAATGTCCTGCCACTGTTATTTATCCAGGCAGGACAACATTCCCAGTCACCACATTGTCACCCATCCCAGCACATTGTCCCGTTATCCCTTTACCTGTGGGTCACTCTGCCCTCAGCTGCTGGGGTCTCTCCTGGCCTTATTCACTCAGTCTGGTTTGGATGTTCCACCTCTCCCTGCCCCACATGTCTCAAAGCTGAGCAGCCCCAGGCACATTCTGGAGTCTGGAATATCGAGGGGGAAATTCCTCCACCTGCTCCACGATGGAGAATTCAAGAGCAGCATCTCTGTTAATTGAGGAAGGGTTGTTTGGAGATGATGAGAAGCAGTGTAATTAATTATCTCCTACCAGTGAGGGCTCAAGCGCAGCTGTCCCAGCTGGAGTGGTAAAAGCTGGGAATGCTGCTGCTCCCTGCTTCCATTGGCCTCCCTGACTCTGCAGGAGGGAGTGCTTGTCCTGGCAGCCTGGAGCTCAGGTCATGTGTCTAAAATAGCTGTTAAATGTGATTTATTTCAACCTGAGGCCCGTGACACATGAAATTCCTGCCCAGGACAAAGCCTGAGTCCTGCAGACCCCCTGAGAGTGGCAGAGGGAAACGAGATCTGGCATGGGGAACCCAGGGAGGGAAGGGGACAGTGCCAAAGGTTGTTAGGAGGGAATAGATTGTGCCTCCCCTTGGTCAGAGCCCAGCTGGTCAGCACTGGCTGGCAGCAGGACTGTCCTCTCCCTGCTCCTCTGGCAAAGCCCAGCTGGTGCTGCAGGGTAAGTGATGGAGCCAGAACCTTCCACCCGTTTGGGATTTGCTCCAGCTGCACCAGAGCAGGCAGCTCCCCCCACCTCATCCATCCCTGCTCATCCCAGGCAGCAGAAATGAAGAGTTGGGTGCCCAGAGATGCAGTTTTGTCACTGTTAATTGTTTTATCCAACTGCATCATTAGCAGATCCTGCTTTGATGCATCCCTAAAAGCGCCGCTGCTGGGCCGATGGATCGCTTCTCCTCCTTGATATTCCCAGTCCTGGAGGCCTTTCCATCCATCCATCCATCCATCCCTCGAGCTCCACAGCCTCCCAGGGAGGCAGGCAGGACAACTGGGGAGGCTCAAAAAGGCCTTCCTGGGAGTCACTCCAAGGACCAGAGCAGAACCCCAAAGATTGCTGGCTCCCTTGGTAGAAGGAAAGTGCCACCCTGCTTGTGGGGCTGCTGGAGCTCTCTAGCCTCTCCCACATCCAGCAGATGCCAAAACTGGGGAGAGCTCACAGGAGAACCCATCTCCAAGGAGCTGCTCCCCCCGAGAAAGGCTGGGGATCGCTGTCTCCGGAATCCTGCTGGGGTTATCCCGGCAGGGAGCTGCTTCCCTCAACTCCTCACTCTTTGCTTCTCTTTTGCAATTGGCTTCAGAGGATCCAGCGGCAATAAGGTCAGAGCTGTTCGAGGTGGCTGCGGGATCGGGGGGATTGGGGCTGGAGGGGCTGTGTGTGCACACAGGTTTCTGCTGCCAGTGCCTGCCTCAGGTGGATAACACTGATGGAGATGGGAGTGTAGGACCAAATTCCTTGCCCAAGCCCTTCTCCAACCAGGAAGGGAGGTGGCAGCCAAAGCGCAGGGAAGGGAGAGAGTCAGGAATGCAGGGAAATGAGTAATTCACAGCTCTTGCAGGGTGGAAGGGAGGAAGCTGCTGTTGGGTTTGCATTGAGGCTGAGCTCAGCCCCAAAGCAAATTTGGGAATTTGCCTTAGGAAAAGCCTTGGAGCCCTGGTACCACATGCTCAGGTGCTGAGCCTGGCAGCCAAGGGTGCAGGGAGGGATGAGGCAGCGAGGGCTCTGGGCTGGGGGAGAAATCCTCATGGGCTGCAGGGCCAGGGAAAAACAGGTGTTTGTTCTCCATCCTCCTCCTCCTGCTCCTCCCCTGCTCCTCCTCCACTCCCAGGCTTCCTGTACTCCAGGCTTTCCTTACTCCATGCTTTGCTCTCTGCTTCTTTTGTTTGCCATCCCCATCTCCTCACCCTCTCTCCCTCCCTCGGGCTCGGGTGGATCCTGGTGGGGTGGGAGGAAGTGCAGGTGGAAGCAGATCCATCGTGCCTTAGGCAGGTGATGGGATCAGTCTGTGGGGTGTAGCTGTGCCTGGATCCATGGAAAACAGCAGTGAGTGCTGCTGGGATGGAGGAAGCCTCAGGCTCCCAGGTATTTCCCTGTCCACTTGCTGCTCCCTGGTTTCCAGGAGGGATGAGCTGTCAGGAGCTCCTGCTGTTCCACAAAAACACTTCCTCTGAAGGTCTCTTCCTGGGATCCCATCGAGGCCAGCTGTGTCCTGGCATAGCTCTTCTTCTTGAAAATGTGCCATAACAGTTTGGGAGCATAATCCTCATGGAAATCAGCGGGATACAGGCCAGGCTTTGCTGAGCCTCATCCAGGACAGCAGTATCCTAGGAATGCTTTTTCCTCCTGTCCTGGCATGGACTCGGGAGCATCTGCTCCTCTTGCTGTCTCTGACCCAGCCAGTGTGATCCCAGGAATGCTGTCCCCCCTGTTGTGCACTTCTTGTGGAAACCACCAGGAAAAGGCTCCTCTGGGGCTGAAGAAAATCCCAGCAGAAGCTCCCAGCCATTGGTGTTCAGCTCCCAAAATCAGCCCGTGGGTGCCACAGTAGGAATGCAGGAGCTGCCTGTGTCTGTCAGGTGTCCCTTGGATTGTCCCTGGCTTGGTGAATGTGTCCTGTGGGCCAGGATGTCCCTAGAGCCTGGCACAGCAGGTGGGTGCTGGTGTCACCAGATCTTCCCTGTATCCTTCAGGAATATATTCCGGAGTTACAGCTGGAGAGACTGGGGGTGAGGAGGGTTAGCTTAGAGCGTTGGAATATTTGGGAATTGTGTGCTTGTGGACATCAGCTCCTTCAGTCCCCTGGATGAGCCCAGAGGGATAAACTGGGGTCCAACGAGGTGGGACCCACGTGGTGCCAACATCTGCTCCAGGACAGAGGATCCCAGGGGACAGCCACACCAGGAATAGGGACATGGCCCCCAAATCCCCCTGGATGTCCCCACACCCTGTGCTGTGGGCAGAGCGGTCCCAGGAGGTGACAGAGTGGCCATGGTGTCACCAAGGCCCTGCCCAAGCCACTGCTGTCCTGGGATTGGGTTCCCAGCATCTGCTCTCTGGGAAGAAAATCCTCTTGGAGCAGAGGATGCCTCTCCATCTGGTGTCAACATCTTCTCCACGTGCTGCCAGTGCCACAGGATTGCTTTGGTCCCTTCTGGATTGAAAACTGCAGGATTTGTGGGAGAGGGAGCAGTTCTCCAGAGCTCAGCGGGGAAGCCTCACCCTCTTCACACATCTTGAAGTCTCCTCAGTTAGAAAAAAATCCCTTTTTTGCTGTGTTTGCCACTCTCTTGCTGTTTTGAAGGATTTATTTCACCAACCCTCACCTGGATCCCTGTGGGATTGTGGCAGCCAGAAGGGTTGGATTGGATTTCATGGGAAAGAAGATTCTTTGGTGTTGTTAGGACACAGTGTGAGGGGAGTGGGTGTTGCTGTACCTCCATCCCAGCCAGGACATGCTGGGTCCCTCGGGGTTCTCCCACCTCCTCCATAAGTGCAGAGTAAGCATTGCATTCCTGCCAGGATACAATCCTGCCTGTCCCTGATCCTGGCTCTGAGCAGCACCATTCCCATGCCAAGGTTCTTCCCCACAGCCTCACTCCTTCTCCTCACTCTGCCTGGACCCAGAGCTGGCCACTCCTGGCATCGGGTTGGTGCCAACCCCTATGGCCAAAATCTGCTTTGTTTTCCTGGAAAAGGGAGCACTTTCCAGGGATTTGTGGAGGAAATAAACCTGGAAGTGGATATTCAACCCTGGCAGCATCTCAACAACAGCTCAGCAGGTGCAGGCAGTGGCTTTTGCCACCTTTCCTGGGACAGGAGAGTCCAGGCAGGAATTCTCAGCAGAAATTCCCCTGTTGCAGGTATGGTAAGCCACAAACTAGAAACATTCAAGAAGAGCAGGAAACTCCTGAATTCCTTACAGGAAGGGAGCTGGAGGCTGTGATGGCAGTGACATTCCAGCAGGCACTGGCAGCATCCCGAGGTCTCCCAGCCCGGGTCCATATTGTGGGAGTCGACTCCAACACCCCCATGTTCAGCCCCACCATGTTCCATGGCTGCTGCTATTCCCAAGGCCCAGTTATCCCAGTTATCCCAGTGACAGCCACAGGCCAGCAGCCATGACAGTGACCTTCTGCAGTGTGTGCTGGTGGCCTTGGGAGCACGGTGGCTCCACATGTGATCCATGGCAGTTGTCTCCCTTGGAGGAGCTCCAGCTGCTCACTCAGAATAGCTGGGGATTGCAGACCATCCGGATTGTTCCGTTCTCCCTGGATGTGGCTCTGGCGCTCAGACATCGGCCAGGCTCAGCTCCATGTGCAAGGACAAGGACAACGCCAGCAGTGCTCTGGGCAAAAGAAGTGCTGAGGTGTTCCCCACAGCTGGGCTCCCGCCGTGGATCTGTGGCTCTGTCCCAGCCATCCACAGGGTCTCGTGATGCCCTTTGCCTCACTGGATTCCTGTGGAGCTGCTAAACAAGGGCCGGACTTTATTCCATGAGGATTTTTTCAAATGCACTTGTTTCAGTACATGGAGAATCTTCCATGCCTGTACAACCTCGTCATGCTGGGACAGCCAGGACTCCAGCTCTGTGTGCGCCATCAGTTTTTGTGGAGCGCAGTGAGGAATGGCTTCCTCAGGGTCGGGACTGGGACCAGCACTGGAAATGTCTTCATCGACCAACAGGGACACTGGGATCCAGGACAGCCCTGGCACAGTGCTGGTGACACAGAGCTGGGTGGTCACACCCTGCAGGGAAGGCATGGGGCATCCAGAGGCACCTGGACAGGCTGGAGAGGGGACTGTGCCAACCTCATGGAGTTCAGCAGGGCCAAGGGCAACGTCCTGCACCTGGGTGGGGCAATGCCAGCACAAATGCAGGCTGGGGGAGAATGGATTGGGAGCAGCCCTGGGGAGAGGATCCACAGGCCTTGGCCATGAGCACTGGGACCTGAAATTGCTGTGTCCTGGGCTGATTCCCCAGCATGGGCAGCAGGAAAGGCATTGCTCTCATCTGTGCTCAGGTGAGAGCAGAGAAGCTGTGGCTGCCCCTGGATCCCTGGCAGTGTCCAAGGCCAGGTTGGACATTGGGGCTTGGAGCAGCCTGGGACAGTGGAAGGTGTCCCTGCCATGGCTGGGGTGGCACTGGATGGTCCTCAAGGACCCTTCCCACCCGAACCAGTCCAGGATTCCTGAGCATCTCCCCAGTTCTGCCTCAGCATGTCGACAGGTGCCAGCTGTGTTGAGGAAGTTTTCCCTTGTTTTGCTGGTCTCTGGCTGCCTCCAGGCTGATGTTGGTGGTACTGTAGGAGAGGATCTGGGGCTCCTTGTGCAGTGCCAGGCAGGTTTGGTGCCCCATGTCCAGGGCTCCAGGCCAGGAGCAGAGCTCGGGGGGCTCCGGGGTGAGGGACAGGGCAGGGGGCAGGGCAACACCTCCCAGCTCTCCTCACCCCTTTGCTTCTCCCCTCCTCGCTCTGCTCCTCTCCATCCGCCTCCCATTCCGCAGCACCCTCCTGTGCGTGGGGCAGGGCTGGGCTCCTCACTGCATCCCGCTGGCCGGGCAGGCTCTGCTCTTCAATGGGATCGCTGGGAAGCACTGGATCTCCTGGCCCGGCTGCCCGGGCCCTGTGGCCGTGGGGACAGCACCCATCCAGGCGGGAGGAGCGAGCTGTGACTTGTCATTTCCCCCTTCCTCCTGCCTCCCACTCTCCAGAGGGGTCCGGGAGCCCCTCTGGCCCCGTTGGCCAACACCGGTAGGCACAGGCTGGGCACAAACCACGTGCAGCGGCGGGGCTGGGCATGGCTTCGTGTGGGGATGCCCAACCTCTAATTCCTGCCGCCGGGATTAGAGGTTGGCACCGGCCGAGCCGGCAGAGGGGAAGGGTCGGTGGGTTTTGTTTGCACGGGGGAGCACAGACGGATGTGGCGAGGGCTGAGGGACCCTGCGGGGAATCTGGGGTGACACCGGGGCTGGGGCGAGCTGGGAGAGCTCCCAGCTCCCTCTGGGATCCATGCGGAAGGAGTGAGCCTCCATCCTGCCTCCGTGTCCTTGCTCCCTTCCCGGCTGCTCGGGGTGCTGGCAGTGAGCCCCGCCGGGGCGAGGGGCTGCACTGGGGGATGCAGGCAGTTGGCACCGGGCAGGGCTGTCCCCTGTCCCTGGGGGCACACAGACAGGCCCAGAGCGGGTGGGCAGGGGTTCACCGCAGCCGGGAGGGTCTCCCCGCATCCCCCAGCCGCCGCCCCGGTCCGTGTGTGCAGGGCAGGGCCGAACCGCGCCGCCACTGACTGTCCCTCTCTCTCCGCCCTCCACCGCAGAGATTTAACTCGCTGCGACTCCGACTCCTCCATCCCGCACCTGAGCGACCACCAGCGTATCCCCAGCTCGGCGCCCAAGCTGCTGGCTGCCCGGCCCACGCTGCTGACCAGGTCCATGGAGGAGGCTGTCCCAGGGCCCCCGGGCCCCGGCGCGCCCACCCCCAACGGCGGCAGCCGGCACGGGGAGCCCTCCGCCCTGGCGGCTTTGCAGGAGCGGCCGCCCGAGAGCCCCATGGTGATGAAGAAGATGATGATGGTGAACCACGGCATGGAGAAGTCCTCCAGCCTGGGGGAGATCAGCCACCCGACGGCCGGCAAGCCCAGCCACTCGGATTCGTCCCGGTCGCACAGCCCCAGCTCCACCGACCCCGACACCCCCTCCCCCATCTCTGACTGCCGGCCCAGCGGCGCCAGGAACACCCGCATCCCGCAGCTGGCCGCCAAGAAGAGCCCGGGGGACGAGGACAGCAGCCTGACGGGCGACGAGGTTGACCTCGGCCAGAGCAAGAAAAAGTTCCCCCTAAAGATCTTCAAGAAGCCCAAGAAGTAGGGGGAGGACTCCCCCGGACGCGTCCCGCCGCGGGGCCGGCCGTGCACCGGGAACGCAGCGCGGCCCCGGCACCGTCCGCATCCCGAGTCACCCCGGCGCCGGCACGGGAGGAGCTATTTAAACTTATTTATTTCCCGATCTCCGAGACGAAAAACCGCGACGCCGCCGGCTCCCCAGGAGAAGAACCGCCCCTGCCCTCCCCTCCGACTGCTGCGGTCCCGGCTTTGCTGTGCATGGCTTCCAGTTACTCCTGCTCTGCTCAGCCACGCGGCCTTTGGGTTTGGTTTCAATGTGGTTTTATTTTTTTATTTTATTTTTTATCGTTGTTGTTGTTATCGATTCGTTTTTCTGCCTCCTCCAACTTTTGCACAGGCTGATGGAGGGTCGGGGTGGCGCCGGCTGCTCCCCGCCCGGGGTGACTCGGGTCGCAGCGGTTCTCCCTCATTTCTCCGAGTCACTTTGCCACCCCGGTCCCCACGGCTACGCCCCTGGGAGGGGGATCCCATCCCCTCCTGAGCAGCTCTCGCTAAGCAGGAGCAGGGGAGGACTCTGTCCTTGCTGGTACTTGTGTGCTCCCGGGCCCCACGGGGGACGGGGCTGTCCCCACACTGCTCTGCCCACTGCCTGGGGAAGGTTGGGGTGCCGGGGGGAGCAGCCCATGCCTGAACCCGGCTTTACTTCCCCGGGCACCTTCCCCAGTCCCCTGGGCTCCTCCGACCCCACCGTGCCCCGAGGACCTGGCTGAGGACCCTGGTGACAAGGGACAGTGAGGAAGGGCCATCCCAAGGGGTGTCGGTGCAGAGCCAGGTCCAGCTGCCACACACAAAGAGGAGGGGGCTCCAGGGAGCCAGGCCCACCCCCTGTCCCCGTGTCCCCTGTCCCAGCTGGGCAGGGCTGCAGGGAGGGACCAGGACACAGCAGGGCTCTCCAGGGCAGGGGACAGGCTATGCCTGGGTGGCAGGACCCCGACAGTGTCCTCCTGCTGTCCTGGCTCTGGGGCCTGGAGCAGGCCAGCTGCTGGGGCTCTGTGCCCTCTGAGGGACGCAGGAGGCCCCACAGGCAGTGTCCCCTGAGGCCACACGCCGGGGTGTCCTTGGCTGTGCCCAGGGCCAGCATAGCCTGACCCGGGTCTCAGTCCTTCCTGAGCCACTCCCAGGGGCTCTCCTGTCCTCCCTCAGCACATTGTGGGTCACATCCTGCTGCTCACAGCCCTCGGCTTGGCGTGGCCCCCATTCCATCCCAAGGGATGAGCCCTGCTCCGTCCCCAGGGCTGAGCCCATTCCATCTCCAGGGCTGAGCTTCTCTCCATTCCCTTGCTCCCCTCTCCCAGCTCCCTCCAGGGGCATCCCCCAGCCCTGGGGCTGCCAGGTGAGCCCCCAAACCTCCTCCTGCCCCACCTGAGGTGGCTCTCTGGCACCACATGACCCCGCGAGCCCAGGGTCCCTGTCCCCATCACCCCCTCCGTCCCCAGCCCCCAGACCACTGTCGCACAAGTCCCCGGGGGTGGCAAGGGGGCTGCTCCTGCCGAGGTAGAGGAGGATGCATGATTGGTGGAAGAAGAGGAGGCTGGGCTGGATGCCGAGAGCCACCAAGGCCTTGCTTTATGCCAGAGTAATATATTTGTGTCTTGACAATTCAGGAAGGGCTACAAAGGTGTTTTTTGTTCTGTAGGTAGGAGTTAAACAATTTCACTTGTTGCTTTGGGATAAGTGAAAAATTCCTCTCAATGACTTAAGTGCCTGCATTTCCCTGGGGACGGGGCGACACGCTCGGCCCTGCGGCCAGGGCTGCTGCCTGGGCGCCCCGGTTCCCTGGGCACCCCGATTCCCTGGGCACCCCGATTCCCTGGGCACCCCAGTTCCAGGGGCACCCCGCTGTCACGGGCAGGGCTCCCCGGGAGTGGGGCCAGCGGGGTCGGGGCTGGAGCTGCTTGTGGTGGCAGAGACCTGTGGTTGCTTCTGGAGAAGGGGTTGGGGATCCACCAAACAACAACTGTTGACGCATCTGCCAACTCTTGATTTAAGGTTGTTTTCTGTTTTTGTTTTTTTGTTTTTTTGTCATTTCATAAAACTTTTCAATCCAATAAAGCATGTAGTCTATTTTACGAGCCGCCGGCTGCTGCTCTCTTCTTGCAGGCTTTCCCAGGTTGCCAGCACGGTGGGATCAGAGCACTGGGTGCCTGCTGGGGGTGAGGGGTTCCCTGGGGATGTGTCCCCAGCCAGCTCAGTGGGACACCCAGACTCCCCCCTGCACCAGGGCCCTGCAATCCCTGAGCCGTGAGCAGAATCCTCTCCCATGGGAATTGGATCGCAGCTCCACAGGCACAGTGGGCACATCCCCAGCCCATGGCCACAGAAAATGGAGCTTTCTTGGCAGCAGCTGGAGCTGGACCCGAGCTGAGCTGGGAGGCACTGGTGGGGCTGGATCCACCCCGGGGTCATCCAGTCATGGCCACTGCCATGGGGACGCTGCTGACAGCCTGGGACAGGGACATGCAGCCACCCCAAACCACTCCAAGAGATGTAACAGCTCCATGGGCAGCAGGTCCTGCTCACAGTGTCCCCCAGGAAACGCCTTTGAGGTGCCTGACATTTCCAGGAAAAGGAATTAAATACACGCTGGGATCGGTGGTTGGCATCTGCCAGGATGTGGGACGGTGATGGCACAAGGGAAGTCAGCAGCCATCCCAGGGGATGTGCCCCTGGCAGATCCCAGTGTTTCCAATGCACTGACATCTCCGTCTTCACACACCTTGTCTCACCAACAGCCTTCTCTGAGGAGATCCCGCTCCCTGCAGCCTCAACCTGGCCAAATTCCTGCTGGAAAAGCACATTTTCCATGGGAGAAATCCGTGTTTCTCGGCATTCCGCAGGCCTGCCTGTCCGGGTGGCAAAGCTCCAGCAAAGCCTTCGCGGCTCATTCAAGCCCCACAGCCCCTGGGGCTGGCTCCTCGTTAGCCTGGCGCTCATTAACGCTCATTAACACCCATGAGGGCTGGGTGTCTCCACGAGCGCATCCAGGGAATCTCCAGCCTGGCGGTGGCACCGGTGTGTCCCTGCTCTGCCCGCGGCGCTGGGAATGCTCTGTCCCCACCTGTCATTGTCACCATTGTCCCAGTGCCTTCCCTGGAAACACCACGGAGCCAGGTAGGAGCAGGAGCAGCGGGTGGGTTTTCTGGGAGCCAGACTGTCACCGCCTTGCCTCGGCTCAGCTTCGGCAGCAGACGTAGCTGCTGGAAGAACTCAAAGCCGGGATTTCTCCCTGAAAAAGCCAGGATTTCTCCCACAGTTCCCCCATTCAGCCACTGAGTAATTTTCTGCTCCTGTGAGCTTTTCCTCCTCCGTTGATCTGCATCTTCCAAAGGAGGATGAGGCACACTCCTGATCCTCCTCTGCTTCTTTTTAGGGGGAGTTTCTCCATGGCAAGGGTGCTCAGGCCTTGGCAGGAGCTGTCCAGGGAGGTTTGCAGTGCCCATCCCTGCAGGTGTCCCAGGAAGGCCTGGCTGTGGCACTCAGTGCTCTGGGCTGGGCACAAGGTGCCCATTGGGCACAGCTGGGACTGCATGGGCTGGGAGGGCTTTGCCAGCCTCAGGGATCCTGGGATTCTGTGAAATTTCCTTTGAGCTGTTTTGTTCAAACCAGCCAGGCCTTCCTGGGACACCTGCAGGGATGGGCACTGCAAACCTCCCTGGGCAGCTCCTGCCAAGGCCTGAGCACCCTTGCCATGCAGAAATTCCTGCTGCTGGCCAAGCTGAGCCTCCCCTGGCCCAGCCTGAGGCTGTTCCCTCTCCTGCTGTCCCTGTTCCCTGGAGCACAGCCTGAGCCCCCGGCTGTCCCCTCCTGGCAGCAGTTGTGGACAGGGATGATGTCCCCATTTCCCTGTGGGAACAAGAGCAACCACAGAGCCCTGTTGGCCCAGAGGCTCCTCTCCAGCACAGCTGGGTGGAGGTGAAGCTCTGCAGGGCCTCAGGAAGTTGGTGAAATGGTTCTGTTTCCTCCCCAGCTCCCTCTCCGCAGCGCTGGTGCCGAGGTTGGGCTGCATCCCGCGGAAGCTGTGCTGGGGCAGCACCATGGGTTTCCTCTGCACCCTCAGCCTCACAAGTGAAACAACTCCACCTAGTCCTGGTGTCACAAAAGGGTGAGTAAAACTCAGAGGAGAAGAATTCAAGGGCAAAGATCTGTGAGTGCAGCTCAGGCTCCAACTGATCCATAATTCCCTATGCCATTTGGGATTACTTTTCCTTTTGTTGGCCCTTTTCCAATAAAACAGAGACACCATCCCAAATTTATTCCCATTTCCTGGTCAGTCCCAAACATGCCCTGTGTCCCATCTTTGAGGGGAGGGCTCTCTGGGCTCTGTCTGAGCAGGACCAGGCTCACCTGCTGCATTGGGCACCTTCCCAACCAACCTGGGAGCCGAGGAACCCACAATGGCATTTTGGCTCAGAATCCAAATAGAACCAAGGCCCTCACCTGGGAAGGGACAGTGGCCCACCCACAAGCAATAAAAAACTGAATTTCCAGCCCCTTTGAGCCCTGCGATCTCTCTCTGAGCCTCTCAGGATCAGCCTCAACCCAAAGGTAACTTGCACGTTGATGGTTAGTTGTTCTCTCATGGTGCAAACCCCAAAATTTCCGGTGTGGTGCCGCATTTGGCTCTGCTTCCCGTTCCCCCCAAAGTAAGAGTAGCTCAGCCTGGCCCTGCAGGCAGGTGGGATCTGGAGGAAGAGGCATTTCACAGACTGCAAGCCCCAAACACGAGATGTTCTCCTGCCAGTTTGGGCTCCCAAGTGCCACAGCTCCTGGTTCCTGAGACATTCAGAGCGGGATTGGAGAGGAACTGATGGTGTTTGGGGTTGGATTCTGGAGAGGAACCTCAGCAGTGCTTTGCTGCTGCTGCCCCTGAGCCCTCACGGGACATGAAGAACTATGGAATGGTTTGGGTTGGAGGGACCTTAAAGCTCATCCAGTGCCACCCCCTGCCTTCCACTGTCCCAGGCTGCTCCAAGCCCCAGTGTCCAGCCTGGCCTTGGACACTGCCAGGGATCCAGGGGCAGCCACAGCTTCTCTGGCAATTCCATCCCAGGGCCTCCCCACCCTCCCAGGGAAAAATTCCTTCCCAATATCCCATCTCTCCCTGCCCTCTGGCAGTGGGAAGCCATTCCCTGTGTCCTGTCCCTCCAGCCCTTGTCCCCAGTCCCTCTCCAGCTCTCCTGGAGCTCCTTTAGGAGCTCTGAGCTCTCCCTGGATCCTTCTCCAGGTGAACATTCCCACCTCTCCCACCTGGCTCCAGCCCTGGATCAACTCCATGGCCTCCTCTGCACTCTCCAGCAGCTCCATGTCCTGCTGCTCTTGGTGTCCAGGACTGGAGGCTCTGCAGGTGCAGATTTGCTGCTTTTGAATCTGGGACAGAACTTTGTGTAATTTCAGCTCTTTCCCTCCTGCTCCTCTCACCCTGATGAGTGCACCGTGGCTGTTCCACAGCAGAGACACAGATTGTTCCTGTCCTGTTTTTCCTTGGACACCTCCAGGGACTGCACCAGCTCCCTGGGCAGTGGTATCCAAAGTTTAATCACACACTGCACGCCTGGGTCTCAATTTAGGGTCATTAGAATGAGCACAGTTATTGTTTTGGCGTTTCAGGACGCTGTGTTTTGTCCCTTCGCGCGCTCTGTCCTTGGCGCCCTCAGCCCGTCCTCTCTCTCTATCTCCTCCCCGGCGGGGGGGAGCGCTGCCGCCGCCATCTTTGAAGCGGGCGAGATTGGCGGTGTTCCCCGGCGGGGCGGCGATTCCTGGGAGGAAAGCGGGGAGAATATCGGGATGAGGGTCGGGATTAGTGTCCGTCAGGGGCCACAGCAGGCACCGGGACCCTGGCGGCTGGGGAAGGGGGCGAAGGAGAGCGCCGTGCCCGGAGGGAAGATGGCGGCGGCGGCCTCAGCGGGGCGGGGCGCGCGCGGCGGGCGCGGGAAGCGGCGGGCGCGGAGCAGCCGAAGGGACAGAGAGGGAGCGAGAGGAGCGAGAGGAGAGAGAGGGAATCGCCGCCGCCATGCACGTCGTGAAGCGGGGTGAGCGCTGTCCCCGCTCCTCAGGGGGTCCCTCACGGTACCGAGTGTCGGGGAGCGGGGCACTGTCCCGCTCAGGGCACCCGCTGGGAGGGCATGGGACCCCTCGGCTTTGCTGGTGGCACCTGAAGGGAATTCCCCCTATTCTGGGGTTCCCTGGTGGCACATGGAAGGGTGGGATTCCCTCTGCTTTGGGGGTCCCTTGCATGGCTCTCAGGATAAGCAGATGGGAATGCCCCCATTTTGGAGGGTCTCTTCAGCACGTGGAGGGATGGGAGCCCCTCAGCTCTGGGGATCCCTCTGGCGCATGGTGTGAGGGGATGAGATGCCCTTTCGCCTTGGGGGTTCCCCTCATGGCACCCATAGAGAGAAGATGGGGTGTCCCCCTGTCCTTTAGGAGAGTTCTCCATGGAAGGATGGGATCCTCTCAGCTCTGAAGGTCCCTCATGGCACCTGCTGTAGGGAGAGGGGTTCTCCTCAGCTTTGGGGGGAGCCCAGAGTGAGAGAGCTCCCCCCGGGCCACGAGAGTGGGGGATGAGACCCCTCAGGTTGGTTTGGGTCCCATGGCAGGAGCTTTGGGCTTGGTCCTCATCCCTTTGGTCCCAGGGGTGCTGGGGTCCCCAGGGTCCCCAGCCCGAGGTGGGGGGATGACCCTCAGCTGGGTCCCTAACCCTGGAAATTGGGTTTGTGCAGTTTCAGGTGGGAATTCTCGGGGTGGAGGGGGAGCCTCCCTTCCCCCTGCACCCCACCTGAGCAGGCTGTCCCTGGTGATTCCCACACTGAATTCCCCTGTGGGAGGGTCTGGGAGGGAGCATTCTGTGCTGAACTGGTCCTTACTGGTGTGGCACTGGGGTGACTTGGCCTGTGTCCCCAGATGGGCGCCAGGAGCGGGTCATGTTTGACAAGATCACGTCGCGCATCCAGAAGCTCTGCTATGGCCTCAACGCCGACTTCGTGGATCCCGTGAGTCCCATTCTGCCCTCGTCCTGCCCTGACCCCGATTTCTCCTGGGAAAAAGCCAAGTGGAAACCGAGGCAGGAATTCCCAGGGTGTCCTGTGTTGGATTTGAGGATTCCTGTGGGTTTCTTCCCACTTGGGATATTCTCTGATTCCATGAACTCTTGGCAAACGCATCCAGAATGTGTTTGTTCCCATTGTTTGTGTTCTGAGGGGTTTTGCTTCCCAGGTGCATGTTTTGGAGGCGAAAATCCTCTTTCCCTGGGGTAGATCCCTTTCCCCTCAAAACTTGGTGAAGCCCTTGAGCCTCTGGTATTAAAAAAAAAGGAGTTTTGTTTCTCCAATTTCCATATTCTGGATTTGGCAGGATTTGGATTTTGGATTTTGCTCCCAGTGTCAGTCTGCAAAGCTGGAGCAATGCCATCTGGATTTAGCTCTGGATCCCCTCCTGGTCAAACCCCAGGACAGAATTCTCTGCCATTGCAATATCCCTGCTTGGTTTTCTGAGCTGTGCAGGATTTGGGGTGGGCATTCCACTCATGGAACCTCTCCTTCCAAAGCCTGTGTCCAGGATGACTCCTCCTTGGATCCACTAATGTGTCTGAGTTTTTTGTGCAAGTCTCAGACCCAGGCTTGCCATTTGGATTCACCAATTGAAGGTCTTCCCATCTCCCAAGTTCTCATGATCCATTCATCAGATTCCACCTGTCAAACAGTTGGCATTGGTCCTGTACCCAAAAGGCTTTGGGATGGAGAGCAGGAGGAGGACATTGGTGACTTGGTGACCAGAGCAAAGTGTACTCACTTGCCCTCAGTGACTAGGAGCCACAGGAGTGAAATTCTGAGTCCTCCTGCCTCCTTGTGCCCCTGAATTCTTACTTATTCTGCAGTTGTGTGTAACCTCTTTTCCTGGAGCTCAGTTCCTCCCTTGGGACTTGGATCTGCTTGTGCCAGAAGCTTCCCAGGCCAACAGTAACCTTCCCAAACCCTGTGCTAACATTCCCAGTGAGGTTGTAAATCTCACAAGTTGTGCAAAAGTAACACTAGTTCACAAAGGTTCTGGTGTGGCCAGAAAAATTCTGGCCTGGTCAATCCTATTGCCTGGAAACCATCCTTACACAGAATCCCAGAAGGATTGTGTTGGAAGGAGCTTTCAAGCCCATCCAGTGCCACCCCAGCCATGGCAGGGACACCTTCCACTGTCCCAGGCTGCTCCAAGCCCCAGTGTCCAGCCTGGCCTTGGACACTGCCAGGGATCCAGTGGCAGCCACAGCTTCTCTGGGAATTCTATCCCAGGGCCTCCCCACCCTGCCAGGGAACAATTCCTTCCCAATATCCCATCTCTCCCTGCCCTCTGGCACTGGGATGCCATTCCCTCTTGTCCACAGTCGCTCTCCAGTTGAACATTCCCAGCTCTCCCAGTTTGGTGTTTCAATTTGCTTTCCTCTTTACGCACATCCAGCAGTGCTGCTGGGAGTGAGGCCTCTCTTCCCCTGCTGAAACACAAGGACTGGGGATTCCTGACCTCAGGCATTTCCCTCTCCCAGGCACAGATCACCATGAAGGTGATCCAGGGGCTGTACAGCGGGGTCACCACGGTGGAGCTGGACACTCTGGCCGCAGAGACCGCGGCCACGCTGACCACCAAGCACCCCGACTACGCCATCCTGGCCGCCCGCATCGCCGTGTCCAACCTGCACAAGGAGACCAAGAAAGTCTTCAGTGGTGGGTGAACATCTCCAGCTGCTGAGGGGAGAGACACAGTGGGAGGCTTGGAGCACAGAAATATGGAAATCTCTCAAGTGGGAGTTCCTGAGGACCCAGGCTGGCTGAAAATGCCATGGAGATGAAACCCACGAGTTTCCCAAGGCAAATGCAATTGCCTGCTTTATGAAAAGCAGCTGGAGAAATGGAATGGTAAAAAATGTGATGGACTGAGATCAGGTTGTACCCACTTCCCTCCCCATTTGTTCCTTGTTACAATGGGGTTTTAACAGAATTTGTAAGAGAAGTGCATTGTTGAGGTTCACAGTGCTGAGCAGTAGAGGAGCAGTTGTCTGAGGGGTTATTTCCAAGGATGGGCATTCCTGCCTCTTCCATCCCTGAATCCCAGTGCCAGGTGCTGCAGGGACAGGCCTGGACATGTCCTGCTCACATCTCTTTCCACTGCAGATGTCATGGAGGATCTCTACAACTACATCAACCCTCACAATGGGAAGCACTCCCCAATGATCTCCAAAGAAACTCTAGGCATAGTTTTGGCCAACAAAGATGTAAGTAGTGGGGTTTTTTCACTTCTGAACTGTTGCACTGAATTTTGAAAACTTAATTTGTTTTTCTTATTTTTTAAGCAAGCCATGTTTGTTTTAGGATAAAAAGCCAACACAGAAACCAGTACAGGGCATGTGCAGAGAGTTTCCTTCCTGTAAGGATGTTTTGTAGTAGAATTTGTTTTCTTGGATGTTCCCATTGCCATGATCAGCACAAGTAAATAATCTGAGAAGTACCTTGTGCTGGAGCAAAGTGAGGCAGCACAGGAGGGAGAGGGGAGATCTGGGTTCAGGTTCCAAGGCATCCCAGGTCTGTGTTCCTGCTGGGAAGTTCAGTTTCTCCTTTGGTTCTGTGTTTTGTTTTTTGCTGTCCAATCAGATTTCAATAAATTCAGCCAGAACTGAGTGAAATAAAGTTAGTTGAAGCTGTACTTTAGCTGTTTTGAGGGAAGTGCTGTTCCTGCTTCATTCCTGTGCTCTGGTGCCCCTTTCAGTAGGGCTTTGGGGCCAGAAATGCCTGACAGGGGTAGCATTGTTACACCCTGTAAATGTCCATTTTGTTATTTCCTGCCAGCGCCTGAACTCTGCCATCATCTACGACAGAGACTTCTCCTACAACTACTTTGGCTTTAAGGTGAGGAACTCATGGGTCTGTTGGGAAGGATGGGAATGCTTGTGGAATTGTCTGAATTGGGGCAAAGGGGGGCACAGGAGGAGGTGGGACATCACTGGGGCTGTGAACGTGAAGGGTACCTGCACAAAGCAGCTGCCCAATGGGATGAGTCATGGAGTTTTCCTTGCTGCTGGAATATTTTAGCTGTTGGGCTCTGTTTCATGGCAGATCACACTGAATGTTGTTGGATGCCATTCCTAAAGGAAATAATCTGAGCTTTACTGAACCACAAAAGGGATTTTTGCTTTTCCCATTGTTGAGTGGAGCAGTTGCTCACTAACACATTTATCCTCTCCCCACACCACCCCAGGGGCTGCTCTGCTGCCCTCACACCCAGCTCAGCTGTGCTGCTTTGTTTTGGGTCTGACTTGGGTTTAGCCCTCTCTGCAGGGTTCCACTGTTCCAGAGCTCTGGGGACTCCAGACAGGTCTTGTGGGTTCAGGAGCAGTGTGGGACCTCCTGCCTGTGCTCCACACTCCATAATCCAAGGCAGTGTTGGAATCTTCCAGTGGATTTGTGTATATTCAGTCATTAATCACTTAATTAAGCTAATAAAGAGGAGAAGCAGAGTGCAGGGGTGGTACAGCCTGGGCTGAGGAGATGATTGAGTTTGGAGTCAACAGGGTTTTTTAAAAAGTTCAAATCTGCCTGTCTGCTGAAATCCATCCTCTCTTTTAAAGACTCTGGAACGCTCCTACTTGTTGAAAATCAACTCCAAAGGTAAGAGCTGAGCACTTCTTAAGAAATTTGAGTTAATTTAAATTAAATTAAAGCTAAGTTTAGGTACTGTGCTGTCAGTGATGCAGGCCCTTGGCTGGGAAATCCTGGGACAGACACTAGAAGGTTAATTATAATGTCATGAAGCTGAAACAGGATTGGATTCTAGACTGGATATTTGATTAGATTTTACTCTAGTTTTTTTCGCTCCTCCATGAGAGCAATTGAGATTGGAGCAGGTTGTTCCTTGGGTTTTTCAAAGCCTGAAGGGATAAACTCCTGAATAAACAGGCCTGGTGCTCTTTGAGCAGGAGTTTGGCTTGGAGAACTCCTCAAGTTCCTTCCAATCCAAATCACTCTGTGATTCCATGAAAACTCTGGCTCTCAAGTGTCCCTTTGCACATTGTTTTGAGCTTGTTGCTATGACCTCTGTGTCTGTGACTGTCACATCGAGTCTTCTTTCTGGCTGGCATTCTGGGTTTATTTGGTGGGTGAGAGGCTGGACATGCCCTGGCCACATGTCCTAGTGTCCCAAAATCCCTGTGCTCATGTGAGAGCTCACCTGCAGAGCTGCTCCAGCCCTGGGGCTCAGCACAGCAAGGAGCTGGAGCTGCTGGAGAGAGTGCAGAGGAGGCAGCAGGATGAGCAGAGGGATGGAGCAGCTCTGCTGGGAGGAAAGGCTGGCAGAGTTGGTATTGTTGAGCCTGGAGAGGAGAAGCTTTGGGGTGACCTCCTTGTGGCCTTTTGGTGCCTGAAGGAGCTGCAGGAAACATGGAGAGAGACAATTGCCAAGGGCTGCAGGGACAGGACACAGGGAATGGCTTTGAACTGAAGGAAGGCAGGGATAGATGGGATATTGGGGAGAAATTGTTCCCTGGGAGGGTGGGGAGGCCCTGGGATGGAATTCCCAGAGAAGCTGTGGCTGCCCCTGGATCCCTGGCAGTGTCCAAGGCCAGGCTGGACATTGGGGCTTGGAGCAGCCTGGGACAGTGGGAGGTGTCCCTGCCATGGCTGGGGTGGCACTGAATGTTCTTTAAGCTCCCTGCCAAGCCAACCCAGTGTGGAATTCCATACTTTTGTTCTGTTGCAGTTGCTGAGCGTCCCCAGCACATGCTGATGAGGGTGTCTGTGGGAATCCACAAGGCTGACATCGACGCTGCCATCGAGACCTACAACCTGCTGTCGGAGCGCTGGTTCACCCACGCCTCGCCCACGCTCTTCAACGCAGGCACCAACCGCCCCCAGCTCTCCAGGTGCTTTCCAGCTCCTAAATAAATGCATTCCCAGGCAAAGGGAGAGGCTTAGGGATCACTTCTGCTCAACTGAGATGCTTGCACGGCCTCTGAAATGAGCAGCTGAATTTCTGTGTCTATTTTTGAGCAGCTGCTGTCTTTGGGGAAAAATACCCAGGTTTATGTAAACACTGTAGGTAATGGAAACCTTTGCGTGGCTGTATTATACTGGAAAGTTCCTGATGTGCATGGTCTGCTGCAGGTTACCAGAGGAATCCTGGTAATTGTTTTCTAAAAGCAACAAGTGTAACTGGTAGGTTTTAGATATCATATACATCAGGAAAAGGTTTATATCAATGTATTGGGAAAAGGTTCTTCCCCCAGAGGGTGCTGGCACTGCCCAGGCTCCCCAGGGAATGGGCACAGCCTGAGGCTGCCAGAGCTCCAGGAGCCTTTGCACAATGCTCCCAGGAATGCCCAGGGTGGGATTGTGCAGGGCCAGGAATTGGACTCTGATCCTTGTGGGTCCCTTCTAACTCAGGGCATTCCATGATTCTGTGATTGAAAGTGTTTGGTAACAAAGGCATCAGCAGTACAAGTATTGCTCATGATGCTTTCTGGAGCTGTCCTTTATTCCACACCTTTGGGTTGGCTTAGTGGAGCACATGAAAAGGATCCATGTTTGCCCTGGTTTTTGCAGCCTGGTGAAACACTTGTGACTCTTCCTTCCCACCATTTGTCCACTGAAGCCATTTGTTTCCTTCAGCTGCTTCCTGCTGTGCATGAAGGACGACAGCATCGAGGGCATCTACGACACCCTGAAGCAGTGTGCCCTCATCTCCAAGTCTGCTGGGGGCATTGGCCTTGCTGTGAGCTGCATCCGTGCCACGGGCAGCTACATTGCTGGGGTGAGTCCAGCACAGGGAGCTGCTGCTGCTGCTCCCAGGAAATGCCTTCACCTTGGCTGCCAAACCAATGCTGCTTCTCACTCAGTTCACACAGCAGTGAGCCTCCCTCAGTAGTCCCTTGGCCTAAGGCAGGAAGGTTGTTTTTCCTCGGTGTTTTGGCTTCCGAATAGAAATCCTTCCTAAAAGAGGATCTTATTCCACTGCTTGGTCAGGCAATTCCAATAGGTATGTATTAGCAGCCTGGAATATGCCCAGAGAGTCATGCAGTAGCCCTTTGCCTTTCTGTGTCTCTAACTGCCCCAGACCATCTGTGGGTGTGTGTTTGGGGTTTCTTCTCACAGTGTGTGTAACCCTTGCAAGCCTTTAGGTGACATAATGTAGGGGCAGGAAGTTAGGAGGGACATTTTATTAACTGTGGGGCATATAGCTGATACATAGATTTTTGTCAAAACGTGTGGGGAAGGGACTAGTAATAATTGGTGGTGATCAGTATAAGAGCTCTGCAGACTTAGGAAAGACCCACAGGAAATGCAGCCAAGCCCCTGCAGGGAGTTGCTTTCAGCACTGATGGTTTTCCTGTGCCTCTGCAGACCAACGGGAATTCCAATGGGCTCGTTCCAATGCTGAGGGTCTACAACAACACCGCCCGTTACGTGGATCAAGGTGGAAACAAGGTACCTCTGATGAGGGTCCAGAAGGGATCCTCAGGTCATTGGAGAGTTCCACACTGGGAAGGGTTGTCTCATGGATGTCAGGGAGCTGATGGGGTGGTTGTTGGTGACACGATCATAAAAGGGCATTTTCCCCCTTGTGTTGATATCTGGTGTTCCCTCGGTGTTCGTCCCCAGTTAATTTGGGGTGTTGTGTGCCCTCAGGAGCAGGGCAGGAGGTTTCTTTCCAAGGACAATTTGTTCTGATCCAGATTGTGTTCCATGTCCCAGAGACCTGGGGCTTTTGCCATCTACCTGGAGCCATGGCACCTGGACATCTTTGAGTTCCTGGACTTGAAGAAGAACACTGGGAAAGAAGAGCAGCGAGCCAGGGACCTGTTCTTTGCCCTCTGGATCCCTGATCTCTTCATGAAGCGAGTGGAAACCAACCAGGTGAGAAGCTTGGCTGGCACAGAACAGGTCTGGTAGTGGAGGAGCAGGTGAGCAGCCCTGCAAAGAGCTCAGGAAGAGCTGCAGAGCTGCTTTGCTCCTTGTTCCTTCTAGGACCTTCCTGGAAGAGCTGCTGTGCCTTGTTTGAGAACTTGGCTGTGCAGGTAGAGAATGGAGCTGAGCAACTCCAGTGGGATGCTTTGCTTCAGGGCTTAATCTTACAGCCCATGATGTGTTTGTGGACTGTTGGGCTGAATTTTTGCTCTGGGGTTTCTGTAATGCATCAACATTTTCCCATTAAATTTTCTTCCTGTGCCTGCTTGTATTTCACAGAATCCTTGACTGGTTTGGCTTGGCAGGGAGCTTAAAGCCCATCCAGTGCCACCCCTGCCATGGCAGGGACACCTTCCACTGTCCCAGGCTGCTCCAAGCCCCAATGTCCAACCTGGCCTTGGACACTGCCAGGGATCCAGGGGCAGCCACAGCTTTAATTAACAGAGTGCCTAAAGATTTCCTCTGAATATCTTTCCTCCTTACAGGACTGGTCCTTAATGTGCCCAAATGAGTGTCCTGGCCTGGATGATGTCTGGGGAGAGGAATTTGAGAAGCTCTATGAGAGGTAAGAAGAGTGAGCACACCTTTAAGTGGTGCCTTCTTCTCCCAGAGCTGTCCATGTCCTGTGGGATCTTGGGCCACGGCAGAGGTTTGTGGGGGGGAATCAGAAGTGGCCACTGGGCTCATGGTCAGATTGATAAGAATGTGAGGATGAGGATGTGTCCTTCCCACTGTGACCTGTCAGGGTGGAGCTGTGTGTGAATGATCACTTTAGCCTGTTAGAGGCACATTGTGGAGTGATCCCCACTCCAAGCATTCCCAGGCTGTGTGTGGAATTGCCGTGTGGCTGCTGTAGTGAAAGGTTTGTTTCTTCTCAAACAAGGACTTTGCTGCTGCCCTGCTGTTCAGAGCTCAGCAGTGAGGAGGGCCTTGGCTGTCCCACACCCTGAGCAGTTAAAAGGACTCTTCCCCTGCTTTTTGGAGGCTCTGGGGCTGACAGGGCTCTGTGTGTGTTGCAGTTACGAGCGGCAGGGCCGCGTGCGCAGGGTGGTGAAGGCCCAGCAGCTCTGGTACGCCATCATCGAGTCCCAGACCGAGACTGGCACTCCCTACATGCTCTACAAGGACTCCTGCAACAGGAAGAGCAACCAGCAGAACCTGGGCACCATCAAGTGCAGCAACCTGTGCACTGAGATCGTGGAATACACCAGCAAGGAGGAGGTGGGTGCAAATGGGAACTCAGGGCGTTGGGGGAAGCTGGGAGTGAGTGCTCCTGTGCAGCTCTCTGGAATATGTCTGATTTTTGCCTGGGGACGAGGAAGCTGAGAAACTGCTGACCTGAGTACTCACAGCTCTTCCACTGACTCTGTGGGTTCTCTTCCCACTCCCATGGAGAATTTGGGATGATACAAGACACCCACCAAAGGGAAAATGACAAGGAACAAGACGGGCTGGAAAGTTCCTTCCAACCCAGACCCTTCTGGGGTTCTGTGTAAGGATGGTTTCCAGGCAGTAGGACTGACCAGGGCAGGATTTTTCAGGTCATACCAATTTCTACTGAACTTTCCTGAGCTGTCATTACCTTTTGCACAACTCCTGAGGTACCCCAGGATCAAGGGGTGCATTTTCCCAGCCTGACAGTTTCCCTTGTGGGTTGCTTCTGTGCAGTTTGGACAGGGAGCTGTTCTGGAGCTGAGCTGTGTGCTCTTGGCCTGGGGTATTGCTCCATTCCTGATGATGCCCTGTCTCTGCCCACAGGTGGCTGTGTGTAACTTGGCCTCCATCGCCCTGAACATGTATGTGACCCCTGAGCACACCTATGACTTCAAGAAGCTGGCAGAGGTCACCAAGGTCATCGTCCGAAATCTCAACAAAATCATTGATATCAACTACTACCCCGTGCCAGAGGTGGGTGCTGGGCTGGGGCAGGGCTGAACGCTGCCTGCAGCAATCCCAGGACACAAGGAATCACAGGGGAGCTCCACAGACCTGTTGGGAGCTCCATGAACCACCTGTTCCCAGGTGGGACCTGTCGGTGCCTGGCTGAGCTTCAACCCAGAGTGGTTCCATAGTGGAGCAGGAAAAGCCTCCCACTGAGATGGTTCTGCCATCAGAATTTTGTCTTGTGTGAGGATTTTCCAAGCAGAGACCTGCACTAGGAACAGTGGGAAGTGGAACAGAGAGGGATCCTGGAAAGATCCCAAGAAGGCGTAACTCACTTTGGTTTTACAACTCCCTGACAGGAGGGTGCAGCCCTTGCTCTGCTCCCTGGGAGTGAGGGACAGGACAAGAGGAAATGGCCTCAACCTGTGCCAGGAGAGGCTTAAGTTGAACATTAGAAAAATTTTCTTAATGGAAAGGGCTGTCCAGCCCTGGCACAGACTGCCCAGGGCAGTGGTGAAGTCCTCATCCCTGGGGAGGGCAATTTAACGTTCTTGTGGATGTGGCACTTGGGAACATTAGTCAGTGGTGGGGAACAGTTGGGCTTGGTGGGCTCAGAGGATTTTCCAACCTCAGCGATTCTGTGAATCTGCTCTGTGAAATGTCTTCATTTATCAGAACGTGCTGAATGTTGACTTCCAAATCCTGGCTCCCTTTGCCAGGTTAAACAATCACAATCTGTGTCAGGTTCTAATAAACTCACTCTGGGCCCCAGCAAATAACAGTGAAGCCCTGGGCAGGATGAAAGGTGTGTTGGTGCAGAGCTCATGGCACATTGCAGCAGGAGGTGTTGCTCCCAGAGGCCTTTCCCAGCCAGCTTTCCTGTGCAGTGTGCAGAGGTGACTCTGTCCGTGCTGTCCCCGCAGGCTGAGCGCTCCAACCGCCGCCATCGCCCCATCGGCATCGGCGTGCAGGGCCTGGCCGACGCCTTCATCCTCATGAGGTTCCCCTTCGAGAGCGCCGAGGCGCAGCGCCTCAACCAGCACATCTTTGAGACCATTTACTACGGAGCCCTGGAGGCCAGCTGTGAGCTGGCCAGGGAGCAGGGCCCCTATGACACCTACGAGGGCTCTCCGGTCAGCAAGGGGGTGAGTGCTGGGGACTGCGCCTGGGAAAAGCTCTGGGAAGCTGATCCTGTGCCTGGGCTGGCGCACAGACAAGTGGGATCTGAGTCAGCAGTGCCCTGGAGCAAGGAGGGACATCCCTGTCCTGGGGGGCACCAGAGCCAGCATCGCTGGCCAGGAAGGGAGGGGATTGTCATGCGGCAGTTCTGGATGTCTCAGTATAGGAAAGATCCACCAGTGTCCAAAGGAGGGACACAAGGATGGGGAAGGGCCTGGAGGGGCCACACGAGGTCACTTGGTCAGTTCAGCCTGCAGGAGCCTGAGGGCAGAGCTCCCCGGGGGCTGCAGCTCCTCCCGAGGGACAGCGCAGGGACAGCTCTGATCTCTGCTCTGGGACAGGGACAGCAGCCAGGGAGGGCTGGAGCTGGGCCAGGGCAGCTCAGGCTGGAGCTCAGGAAAGGTTGTTCCCCCAGAGGGTGCTGGCACTGCCCAGGCTCCCCAGGGAATGGGCACAGCCTGAGGCTGCCAGAGCTCCAGGAGCCTTTGGACAGCACTGCCAGGGATGCCCAGGCTGGCATTGCTGGAGGGTCTGGGCAGAGACAGGGCTTGGACTCAATCCCTGGGGATCCCTTTCCACTCAGGACAGTCTGTAATTCTCTGATTTGAAAAGAAAAGCAAGACTCGGCCTGTGCTGGCTCTGTCCTGGAGCAGTCAGAAGATTCAGTGTTTGTCAGGTCGTACAGGAGCTTCACTGAGATCTAATTGGAGAGAAGAGTTAATAGGAATAATGGGTCTATTTCCAATGGAATTTATAAAACATGGAGAAAGGAGTGCCCCCTCTAATTTGGACCCAATTGTGTTCCTCAGATCCTTCAGTATGACATGTGGGATGTCACCCCCTCCGACCTTTGGGACTGGAAGGCTTTGAAGGAGAAGATTGCCAAGTGAGTAACCCTGCACAGTTTATAATAGATGTGAAATACACTCATCAAATCCCAGACTGGTTTGGGTGGGAAGGACCTCAAAGCTCCAGTGCCACCCCCTGCCATGGGCAGGGAACCTTCCACTATCCCAGGTTGCTCCAAGCCCTGTCCAGCCTGGCCTTGGACATGAATTTAGTCTATTCTGAGAACTAATGGCAGAGTCCAGGTGTAAAAATAGCCCCATGTGTTCCCCCCATCCCAGCAGATCTTTCTTCAGAGCTGTTTTTTGGGTGGCTTGCTTTCATTTTTGTGCTTCCAAGGCAGAGGAGCCCACCCTCACTGCTCTGCTCTAGCTGAGCTTTGATTCCATCTCAGATGCATCAGCAGGAGGATTTACATTCCCATTAAACAAACAGTGAGCAATGAGCCATGAGCTGGGCTTGGGGACTCTTCCATGCTGCCAGGGAAAAGCTGAGCCTTGAACATCCTGAAGACAGGAATCACTGAAGTGTGACGTGCCTGTCATGAACTAATTCCATCTGTTTGGCTCTAATTTTCAAATGTGGTAAACCTGTCCCTTGACTTATGTGTGGAGAGGTTTCAGCCTCTGCATGGGCTGCTGGGTCAGTTCTGCCTCAGGGTTGTGGGTTGTGCAGTGCCTGGCAGGTTGTCTTCCCTACACCCCATCCCATGCCTGAATCACTTGGGAAAGCCTCTGATGAAAGATGAAAATAGCAGAGCCTTTAATTCTGCTTCCACTTGACCCACAGTGCCAGTTCAGTGGTGCTGTTCTTTTCCCTGTGGGTGACATGAGGCTTTGCAGGTTCCCAGATTTCCCACTGTGCTGTTCCCACTGCTGTGCTGTCCTCGGTTGCAGCTCCCTAACTTTGCCTGTTGTCCCCAGATACGGTGTCAGGAACAGCCTCCTCATTTCCCCCATGCCAACAGCTTCCACTGCCCAGATCCTGGGCAACAACGAGTCCATCGAGCCCTACACCAGCAACATCTACACACGCAGGGTCCTCTCGGGGGAGTTCCAGGTGAGCTCTGGGGGAACAGCTTTGATATTTCCTTGTCTTTTATGACTAAGGAAGACAAGGGGAAGCCTCACACCTGGGGGCTCAGTTCAGCTGGATGTTTGTGCCCAAGCACTGAGGGAACCTGGAGCACTGGGTGCTGCAGGAGTCCAGCTTTGTGTGTTCCACAGTCACCATGGAATAGGTGAGATTATAAACATGTGCTGCTTTTGTCTGGGAAAAACCTTTATGGGGCCTCAAGATGGGCTGCAGCAGTGCCTGCTGAGGGGGGATTGCTGATGTGATGGAGGGGATGTGGGAAGAGTAGCTGAGACCACGGTCCTGAGAATGAGCTGTGGAGAACTCAGAGGTCTGAAGGGGCTGTGGAAGAGCTCCACAGGCTCAGAGGGGTCTGTCAGTTAGGAAAGGGAGTGAAATAAGTTGAGTTCTGGAGGCTGGAGTCAGCAAAGACCCCTCTGGAGATGAGGGGAGTCTATCCCTGTTTGGGAGGTGTGTCCATCCCCTCTGGGGTGTCTTAGTGCTCTCCATTCCTCCTGGATCACTGCAGACAGAAGTGGGGAGCTGGAACAGCAGGATCATTGCCATGCATCTGTGTAGGGGCAGGCTGTGGGATGGGGTCCCCAGTCCCAGGAGGAAAAGGTGTTTTCTTCCCAAATACTCAGCCTGCACCTGTTCTTTCTTTCCCCTCCTGACCCCAGTCTTGATTGTTTACATTCTTTAGGAACTCAGGTTGTGCTCAGTGGCTGTGGGACACCAAGATGTCTCCTTTTCCCATCTCTTGGAATTCCTCATGCAGGGCAGTTCCATACACACCCCTTTCTAATTTGCCATGTCCAGCAGAATCCCAGAATGGTTTGGAGGGACCTTTAAAGGTCGTGTAGTTCCAACCCAGCCATGGGCAGGGACACCTTCCACTGTCCCAGGTTGCTCCAAGCCCCAGTGTCCATCCAGGCCTGGAACACTTCCAGGGGTGAGAGTCTGTCAGGAATCTCTTAAACCATTTAAAAACCTTTGGCTTCTGCCCCTGCCAGGTTGTGAATCCACACTTGCTGAAGGATCTCACGGAGAGGGGTCTGTGGAATGAGGAGATGAAGAACCAGATCATCGCCCACAACGGCTCCATCCAGGTACAGGGGGAGCAGGGCAGGGGTTCCTGCCAGGCAGCTCCTGCAACTTCTGCATTCCCATTATCAGAAGGATTATAAAGAGGTGATTCTGTAGCAGGGAGTATCATGGAATGTGCTGTGCTGGAAGGAGCCACAGGATCATCCAGTGCCACCCCAGCCCTGCCCAGACCCCCAGCAATGCCAGCCTGGGCATCCCTGGCAGTGCTGTCCAAAGGCTCCTGGAGCTCTGGCAGCCTCAGGCTGTGCCCATTCCCTGGGGAGCCTGGGCAGTGCCAGCACCCTCTGGGGGAACAACCTTTCCTGAGCTCCAGCCTGTCCACATGTAACTGCTGAGGGAGAGCTGAGTGTGTTTGCATGTGTGCTTGGTGCTAACAGACACAGGATGCCCAGAAGGAGGCACCAAGTTATCAAAGGGATGGAACAGCTCTTCTCCAAGGAAAGGCTGAAAGAACAGGGATTGTTCAGCCTGGAGAAGAGAAGGCTCCAGGGTGACCTAAGTGTGGCCTTCCAGGACCTGAAGGAGCCAACAGGAAACATTGAGAGACTGTTTACAAGGGCCTGGAGGGACAGGACAAGGGGGAATGGCTTCCCAGTGCCAGAGGGCAGGGAGAGATGGAATATTGGGAAGGAATTCCTCCCTGGGAGGGTGGGGAGGCCCTGGGATGGAATTGCCAGAGAAGCTGTGGCTGCCCCTGGATCCCTGGCAGTGTCCAAGGCCAGGTTGGACACTGGGGCTTGGAGCAGCCTGGGACAGTGGGAGGTGTCCCTGCCATGGCTGGGGTGGCACTGGATGGGCTTTAAGTTTCCCCCCAGCCCAAACCAGTCTGGAATTCTGTGTTTGGATGCAGGGCTAGAGCTCAGCTGTACAGGCCTCAGTTCCAGTCAGGATTGCTGGAGTCCTGGCAATCACTGAAGAATCCCATGCTATGAATAGGGATATTTGGGCAGTCAGTGCTTTCCACACTGAACACTCCTCCTGTTCCTTCCAGAACATCCCTGAGATTCCTGATGACCTGAAGCAGCTCTACAAGACCGTGTGGGAGATCTCCCAAAAAACCATCCTGAAGATGGCTGCGGACAGAGGAGCCTTCATTGACCAGAGCCAATCCCTGAACATCCACATCGCCGAGCCCAACTACGGGAAGCTCACCAGCATGCACTTCTATGGCTGGAAGCAGGTACTGGGCTGGGGATTGTTCCCAACAAACAGGGGCATTTCCTGGGACTGGGGGTTGTTCCCAATGTATAGGGGCAGTAGTTGGGATTGGGGTGCTTGTTCTTGATAAACAAGAGCTGTACTTGGGACTGGAGGGGTTTGGGGCTTGTTCCCAACAAATGGGGCCAGATAAGTGTGGCACACAGGGACTGATAAGCTCTGGCACACAACCACTTCCAAGAATCCGTTTTTTCCCCTGGAGAATCTCCAGAGCAGCAGAGCTGGGGTGCCTGCAGTGCTGCTCCTGTTCACCCCAAGGCTCTCACTGTGTCCCCAGGGCCTGAAGACTGGCATGTACTACCTGCGCACCAAGCCAGCTGCCAACCCCATCCAGTTCACCCTCAACAAGGAGAAGCTGCGGGAGCGAGAGAAAGCCTCCCGGGAGGAGGAGGAGAAGGAGAGGAACAAGGCAGCCATGGTGTGCTCCCTGGAGAACAGGGAGGAGTGCCTGATGTGTGGCTCCTAAGGATCACCCAGGGCTCCAGCAGAGCCTTTCCACCTGGCTGGAGCTGCTGGGATAGGAATGTCTGGAATGACGTGAGGATGCAGAGGGCTGGGGCTGGGAGGGGGGTAGTGTAGCTTCCCCATCCACAGGGATGGGGCATGTGGATAGGGTGGGCATTGCTGTAGTAGCTGGGCTTCCCAGGAATTTCAGTGCTCTGGCATGGCACTGAAACCATGGAACCCTGCAGGCACGACTGAGGACAGGGAGCCGCTGGTGCCACTCACAGGTCTGGCCTGGGCGCTCCAGACTGTGCCTTCCAGTCACCAAAGACTGTTCCTCATGTCCCAGAGGAAGCAGCACACCTGGCTGATCCCTTTTCCTTGGCTGGGAACCCCCCGGTGTAGGTGTGTTCAGTGTCTGCCAGGGCACAGGAGCAGCTGTGCCCAGCTGACACACATGCAGTGTCCCCACCTGCCACAGCCTCTTCCCACTGCTGCTCCCTCTCTTGTCCCCTCCTCTGGCCTTTCCAGAAAGCCTTTGGAAGGAGCAGATGGGTGGAAGGGGTGTTGCTTCTTGGGCAGTTGCTCTTCTCCCTCAGCTGCCAGGGCAGAGCATGGCAGTGGCTGAACGTCCCTGTCCAGTGGGGCCAGGAAAGGCAGAGCTGCTGCCCTGCATTTTATTCTGCATTAAATTCACTCATTTAGACTAATTTCTCAGGCAGTTTCCTTGCAGGGGGGCCAGTGCTGTCCTTGGCCACAGGTCAAGTGCCATGTTGTGAGGGCCACGTGCCACTGGTGAAGGTCACCTGCCATCTCTTTCCAGGGAGCTCCATTTCTCCACCCCTGGTAGTTCTTAGATCTTTTAAACCTCTTCTCACTCTACTGCTCCTGTACCCATTCACTCCCTGCTCGAACTCTGTGGGGCTTCAGGCAGTTCTGCAATATTTATTAACTCATGAACCATAACCAACCCCAAATCCAGCCAAAATCAATAAAACGTGGAATGTCGAAGGAATCAGTGGTGCTATCTGGGGAGCACTTTATTTTGATGCAAAATGAGCATCTGTGCTAACAGGTTTGTATCGTTGCTCCTGTACTGCTTTCCACAGGGAAAGGGGGACATCATCCCTCTCCACAGCTCTGTGACAGGAGGGGACAGCCGAGGGGGTTCTGAGCTCTGCTCCGGGGGAACAGGGACAGGAGGAGAGGGAATGGCCTCAAGCCACACCAACCCCGGTCCTGGTTCTGTCCTGAGCACACCAACCCTGATCCCTGTCCCAAACACGAAACCTGTCCCTGTCCCTGTCTATGTCTATCCCATCCCTGTCCCTGTCCCGGGGGTGGCGCGGGTCCTGCAGTTTCGCGCGGGGCCGCCGGGTGGCGCTGGTGGCTCGGCCGCAGAACAGCAGGACGGGGGGGGACATTGGGACATCGCGTGACCCTCGTGTGTCCCCGGGGCTCCTGTGACAGACAGAGCTCGCTGTATTTCAGTCCCACGTTTCCCCTCGAGTCTGGAATTTGGGTCCCACCTGTCCCCAGCCACCACCCCAAAGCTCCTGCTGCTTCCCAGGGGAAGCTCTGGCAGCGCTGCCCTTCTCCAGCTCACGTGGGAACACGGAGATGGCTCCAGTTTTCCTTGTGCTTGGAATTCTTCAGCCCCCCTGCCATCCCCAGGCATCTCTGGTTTCCACTGGGGCACAGCTCTGCCACCGCAAACTGGGAGGTGCTAGAGGGGACAGAGCCAGGGCAGCTGCTGGGAAACCATGGCAGATCCTCATGGGAGCTGCCTGGCAGGGAGAGAGCAGGATGGGGGAATGGGAGAACAGGATAGGGCACTGGGGAAACGGGAGATGGGCACTGAGGGGACAGGACAGGGCACTGGGGACCCTGCTGGTGCATTCCTGGGAGCTTTGTGCCCAGGCTCTGCAGTCACTGGGGCTGTCCTGGCTCTGGCAGAGGTTCCTGGCCTGGGATTGCTGTGCCTGCCTTGGGCTAAATGCTGAGGAGCTCCTGAGCCAGCAGCTTCTCTCAGGTTCCCCACAGGAATTCCCCAGGTGCTCCCCTGGGACTCCTCTCTGGGTTTTCTCTGGAATCCCAGTGGCCATTCCCACAGCTGAGTGATTCCAGGTTTCCAGCTTCCCAGGATGTGCATGGTGGTGGCCATTAGGCTGCACTGCTGCTTACAAATTCATTCCTTCCCTCCACTCTGGTTTTCTTTCCCCAGGTAACGAGGTGTGGGAAACTGGGAAGAGCTCACATACAGGGCAAGGGGAATTTTTAGTGGGGAGGCATGAAGGGATGGAATCCTGTTACCTCCCTGGCTGAGCCTTTGGCATTACTGGCTCAGGGAACATGCTGGCTTGGGTTTGTTTGCTCAGAAGAAGCAGGGAAGGAAAATAAAAGTAGGATTGAATGAAGACATTTCTTCACTGTCTTCTAGAGAAATACTGAGGGGCTGCAGAGTGTCCAGGGCAGGGAATGGAGCTGGGAAGGGGCTGGAGCCCCAGGAGAGGCTGAGGGAGCTGGGAAAGAGCTGAGGCTGGAGCAAAGGAGGCTCAGGGGAACCTTGTGGCTCTGCACAGCTGCTGCCAGGAGGGGACAGCCGGGGGGTCAGGCTGTGCTCCAGGGAACAGGGACAGCAGGAGAGGGAACAGCCTCAGGCTGGGCCAGGGGAGGCTCAGCTTGGCCAGCAGCAGGAATTTCTGCATGGCAAGGGTGCTCAGGCCTTGGCAGGAGCTGCCCAGGGAGGTTTGCAGTGCCCATCCCTGCAGGTGTCCCAGGAAGGCCTGGCTGTGGCACTCAGTGCTCTGGGCTGGGGACAAGGTGCCCATTGGGCACAGCTGGGACTGCATGGGCTGGGAGGGCTTTGCCAGCCTCAATAATCCTGAAATTCTGTGATCTCTGTCTGCTCCTATGACATACCCAGCAGCAAACACTGGAGGGAAAGGCTTGAAGTTCTTAGTTTAGTGTAATTTTTTTCTGGATGTGACCATTTTTAGGCACTTAGAGGAATGGACTCAGGTTTGTTAGTTTATTGGGTCCCAAATGTGCTTCCAGCAGTGATTCCCAACCACAGAACATCCCCCAGGCTTCTGGTACAAACCCAGCTGGCACAAAAAAATGAGCTGAAATACAGATTGAGAATGGGAAAAATCTCCATGTTTCATCAAGTGGATCTTCACAGAGCAGGAATGTTCCCAGCTGGAAGTGCCCCACCTCTGTGTGTCACACCTGCCAGTCAGAGGGAACAGTTCTGGAGAAAATTCCTTCTGCAGAACAAATAAACCACAGTAAATGAATACAAACATTGTACAAACATGGTGGGTTATTCACAGAGTCTGTCAGGAGTAAATCACTCCAAAGCCGTGGAAAAAAGCCTCAGGACTAAACATGATCCTGACTTTGCTACAACTCCTGCAGTGGTGTGGATACACACATGGATCCCGTGCAGCGTCTGATCAATTCTTTGGACCTCATCCAGCCTTTATCAGCTCAGCAGCTCACTTAGACACAACTTCTCCATTTCATTTCATCACACTCATTTGATGGTTTTTTGAAGACTGTTTTTCATTTCTAAAATGAAATCTCATCTATTCCCTATTTACATGACAGGGATAGATTCCCAATCCAGCAGTAGGGATTGTCTCAAAACCAGGGAATGGTGAGGATTTGGGGGAAAATGTGCAAGACTTGAGTCAGGATGGTTTTCACATTTGTTATCCTTCCAAATTTTTCCCTGGGAATTATACCCAGATCTGTGTTGTTTAGCCTAATCTATCCCTGCCCTCCAGCCATTCCCATGTGCTGGCACTCCAGGCCTTTGTCCAAAGCTCCTCTCCAGATCTCTTGGAGGCCTTTCAGGAGCTGAAGCTAGGGGATAGCAAAGCCCTGAAGGATTTGGCATTTGCCACATGGGTGGGTGATGCCTGTGCTGGGAATTGTGACTGGGAGATCCCTGTGATCCCAAAAGCCAGGATCTGCATCTGGATCCACACAGCCAGACCTGCTCCCACTGACATTGGCAGGGTGATCCCAGAATCCCAAAATCCCAGAGGCTGGCAAAGCCCTCCCAGCCCATGCAGTCCCAGCTGTGCCCAATGGGCACCTTGTCCCCAGCCCAGAGCACTGAGTGCCACAGCCAGGCCTTCCTGGGACACCTGCAGGGATGGGCACTGCAAACCTCCCTGGGCAGCTCCTGCCAAGGCCTGAGCACCCTTGCCATGCAGAAATTCCTGCTGCGGGCCAAGCTGAGCCTCCCAAGGCTGTTCTCTCTCCTCCTGTCCCTGTTCCCTGGGAAGGTCCCCCTGATCCTCCTTTTCTCCAGGCTGAGCTCCTTTCCCAGCTCCCTCAGCCTCTCCTGGAGCTCCAGCCCCTTCCCAGCTCCATTCCTTTCCCTGGACACTCTCAGCACACAAGAACTGTCCTGGTGCTTCCAGCCACTCCCAGAATTGATAGTTACCAGGAAGCCCCACAATTATCCCAAATGCTGCCCTGAAAAATGAACATTTGGAGAGGTGCCAGGCTCAGAACTCCCATGTTTATGATCACACAACACAGGCGATGCTTCCTTTCACCAAGTGGGGACAATGAGACACAAACGACAAAAGCATTTGATTTTATGTGTGTGGTCTTCATCAAATTAACAAAAAGAAAATGCTGGGCGGGCAGGGAGGAGTTTGCAGGAGCATTAAAGAAATGGATTTTTAAAGGACCTTGAAAGAGGCTCTGTGAATGGGGGAGCTGCAGACAAACCAGGCCAGTTTGGACCAGGTTTTGTTTCCAGCTTTGCTAACCAACCCTAAAGCTCTGGGAGTCCCTGGAAAGGCTCCTTACTGTGCAAACAGGATCTGTTTGAGCCTCCCAAAAGGGGAAGTGTCCCCACACGCTGCTGTTGACACGTGGAAATCTGTGGCAGCACCAGGCCAGTGCCTTCAGAGTGGTTTTAGGGTTTTCTTTCTTTCTTTTACGTGAAAAGTAGCTGGGGTTGGCACGTGCAAGAATTCAAACTTCTCCTCTTCCCCAAGGTGGGAGTGACCTGGCACTGAGGCTGCTCAGCACTCGTTTTCATGGTATTTTTAAAAGTTTTTTGCACAAGTGAAGAAGGTAAATGCTGATGGATAATTGAAAAAAAAAAGATGCTACAGGTGCTCTCTGTACAAGGTCCTGCACAGCATTTTATCCTTAACCAACTCCACACCTGCTAAGGCTTCTCTCTGTCCAAATTAAACCCAATTAGATCCTTTATTCCACATGCAGAAAATGTCTAATGAACATGTGATTGGCTCAGGTGCTGTAAATACAAATGGAGGGTCAGGGTAGAGCAACTTCTGGTTGTGAAATCCTCATTTAAAAGGAGTGATGTTCCCACTGATCTTTTTCTTGTCCTCCAGGAGAGCAAATCCCCAAACCAGCAGCAGCCACTAAGACCTCCCAATGGTGCAGGTAAAGTGTCAACCCATCCACTCATTAAATAAAAATGAAATTAAACCAAATTACTTCTTCCACAGGGTCCAGCCAAAAGCTCTTGAGCAGCTCTCCAGAAAAAAACGTGGCAGAGGAGAGGAGGATTTTCCCAGTTTCAAAGTACATGGAATATTTCACTGTTACCCCTTTTGTCATCTCATTAGGAGAACCAAAGGCTTCCCCCTTCCCCACTCTTCCATTTGCATTTATAATAACACGTTGCCATGGCAAAATCTGATAATCCTGGACTTCTTGGGTGGAATCACATCCTTCCAGGAATACAAGGAGGGAAAAAAGACCAAGCAAACTTGCCAGCATCCGGGTTTTCCAGTGGGATGGCTCAGGTCCCTCCTGGGGCTCTGTGACATTCCAGGAGTGTCCTCCCGGCGGGACAAAGGCAGGCTGGATGTGTCACAGGGAATCAAGGCACAAATAGCTGGAGGAGCTGCCTTTTGTCCCCAGCTCGTGCTATGAAATGTGGGATTAAGGAGGGAACAGTCCCCCGGCTCATTGGGCCCATTCAGGAGGGGATTGTTCCCAAATTTTGTGACAAGGGAGGGCCTCACTGACACCACTGGCCACACAAAGGGCTCCAGGGGTTCATTAAAACCAGGTAATGGAAGGAGTCCAGTGGTGACACTTCCCTAATGCCACCGTGGCAGGAAGAGCAGTGTCCCCACTGTCACCAGCTCACTCAGCCTGTGGGTGGCACTGGGGGATTTTTCAGGAGGAACTGAACATCAGCAGTTGGTTCAATTCCTTCTGCAGTGAAAGGTGATTCAGATCACTGCCCAGCCAGCCTGGCAAGGATCAGCAACAGGGATTAGTTCATGGAATCCCAGAGGGTTCCCAAATCTCTGTTCCTCCTCCTCACTCATCCCCAGGTTGTCAAATTCAGATTGTCCCCTCCTCACTCTGGGACAGGGGGAAAGGCTGCCCCTGGATCCCTGGCAGTGTCCAAGGCCAGGCTGGACACTTGGAGCAGCCTGGGACAGTGGAAGGTGTCCCTGCCATGGCAGGGGTGGCACTGGGTGGGATTCAAGGTCCTTCCAACCCAACCCATTCCTGGATTCTGTGCTGTGCTGTGTTCAAAGCTGTGCCTGGAGCACAGGAGGGACCCTGAGGGGTTGGGGACAGACCTGAGAGGCACCCAGAGCTCCAGGGAAGAGCAGGGATGCCATGTGGTGCTGGCAGGAATCACTGTGGGAAGAAATACACACAAAAAATTATATAATTCCAGACCTTCCCAAAACAGAGGGAATGAAAAGAAAAAATGGGAAACTTAGGACATCCATGAAATGCCGTAAGGTTGTGCCAGACATACCCAGACCTTGGGAAAGACAACCAGGAGCACTTATGGTTTATAATGGGAGATTGTGGGTGTGTGTTAGAATTAATGAATCCCAGGCTGGTTTTGGTTGGAAGGACATTAAATCCCATCCAGTGCCACCCCAGCCATGGCAGGGACACCTTCCACTGTCCCAGGCTGCTCCAAGCCCCAATGTCCAACCTGGCCTTGGACACTGCCAGGGATCCAGGGGCACCACAGCTTCTCTGGGAATTCCATCCCAGGGCCTCCCCACCCTCCCAGGGAACAATTCCTTCCCAATATCCCATCTCTCCCTGTCCTCTGGCAGTGGGAAGCCATTCCCTGTGTCCTGTCCCTCCAGCCCTTGTCCCCAGTCCCTCTCCAGCTCTCCTGGAGCCCCTTTAGGCACTGGCAGGAGCTCTGAGCTCTCCCTGGATCCTTCTTTTCCTAAGGCTGAACAATCCCAGCTCTGCCAGCCTTTCCTCCCAGCAGAGCTGCTCCATCCCTCTGCTCATCCTGCTGCCTCCTCTGCACTCTCTCCAGCAGCTCCAGCTCCTTGCTGTGCGGAGTCCCAGGGCTGGAGCAGCTCTGCAGGTGAGCTCTCACCTGAGCACAGGGACACAACCCCAATCCCTTTCCTGCTGCCCAGGATTCCTTTGTCTTTCTGGGATGCATTGCTTTTATTAAATTTACTTCTGTAAACCAAAGTACCTAAACCCAGAACAAAACACTTCCATCTAGGCCAAAGCAAAGGTTTGTCTTTGAGGTCTGTTTTCTTTTTTCCTACCATTTTTAATGATGATTGTTTTTGCAGAAAGCTCCTTTTTGATCCTTACAGGGGACTGAGCTGCAGCCACCACTAAATCAGCAGCCTAAATTTTTCTGATAATGGCACATTTTACAGAGGGAGGCCTTTTTGGCATTCAGCTGCTGAAGGTCATGGTACTTCAAGTGTGGTCTGAGCTCCTAAATTCAGAGGTGCTGCACTAACCAAACATGAATATTCCAGCCTGGAATCAGGGTCTATTCCAGAGGTACTCACAGATGGAAAACTTAAATAAATCAACCTGGGCCACTGCAGAATCACAGAATATCCTGAGTGGAAAGAACCCACAGGATCTTCCACTGCCACCCCTGCCCTGCCCAGACCCCCAGCAATGCCAGCCTGGGCATCCCTGGCAGTGCTGTCCAAAGGCTCCTGGAGCTCTGGCAGCCTCAGGCTGTGCCCATTGCCTGGGGAGCCTGGCAGTGCCAGCACCCTCTGGGGGAACAACCTTTCCTGCTCTCCAGCCTGTCCACATGTAACTGCTGAGGGAGAGCTGAGTGTGTTTGCATGTGAGCAACTCTGATCCTCAGCCTATAAAATGAAGCTCCAAACAGATCCCTCAGTGTCACAGAACTCCGAAGAGCAGAGGGATGGAGCAGCTCTGGGAAGGTGGGGAAGCCCTGGGATGGAATTCCCAGAGAAGCTGTGGCTGCCCCTGGATCCCTGGCAGTGTCCAAGGCCAGGTTGGACATTGGGGCTTGGAGCAGCCTGGGACAGTGGAAGGTGTTCCTGCCATGGCTGGGGTGGGAATTGAACAATCCTTAAGGTCCCTTCCAACCCAAACCATTCCCTGTTTTTATGATTTCAGTGAAAACAACAAATTATCCCTAGAAGAAGGCAGTGTTAGTGTTTATAATTTGAAACTCCTCTCTAGTCCCCACAGGCTGACGATAAAGCTGGGTAGGAACCTCATGCCAGATGTTTGTCATTCCCCCTTGGCTACACTGGGGGTTAAGTGCCACGTCCAGCACCTGAAGAATACAGCTTGGATCTCCCATTTGACCTGAGCTGGCTGTGAGAGGTGATCCCAAATTACAAACATTCATTTGGACCTGCAGGGGGAAGCTCTGGGCTCTCCTGGGCCAACACAATTCTCTCTCTTGACTTACTGGTTGGCCAGCAGCAGGAATTTCTGCATGGCAAGGGTGCTCAGGCCTTGGCAGGAGCTGCCCAGGGAGGTTTGCAGTGCCCATCCCTGCAGGTGTCCCAGGAAGGCCTGGCTGTGGCACTCAGTGCTCTGGGCTGGGGACAAGGTGCCCATTGGGCACAGGTCTGGGAGGGCTTTGCCAGCCTCAGGGACCCTGGAATTCCATGAGAGCTGCAGGACTCTGTGACTGTCCTACCACAGCAATCCCACCCCTTCTCCAGGAAGTTTTCCATCCTGTCCCCACCCATAGCCACGAGGCCACTGCAGGCTGTCACCCCACACAGCCCATCCTGCCACCCTCCCAGCTCCAAAATCCCCCCATCACTGCCCAAATGCCATCTCTCTCCTGGACAACTGAGCAAATCCTCTCTCCCGCTTGGATGGGGAAATTCAGAATTGCACCACGGAGTAAAGGAAAGGGAAAGCCAAAGCCTTACCTTCAGTCCAGGGGAAAAATCATCTCCGCTGTCTTTTTTTCCAGCGGGGAAGGAGGAGGAAAAGGGTCTTTTGGAAGTTCTTTTTCATCGCAGAGTGAGTCGGCAATTAAAGCTGACTCTGCTTATTCATTAGATCACATTAAAACCTCAGCAAAAGTGGAGGGGGAACTCTCTAAACAAATTTGGGCCACTCTCCCCTCATTCATCGCCAGTTAGGAGCCGTCAATGCGCTCCATTTGTGCTCTAACTGCTTCTGAAGCACAACCATATGGTTGCGTTAAAACATCTTTTTCGTGCTTAATTTGAGGCACTGATGGCCCCTAATCAGCCGTGTGCGGATGAGCCCCCTAATTGATGGCTAATGAGTCACGTGCCGGCGCTCTGATTGCGGCATCCCCGAATTAATCCTTTCATCGCCCGCCTTGCCTTGCGCTGCTGGTTCCACGGCCGAGCGGAGCTGCAGGTGGGGTGGAGGAGCTGCTGCTCTCCTGCTTCTCCTGGCCATGGGAAACACATGGAAGAGGCACAGCGAGACCCCCGCGCTGTAATTGTGGGTTTATCGTGGAATGTTTGGGTTGGAGGGACCTTAAATCCCATAAAGTGCCACCCCCCTGCCATGGCAGGGACACCTTCCACTGTCCCAGGCTGCTCCAAGCCCCAGTGTCCAGCCTGGCCTTGGACACTGCCAGGGATCCAGGGGCAGCCACAGCTTCTCTGGGAATTTCATTCATAGGGAACAATTCCTTCCCAATATCCCATCTCTCCCTGCCCTCTGGCAGTGGGAAGCCATTCCCTGTGTCCTGTCCCTCCAGCCCTTGTCCCCAGTCCCTCTCCAGCTCTCCTGGAGCCTCTTTGGGCACTGGCAGGAGCTCTGAGCTCTCCCTGGATCCTTCTCTTCACCAGGTGAACACTCCAGCTGAAATGCTGCCATGAGGCTTTTCCAGATTCCCCAGGAAAAGCGAAACAGGGAAGAGACATCTCTGTCAACATCCAGCTCCTCAGGGCTCCACATTTCCCTCCCTGATCTGTGCTTGCTGATCCCTGCTCTGGATTCCTTCTCCCTCCAGTGCCACGGCTGATCCCACTAATGGAGCCAGAGTTTAAAGGAATTTTGATGCAGCCAAGTCTGGATGTTGCCCAACATGAGGAGAGCTCAGAGGATCCCCTTTCCCTCCACAAGAAGCCAGGATGGGATGTTTTCCTGGGGATTTTCCTGGCAGCTCCCTGAGCAGACACTGCAATTGCCATGAGGAGACTTTGCTGCATTCCTAAATTAATGTCCTTGCTTAGATCAGGACAGAAACTTAAGGCAAAATTCTAAAGTTCCATTTAATCAAAGCGGACACTTGTGCTCTGGTACTTAAAATAAGTAAAAAACAGTCAATAATGACTTGTCTGGTGTTCATTAGGGCACAGAAACAGTGGCACTGTGTTATTTTTCCACTGCTACCTCCGAGCCTTTCATACACAGGCTGGATTGATTATCCCTATCTGTCAGAAGCATCCAGCTCTGGCATTATTGACCTCATACTGTTAATTGCACAATTATCTTTCAACTCTGCAATGAAGTGCTGCTCATTCTTATGTTTTGAATTTTAAAAATCTTACCGTTGAACTCCTCCGCATGGACCTTTAGCTGCAGCTGAATAAAAATCCCTATTTCTCTTCTTCCTCACGCTAATAAACATCCCTGGGCTGTGTTGACATCCCATTTTTAATGGCAGCAGAGCTCCAGACTGGTTTAGCAGCACACAGACATTCCAGGTACAGCTGGTGCTGCCTGGGGGTCTTGGAGAGCTACAAACAAAAAGTAAATTTACATCAAGAGGTTTGAATGCTTTCAATTAAAAGGTGAAAAGCTCAACAGCACTGGCATGGAAAATTGTCCCAAAATGTTGTGGTGACCAGGGCAGGGATTGTCCCTCTGTGCTGAGACCCCTCCAGGGCTGTGTCAAATTCTGGGTCCTGCAGGAGAGACCTGGAGGGGCTGCAGAGTGTCCAGGGCAGGAACAGAGCTGGGAAGGAGCTGGAAAACTGCTGAGGGAGCTGGGAAAGAGCTGAGCCTGGAGCAAAGGAGGCTCAGGGGAACCTTGTGGCTCTGCACAGCTGCTGCCAGGAGGGGACAGCCGGGGGGTCAGGCTGTGCTCCAGGGAACAGGGACAGCAGGAGAGGGAACAGCCTCAGGCTGGGCCAGGGGAGGCTCAGCTTGGCCAGCAGCAGGAATTTCTGCATGGCAAGGGTGCTCAGGCCTTGGCAGGAGCTGCCCAGGGAGGTTTGCAGTGCCCATCCCTGCAGGTGTCCCAGGAAGGCCTGGCTGTGGCACTCAGTGCTCTGGGCTGGGGACAAGGTGCCCATTGGGCACAGCTGGGACTGCATGGGCTGGGAGAGCTTTGCCAGCCTCAGGGATTTTGGGATTCTCTGCAGGGTGATCCCCTCACATTGCTGAAACTACAGGGAGAACAGGGACAGCTTTTTCCAGCAGCCCTGGGAATTGCTGTGGAATCCTGGAGGGACTGATCCCAAACCTCTGCACATCCCCAGCACCTGGAGGCTTTGCTCCACTCCCCCAAGCCTGTGCTGGTGTGGATGTCACAGGCAGGATTTGCACCTTGACAAGGGGTTTATCTGTGGTGGGGGTGAATTTCCTTCTCAGGACCAGAGCTCTTTCCCAGCTCCCATGGGGTCTGAGGAGGAATAGCCAAGTCCCTGCTCTCTCCACTCATTGGGTTCTCCCAGTTTTGAGGGACTGAGGAGCTGTGATGGGGATTTGGATGGGATGAGGAGCTGTGGCTGGAAGCTGAGGTCAAAGTCCAGCCTTGTCCTTGTTCTTGTGTGGGGAAGGAGCTTTTCAGCCCCTGTCAACTGGGAGTCCAAGCTGAGCTGGGTGGGGCTGGAGCTCACAAGTTATTTCAAACACGTCCCGGGATTATCCTTGTTTGTTACTTCCAAACCATATTCAGCTGCTATTTTGGGGCTTTGTGGAATGATGGTCATTATGTGATATTGCAGCCAGCTATTATTCCTGCTCCAGCTTTAATAAATGCCTGGCAGATTTAATAAAACTGATCCAGATTTAAAGTGTCCCTCTGGTGATAAATCACCTGGTAAAAATTTCCCAGCCCACTCTTGCTCTGGGATTTCTGCTTAGTTCAATTCATTCAGTGAAATAAGTCACTCTGCCTTATGAAAATCAAGCTGTTTCCATTGAGTTTGCGCTTAGCTGCCGAACAAAGGAGTCCCTAAATCTAAATAATTACAGTTAATGATTAATGCAATTAAAAATGTAAAAAATATTGCGAACAGTTTTAATCAGCAGGTATTGAAAATCATTGAAATGAACGCTGCAAATCCTCAAGATTTGGGAATTAACTCAATCAGGGTGTTTTAGTGCTTTGGGAGGAGAGGGGAGCAGCAGCTCAGGGGTTCTGGCCGAGCTGCCTTTGCCAGCCTAGGTGCTTCCCCTCCACCTTGGCTTTAGGAAGGAAACAACTCCTAAAACAAACTCATTTTTGGTGGTTCTCCCCCCTCGGCAAACAGCTCGATTTGTCCTTACAAATGTGGCCATTCAGAGAGCCCCTAAATCCCCGCAGCAGCACTAACCCTCTGTGTGCCAGCCTGTCCCCAAGGCCAGCCCTTTGTCCCCATCCTGCCCGGCCTGGGCGCTGGGAGGCCGCAGCTCCCTCCCGCCGCTGGATAATGACCAGACTGTTTCATTAGGAGCACAATTCCCTCGCCAAATCCAGCCCAAACAACTTATTTGAGCGTTTGTGAGCAGAATGCCACCGGGGGGGTGAGTGGCACACAATGGGCACCGCGACAAGTGCCCCGGGCCGGCCGGCCGCGCATGCAGAGCAGGGATTAGGGGGTCCCAGCTCCGGGTCAAGTGTCTCGAGGGGAGCTGATAAACACCCCAAACCTGACAACAGCTTTTCCTTTCTTCCTGCCCCACTTGTTAAGTGCCGGAGCAAATCTGCTGAATGGCGCCGCGGTTTACTTAGGGGCCTTTTTCTCGCGGAAGACACTCTCGCCATTTTCTGAGCGCCGGTCCAGGCGCTCTCCGGAATAAATTTGCTCCGCATCCCTCACAAAAAACATCCCCCTGGCCTCCCCCGCCGCCTCTCTGCTGCTGCCTTTGTCTCAAGGTGTGTGAACAAGGGGGGGAAAAAGCTGGGCTGAGAAAAGCGAGATGGAGTCCCCCGCGGATTAAGTCGAGCACTTTGAAGGTTGGCTGAATGACTGACTTTTCATCTTTAAAAAAAAAAAAAAAGGTGTTTTTTAAAAAAAAAAAGTTGTGTGTGGTTTTTGTTTCTTTTTTTTCCTTAGTTCTACTTTCAAATAAACCTAATGGACATATTCTTTTCCAGTGTTTTCTGCAGAAGTGCCAGTTGCTGGGCTGGGAATCTGGTGGAGGATTCACTGACAGAAAGTAAGTTCAGCTGCTGTGTTCAGCTGATGAGCCCAGCTCTCACTGAGGACAACTCAAAGGGCGTGAAACAGATCTGAAACACAAAAAATCAAAGTCACTGTGTGTTATAGGAAGGTCTCTGCAGCCATGGGGTTTGGCAGTGCTGGGACAGCAGGAAATCTGCAGCTGTCCTGCTCAGGTGGGCACTGGAGAGTCTGCAATGGTGCTGGAATGAGATGATCTTTAAACTCCTTGCAAGCCAGGCCATGCTGTGAGCCCATGGTTACTTACCTGGGGCGAGAAGGATGGGGACAGCAGGGGACAGCAGCAGGGGACAGCAGGTGACAGCAGCAGGGACAGCAGCAGGGACAGCAGCCTTCACCCTGCGCTGCTGCTCCCATGGTGCCAGCGCTGCTCCTTCAGCTCCCCCAAAGGCCCAGGCATGGGATGATGCCAGGCTCTGGCAATAAGAAGTGGGTTACTCTCGATTTGAGGTGACAGTCCCACTGTGGGACAGTTGGAAAGGGCAAAGGGATGTGGGGAAAACTCCCGATGGAAAGCACAGGTCCCAGACCACCCACATGGATCCCACCTCCCTGCTCTGCTTCCTGAGGTTGTTCTCTTCATCCTCCTCATTCCTGTGGATGGCAGAGATCCCCAGGGTGTGAAGGGAGTTGGAATCCTGTGGGAAGCTCAACCCTCCCAACTCTGCTCACTCAAAACCCCCTCAAGAGTGACCTGACTTTGGATTTTCTCTGTTTGCAGACAAAAGAAGAGACACAGACACCTCCAAATGGGGCAGAGACTGGCAGAGCAAACTGTCCTTGTTGAGGGGATGTGGCACTCAGTGCTCTGGGCTGGGGACAAGGTGGCCATTGGGCACAGCTGGGACTGCATGGGCTGGGAGGGCTTTGCCAGCCTCAGGGATTTTGGGTCTCCTGTTTTAGTGCAATCCAAGCAGAGTTGTGCTTTGGATCCACCAAACCCCCTTGGCCAGGAGCTCAGGGGGCTTTGAGCCCTCAGCAGAGCAGAGCTTTCCTGCTTCCCCTCTGGGGGACATGGAGCTCCTCTGAACTGAGTCCCAGCCAGGCCCAGGGAGGAGTTCCTGCCTCAGAGCAGGCTGGTGGCTCTAAGTGGCCTCACCTTTCCCACTGCATTGAAGCAGAGCCATTAGAAGAGCTCAGCCTTTGATGGGGAGTGTGAGCTGCACACAGGTCAGAGCTCATAATGAGATAAACTTTCACTTGAAACTAATTCTTGAGCTTATTATGCTGTAATAGCTTGGGGAAAATCACTTTCCATGGACATATTGCAGTCTCTGAGGTACAGCTAAGCCAAAGAGGTGATTTTCCTCTTTATTTCCAAATGCAGCAGCTTTAAAGGACGCTTTCATGGATTAGGAAAACATGTTTTGGGTAAATCGTGCTACCCACGTCGAGGCTGCAGGCAATTAAATCCTGCCATTGAGATTACCAATTATTAGATTATATATGGATTTTTAAAAGCAGCAAGCTTGGTTCTGCTCGTGTGACAAGGGGCTGCACGAAGAAAACAGCAGAATGTGCAAAGAATTGTTAAATAACTGATAAATAGGCTTAAGTTCTTTAAACTGGCAGCACGAGTAGCTTAAGCAGTATGGTTTGGATCATCTAAATTTCCAAATACCTGGAGTATATTTGTAAACATGGCAATCTAACATTTTGCTGAGCAGCACATTCACATCCCAATTAGCATAAATGAGGATTTAACAGCTGATTGCACAGTGTGAATGATAGGGACTAATTGTCAGGGGGGGAGAGTTGTGAGATGATGGTCCCGAAGCTGTGTGGGATGGCTGGGCAGGGTTTGGGATTCCTGAGTGCTCCAGGGAGGGAATGGGGAGGGATGTGGTGCTCCTGCATCCCCCTGCTCTGGGGGACCGAGGGGCTCTGAGTGCTCTGGAGGATCGATTGTTCGGGCTGTGCCTCTCTGCAGCCCCTTAATCTGGGCTGAATGGGGCTGTGTTCCCTCAGCCCCGCCTGGGATGGCAGCTGGGAGCCACGGGGAGGGGATGGGATGGGCAAAGCCGGCCTGGGGGTCCCCAGGAAGCCCAGCTTGCCTCCAGGCTGCCTTTGGAGCCCAAGGAGAGCCTTACCGGCGGGTTTTGTCCCCACCTGGTGACATTCCCACCTGACAGACACCTCCTGTTCCTGTGCCACAATCCTGGCTGGGAGCGTGGAAAGGGAATTTTAACTGGAGCTGGGAGTGGCTCAGCAGCCTCCCAGGGCTGGCAGGGCTTCATTTGGGATGGACAGGACTCTGTGGTGCTGCTGGAGAGGCTGATCCTGCTGGGAAAGCTCTCTGGGAGCTCGTGGTCCCTGTAGCTGCAGCTGTTCCCCTGCCCAGGGCTGCTCTCAGCATCTCTGGTTCTCCATGCTCTGTTCCTGCAGGAGCATCCACAGCTGGGCACTGAGCTCAGTGGGAGGAAGCAGGAGGGGCTGTGGGGCAGCACCACCTCCAGCTCCAGCCAGGAGCCTGGGAGGAAGCCTGGCAGGAGCACCTGGGTCACCTGCAGAGGTGACCCTCAGAGGGATCAGTGTCCCCCAGACAGCTCTGGGTAATTCCCTGAAGGATCCCTGAAGGATCCTCCCTGTCTCCACCAGCTGAGCATGGAGCTGAGTTTTGATCCCAGAATCCCAGGATCCCAGAGGCTGGCAAAGCCCTCCCAGCCCATGCAGTCCCAGCTGTGCCCAATGGGCACCTTGTCCCCAGCCCAGAGCACTGAGTGCCACAGCCAGGCCTTCCTGGGACACCTGCAGGGATGGGCACTGCAAACCTCCCTGGGCAGCTCCTGCCCATGCTGAAGCCTCACATCCTGTTGGGTTTCATGTCTCCTTTGCTCTGAGGTGCTGAGGGTCTCCCTTCCCTTGGAGGTGTTTGAGGATCCATCACCATCTCTGAATCAGCAATGGCCTCACCTCCACCTCTCCCCTGTCCCAGGAGCAAGGGGATCCCTGAGGAAAACCTGATTTTCACTGTCTCTGCCCCTCCAACAGCCAGGGAAAAGGAGGGGGAATGGCATTGATTTTTGTGGAGCTGCCCTTGCTCAGACCAGCTGCTCCCTGGGACAGAGGCTTTGTCTTCCTTGGAATCTGCCTCGGCCAGACCTCATCCCCAGGGGTGAAGGAGGAGCACTGAGTCAGTACAGATGTTATTTTTGGGTCACCTGCCCTGTGCTGGATCTGGATAGTCCCATGGAAAGATCAGACAACATCCAGAGACGCTTCCTGTCTCCAAGTACCTGAGGGAGGGTAAAAAGGAGAAGAAAGGAAGAAAATGGCCTGAGATAAATCCCTACCCAGGGCTGTTCATGGAATCATGGAATCCCAGACTGGGTGGGGTTGGAAGGATCTTAAAGCCCATCCAGTGCCACCCCTGCCATGGCAGGGACACCTTCCACTGTCCCAGGCTGCTCCAAGCCCCAATGTCCAACCTGGCCTTGGACACTGCCAGGGATCCAGGGGCAGCCACAGCTTCTCTGGGAATTCCATCCCAGGGCCTCCCCACCCTCCCAGGGAACAATTCCTAATTCCCAATATCCCATCTCTCCCTGCCCTCTGGCAGTGGGAAGCCATTCCCTGTGTCCTGTCCCTCCACTCCTTGTCCCCAGTCCCTCTCCAGCTCTCCTGGAGCTCCTTTAGGCCCTGGAAGTGGTGTTGACCAAAGTGTGGCTGCAGGGAGAAGACCAGAGGGTCCCAAACCCGAGCTGTGGGGACAACAAATCCCCCAGCTGTGGCACTGAGCAGCAGCCACAGAGAAATTCAGATTCCCTTCCTCTCCCCTGGGTTCACAGAGGGATTTCAGCCTCTGGAGACCTCTCTGTGCTCCCTGAGCTCCAAATACCTTGGCACCTCTGGAAATGATCTCTTGGAGGGAAACTCCTTACCTGAGAAGCCTGGATGGCTGGAAATTGGAGACCTGACCATGCCTGTGCTCCTCTCAGCATCCCTGGGTTTGATGGGTTTATCCTCTGGGGGAGCCCAGAATTCCAGCATCAGAACCACTTCCCAGGCTGGCTCAGCAAGGGATGGAATTCTGGACACACTGGAGGTTTTCCTTTTCAATCAGGAACTCCAGGACAACCCTGTGATTAATCAGCATTAGCCAGCCTGGCCAGTGCTAGGGTGACTTTTATTGGGAATGATGATTTTTGGGATATCTGTGAGGCCAAAATAAAATATCTACCAGGGCCAAAAATCTTGAGGAGATCTCCAGTTTGTAATAAAGCCATTTTACTGCATCAAGTATTCAACCAAATGGGCAAAATCCTTCCCACTAAATGAAATCTTTCATTCAAAGAAACAGCAAAGTCAGGTAAAAAGTGACAAGAAAAGGAATTTTGAAGCAGGCCTGACTTCTTGTGTCACCAAACAGCAGCAGTGCCACCAGCCTGGTGTTTTCATCTGAAAACAAACCACGTGGCAGTTTGGCTTCTTTTGGCTCCTGAATAATGAAATTCCAAATATGTGCTCAGAGTGTGGCCATGGGCATCCCCAGGGTGAGCTGGAGAGTGCAGGTCTGCTAGAGAGGGACTCAAAGTCACAACTCTGCCACCAGATTTAGGCTTTTCTTGCACAGCATGACAGCATTGAATTGTTCTTGCAAAGAGCAGGATTGGAGCAGTGGTGGCAGAACAGAATTCCCTTCCAAGTGGTGGATCTTCAGGAATAACCAAAGTGTCCCATGCAGAAAGCTGTGGGGGGAGAATTGTGATCTCACATCTGTCAGAAGAGCTCCCAGATCCTCCTGTGAAAATTGTGATCTCACATCTGTCAGAAGAGCTCCCAGATCCTCCTGTGAGCTCTGGCTGGGATGCAGGAGGGAGGCAGCAGCACTCAGGGCCATCCCAATGGAGCTGCTGCCACCTCAGTGCAGGGAGAGGGGCTGGGGGCTCCTGGTGACACCTGCTGGGGACACAACCACCCAACCTGGCCTCAAATCCACCGTGGATGAGGCTTGGAGCAACCTGAGCCAGGGAGTGGCATCACTGCCCAGGCAGGGCTTGGGACAGGATGAGCTTTAAGGTCCCTTCCCACCCAAACCATTCCAGGATTTCAGGGTGCACAGCAACCCCTTGGAACTCTCCAGGCTGGGGAAGAGGGGCTGGAAGGCTGGAAAAGGCCCTGGGAATGCTGGTGACAGTGGCTGGACATGAGCCCAGGGGTGCCCAGGGGGCAAGAGGCTGATGGCTGTGCCAAGACAGGCATTGTCCCCTGTGCTGGCACTGCTGAGGTCCCTCCAGGGCTGTGTCCAGTTCTGGTGCTGCAGGAGAGACCTGGAGGGGCTGCAGAGTGTCCAGGGCAGGAACAGAGCTGGGAAGGGGCTGGAAAACTGCTGAGGGAGCTGGGAAAGAGCTGAGCCTGGAGCAAAGGAGGCTCAGGGGAACCTTGTGGCTCTGCACAGCTGCTGCCAGGAGGGGACAGCCGGGGGGTCAGGCTGTGCTCCAGGGAACAGGGACAGCAGGAGCTCCTCTGTGGGGCTGGATGGGGAGTAAATCCTATCCCTTCCCTCTCCTGTGTCCAGGGAATTCAGTGCTCCCTCGTTTGTCCCACAGCCATGGCAGAGGGAAGGGCAGGGCTGTGCTTAGAACACCCAGGATAAATCCCCTCCTGCAGACTGCTTTGGGGAGCTCATCATCCCCTCCCTGTCCCTTCTCATGTCCAGCCTCATTAAGGGCTTACAGCCTTATCTTCCTTCTCCCTCCATCCAGAGCCTTGTAATGATACTCATTCCCATCATTTTCCCAGCTGTGCCTTCCTTTCCTGCTTAATCTTCACTTCCATGGAGTTTAACAAGGGGGTGTGGTGTGTAGAGATTTCTCACTAACTCTTGAAAAAGGGAAAAAAGTCAGGTTCCATCTTTCCAGACTCCTGTGACCCCATCTGGGGTATTCCCTGCTGGATTCAGCCAGCATGAGAGAGCCAGGTGAGCAGCAGGGACAAGGACAAGCAGAACAAGCAGGACCAGCAGGACCAGCAGGACAAGCAGGACAGCTGCACCTGAGCCAGGTGAGCAGCAGGACACACCAGAGGCTCCAGTTTACACTTCTTGTTATCCTGACAGCAAAGGTTTTTCACAGAATCCCAGGATGGGTTAGGTTGGAAGGGACCACAGTTGTCACCTGGTGCCACCTCCCTGCTCCAGCATCATCCCAGAGCACAGGATTATGAATATTCTGGAATATCCCCAGGGAGGAGACTGCAGCCCTCTCTGGGCTCTGTTCCAGCTCAGGCCCTGCCCAGGGAAGAAGCTGTGCCTCCTGTGCCTCCTTGGACATTTCCAGGGATGGCACAGCCAGAGCTTCTCTGGGCTTCTTTGGATTTTGGGATTTTTAGAGAAAAGGCTCACAGGTTTGGGTTTTAGATGGGAGGAAAACATCCTGCTTGTTTGTGCCCTCGTTTCCAGGGACTGTTCTGATGGAAATCTAACTGTGAAGGAAAAATAATCCCCAAGGTTTTCATATCTGTTAAATCCACAACTGAAAAGGAGACCAGAGGAGGAAATCCCTCGGGGAGTAGTACTAACTCTTGGTGCTTCCTTTCTCTTCCCCTCTCCAGGAGGAATGAGGCAGGAATTCCAGTGTGCTCCTTATCCCATTAATTTTAATGTATTTGGGAGATATTTTTGTCTTCTTGATGTTATCATGCTGTCATATTTCATCTCCTGGACTTCACAGGTTGCTGCCACTTCCTTTCTCCCAAATCAGACCCAAACATAGTGGAGTTTGTCTATTCCTTCCCCATGGGCACAGGAATTGGGAGAAAAACCATCAGGTGGGTAATTTCCTGGGAGCACTTTTGAGCAAGAGCCCTTGCAGCTCTGGTGTGGCACTGGGAGCAGCACAGCCATCTGGCTGCTCCTGCCATCTGCTGTCCTCCCTGGCCACTCCAGGAGCAGGACAAGGACCATGAATTATTGAAGGGGCATTTCCAGCTCTGCCTCCCTAGCAGGGGTCAGTGTGGTTCATTCCCAGCGAAACCCAAGGAGTGACCCAGGCAGAGTTCAGCACAGCCACCGACCTGGGTTGTGACCTGGGAATGGCCCAGCCTGCTCTGCAGGAGCCTCCAGGCATAGAATTACCTTCTGGAATAAAGTTTCCATCTTCAGGAGGTGTCCCTGTGGATTAGCAACTGCTGCCAGGGAGGAGTGGGAAGATTCCTGTGGGAGAACCTGACTGTGAGGATTTTTGGGAATGAGGGATCTTTCCAGCTGCAGTGAGCAGCAGGGTGAAAGCTCAGCTGGGATGGCACTGCTGCCTCATCCAGGAAGGCAGGGAGGGATTGGGAAAGGAGTGCTGGGAATGTAGCTACCCCTGAGTAGGGACAGAGCTTAAAACATGTGAGTTGGGGTGAGAGAGACCTTAAAATGTGAGGAGTGGAGGTGAGGGAGGAGATGGACAAGGAAGGTCCCTCCTGCCTGGCCCTGCTGCCACCAGAACAAGGCATTGGAGCAAAACCAGGCAATGCCCAGGAGGGATTGGCACTGCCAGCTGCTCCTCGGGGTGGTGGAGTTAAAAAACCAGGCTGGAAGTGTCCCTTTGGGATGGCAGCACTTCGGGACACATATTGCCATCCCCCCCCAGAGGTGTCTGAGGGGATTGTGGTCTAAAAGCAGCCCTTCCAACCCAGGATATTCTGGGATTCTGTGGTTGCACAGAGGAAGGAAGAGGTGGGAATTACCCAAGAGCTGTGAGGTCCTTGTGGAGCAGAGAGTGAAATGTCCTGTGGGGATGATCAGGGAGAGCATCAGTTAATGGAAAGATATTAATGTGTGTCCAGCCCTGGGGACAAAAGGGACAGCAGAGCCCCAAACACATTGACCCCCTAAGGAAGATAGGGAATTATTCTAAAATTAGGCAGGGAAGCCTGCCACTGAGGAAAAGCTGCTCTTTGGTCTGGGAGAAGGATTTTCCCTTCAGCTCTGGACCAAGAATCAAATCAATAATCAAACACTGTCTGGAACCACAATTTCCTGTATCCCCCATATCCCAGATTCCCCCAGGAATATAGGAATTTCCTGTATCCCCCATATCCCAAATTCCCCCAGGAATATAGGAATTTCCTGTATCCCCCATATCCCAAATTCCCCCAGGAATATAGGAATTCCCTGTATCCCCCATATCCCAAATTCCCCCATCCCAGAGGAACAGCTGCTCCCATGGGGGAGTGGATGGAACAATTCCAGCTGACATTTCCCAGGGATTTCCTTGCTCCTGTTATTTTTTCAGCCTCTTCCCCAAGCCTGGGTTCTGTTCTATTGGAGTTTCATTATTTTGGAAATAACGATCAAGTTTCTGCTTTAGCACTATCAGCACTTTTGCAGTTATGATTTTTATCATATTTTTGGTGCTGGAGGATGGTGGGACTGGATGATCCTGGAGTTCTCTGGCAGCCTTGGTGACTCTGGGAGGAACATGATGGATGAGGGAATCCAATAAAGGGCTGAACTGGCAAATCCCATGCTGACTCCAGGAAGCAATCAAGTGGATTTTGCTGCAGTTTTGCTCCAGGACAGAAAATTCCAGCAGTGTTGGGTATTTTGGTCTTTTTAAAATGGAACATTCCCATTTTTTATTTGGTTCTCAGCAAGGTTCTGTGTGAAATTCCTTGGATTTTGTGTTATAGTGAACACCACAATTCCAATGCAGGTAAAAAAGAAGAAACAGGATGTGGGAGCAGCTTGAGCAACTGAACAGGTAGTGTCAGAATGTTCATTTTTATTTAATTTTATCTATTAAATAATTTGTTATTCATTTATTTGTAAGTGGCCTCAAAATCAAGTGTTCTTTGATCCTTCCTCTTAAAGGAGTTGCCACTGTCTGCACAAAAACTCCAGAAATGAATGGAAGCTCTTTTTCCGCCCAGCACTGTGATCTCCCTGATTTATTAAATTTTATTAAATTCTCCATCTCCTACTGTATCTGCAACCAACCTGTGACCTCCTCCTCCTTTCCTCCAACAACTCCACCTGTGGAATCTGCTGGAATCTGGCATGAAAGGAGGAGATTTCTCTTTACCTTCTCATTCCCAGGCTTCTCTCATTCTCAGCTGCACCCAGGTTCTTCTGGATACATCCCAAAGTGTCAGGAAATCCTGGCTTGTTCCCATCCCACTGTTTGGGGGGGAAGGTGGTTGTGCTCTGTGTGTTTCCTGGTTCTCTCTGACACAGGGGATGCAGAGGCTCAGCTGCAGCAAAGTCCTTGTTTTTCCAGTAGGAAAGAGGCTGTGGTGGCAAATCCACCTTTTCCCAAAAGAAAGCACCCTGGGAAAAAGAGAAATGAGCTCCAGTAGGGGGTTGAAGGAGAATTCCACAATTCCCAGAATTTCTCGTGGAAAAGGAACATCTGTTTCCTTTGGATGCCAAATTGAGGGAATCTGAGGAGTCCTTTGAGATTTTTATCCTAAAAATGTCCCATCACCATGGCACCAGGGAGCCATTTCCTGAGGCTCAGTGGTGGCTGCCAGTGCCTCCTGCAGACTCCCTGCTCCAGGACATGGGACAGGGAATCCCTCAGGGTCCCCTGGGTTTGGGGCTCCTGGTTCCTGGGACAGGGAATTCCCTGGATTTGCCCCACAGGACAACTCCTCCCCAGCAGCTCCCACTCCTGGCTCTGCTGTGGCACCCCAAGTGCTGCAGGAGGGAATTTCCAAGCTCTGAGGATCCAAACTTCCCCCCTGTATTTGAACTGGAGGTCTCCTGGCTCAGCTGGGTGTGCCTGGGAGGTGAGGAAGGCTCTGGGGTTTATTCCAGCCTTGTTTCCTGCACTGATTTTGCAGGAGCTCCATGCAGCCCCAAATCCAGGTGAGGCAAAGAGCACAAACCCCACCAACAGCTTCCACACTCCAGGAAAAAGGAGCATCAGACAGAGATGGGAAATCCCTGCTCTGCTCTCAGCTGGTGTGTGGAGCAACCTGGGGCTCTGAGCAAACTGCAGAAAGCAAACTTGGCCACAGGTGACCAAAATCCCCAAAAAGCAAGAGATACAATTGCTGCTGGGGCAGGGATCCATCCCAGAGCTGCCAGGGCAGAGGGATGGGGCTGAGCCCAGCTGGGTGTCTGTGTCCTGTGTCTCCTCAGCTGGTGACAAACCCTCAGGGACACCAGGAGGCACCAGCTCACAGCAGAGATCAGTCCCTGCCTCAGTTCCATGGGTGGTGTTTCTCAGGGGATCAGATGTGATCACAGGGATTCCTTGATCCTAAAACCTGTGACCATCCCAGGTTCACTGCAGTTGGAAAAGTAGCCACATGCTGGTCCATAAAACCACCTGGAGAGAGCTGGGTGTTTGTTTGCTCCTCAGTCAGACACCAGAATGATCCCATCACCCCCAGGGACATTCCCTGGCACTTCTCCCACCTCGTTCCCTGGGCTGCTTCAGGTGGGGCTGTTTTGTGATGTTACAGAATCATGGAATCCTGGAATGGTTTGGGCTGGAAAGTGACCTTAAAGCTCATCCAGTGCCCTGGCAGGGACACCTTCCACTGTCCCAGGCTGCTCCAAGCCCCAATGTCCAACCTGGCCTTGGACACTGCCAGGGATCCAGGGGCAGCCACAGCTTCTCTGGGAATTCCATCCCAGGGCCTCCCCACCCTCCCAGGGAGGAATTCCTAATTCCCAATATCCCATCTCTCCCTGCCCTCTGGCAGTGGGAAGCCATTCCCTGTGTCCTGTCCCTCCAGCCCTTGTCCCCAGTCCCTCTCCAGCTCTCCTGGAGCCCCTTAGGCCCTGGCAGGAGCTCTGAGCTCTCCCTGGATCCTTCTCTTCTCCAGGTGAACACCCCCAGCTCTCCCAGCCTGGCTCCAGCCCTGGAGCAGCTCTATGGCCTCCTCTGGACTCTCTCCAGCAGCTCCAGGTCCTTCCCTTGCTGGGAGCAGGGCAGCTGCAGGAGGCATCTCACCAGGGCAGGGTGGAGGGGCAGAATCCCCCCTGACCTGCTGCCCACACCAGTTAAACACATATTTATGGCTCCATTCAGGTGCTGCTCGGCTGAGGTTCTTCCCAAGCCCTTCTCCAGTGAGACTCCTCTTCCCCCACACTATCCAGTTCTCCATGTCCCACATCCCAGCTCCTGGCAGGAACCCACCAGGGCAGTGCTGGGCAGGGCTGGTGTTAGAAAATATACCAGTTTAAAAAATGTTGCATAACTTTAGTCAAAGTCTTCTCTTTGCCCTTACCCCAGGAAAAGGAATTTTAGGTTTCTTTCCAGGGCAATGCTATGTGTTATGGAATGATTCTCTCTGCACAGCCAGGCTGTGTGTGGATGAGATGATTTCTGTGGTTCATCCTGGCCAGAACAACATCCTGGACAGATAATAAAGTAATGCCTTGACTCTCTGACATTAAAAATGTTGTTGGAGGGTTTTTGTTTTCCCGCAGTTTGGTGCCACTGGGACCAGCCCTGCTGTGTTTTCTCCGTGGGTGGATCCTGCTGGCTGCTCAGGCTCCTGGCCAAGGTCCTGCAGCTCATCAGCAAGCTCATTCCTCAGGGTTCACCTTCTCCCAGCATCTCTGCTCCCTCTGCAATCTCCAGCTCAGCCCCACCAGCCCAAACCTTTCCTCCCGGGAAGGATAAAACCCCAGCACCCACATCCAGCCCCAGCTTGCCCACGAGGTGGATTTCAGGCAGGATTGGAGTCAGAGCAGCCCCATCTGGATGTGGGATCTGCAGAAAGCCCAGTTTTACCCTGACAGAAGGTCTGCTTCTCCCGGGCTGGGCAAAAACCCACCCGACAACAACAACAAAAAACAAGCAAAGCCAAACAAGCGTTTTTATTAAACTTGCATGCGCTTAAGGCACTCCTTTGAACCTTCAGAGCTCAGCCCAGCGCTCGGTGGCGATGAATGTCCTCATCTGGCTTTAAAAGGTGGGGACAATGTCGTGCACTTAAATCCCTTCACTGGAAATTTCGTGCCTTTCATTTGTTTAGCCACAGCAGAGAAAAGCCCAGTGACAAAACTTTCCTGTGGGCTTAAGGAGATTTCTCCTTTGAAGCAGCCCCAACAATAATACTGTAATAGAAGTAAAGCCCGCTCCTCTTACCCCAAGCAGATTTTCCCCTCCACAAACGTGCTGCAATCGATGACAAAGTGGCTCTGGCTCTGCTCCCCCCCCGGGCTACTTTGTGTTGAACTTTTGCGAGCCAGCCATAAATACAGAGATACCAAAGAGTTAATTTGCGTTTTTTAAACCTCCTTCCCAATATCCTCTCTCATTCCTGCATAAAATCCCCATGTCCAGACATCAAATCAGTAAACCCTGTTGCCTGTCAGCGAGGACAATGTCAGGCCATTAGTATGTTAATAAGTCCGGAGGGTGACAGGTGGCCTAGTAGACAGCTCAATTAAGCTGCTCATTAAACACACGCTAACGAACAGCCAAGGCAGGGCCTGAACAGCACCATTCTGTAATGACATGATGTCAGAGCGAACAAATGAGGAAAAATAACAAAAACATTACAGCAGTGACAGACGCCACTAATAGGGACCCCTTGCACTACATCAGCCCTCAAATCAATGAGCAACAGGGATCAAAAAACTCGACCCAACATTCTCAGGGGACTGAATGCGGCAAGATTTTTTTGGTCAGGTTTTTTCCTCTCTCTCTCTGCCTCTCTCTCTGTTTTTTTTTTTTCTCCCCCTCGACTAAAATTATCACCAAATATCAGGAATTAATAACGGGCAGGATGGAGGGAAGGGGATGAAGGGGCAGAGTTTATTTCCCTGTAAATTTAACCATGAAAATGTGAACGCTCTGAAAGGTGAGGCCTGAATGAAAATCATTCTTTAATGGGCTCATCATTTCGATTTGATTGGCATTTTTTGCCTTTATCCTGCCTTTCCCCCCCTTTCCTGGAGGCTGCAGGTTCCATGATTTGCTCTACCTGCTCTGCCTCCTCGTTCACCACAGCTCACCCCACCAGTTAAGAACTTTGAAAGTGCAGATTTGTGGCTATTATTTTGAAAAAAAAGGGGACTTCCAGCAGCTGGCGGAGCAGAAATCCTATCGTTTACAAGTCGGGAGCTTCCTGGGTAATAAATTCAAGCATCCGACGGGTGCTGAAATGACATTTGAGCCTGGCTTTGCTAAACTAATAGGCTGGTTGGCCATTATAGGGTCACGACCTGAGCTCTCAGCCCCGCTGCAGAGCTGTGTTAAGTTAACAACTGACACCTCGCTGCCTTTCCTTGAAGGTCCAACTCGAGATTCCCACTAATAACTGGGATAATCGAGTCCTGCCGCCGAGCTGGGCTGGGCAGAGACTGCTGGGGGCAGAGAAAAAGAAAGGAAACAGCAGGAAAAGAAACAAAAATATAAGAAAAAAATATATAAGGAGCAAAAATGAAAGATCCTTTGGAGGGTGCTGCTGGCTGGGTGTGGGAGCAGCTGAGAGCAGGTTGTACATGCAAAGCTGCCATAATATTTTGGGAGCCACTAAAGGACTCTCCCAATTTAACTCACTGGTTTAACTGGTCAGACTGAGGCAGCAGCACCATCCCCACACTCCTCCCTCTTTACCTGCCTGTGCAAAGTGGGTGCTGAGGGCTGCTGCAGCAATAATTGATTTTTTCAGCCCTTTTGGCCTCCCACAAACAAGACCCCGAGCGCTGGAAAATGAGAATTAAAGGGTGCAAGTGCGGTGGGTGTTGCTGGGCTGGATCCAGCTGTGCCACAGACAATGATGCGAGGCAGACATCAGATGTCAGATTAGTGTGGAGTGACAAAACAGCCCGGCTTGCCCCAATATGGTGACAAAAAATGAGCACAGCTGAGGGCGAGCTCAAAGGGCCCAACGGCGCTGGCACTGCTGATTTGCACAGCTTGGTGGGAGGGTGGAGGCAGGATGGAGCCTCTCAGCTGCTCCTGTGCTGACCTGCAGCTCCCAAATCAGGGTGAAACTCAGCCCAGGGCAGTTGTCACAGCCCAGGGGCTGAATGAGGTGTGGGAAGAGGGGAATGGGAAATGCGGGATGAGCAATCCCCTTGTTCCACACTTAACAAGGGCAGGGGAGCGGCACTGGGGCAGAGAACATCACTGCAGCACTTGTTACCTTCTTCCCGGGAAAACTAATCCAAATGTCTCCACATTTATTTTGCACTCACAAAGCACTGGCTGTGTTGCTGCAGGTTGTCTTAGCTCAGCACTGATGTGCAGGCTGGAGAGCAGGAAAGGTTGTTCCCCCAGAGGGAATGGCCAGGGAATGGGCACAGCCTGAGGCTGCCAGAGCTCCAGGGGTGTCTGGACAGTTTCCACTCAGAACATTCTGTGATTCTGTGAAATCTCTTCCTGGTGTAACACAAGGATCAGCATTGACCAATCTGGGAGTGCAAAACCAACATGCTAAAAAAAGTGTGTTGGGTGCCATGAGAATGGCTTGTCGGATGCTCAATGTCCAAGCATGAGAATTCCTGGTGCCTAAAGGGCTTTGCAGAGTTTTAAGGTGAAAGAATCACAGAATTCAGAGTCGTCAGGGCTGGGAGAGACCTTCAGTGTCATTTAGCCCAGCTGCAGTCCAGCCCAGCACCACCTCCAGGCTGTGTCCTCAGGTGCCACATCTGGACACCTCTGGAACATTCCCAGAGACAGTGGCTCCACCACATGAGCTCCATGGTGCCTCACATCTCCAGGCTGGGAGATCTGATGAAACCCAAACCCATTTGTGCTCCAACATCAGAGCAGAGCTCCAGCTGCTGCTGTAGAAACACACATAGTGTTTCTGGAAAATAAATCACTCTGAAATTATGAGGAACAGCCCTGAACTGAACCAAACTGCCAGTGCCAGCCCTGCTCTTCTTCCCAGTGCCCTCCCAGCATCAGCAGGCAGGGCTTTTCCCAAGCAGGGGACAACAACCCCAGCATGGCCACATTTGATGGAGATTTGGTGCATTTGCCTTGCAGAGGCTTTGCCAGCAAAGCAGTGTGAAGGACTGAGGGGTGTGAAAGAGCAGGGAGGTCTCTGGGAATGTGCTTACCCTGACAAACCCACCCCATCAGACGGCTCTGCAGCCCAATTCCACCCAAAAATGGGAAAATTCCATGCACAGGCTTTGCAAACTGCTCATGCAGGGCAGGGCAGGGCAGTGCCAGCATGACCTGGAAGCAAAGCTGAGGCTGAGGGATCAACGCTCACAAGCGAAAAGCCAAATGCTCAGGTGAGGAAAGGCAATCCCAGAAAGAAAATCCCTCTGAGCACTCACTGGAGTTGTAGGAAAGTCCCCTGCATGTCCTTAGCTTCATGAGGGGCTCTTTCCCCGACTCCCAAGAGCTGCCTGCTGGGATGGAAGTCTGCCCTGCCATAATTCCTCACAAAATCCCTTTCACAGCAGCCAGAGGAACAGAGGAGATATTGCTGGAGTGAGCTGAGGCATTGAGCTGTGGGCAAAAGCAGGAAATATCCAGAGACTTTGTGCTTTTGGAATATTTGGGCATTACCTTTGGGAATATTTGGGCATTACCTGTGCCCAAATCACACCCCACCGATGCCAACAGCAGCTGAGATGTTCTGCAGCTCTGCCATCACCACATTTCCAGGGGCTGTCCTGGGCTGTCTGTTCCCCTTCTCTGTCCCCAAACCCAGCCTGGAGGGACAGGACACAGGGAATGGCTGCAAACTGCCAGAGGGCAGGGATGAGATGGGATATTGGGAATTAGGAATTGTTCCCTGGGAGGGTGGGGAGGCCCTGGGATGGAATTCCCAGAGCAGCTGTGGCTGCCCCTGGATCCCTGGCAGTGTCCAAGGCCAGGTTGGACACTGGGGCTTGGAGCAGCCTGGGACAGTGGGAGGTGTCCCTGCCATGGCTGGGGTGGCACTTTATGGGCTTTAAGGTCCTTTCCAACCCAACCCATGCTCTGAGGTAATTCCACAAGGTTTGAGGTGAGCCAGGGTTTGCTCCCAGCCTGGCTCTGAGCTGAGCTCTGCCTGTTCCAGTCTGGAGACAAAACCATCAATCCCGGAGTGAAACAGCCCCGGGTTGGGATGTTCTGTGTCGGCTCAGAAAGTGACACATATCAAGTTTCACAGCTCTGCTGGGAATTGTCTGCCTGCTGAAATTAAATAAGCAGCCAAGGCTTTCAAACTTGCTGCTCCATAAAGGATAAAATATTCCATGTGATTAGAGCCTGGCAAATCAATATGATCTGTGCAGCATTATTAAAAGGTGATCGTGTGGGCAGTGCTGGATGAGCTCCCTGGACATTAAGGACACAAGGTCATTTCTCCTACATGGGATGATCCCTGCAACAGCAGCCCGAGTGGCCTGGGGACACTGCTGTCCCCAGAGAGGTCACTGCTGCCAGCATGGGCTCCATCTGCAGCGTGGCTGATCCCAAAGTGCTCTGCAAGGTTCTGGGGAGCTTCATCCCTTCCTTCTGCCCAGGGAACACCTTTCCCCTCTCCCCTCTGCCCCATAAGCAGAGGAATCCCTGCATGTCCAAGGTGGGTAAGAGGCTGATGGCACCTGGACTGTCCCTTGGCATTGTCCCCTGTGTGTGACACCTCCAGGGCTGTGTCCAGTTCTGGTCCTGCAGGAGAGACCTGGAGGGGCTGCAGAGTGTCCAGGGCAGGAACAGAGCTGGGAAGGGGCTGGAAAACTGCTGAGGGAGCTGGGAAAGAGCTGAGGCTGGAGCAAAGGAGGCTCAGGGGAACCTTGTGGCTCTGCACAGCTGCTGCCAGGAGGGGACAGCCAGGGGGTCAGGCTGTGCTCCAGGGAACAGGGACAGCAGGAGAGGGAACAGCCTCAGGCTGGGCCAGGGGAGGCTCAGCTTGGCCAGCAGCAGGAATTTCTGCATGGCAAGGGTGCTCAGGCCTTGGCAGGAGCTGCCCAGGGAGGTTTGCAGTGCCCATCCCTGCAGGTGTCCCAGGAAGGCCTGGCTGTGGCACTCAGTGCTCTGGGCTGGGGACAAGGTGCCCATTGGGCACAGCTGGGACTGCATGGGCTGGGAGGGCTTTGCCAGCCTCTGGGATCCTGGGATTCTGTGTGTCACCTGAACCTGGACAACACTGTTGTTTCCTGGGAAAGGCAGGTGAGAGTTTTCCCAGATTTTCCTCCCTCAGCTGTACCAGTCAGATGATGAATTCCAGAATTCCTTCCCAAGGTTCAGGATTTGGGATTTAGGGAGTTTTAGACCAATGAACTTCTACAGTGACTCCCAGCACAGGTCTGTGCTCCTTTCAGGCTCCACCAATTTGGTGACACTTCAGGCTCCTGGTGGGAGTGGAAGGGGAGATTTGGAGGCTCCAAAAATTCCCTGCCCTGAGCCTGTAGGCAGCACCAGGTACCAAAATTCACCTTTCCCTCCTCACCCTCTGGGGGAATCCACCTTTCCATGCCAGGGAATGTGAACACCTGCAGTTATTGGAAGGGTGACTCCTGCAGCCTCCAAGTTAATTTTCAAGGCTTTTAATTTTCTCCTTTCCACAGAGAAATTCCTTGGAATTGTCCTTCCAAGGACAATTTAGCTTTAGCAAGGAATCATCACTCAGACCATGCTCATGGGGGAAAAATCCCCCAAAAATTCCAGATGCACAAGTAGGAGAAACACAACTAGAATGGCTGCAGTTTGAAAGTTCACTGCAGGACCAAAACACCATGAATTCTATATTAGAATTAGTCAATAATTCACCACAATTCAGTATTAGAATCACCATAATTCGATATTAGATTGAATTTAGGATTGGGCAGCCTGGAAAGCAGCTGGAAAGGAGGGAGCTGTGCTGGGCTGAGGCCAAGCTGGAATTTCTGCTCTGGTTCTGAATTTGAAACCAAAACCCACAGGAAAAGAGGCAAAAAAGGACATTTTCATTGGACATAAACATTTTCATGAATTTAAACCAGCTGGAGCTCATGGTGTGACTCCTCATAGGAGGGTGAGAAAAAGGGGTAAATTAACTGGTGAAATTAACTGGTTTGTCTGATTTGGGACACTGATTTTGGTGAATTTTGGAAATTTTGTCAGAATGGTAAAATTTAGGTGTAAAGATCAAATGTAGCAAATCCAAGCCAAGTGTTGCATTCACCACCCAAATTGGACCCCCTGGTTTGGGTGGGGAAATGTCTCAAGATCAAATTGACCCATTTTCACCCTCTGGCATTGAAGAATTGCAACTAAAAATTAAATTTATATTTCATTTTAAAAGGAGATCATTTCTTCACAGGACCATATATTTAATTATATTAGTTAAGATATATTTACCATATTTAATTTTCTGCTTGGTAACTAGAAAGGTTTTCATTCAGCTTCTTAGAGGGATTAATCCTTAAAATCCTTGTGTGGGGAGGCAGGGGGATATTTTAAAAAATACTACCGGGATTTTGCAACCTCTTTTTTTTTTAATTTTCAATTTAAATGTAATGAACAGACACAGGGGGAGAATTTTTTTCCTTATTTTTTAGGCTGCCAATATTTAACAGGGACAGCTGAGAGCCATCCATGTGTCAGAATGTCTTTGGTGCCAGGCAGGAGGAATTGTTGTTTATCCAGAGGTTTTCTTGCTCAAATTAATTAATTATTATTTTATTTTATTTTTCAATTGGAGAAAATTTAGTCAGTGAAATAGTATTAGATTAATTTTTTTTTTAATTAAATTTTTAAAAAAAACCAAACCAACAAACCCAAACCAACCCAAACAGATAGAAAATTCAAATGGTGCCTTTCAAACGTGAAGGGTTTGGTTTGGATCTCGCAGAAGCCACCAAAGGAAACTCTTTTTGCCCTGAGCAGCTCCGAGGGTTCCCCAGCGCTGCTCGGAAGGAGAAATTCCCCTTTTCCCGGGCAGTGGGAGAGGATGTGCTGCAAACGCAGCTGACCGAGGAGGCTCTGAAGTTGCAGCCCTTTTGTGTTTATACTTTTGAAATATCTCCATTGTGATGCAAATGCTGATTTTCAATCCGAAAAAAAAAAAAAAAATTACCTCTTTCTCCCTGTGCAAACTGTTGTAGGAAGTGAGCTTAACTCCAAATGTTCCCATTGAAGGTTGGGATTTCTTTCCCTCCTTGTTTTCTGTCAAACACTGGAAACTGCCGCTATCAAACGAGCTGCTTTTCTATTTATCCGAGCCTTGACACTTCCCAGCCTCCATCCTTTGGGCACAAACGCCTGAATTTTTAAAATATCTTTAACTCATCGTCGGGAGCATTTGTGGGCAGAGGGGGTAAGGAAACTCCAGCGCTCAGCCCTTTTATTCTCCTCTCAAAACTGAAATCCCCGCGCCGAGTTGCATCAAAGGCTTCCTCATTAGTGGCTATCCATGGAAATGATATCTGGAGAGGAGGAATAACTGAATGAAATGCATAAATTCGGGGCTGATATTCCAGGCTTTCACTGAGGTGGGGGGTTTCTATTTATTGTCCAAATACCGTGGGGTCTCCACCAAGAGAGCCCCAAATTTTCACAGAGTTTCAGGCGGGGCAGGCGTTGTGCTGCCTGACAATTTTGATGCCTTTCATGTGCATCAGGTTAAAAGTGTTTTTACTGTATCCCTCTGGATGTAGTTCTGAAGAAACATTTCTCCTGCCAAAATACACACACAGGCTGGGATTAAAAGGGCTGAAACCTACCACCAAGTTCTTACCGCCCTCCCACCATCATTAGACTAAATCCGCCGTCATTCCAGATTCATTTTTCCCTTATTCATCTGTCCAACTAATTCCTGCTGCATTCACCGGGCTTACATCTTAATCTTTTCTGTTACATAGAGAATACATAATGAAAAGCTGCATTTTCTGGGTACATGCACACATTTGGAGCGGATGAACCATATGTGAAGTGACATACAATGCTGAATGGGGGCTGAATGGTGTCCAGTGCTAAAAACAGTGCAAGTCCAGGAACAAAAAGCAGGAGAACAAGAGCCCTGTGCTGGGCTTGCCTCGCTCGAACACCAGGGGATTCGCCGCTAAAACATGGGTATAATTTCACTGTTTTCACTCACACAAGCTGTGGGAAAGGAGTCACCATCTGATGTTTGATTGTGCTGGATATGTTTTTGGCAGTAGCCTCGCAGGCCGCATTGAAGGAGGAAAAAGGGGGGAAAAAGAATGGAGCTGCATTTGCCGGGCTGGATTTGGCGTCTGGCGGGAGGCAGGGCTGGAGAGCCACCTGAGAGAGAGCTCAGCCACCACCCCTCCTGCCCTGTCCCCTTGCCGGGGCTCTGCCTCACCCTCCTGGCTGTCCCTGCGTGGGACACAGAGGTGGTCTTTTGTCCCTTGTCACCCACATCCCCTGGGGTGGAGAGGGGGAGATTGCCGGGGTGGGAGAAACTCCTCACTGCCATCGGCACTGCGGGCAGCAGGGGAACCCCTTGGATCCTAGAGCTGAGCTGAGCTGGATTTTCACTGCTCTGAGAGCTGGGGAAGGGAAGGGAAGGGAAGGGAAGGAAGGAAGGGAAGGGAAGGGAAGGGAAGGGAAGGGAAGGGAAGGGAAGGGAAGGGAAGGGAAGGGAAGGGAAGGCAAGGCAAGGCAAGGCAAGGCAAGGCAAGGCAAGGCAAGGCAAGGCAAGGCAAGGCAAGGCAAGGCAAGGCAAGGCAAGGCAAGGCAAGGCAAGGCAAGGCAAGGCAAGGCAAGGCAAGGCAAGGCAAGGCAAGGCAAGGCTCCTGCAGCTGCCACTGCCCTCGGCAGCCCTTCAGGAGCTTCAGGCCGGGCTTAGAGAGCGATGGGCATTGCTGAAATCCTCTCAGCTTCAGACAGGCTCAGCCGAGCGCTCCCGAGCTGGGGATCCGAGGCTCTGGGAGCATCCAGGAGCTGTTTGGAGAGGATCCAAACAGGAGCAGAGGAGAGGATCCAGCAGCTGTTTGGCTGCTGGGCTGAGCTGGGATCTGCGGCAGCTTCTCCCCTTCCCCGAGATCACAGCTGTCCCCATTTCTGACCCTCCTTTCCTTGCTGGGCACTCAGAATGAAAAAGGCCACGCTGGTGTCTCCAGGGCAGGATTCCATGAAATCCCGGGATTCCCTGACCGGCTCAGCTCCAGCTTTGCTTCGGGACAGTGGCATTCCTGGCCCTCCCGAGGGAGCTTTTGGCTCCCAGCTTTGACTGTTAAAGATGTCATCATTTGAGAATCCCAGAATCCCAGGATGGTTTGGGGCTGGAAGGGACCTTAAAGCTCCTCCAGCTCCAACCCCGTGCCGTGGGCAGAGACAGTTCTCCCCAGCCCAAGGTTGCTCAGAGCAAGAAAATTGCGATGGTTCAAGTTGCCAGAACAGAATCATCACCAAATTCTCCAGTGTGACTTGCGGGGAGCCTGGAGCTCTCCTGCCCGGAGCAGCGAATCCCAAGTGTCACCCCGACCTGGGAAGGGGGAAAAGCCGCAGGTGGGGCAGGCGGGAAGTGCAGGAGCAGCAGGAGGAGGGAAAGCGGGTTTGGTTTTCCCGGAGCTCCTTTGTGCGTGCTGGGATTTCTCCAGCAGGTGGAGATCTCCAAGCAGGGTTGTGCGGCCGAGGAAACAAAGCCCCAGAAGGGAGAAATCCGGGCGAGAAAAAAGTTTAACGAAAGTGGTTAGCAGGAAAACGCCCAGGGAAGGTGTCACTTTTCCAGCTGCTGCTTGAACTTGCCTTCCCGGAGAGCGATCCTTACCTTTGCTAGTGCAGATGTAGATACATCGTGTGGAGGAATTAATCTTCCTTTTCCCGGTTTTTTCCTCCTTCCATAGGGTGTAGTGGGCTAATGGAAGCATATAATTACCGTGTTAGTATTAGGGAGCAATATAGGCGCAATAAATTAAGGCTGCTTTGCAATTAGAACGATGAACACAGCTGTGGAGACAAATGGCATATGTGCTAATTAAATAATTTGTCACTTGACTGTTAAGCAAACAATGCAGGCTCTCTCCGTCACCAGCTCGGCTGTGGCTGCAGGATGAGCCATTAACGGCCTGCGGGGAGCAGATTGCGCTGAGCTCTGAGCAGGGTGAAGGTGGGGTGGGGCAGAATTCCCTGCGCCGGGAATGATCCCAGGTTTGTGTGCTGGAGAGCCGCGGAGTGCCCAGAGTGCCACAACAGCAGCGTCACCTGGAGCAGTGACACGGGAAGGTGTCCAGGTGGGGTTGGGATGTCTGCAGAGAGGGAGGATCTGTCACCTCCCTGGGCAGCTGCTCCTCCATGGAAAGAAGTTCTTCCTCCAAGTGTCGCCGAAGCTGCAGCAAAAGCAAAAACAAAAACCCTCCAACAACATTTTTAATGTTAGAGTCAAGGCATTACTTTATTATCTGGCCAGGATGTACCACAGAAATCATCTCATCACACACGTTCCATGATACATAGCATTTATTAGATTCTTCAGATATTTTATACAGTAAAAATACACAGAAAAGCATTGGGTCAGTGTTCATTGGTCCAAAGTTGAGCAAACTCCCAGTATTCAGTTTCCCATTGGATCCAAATCTCCTTGCCTCTGATGTAAATTAGATTTTTCATTCTCCAATTCTCCTCTCAGTCCTTTCCTGCCCAGATGTCTTCAGCCCTGCTGGAGGTGCTCTGGGGTAGCTGTTTGTCTGCTGATGTTCTGCTGAGAGCTCTTTATCTTTGGGTTCCTCCAGTCTGTTGATATGTTGAGTTCATCAGACCTCACCTGGTAGAGCAATGCCCTGGAGAGAAACTTAAAACTCCTTTTCCCAGGGTAAAGAGAAACAAACCCTTCTGACTAAAGTTAGACAACATTTTTAAACTGGTATATTTTCCAACAATGGGCTGGAACTTGTTGTGTTTCAGTCTGTGGCCATTGCTCCTCATCCTGTCACTGTCACCACTGAGCAGAGTCTGGCACCATCCTGACACCCTTGGAGAGATTTGTATGGATTGATGGATTCCCTTCTCCACACTGACCAGGCCCAGCTCCCCCAGTCTCTCATCAGAGATGCCCCAGACCCCAAATCATCTCTGTGGCCTTCCCTGGACCCTCTCCAGTAGCTCCTGGCCTGCCTTGACCTGTGGAGCCCAGAACTGACCAGGACACTCCCGATGTGCCTCCCTGGGGCTGAGCAGAGGGGCAGGATCCCCTCACTGACCTGCTGGGAATGCTCTTCCCAATGCTTCCCAGGATCCCAGGGCTCTCCTGGTCATCCCAGAACACTCTGTCATCCACCAAAAATCCCAGATCCTGGAAACAATCCTATTACTGTGCAGGTGTAAGACACAATAATATAAAAATAATTTAATAAATAAACATTAAAATACCAATTTTAAAAAATTGCATTGATAAATACATGATGACCAATGGTGACAATAAAAATCAAAAAAAGCCCCCAGGAGTTCAGTATCTGCACCTTCCCCCTTTCAAACAGAAATTCTTCTTCTGTGGAGATTTTGAGCTCTGCAATTGGGTCTTGTTTTCCTGATTTACTGTAAAACCCAACCAGGTTGGGTCCAGGTCCACTGGGAAAAGGGACCCAAAATCAAGACTGAGAGAAAAAACAAGGAGGACACCAAGGTACCAGGAGAGTCAAATGCCCAAAGACAGAAACAATCATATTTACAGACCTTTACAGGAGAAAAATGATATAGAGTTATTAGAGAATTACAATAATTTATGGAGAACTGTTCTTCAATAAACCATCGGTACCTTCTGGCACCTGAAAGGATTTTGTTGTGTCAGAAGGTTCAGTGTTAAGAGTTTCAGGCAGAAAAGCCCTGAAGTTCATGAAGTTTCTCCTGTGTGGTTCATTAATTTGCTTGCTCCTCAGCTGCTGGCAAGGGCTGGAGGTACCTTGGGATGCCTTTTAATTAATAAAATGTTGGGATTGTTGGGGTGTCAGTGCAGGGCTGGGGTTGGGCTGGATGATCCCTGGGGGCTCTTCCAGCACAGCAGATTCCATGATTTTCTGATTCTGTGATCCCATGATTTCCTCAATTTGGGAATGGAGCAAGCTGTGTTCATGCTGACTGCTCCAGGGAAGGAAATGGGGGCAAAGCAGCCCAAAACAGGAACCCCAGAGCTGCAGGGTATTCTAACACTCATCCCATGGCACAAATCACAGCTGTGTCACCACGGGGAAAAAATGGGAATCAATGTCATTTCCCAGCTCCACCTGAGAGGATTTTTGGCCCCTCTGCTGTCAGCATCGCTGCATCCCTGAGAGGATGGCCAGGATTGAATCCTCCCGAAGGTCCCTGGAGCCCAAAGCACAGCCAGGGACAGGGAGAGCTGCAGTTTGAGGCACTCGGAGCAGTTCTGGGGAGGCAGAGCTGTGGCAGGGCAGGGCTGGGCTGAGGTGTCACCTTTGGCAGCTCTGGGGCTCTGCAGGTCACTCCCAGCAGGGCAAAGCTCTGCCTGGACAATGTTGGCATTTTCTGCATTGCTGCCCACAGCTGGTCACCCTTCAGTGGCATTAATTATCATTATTACATCCTTGTCTCTAATCACCAAACCGTGTCCCTGCAGCTCCACCCCCTCTGCCTGCTGCAGCCACCTCAAGCAGGTGGGGAAATCACCTGGAATTGTTCAGTAAATGCCTGGCTGTGGCACTCAGTGCTCTGGGCTGGGGACAAGGTGCCCATTGGGCACAGCTGGGACTGCATGGGCTGGGAGGGCTTTGCCAGCCTCAGGGATTTTGGGATCCTGTGTGTGAGGGGCTGTGGGAAGTTCCTGGTATATCCCATGGAGATCTCATGGGCTGAAGTCACTCAGGTGGAACACTGGAGTAAAAGTGACAAAATTTCACACAATCCTAAAATCCCTGAGGTTGGCAAAGCCCTCCCAGCCCATGCAGTCCCAGCTGTGCCCAATGGGCACCTTGTCCCCAGCCCAGAGCACTGAGTGCCACAGCCAGGCCTTCCTGGGACACCTGCAGGGATGGGCACTGCAAACCTCCCTGGGCAGCTCCTGCCAAGGCCTGAGCACCCTTGCCATGCAGAAATTCCTGCTGCTGGCCAAGCTGAGCCTCCCCTGGCCCAGCCTGAGGCTGTTCCCTCTCCTGCTGTCCCTGTTCCCTGGAGCACAGCCTGACCCCCCGGCTGTCCCCTCCTGGCAGCAGCTGTGCAGAGGAACCTTGTGGCTCCTTTGCTCCAGGCTCAGCTCTTCCCCAGCTCCCTCAGCCTCTTCTTTCCTCACAATTGGCTGATTCTACCAGAAACTGAGCAATTAAACACGAATGTCCAGCAAACATCACCCATTTATTTGCTGCATCCACCCCACTGCAGCTTCCCCAGCTCAGGTAGGGAGGCACATCTTGGCTCTTTGGGCATCTGCGGCGACATTCCTGCTGCCCTGCACAAAACCATTTCCCCCGCTGTTCCCACTGGGAATCGCAGGGTCTATTCAGAGCGTGGCTGGAGAAAACAACAGCCCTGTGACCATCTGGGGACAGCAAGCCGGGGCTGCCACCCGAGCAGGGCTCTGGCTCTGCGGCAGAAGGAGCGAGGGGCCGAGCCTGCACTGCGCAGGGGGAAAGGAGCCCTTAGAAAGACATTTTCTGATGATTATTTTGGGAAACCTTCTGGTAATCCCCAGTCAATCTGCATGCTAATAGAGGTCATTTACCACGGCGGAGTACTGGGGGGAGCTTTGCATAATAACAACGCGAGTTTGATTTGATACTAAAACTTTTCAACTGTTCTGTCAAAGGCAGAGCTGAGTTTCTGGGGGAAAAAAATGGCATTGAATGCAGGAGTGAATCTGGACACAGTTAAAGGGAGCTCTTTTTGATCAATTAGACCTCTCTGTGATGTCATCTTTATTACTTATTCTAATGAGATGGGTGTTGTAAAAAGGATCGGGGAGTGAAATCCATTGATAATCTCCTTAGCACTGGGGATAATATCCAGGGTTTCTCCCCCACATCGAGAGCCCTAAGCTGCTCTAATATACTTTAAGACTCCTCAGTATCTCCCTATTCTTAAGGAAGATGGTTTTCTCTCTCCGATGGGTGTAGGTTTGTTCCCTTCTGAAGCATTCATTTCCAGCTGCACTCGTTGCCATTCAGCGCTGGGTTTTGTGCACAAAAGGTCTGCTTTAACCCCAGAGCAGCACTGTCTGCTGCAGCCAGCAGCCAATGCAGCTGCAAACTTCCTGCTCTCCCCTTGGAGCCACGCTGAAGTCCTTCAAGTACCTCGGCAAATATGGGGACTCTCTTCTGCACGTCCAGGGGGAGGAGAATGGGAGTTCTGTGGAGTATTTGCACAGCACTTGGTTCGAAATGAGTGCTCAGGGACACAGTCGGGGTGTGCTGGACACCACCTTGAACAACTCCAGACCGTTTAAAAGATCCACCATGGCATCACTAAAAGGGGAAAATTCATGGCATTTGGATTGGGATCTCTACTCTTTGTGTTGGCTTCAGACCTTCCTGGGCATCAGCAGGAGAGAGAAACAGGGCAAGTTTCCCAAAACCTCTGGAAAAGGCCAAGCAAAAGGATACAGGCTTGGGTGAAATAAATGGAAATCATTGATTTCCCTTTATCTGTCCAGACTGCTGGAGTACAGTTACAGTCATTGCTTGAGTGTGTTTGAAAAATAAAGAGGGAAACAGATTAAAAAAGGGAAAGAGGAAGGAAGGAAGGAAGGAAGGAAGGAAGGAAGGAAGGAAGGAAGGAAGGAAGGAAAGAAGGAAGGAGCATTTGAGATTCTAAAGGGATTCTTTATCTCTTCCAGAAAGAGATAAAAGATGATACAAGGATTAATACAAAGAAAAAACCTCAAAAGAGAATATATGAAAAAAATTTAAAATAGAAGAGAATTTGTTTCTTTCTGAACTTCGAGTTTCTTCTTCTTGACACAAAGCTTTTTTTCCAAAGGGAAAGAATTGACATGTTCCCTAAGAAAAAGGAATAGAGAAATACATGGACTTGGCAAAGAGAAATGCAAAGGAAAGCCTTGTTCAGTGCTGGAGAGAAAGAACAGAGCATCCAGGGCAAGCCCAGCTGGGTGTGATACCCCAGTAATCCCAGAGGATCCCTGTGGGCTGGGCAGGGAGGTGAAAGCTCCTCAGGGCTGCTTTGCCACCCCTGCCAGTGAGGAGAATGGCTGCAGCTCAGAATCCCAAATCCCTGAGGCTGGCAAAGCCCTCCCAGCCCATGCAGTCCCAGCTGTGCCCAATGGGCACCTTGTCCCCAGCCCAGAGCACTGAGTGCCACAGCCAGGCCTTCCTGGGACACCTGCAGGGATGGGCACTGCACCATGGGCACCACCCAGCACCTCCAGGTGTCCTCGTGAGCAGGGAAACAACGATGAGCAAGAACCAGCCTGGGACAGAGCAGAGATCTGGGGAGGAATTCCAGAGGGAATTCCAGTGGTTTGTCTGGAGGACATTGGGCAAACATCAGTCCAGTTCCTGCAGAGGGAGAACAAAGCCAAGCTTGCCAGAGGGTCCCTGCCAGGAGGAGCCAAAAGTTGTACTTTGTTTGTGATGAGAAGACTTTAAGAATTCCCATTTCCAAGGTGGTGTCCTGAGGCTGCTCCTGCTCACAGCCACCCCAGCCCAGCTGGGGACACTCGCTGTTGTCCCCTGGCGGTGCTGTCACAGCTCGGCCGGGAGGTGACACTGCCCAGCCCCTGCCGGGTGCACACCATGGGGAGAGGGAGAGGAGCTCTCCCAGCTGCCAGCGCTCACATCTCCTCACAGGCATCGCCTGGGGAGCTGCCTCTGCTCCTTCTCCTTCCTTCTCCTTCCTTCTCCTTCTCCTTCTCCTTCTCCTTCTCCTTCTCCTTCTCCTTCTCCTTCTCCTTCTCCTTCTCCTTCTCCTTCTCCTTCTCCTTCTCCTTCTCCTTCTCCTTCTCCTTCTCCTTCTCCTTCTCCTTCTCCTTCTCTTCTTCTTCTCCTTCATCTCCTCCTCCTGTTCCTCTTCTGTTCCTTCTCCTGCTCCTCCTCCCTCTCCTGCTCCTGCGGTGGCAGCTCAGGGATTGTCCCCTCCCAGTGCCCTCCGGCCAGCTCGGCCACCAGGCCAGGTGGGCACTCCCAGGGGCTCTGCTCTGGTCATCTGCATCCTCCTGCTGGCATGACGAGATGTCCTGACCCTGTCTTACACAAGTGTCAAGCTGTCCCCGCGTGTCCCCCCTGCGGCTTGATGGCACTCGTGTCCCCTCCGGAGGAGCTCTGCAGCCTGGAGAGAGCCCAGCAGCTCCTGGGCTAGCCGGGTGTGGCTAAACCTGGCTCTGCTCTCCTGGCCAGGCAGCTTTCCCTGCCCTCCCCCTGCGTGTGTAGGGACAGCCAGGAGGGAAGGGCATGGGGACAGCAGCCCTGGGTGACACAGCGATGCCACCATGGGCTGTGCCCCCCAGCTCCCCCCTGGATCCCATGAGAAGCTGTTAAACACACAATCCCCACGATGGTATGGCAAAGACCCTTTATTGCAAAAATCCAGGGCTCGTAAACTGTTAGTTTGTTCTGAGTTTCCATACTTGTGAGGCACAACAAATGTGCTTAACCAACACCACAGACCAGATAGGAACATCAGGTGTGACCAACCACAGCCCCACGGTGAGCACTGATTGGTTCTGATAATTGTTTTACAATTATCTAACTTGTTTTTCACCTCTAGTTCAGCTGAGTCATTCCCAGAATGCTTTTCCAGTTAGCCAAAGTAACCCAAGTGAGCAAGGATGTCACAAGGGCAGCAAAGCCCTCACTCTGCAAGCCTTTCTGCTCCTCAGCAAGGAGCGTTTGTGGTCCTTGCAGGGAGATCAGCATGGGCCAAGCCAGGCTTTTGTTCCTCAAAGCTCCTGGAGCAACTCGAGGGTTTGCTATCCAAGGCAATCCTCCCTCTGGAGAGCTGGGATGCCCCAGTGCCAGCTCTGGTCCCTGGGCAGTGCCAGCCCTGGTCCCTGGGCAGTGCCAGCTCTGGTCCCTGGGCAGTCAGCCCTGGTCCCTGGGCAGTGCCACGGCAGGGCTCTGCTGTCCCCAGCAGGGCAGGAGTCGCTGTGCCTGCATGCACGACTCTGTCCCATCTGCCCTGCCCAGACAATGCCACCACAGTCCCTCCTGCAGCTCGTGCAAGGACAACAAAACTGCCAATTAATGAAGAGTCCTCAGATGCTGCCAGGGCTCACGGGCCCAGGCGGTGACCCAACTGTCACCGTGGTGGACAGTAGGACAAGGCAAGAGCTCTCAATCAGTTTAGGGCCTTAAAAGCAGTGACTCACCAACAGACAACCATTGATTTTATCATTGAGCAATAATTATTGCATTGTTCAGGGGGTGTCAATGCCACTCTGTTCCGTGACAGTGGCCCTGTCCCCTCGCAAAGGATTTCCATCAAATGGAGAAGATAAATCCGAGAGGGAGAGTTTCTGGTGATGTGTTTGCAACGGGCATGAGGCAACCCCAGAAGGAAAACCTGATTTACAGAAAATGAACCAAATCCTGGCACCTTCCCCTCACTGAGTCCCCACGAGTTTAACTCGAGGCTTTTTCAAAGGGGCTGCAGTGAAGAGCATCAAAACTCTGATATTCTCTGTGTTCGTTGAGCTGACACAGCCAGGATGGAGGTTAGGCAGTGGGAATGATCTCCCAAACCTGCAAAACAGGAGAGGGAATCATCCCCACACACCAAGAGGAGCCCCAACCACTCCTCCAGGGATGCTCCAACACCCTGCAGCCAGAATGGGCTTTGCTTTGCTGGGAATGTGGGCTGAGCTCCCTCCCTGGCTGGTTTGGAGCAGCAGGGATTGGTGCTGCTCTAGCTGACAGCTCTGCCAGGAGTGCCACTGCATCAAGAATTAAGAGTTTAGGGCAAAAATCCTGCTAAGTCAGGATTCCATTTCTGCTGATTCCACGTCAAATGGAAACATCCACATCACATGTGGAAACATCTGCCAGTTTCCACATCAAGCAGGTATTTCGGGTGCAAAGCAGCTAATTTCCCAGTGAGCTGCAGGTGATGTCAGCCCAGGGGGAGCTGGTGATGTCTGCAGCAGGGAAGGACAGCTCGGTGTCATCCCAACCCCATGGAAATACTGGACAGAGGAGCAACCCTCCCTCCTGGAGGGACAACACCCAGGCCTTGGTGTGCCCAACCCAGGAGCTGCCCTGTCCCTCCTGGGCCACGGAAAATCCCTGGATGTGTCCAGCAGCTTCCCAAAGCCACCCTGCCCACAGCTCCCTCTGCTTTTGGGAGCCTCCAGGCTCCGTTCTGGGCAGACTCTGCTCTCCTGCATCTGCCAAAGCCAACACGTTTCCCCCACCTCTGCCCAGCTCCCCTCCCTGCTGCTGGGGACCCTGGTGGCTTTTTTCAATGGCTGTTTTCTTTCTGCTTAAGACAGCCCTGCTTCTCTGCGGGGAGAAAGGCTCCGTTTGTGGGCGCAGCTGCATCTCAAAGGTACATTGTTGGCCAGTTATGAATTTGCATGCCTTTACTAATGTGTGGAAACAGGAGAATTCTTTTGCTTTTTAATCGAAATTGATGTTATTCCTCTGCCAGTGGTACCCGAGGAACTGTTTTGTTCCATTTCCTCTCCTTTCATGCAGCCCTATTTATGTTTCGATCTGGTTTGCTGCCACCAAGAATCATTGTCATTGCCACCAGTGGCTCAGGGCTGGCCAAGTCCAGCAGCTGTGTGTTTAATGCCTCCCCTCACTAAGGTTTATTTCCTTGACAACATGGGCTTGTTTGAAGCAACTTTCCTCCCTTTAAGAAGAAAGAAAAGAAAGAAAAAGTCCCTTTCCAGTGTCGCTTTTTATTTTTTTCTATTTTCCCCCTTTTCCCCCGCTTTTTTTTTTTTTCTTTCTTTCTTTTTTAGGAGTGGAACTTGGGGCTGTGGATCGCGGGGCTACCCCCGGTTATCACTCGGTGATCCCCACTTCCCCCCTCCCGCAAAGCTGCTCCTGCTCCTCTCTCCCCTCCACATCCCCAAAGGAATACCTAGGTGGCCAAACGGGACCCGCTGACCTCTATATCCTGTTCCTTTCTCCGCGCTTTGCTGCCAGTTTCCTGGATAAAAGGCGAGAGTGAGAGATAATTAACAAAAAACATGGCCCTCGGACAATGAAACAACTGGCCTTGGCCAGCCAGAAATTTATCCTGGTTTTCTAGGTGAACTTTCTCCCATCAATCTTTCCTTTAACCTCCGTGTTAGTGGAAGCAATAGGAACACCCCCTCCCCTCCCCCGAGCAAATGCTTTCTTTTGAGGGGGAACAAAACCCGGGATCGGCGAGGGCCGAGGTAAAATCTGGGTGGTATCGTGCGGCTCACAAAGCCCCCAGTGTTCGCCGGGCCGGGGCTGGTGTTTTACAACAGGGGAGGGGAGAGCATGAATGGGCCGATGATGTGAAACAATCCCCGCGATTCAGGCCGACAAACCCATCCTCTGTTCCGCCGGGATCGGACAAAAAGAAGGGGAGAGCGGGCAGGGAGGGAATGAAACCCGAACCGCAGCGGCTCGGGGAAAATCTAAACCCAAACCGCGTCATATAGCGGAAAAGCTTTAAACCCAAACGGCATCATCTCGGGGAAAAGCTTTCCGGGGATGCTCGGGGTGTCATTGCTCAGTTTTTGGGTGTGCGGGGGCTGCAGGGAAGGGCTGGGAGCGCTCTGTCCGAGGGAGAAGCACAATAGCTCCCAAGTGCTGGCATCCCTCGCTCCCCAACCCATCAGCGGCGCAGAAGAAGTGATGGGCGGTGGGGTTGGGAGCAGGCGGGACAATGCGGCTCCACTTCAGGTCCCCTCGAGAGGGTATTATGGGCAGGGAAAATATTTGTGCTCTGAAGATGACACTCTCCATTTGTTAATGGCTCTCACCCGGCGCTGATAATCACACCCCGCGCTCTCCTGTCAGTTGTCTGCCGCTTCCCAATTAATGGGGCTTGCTGGGGAAAAGCATCCCTTTTTCTGCGGCCGAGACAATTCCATTGTGTTCACCTACTTGAGAAGAGGGAAAGGTGAATATGAGGGCATCGGGCATTGTAAATTCCCACTAAAACACGAGCTGAAAGAGCACCCCTCCAATAAATTAAGGAGGCTTTGCTCCCGTTGGGAACGGCACGGTCAGGCTTGAGGGGGAGAATTTGGGGCAGAAATTTAGCATCGCTTTTTTTTGTCCAGCCCTATTATTACTTGGGAAAAAAAAAATATAATTTCCTTTTTAAAAAAATACATAAAATTTCCAATATTTATATATATATATATATATATATATAATTTCCTTCGAAAAATCTGGACCTCTTATAAGTTCTGTGCACTGGCATGAGAGTCCAGACAGATGCATTAATACAGGCTGAGACAACAGCAAAAAACAACTCCATGGTGTAATAAATGCTAAAAGCTTCTAGAAGTGGCTTCATATCAGAAAAATAGTGTCTTGCTATGCAGGGACTGGTAAAAAGATGAGTAAGAAATTCAGCATTTCCTGAGAAGACACAGCCAGGCCACTTTCCCTCTTCAAGGGCTAAACAAAATGAAGCCAAATTAAAAACAAAGCAAAAAATCTCTTTTCAGAGGTCCAGCAGTGCCTGGATTTAAAGCTGAGCATCCTTGGTACAAATTCCTCTTGGTGAATACCCAATATTCCCAATATTCCCAAACCAATATTCCAAATATTCCAAATATACACAATATTCCAAAAATACACAATATTCCCAATATTCCAAATACTCCCAATCAATATTCCCAATATTCCCAATATAAATACAAGGGCAAGACAGGGACATCCCCCTCCCACCAGAGGACCACTATATTTTCCATTATTGCTCAGATTTACTTTCCATTTACTTTCTATTTAATTTCCATTTACTTGGAAAGGCTCCAACACTTTAACAAAGCTGGGAGCTTTTGCTTGACTTTTACTGGGCTTGCCCAATCCAGAGCAACTTTTCATCCCTCCTTCAGCTCTGCAGCCTTGGAAATCCCTCTTTCAGGATGAACTCTTTGCCAAACTGGTGGCTGATGGTTTTAGCTCCTTCTCAGGTGTAAACACACCCAGAAGGTCCAAAATTCCCCACTAAAGTGGGAATGAAGCAGAGGTTCCCTAGAGAAGAGCCACTGCTGCAGGGAAATTCAAAAAACACGTTTTTCTGCTTGGCCTTCTGCTAGAAAACCTGTCCAGTTTTTCCTTGAAGGTTGGCAAGCTTGGGAAAGGGAAGCAAAGGAATTGGGGATGGCAGTACTGACAATGTCCCCAGACTGGTCTGGGCTGGAGGGACCTTAAAGCCACCCGGTGCCACCCCTGCCACTGTCCCAGGCTGCTCCAAGCCCTGTCCAACCTGGCCTGGAAGCCTTCCAGGGCTGGGAAAAGCTGCCAAGGCAGTGACAGGAAGGGCTGGAGCCTCGTGGTGCTGAGGGACAGCAGGAGTTGAGCTGATTGCTCTGGCTGCTCACAGTGTCCCCACGCTCACTCGGGGTTTGTCCCCAACGTCCCCAAGGTGGAGTGGGCACTGTGCCATGGGGACAGATGGGCCTGGGCCATTCCATCTCTGTCTGTCCATCAAATCTGCTTGTTTAGGGAAGCATTCCCAGCCTGGGAACACACTGATGCTCAGTGCAGGACAGCGCTGTCACCTCTGGGTCTCAACTCCCGGTGGGAAGCCAAGGCTGGGAGTTCTTCCCTGCTCCTGTCTTCCCCCTGTCCTCCAGCAGGGAATTCCAGCATTGCAGAGGTGCCCAGAGGTGCTGTCATGGTCCCTGTGCCCAGAGTGGGGTGGCATCCTTGGACTCCAGCCTTCTTTGCATCTTGTCACCTCTGTCCCCAAATGTCACCAGCGGCTGCAGGGGAGCAGAGCAAGGTCCTCAGTCCCAGTGAGATGGGATGCTGCCCTCGAGTAAGGAAAGGTGGGACAGGGAGGACTAAAACCCTTGGGTCACAACTCCACACAAACTCTGACTTGCGCATTGTCCCACAGCTGAGTTGTCATCAGTTTTGTCCCCTGTCCTGTCCTGGAGCTGCTGGGCACAGGAGCAGCCAGGTGAGCCCACCTGACCCTGCCAGTTTGTTTGTTCCTCAAGCTGCTCTAAAAAAATATCATAATTTCCTTGAATTTTCCTCTTTCTGTGGTCCAGCTTGCAAGGATTGCACACATTGCAGGAGGCACTGCAGGAGGCAGGGGAGCTCCCAGGTGTGACAAACTCAGGCAGGGTCACCTGCAGCAGTGACACAGGAAGGTGTCCAGGTGGGTTTGGGATGTCTCCAGAGAGGGAGGCTCCAGGCCCTCCCTGGGCAGCTGTTCCAGGGCTCTGCCCCTCCATGGAAAGAAGTTCTTCCTCAGCTTGGGCTGGAATTGTTCTGTTTCAGTTTGTGGCCATTGCTCCTCATCCTGTCACTGTCACCCCTGAGCAGAGCCCTCTCATTCGGAGTCAATCCAGATGAAAAACACTGAAAAGTCACAAAGTCTTTTCCTATTTCCCACTTTATTTTCCTACAGAGCTGTTAAAGGAACAGTTGTGTTTGTGCCCTCAGAAAAGGCCTGGTTTGACACTCAAATAGAGCACAGCAGATCCTGCATTTCCCTCCTGCCCAGGGGATGATCTTGACAAAGCTGCTGACTTCTCCTGGGATGGTTCTGTGGAGCTCAGGATCCTTTTTTGATTTCCCTTCCCTCGGAAGCTCCTCCTGCCTGCTCTGCTCATGTGCAAACACATCAAGCCCAACATTTCCCTCTCCCTTCTCCCCTCTGCAGCATCTTCTGCCCAGATGGGGCAGATAATCCCTTTTCAGAGCCACTCGTCTTCTGCTTTCAACACAATTTCCTTGACATCCCAAATTACAACCAAATGGGGGAAAGCAGGAATGAGCCTGAAATCAATTTCACATCGCTCCAAAGGAATGGATTTATAGCCCAAATAAATCAACCCAACCTTTGAGGGTGGATCTGGAGTTCTTGCTGAGGTCAGGGATGTGTTTAGTACCTGTTGATGGAGGCTGAGGGGAGAGGGGCTGGGAGAGAGGGTTGGATCCAAGTGTCCCCTTGGGACAGAGGACATTTGACAAACCCAGCACGAGGTTTGTGTCCCCCCAGAGGGGCTGGGAACCAGGGGGGTCCATCCAGCCCCATATAATATAATTAATATAATATAGTATAACATAACATAATATATAATTTAATATCATTAATATAATATAGTATCGTTATATTATAGTATCGTTATAGTTAATATAATATAATTAATGTAATTTATATAATATAATAATACATTAAAAGTTTTTAACACACTTTCTCTCTTCCCAGAAACATTAAAGTCTTTCTCCTCATTAACACTGAAGTTCAGATATTTTGTGAAAATGATACCTGAGGAAGAAAAAAAAATCTCACATTATCAAGAGCTTACATCAAAGGTGTTGATTTTAACTCATTTATTGGGGAAAAATTAACGAATTACAGCCCTAAGTACTGAACCATATTGATGGGTTTGTTCCTCTCCCTTTCAAGAGGTTTCATGTGGCTTTGAAGTCCACAGGAATACTTTGGGAAGGAGGTGCTTTTCAGTATGGGGAGGGCTAATAAAACCTGATCTTTTGTTTTTAATTTCTCTGCCTGGCCTAATTTGTCTCCCTGTTGCCCTGGGATCCCAGAGCCCTTTAAAAGACATTCCAAGGTTGCAAACAAACAGGTGAGAGCTCTGCTCACCTGCTGGAAGGTGCTGGGATCCCACTGGAACCAGGAGCACTGTGCTGGGGGCAGGGAAGATGGACCTGTGCTGGGTTCAGAAGGAAAATATTTACTCATTGTTGAGAGCAGAGCCTCTGTTTGTGATGCCTGGGAAGGTGCAGGGTTCAGGTCCTTGTCTTTTGGGGGAATCATGTGGATGACAGGGCAGAAGTGAGGGCTGGAACCACAGAACTCCAGGATGGGTTGGGCTGGGAGGAACCTTACAGCTAATCCTGTGGGCAGGGACACCTCCCACTGTCCCAGGCTGCTCCAAGCCCAATGTCCAGCCTGGCCTTGGACACTGCCAGGGATCCAGGGGCAGCCACAGCTTCTCTGGCAATTCCATCCCAGGGCCTCCCCACCCTGCCAGGGAACAATTCCTTCCCAATATCCATCCAACCTGAGTTTCCTCCCTTTCAGTGTGACTCCATTCCCCAAATCCAGGCGCTCCAGTTCCACAGCCTGACCCCCGGCTGTCCCCTCCTGGCAGCAGCTGTGCAGAGCCACAAGGTTCCCCTGAGCCTCCTTTGCTCCAGCCTCAGCTCTTTCCCAGCTCCCTCAGCAGTTTTCCAGCCCCTTCCCAGCTCTGTTCCTGCCCTGGACACTCTGCAGCCCCTCCAGCTCTCTCCTGCAGCACCAGAACTGGACACAGCTCTCAGGCTGGTCAGCAGCTCCTGCTGGCATTGCTTCCCGCTGGAGCAGAGAGCACCCAGGCACAGCAGTCAGCTCCAGGAGCTGCTCCAGCTCCCCCAGGTACACCCAGGGCACCCCAAAGCAAAGAGGGATTTGCTTCCCTCTTCCTCAACCCCCAGGGATGGTCTGCCCTCCTCCTCAAGGCCATTCCCAGCTCAGTGAAGCAAGACTGGCAAGGTAGGAAAGAGATTTCCTGTGGCTTTGGGATTTATCCTCCAGGAGCCTCCCAGGAGTGGCTGGAGCTGGCAATGGAGCCATTGGTCAGGGATTGCTGAAGGAGCAGTTTGCAAAGCGCTGCTGGTTGGATGGAGAGCTCGGAGCACAGTCCTGATCCCTCTCTGGCACGGATGAGGTGCGGATTGAGCTCTCCAGGTTCCTTCTCCAGTCCCCAGAAGCTCCAGGTTCACCTCTGGCTGCGATCTCTGCTCCAGAGGCTGCTCGGATCTCCATCCCGAGGATCCCGGAGGCTGTTCGGGGATCCCTGGTGGCACAGGGACACAGCTTTAGTGCTGGCCGAGCCCAGCCCTGTCCCACCTCTGCCCTGCCCGACCCCATCAGGTCTCTTTTTCCCCTGGCAGCATCCCGCGATGGACACGAGCCGCACTCCCTAATGGGCTAATGGGATCAAAGGAGGAGCTCTTAGCTCGTCCCTCCTGCCCCTCATCCCTCCCAGCTCCGCCTGGAACACCCAAATTCCCGCTGCTCCCAGCTCCCTGCCTGCCTGCTCCCTCCAGCCGGCAGGGCAGGAGACCATTCCCACCTCCGGGAGAATCTGGAAATTGAAAGTAGCATCCATTGGGCTCCTCCGGGAGAATTGGAAATGGAAAGTAGCATCCATTGGGCTCCTCCGGGAGAATCTGGAAATTGAAAGTAGCATCCATTGGGCTCCTCCAGCAGTTTCAAAGGCCTTGCAAGGCTGCGGTGGCCATTGTGCTGCGGGTAATTCTGTGTCACAACTAATTAGCGCCTAATAGCCGTGCTGGGGACAAAGTCCCCGCTTGACAAGAGAAGTCTCTTTGGGTTCGCATTCAGCCCTAATCTGACCCTGAATAGCGGAGATTACATGAGGTAATACAGCAGTTATTTCTACCTGCTGCAGTTCATAAGCTCCATCTCCAGCTGAGGCAGAGCCCCCTCCCCCTTCACAAAGATTATTTGTCATTAAAATGCTCAGGAGCTTTTTTTTTTCCCCTTTTTTTTCCTTTTTTTTTTTTCCTTTTTTTTTTTTTTCTTTTTAAAATCTGGATGTTGCCTCCACTTTCAGAAAGGTTTTTGAAGGAAGATTAGCAGGATTAGGAAAGGTTCACATATGTTCAGCTTCACTATTGGTATTCAAGACATCACAACTTCAGCACCACCCAGGAAGCCCAAGGAAACCGGGAATAGAGACGGGGAGGCAGCAAAAAAGAGGCCTCCTGGCCAGGGAAAGGCAAGAGCTCTCCAGCAGGGAAAACAGTCGAGTCAACCTCGCAGAAATTACTGGGGCAACCAGCAACACCCCTGTCCTGGCTGGGAGATCCCAAAGTGACATTGCAACGCTTTGAGGCTTTTGAGAAAATGAGATTTTTCTGGAGACCTCAAAATGAACTTGCCCTTTTTTTTTTTTTTTTTTTTTTTGCTTTTTTTTTTTAATTTTTTGAGGAAATGAGATTTTTCTGGTGATCTCCAAGTCACGTTGCCATGCTTTGCATTTTTTTGAGGAAATGAGATTTTTCTGGGTTCAAATCGACTGGTCCAGGTCTACACCTGGAGGTACAGGTCAAAATACACAGAGGTCTTGCTTCAGGTTGATTTTTGTTTGGGTTGTAAAGAGCTGTGCAAGGTTGAAATCCATGCTCTGAATAGAGGGATTTTTCTAAGATCAAGAGAACAGCTTTTGTGTAGTTTGATTTTTTTCCCCTTTTTAGGCAACAACTTTTCTCCTTCTTTGGGATTTTCCAAAAAAACCCAAGAAATTCTTAACAGTTTTTCTCCCACCCTGGTCCTTCTTTCTCCCCAGCACCCTCACACCTCCTCCTTGCCCGTGAGGTGCTCAGTCCTGGCTCTGCATCACTGCTCTGCTACCCCTGCAGAACTCATCCACTGCTCTTCCCCTTCCCTCTCCCAGGAATTTGCATTGCCAGGCTGCCCAGAGAAGCTGTGGCTGCCCCTGGATCCCTGGCAGTGTCCAAGGCCAGGTTGGACATTGGGGCTTGGAGCAGCCTGGGACAGTGGAAGGTGTCCCTGCCATGGCTGGGGTGGCACTGGATGGGATTTCATGTCCCTTCAACCCAAACCATTCAGGGATTCTCTGATGATTCCAATTCCTTCCCAAACTTTTCCCTCACAATCCCTCAGTCTGAACCTCCCTGTTTCCTCTCTCCTGCTCCCCCCCAGCTCCCTGACACAAATGGCCACGAAGGGCAGAGCCTGAGCCACGCTGAGGATTTGGCAAGGAAATCCTCCCAGCTCCTCCAGGAGCTCTGCCCTTTGCTCAGCTGAGGGGCAACACTAGGACCATCCAGTGCCAGGGGGATTCAAACAAGCCAGGCATTTCATATTTCATATTCCAGGCATTTCTATTTTCATTTTCTTCCAGCGCTTCCAAAGGATTGAAATCCCTGGAGCTCAGGCACACCTGGGAATGGGTCAGGGATGCTCCAGGCGGGACAGAGCAGCTCCCACCCGAGCCTCGCAGGGAGAAACAGAGCAAAGAACCCAAAGTAATAAATCCAACATGTTCTGAAAAGATCAAAACTCTGCCAGAGCATTACCGAAAGGGAGGAATCTCTCCTCGGATTTTTTTTTTTTTATTTTATTCCTTGCAGCAAACACATAAAACCCCCTGCCAAGAGAAGAACATCCTTCTGGAACTCTACAGCTTGGGGAGGATCCTTCAGGAAATTCGGAGGGAAGGGAGGCAGTTCAGCCCAGAAACCCTCATTGGTGCACAAAGGAGGGGCTGATGGCACAAACGGATCTCCAGCATCCCGTGGGATGGGAACAAAATCCTAAAAAAATCCTAATCTGATAAAAAATCCTTTAAAAATCCTAATCCTGGAAAAAATCCTTTAAAAAAATCCTAATCCTGGAAAAAAATCCTAAAAAAATTCCTAATCGTGGGAAAAAATCCTTAAAAAATATCCTAATCCTGGGGGGAAAAAATCCTAACAAACTCCTGAGCCTGCAGGAATATTCCCCCAGCTGAAGGGGGTTTGGAATGAAGTGGTGCCGAAGCAGCTCCTGTGAATTTCAATCCCTTCTGGATGCTTTGTGTTTGAGGAGGGGAGGGAGGGAGGCAGAGCCCGCAGGACTTCAGCTCCAAAGGCTCCGGAGCTGCGCTGAGAGCCAAACCTCATCTGCCTCTGTTTGAATCCAGATTGGGAATGCTGCTGGGTGCAACGTTTGCACAGCATTTCGTTCTGGAAAATGCCTTTTTTGGGGCTGTTTCCTTGTGCCACACAGATTTGCCTTCCTCAGACACACGAAGAGCAACTCCTGCTTGCACACGGAGCTGATTTGGGATTTTATTTGATAAAGCACAATCTGGCACCTCCTCTGAAACTGATTTTTTTTTTTTTTTCTGGAAGGGGATCAAACTTCCCTTCCAGGATAGATTTGATTAAATCCCTGGAGATTCTCCCTTCTTTGAGTCAGCAAGATTTGCCAAAGGACGATTTTCTCTCTTTCTGCAAAACTTCTTCCCACTGATTTCTGCAATTCCCTTCCTATTCTGAAGGCAGCAAAAGAGCAAAATTCACCTGTTCCACCTCTGTCCCACAGCTGGGAGGGTCCTGAGGCCACCCCACCCCAAGCCAAAATGGGAAACCCCACGGGAACATCGCTGGTTTTCGTATCCAGTTTTTGGTTCTTAACAGGGAAGAACACAAAAGGAGGAGGAAGAACCCAAAGCTGTGTGAAAACTCCTCTGCTTTCCGTGGGTGCTGCGGGAGCAGCCCTGAGCATCCTCCCCACGCCCCGGGGAGGGGAGGGAGGGCTCTGTGAATATTAATGAGTGTTAATTAGTATTAATGAGCGGGCGGGGCCGCAGGAAAAGAGCAGCTCCGGTGCTCCTGCCCCGCTGTTCGCAGCGTCCCTGCCCGGGAGAGCCCGGCGGTGCTCCAGCCGGAGCGATCCCACAGTTTATGGAAAAGCGGCGGCAAAGCCTCATCCAGCTGCTCGGCTGCTCGGCACGGGATCGCACCGGGAGAGGATCCCACAGGGCTGCAGGATCCTCTCCATTTTTGGCTCAGCTGGAGGAGCTGGGAAGCCCGGGATGAGAGGATCCCGTGGGCATCACTCAGTAAAGATCCAGAGGAACCAATTAAAAGCCAGAAAAAACAGAAGGTTTTTTCCCATCAAAAACCTTGATGGGATCATGGAATCCCAGAAGGGTTTGGGGTGGGAGGGACCTTAAATCCCATCCAGTGCCACCCCAGCCATGGCAGGGACACCTCCCACTGTCCCAGGCTGCTCCAACCCCAATGTCCAACCTGGCCTTGGACACTGCCAGAGATCCAGGGGCAGCCACAGCTTCTCTGGACATCTTCCCGATATCACACCCAGCCATCCATTAACAACCTCCCCCTGTCCCCAAAACCTCCGGGATGGAGGTGACAAATAGGAACCGATGGCTAAACAGTAGTGCAGGAAAGTTGGGAAGAGTCGAGGAGAGACATATGGTTCCAGCATTCCCTAAAAATATAATTGCTGTCTTCAGGTGGCCACACACCCTCTCCTTCTAATGAGAGAGATATTGAAAGACCTGAACTGTTTATGTGACATTTCAATAAATAATGCGGAGATTTGACAACATTTCCATATTCCTCCTTTAATGTCTGAATGTCTCTGACTTAATCCCAGTTCCTTGGCATTTATTACTGTTTGTTACACTAACAAGTGAGATTATGAGAATTCTAATGAAGGCTTCCAGTGAAAACCTCTGTGATTAAAATGCCATAATAACAGTTGCATGCATTTATGTGCCTGATTATCATAATCTATTTAGCACAAGTAAACACACAAACAGAAGGAGAAAAGCGAGCCCACTGCCACTCCAGCGAAAGGAGAATTGGAAATGAGGGAGAAACAATGTAAATATGTAAATGTCTTTGTGTATTCTTTTTATCTTTTTTTTCTCATCCTCGCCTCCCCCCCACCCCCCCGCCCCGTGTGCTAATGAGACATCCACGGTTCGTCACATGTGGTCCCTCTTTGCCGGCCGGGGTGCGGGTTTTGGGCCATCTGCTGGGGCCACCGTGCCGAACAAAGCCACCCCGAGGGCGGGGGGGACACTGCCGCAACCTTTGACATCACGGGCGACGAGGACTGGTGTCCTCCCGGCGCGGGGCTTTGATTTGTTCGCTCCCAAAGCTTCGTTCAGCTGTTCCCCCTGAGCGCCCAGCCCGGGAAGGCTGCAGCCCCCGAAACCCTCAGCACGCTGAGGAGAAACCTCAACAAATTTCTAACGGAGACTTTGCTTTCCAGCCGTTTGTGGCATTTTTCTTTCATATTAGAGAACGAATCAAGTGTGAACCTGGTGGGAGGGATTGTCCCACTCTGCTCTGGGCTGGGGGGCTTCACCTCCAGTGCTGGGGCAGTTCTGGGTGTGTCAATGTGGGAAAGATCCCCAAGAGTGTCCAAAGGAGGGACACAAGGATGGGGAAGGGCCTGGAGGGGCCACACGAGGTCACTTGGTCAGTTCAGCCTGCAGGAGCCTGAGGGCAGAGCTCCCCGGGGGCTGCAGCTCCTCCCGAGGGACAGCGCAGGGACAGCTCTGAGCTCTGCTCTGGGACAGGGACAGAGCCAGGGAGGGCTGGAGCTGGGCCAGGGCAGCTCAGGCTGGAGAGCAGGAAAGGTTGTTCCCCCAGAGGGTGCTGGCACTGCCCAGGCTCCCCAGGCAATGGGCACAGCCTGAGGCTGCCAGAGCTCCAGGAGCCTTTGGACAGCACTGCCAGGGATGCCCAGGCTGGCATTGCTGGGGGTCTGGGCAGGGCAGGGGTGGCACTGATGATCCTGTGGCTCCTTCCAGCTCAGGATATTCTGTAATTCCAATTTCTCCATTCCAAGGACCTCTCAGAACGCTGTCAGTGCAAAGCTCTCACACAGGTAGTTTCCACATGATCACAACCATTGCTGCCTCAGCATCAAACCCACCCTGAGGGCACCAAAGCCTCTGCATCATTTCCACAGCAACAAAACCCTTGGGGCTCAGTCAGACAGCTGCAGTCACCTGTTAGCATCAGGAATTTTAAGAATTTTTCCTTATGAGCACAGGGCTGGGGCAGGACCTGTGTCAGAAAAAACTGATTTCCAGTGAGTGTTTGCAGAGGAAGCAAAACACATCCATGCTTTCATGTTCTGCTCATCACTAAACCTTTGCCTGGGCTGGCTCATTTCTAAGGAGCTCCCAGACAAACTCAACACATGGAAAGTGGAAAAGAGAAGAAGGGAAGTGTATGAGTGACACAGACAAGTGGCAAAATGAGACAAAGAGTTATGAAAAAGTTGCTCAGGAAACTTAAAACGAGAACTAAAAATTCATGCTGCATTACATGGGGTGAAAGACATGGAATAGGTCCAGAGGATGCTGTGGATGCCTCGAGCCCCTCTGGAGCCAGGCTGGGAGAGCTGGAGAAGAGAAGCTCCAGAGAGAGCTCAGAGCTCCTGCCAGGCCTAAAGGAGCTCCAGGAGAGCTGGAGAGGGACTGGGGACAAGGGATGGAGGGACAGACACAGGGAATGGCTTCCCACTGCCAGAGGACATCCTGTGCCAGGGCCTCCCCACCCTGCCAGGGAACAATTCCTAATTCCCAATCTCCCATCTCTCCCTGCCCTCTGGCAGTTTGCAGCCATTCCCTGTGTCCTGTCCCTGCAGCCCTTGGCAATTGTCTCTCTCCAGGTTTCCTGTCACCTCCTTCAGGCCCTGCAAGGCCACAGTGAGATCATGCCAGAGCTTCTCCTCTCCAGGCTGAGCAATCCCAAATCATTCCCGTTCATCCCAGGGATGTGAGGCTGATTCCAGTGATTGGCCATGCTTGGGAGGGACGACTGAGCCTGACAGACACAAGAGCCAGAATCCAGCCTGGGTTTTAAATAGCAATTTAATTACTGTGCTCTCAATGACAGCAGGCTCACGAGTGTCAAAAGTTTATAAATAAAGAGTTTTTTTTTCCTGCTGGATGAGAGCAGGAGATGGCCAATTTCCTGCATGTTTTTAATCCTGCAAATATCACAAACATCAGCTCTGGTATTTCTGAGACTTCCCTCTGGGTGACTCCTGTGAAGATGAGAAGCTTTTCCAGTCTCTGATTGAATGGGAAGACATGCTGAGTTTCTGGCAAAGAGCATGTGTCTCCAACATTTCCATGGAACAAGTGTTAACAAAAACAAACCCAGCGCTGGAAAAGAGGAGAACCCTGAGGGAATAACAGCGACTGCCCTGCTCGATGAACTCGAGTTTCCTTCTCGGAGATCCCAGGTATCAAACGTGTTAATTGGGCAGGTGGAGCTGCACCAAAACCCACGGGCTGCACTTCACCTGCAAGTCCAAACAGCAAAATACATCTGTAGCTGATTGAGATACAACCAGAAAGAAATTAATGCAAAGGGAAAAGGAAGAAAACGAGGGAAAAGGGCCAAACCCGAATGCTGAAGTCGTTCTCTCCGTGTCTCCCCTCGCACCTTTGGGCAAAGAGCTGACTGAGCTCCAGTCCTCGCTGAGCTTTGTGCTCCGGAGGGGTTTGGGGTGGGACAGCGGTGACCCCAGTGGGGTCCTGGAGATCCCGCTCTGAGCTGGGGAGTTTCAGAGGCTCTGGAGCTGCGCAGCCCGGGCTGGAGCCCCCAGCGCTGCCGACAGATGGGAGGCAGACAGCTCTGGTTTGCGAGGCGGAGCTCAAACTGTTTTCAGCTGCCGAGCCGCAGCCGCAGCCCTGCCCTTGGTCCTTCGGATGCCTCGGATTCCTGCCGGCCGGACCGGGCAGCTCCGGGCTGTGTGAATTCCCTGGGCCGTGGGCTCGGAGGGAATACGGGCACTAAACCCCTCCAACCAGAACCTAATGACATTCCAAGTGATTTCCAGCATGAAAGCAACGGTCTGGTTTTTATTAAGTTATCACTTCATCATGTTCCCTGATTGCCTTCATTCATGCCTTAGTTGTCTACAGACGCTATTAAAAAAATAATACATATTCATAGCCCAGAAAATGGGCTCTGCTCCACATTTTAGTGTCAAAATCAAGTTCGGGTGAAGGGCTCCTCTGGGAACCCTCCGGGGCCGCTTGCCGGGATGCGCCAGCGAGAGGTGTTTGCGGTGCGGAGCCTCCCGAACCCGCCGAGGGGGAGGTGCGACATTTAATTTGTCATCTCACGGCAGAGAGCATCCCTCTCCTTCCTCTTCTTCACCCCCTGACAGGCCGGCAGAGCAGCACCGGGCGGTCTGATCCCGATCCCAACCCGATCTCGATCCCGATCCCGATCCCGATCCCGATCCCATCCCGATCTCGATCCCGATCCCGATCCCGATCCCGATCCCATCCCAACCCGATCACGATCCCGATCCTATCCCAATCCCGATCCCAACCCGATCCCGATCCCGATCCCATCCCGATCCCATCCCAACCCGATCCCGATCCGCGCAAACCCCGCGGGGTGCGGGAGGATCAGGGTTCGTGTCCAGACGGATGGACAGTGGTCGCAGTGGTCACCAGGGACATTGCTCTCTTACGGACTCAGACCCTGAGATTTTTGCTGCGGAGTCGGAGAGGGGTTTCCCCTCTGGACAGGGGAGAAAAAGAAAAGAAATAAAAGAAACAAGAATAAAAACGAAAAATGGAAGAAAAGGGGAAGGAGGGGGAAGGGGGAAAGGGAAAAGGAGAAGGAAAAGGAGAAAGGGAAGGGGAAGGAAAAGAGGAAGGGGAAGGTGGAGGGGAAAGGGAAGAGGAAGGAAAAAGAAAATTTAAAAAAAAAAAGGAAAAAGGAAAAAGGAAAAAGGAAAAGAAAAAGAAGAAAAATAAGTCAGTCCGCTGCCCATTTCTCCCTCCCGGGCCCCCCAGGGTGATGCCAGAACGGCCTCAACACGCAGCAGCCCCGAACTCCAGTTGCCCCCCCGCGCTCTGTCCATCCCCGCTGCCCAGGACAGGGTCGAAGGCTCTTCCCCGCCTCTCCCCGCTGTCCCCTCCGGTAGGTGACCTCCACCGCTGCTCCAGCCCCACCTTCACACCCTCGGGCTGCCCGCGGGGCTCCAGGGCCCTTCCGTCCCACCCCGGGCTGATGGAGCGGCCGGGAAAAGCCTCTCCCGGGGCTGAGCCGCGCCTGCCGCAGCCCCGACGGGGAGGACGAGACCCCCATCCGTCTGACGGCTTGACCTTTTAGGAAGGAAAAGTCCCAGGCTTTAGGGAGGAAAATGACCGAGCCCTGGGAGACAGCAGACGAGCGATGTTTTCCTCGCTCTCACCCCCGGCCCGCCGCCCCTCCCGGCCTGGCCGGACCCCTTTCCCCTCGGCAGGCCGGGCAGTGCCGGGAGCCGGGAAAGCCGCCGGGGTTCAATTCGCTGTGCTCCTCGCTGTCCTGGTTTTGCGGCTCCAGCGCTGCGGCGCTCGGAGCCGCCAGGCAAAGGCAGCTCCAGGCTGCTGCCGCCGCTTCCAGCCGCGGAATAAACGCGAACTTTGCACGGACGGGAGTCTCCCTGCCCTCCCCGCCCCGCTCCGCACCTCCGGGGCTCAACCCTCATTCTCGGGGTGTCCCGATGTCCCCCCGGGCACATCCCCGGTGGCCGGGCCGGGCGGCAGAGGGACACACGCCGGGCGGCTGGCCCGGCTGTCGCGGGGACAGATTTTCCTAATTGACCTGTTACGGATCATCCCCGCAACCGTTGGGAAACACATTTCCACGCTTCACTTCTTAACGTTTTAAATACATATTTAACGGATGGTTGAGGCTTGCCGGGCCAGCTGGGAAACGCACGGGTGTAAAAATAATACAACAAAGGCGAAGGGGCCGGGGGGCGGCGGGGAGGGGGCGGCCGGGGGATTTACCCCAGTGCGAGGAAGCTCCGAGCCTGTTGCGCGGAGCTGCCGGGGCGAGGGGACTCGCCGGGAGCCGGGCGAGCAGCGCTGGCAGGCGGGAGGCATCTCCGAAGGTAATTTTTTGTTTGTTAACGTCCCTTACTCTTCTTTCTCTCCCCTCTCCTGCTCCCGTCTCGCTGAAGGCTTTTTTGGGGGAGACTTAGGCGGCCGCTCCGAGAACTTCTCCAGGTGCCTGCGGAGCCGGAGCCGGGGGATGCTCGGGGAAATTCGCTCGTGGGGAGCGGAGAGGCCGAAATCCCGCTTTCTCCGCCTGTCTTTGCAGCACTTGCCGGGGGAATAAGGCGCGGGCTCGGGGCAGGAGGGGCAGCGGCGGGGAAGCGCTGCCCGGCGGGGCGGAGGGGCCGAGCACCGGGAAACACCGACGTGCCGGCGGGAGCCGGGGGCAGTTCGGTGCCGTCCCCGTCCCGTCCCGCCCCCCCCAACAGCTGTTCCCGGCGCTGTCATTGTTGCATTTTATTACGGATTTGACAAAAGTCCCTCCCCCCGCCGCGCCCCCCGCCGAGCTCCCCGCGCCGCTCCGGCCGGCGCCCCCCGCCCGCCCGCCCCATCGAGCCGGAGCGGCCCGGTGACATCAGCCGTCCCCCCGCCGCCGCCGCGGATTGGCGCAGCCCCCTCCCGCCCGGTGACATCGTTCCTCCCCGGCGCGGCTATAAAGCGGCCGCCGCTCCGCCGCAAGGTGCGCGCTGCTGCCGTGCTCGCCCGTCCCGGCGCGCCGCTCGCCACGGTGAGTGCCCCCCGCGCCCGCGCGGAGCCCGAGCCCGGCCCGGCGGACAGGAGCGACGGGAGGGACGGGACGGGACGGGACGGGACGGGGTGGGATGGGACGGGAGCCGCCCCCCGGCGAGGGGAGGGCGGGCAGCGGGGCCATCGCTCCCCGGCCCGGCGGAGCGGTCTCGCCGACGGGGCGGGCGCGGTGCCCCGGCGAGCAGCGGCGGGCGCTGACTCGGGGCCGCCCGCGGGCTCTCTCCCTCCGCAGGCTGCCCGGTGCGCACCGCCGCCCCGCCCGCCGGGCCATGGACTCGGACGCCAGCCTGGTTTCCAGCCGCCCGTCCTCCCCGGAGCCCGATGACCTCTTCCTCACGGCCAGGAATAAAGGCAGCGGCGGGGGCTTCACGGGCGGCACCGTGTCCAGCTCCACGCAGAGCGACTCCCCGCCGGAGCTGAGCGCCGAGCTGCGCAGCGCCATGAGCGCCGCGGGGGTGGTGGTGGTGGACAAGCTGGGCTTCAAGTCCTCGTCGTCTTCCTCCTCCTCGTCCTCCTCTTCCTCCTCCAAGAAGGACAAGAAGCAGATGACGGAGCCGGAGCTGCAGCAGCTGCGGCTGAAGATCAACAGCCGCGAGCGCAAGCGGATGCACGACCTGAACATCGCCATGGACGGGCTGCGGGAGGTGATGCCCTACGCGCACGGCCCGTCGGTGCGCAAGCTCTCCAAGATCGCCACGCTCCTGCTGGCGCGCAACTACATCCTCATGCTCACCAACTCCCTGGAGGAGATGAAGCGCCTGGTCAGCGAGATCTACGGCGGTCACCACGCCGGCTTCCACCCCGCCGCCTGCCCCGGGGGCATGGGCGCCCACTCGGCGCCGCTGCCCGGCCACCCGGGCCACCCTGCCTCGCACCCCGTGCACCACCCCATCCTGCCCCCCGCCGCCGTGTCCAGCGCCTCCCTGCCCGGCTCCGGCCTCTCTGCCGTCAGCTCCATCCGGCCCCCGCACGGGCTCCTCAAGTCGCCCTCGGCCGCCGCCGCCGCCGCCCCGCTGGGCAGCGGCTTCCAGCACTGGGGGGGCATGCCGTGCCCCTGCAGCATGTGCCAGGTGTCCGCCCCGCCGCACCACCACGTCTCCGGCATGGGCACCGCCAGCCTGCCCAGATTAGCCACCGACACCAAATGAGCCCCTCGGCGGGGCGGCCCGGGCACCTCCAGGACCTACAAACGCTCCCCCCCGGCGGCAGCGGGCCCCAGCTCCGCTCCCGGGGCGGCCGGCGGGGCGGCGGGAGGGGATGGAGCCCGGCCCGGGGTCTGCCCTGCTCCCCAAAAACCGGGGGAACCCCCCGGCACGAGCAAAGCCCCGCGCACCTCCTGTATTTTGAATTTTCCGTCGTCGCCGAGGACTCCGGAGGAGGGGAGGGCGGCGGTGCCTGAGCTGGCCGCCAATGGAGGAACCAAAACTGCAGAGGGGCTTTGGCTCGTTTATTTGCTCGTTCGTTCGTTCCCTCCCCTCTCCCGGTCTGCTTTCTCCACGCAGAGTCTCCGGAGCAGCTCCTGGGTCACATCCCCGGCAAGGCCATCCGGGGCTCCCGGAGCAGGCAGGAGCGGCGGCGCTGCGGGTGGGAGTGCAGCCGGGAATGTCTGTCGGGTTGTTCCCCACCTTCCCCGCCGCCCAGCCCGCCGGGGGTTTGTCGGTTTTCTTTCCTGTTCGGGATTTGTAAATAGACGATAACGACGCGAGTTCGCTCTGCCTGAGCTTTCCGTCCGTGCACTTGTTCTGTGTCAGCCTCATGAGTGAAAAAGGGGTCGGTTTGCCTTGATTTCCTTGGTTTGGGTTCTTGGGGTTTGTTGGGTTGTTTTACTTTTAAGCGTATAACACGTTTATTTGTTTGGGGTTTTTTTTACGTTCCTGCCACCTTTAACAAAGTTTGAACTCTTTAATGCTCTTTCTGTGTAGGAACTTTCACCCTGTCCGTGTTGCAATACTGAGAACTTGGGCTTGTTTCTGAAATAACAACTTTTCTTATCGCTGCCCCCTTGCAGAGATTTTATCATCTGTTTATTTTTGTAAAAAAAAAAAAAAAAAAAAAAAAGGAAGAAAAAGGAAAAAAAAGAAAAAAGTTGCTAAATAATATTTATTACTTGTTTGGTTGCAAAAAAAAAAAAAAAGTAAAAAAAAAAAAAAAGCGATCCACTGTTGAGATTTTAAATAAAAAAAGAAAAAAAAAGAAAAGCATTTTAGATAAATGTCTTTTTCCTCTTCCTCGCTGTCCCGGGGAGGCGGAGGCAGGTGGGGAAGGGATGGGAATATTTCAGGCGCATCCTTGCCTTTTCGCGAAGTTTTTTGTCAGTTTGCCTCGCTGGCGAATCGAAACCACTTGGGGTTTGGTTTTTTGTTGGGATTTTTTCCTTCCTCATTTGTTCCCTTCAGAGTCAGGGCTGCAAGGAAAAACCGACCGGTACCGCGTCCGTAACGGGAAATTTTTGTCCATCGAATCCAGCGCTTGGCAAAAGCTAAATATTCATTAAATATTAATTCGGGGAGAGGAAACATTCAACTTGGCGCTGGGGAGTTCGCTCACTGCGATGACTTCTGCGCATTTGACCTTCAACCAAAAACGCAGCAAACGAAAATCCGCGGAAAGGAAAATTATTTGGGGACAGCCAACCGTTTTTATTGCCCCTCCCGAAGCCGCTGTGTCCGCAGCCCGGGGGATTTTGGCAGTTCTGGAGGCAGCTATTCGGGCAGGAGATATTTCGCACTCCCCGAGCAAAGGGCTCTCGTGTTTTCGAGGCAAACGAGGTCGGGGGATGCGCTGAGGTTCCCACGCTGCTCTCGGGGTGCCAGGAGCCCTCAGGATCCGAGTCCTCGCCGGGGTAAAGCCTTGCCCATCCCTCTCTCCAGACCGAGAGGAACGGCAGGACGTTTATTTAATATACCTAACGGGCTGCATTCGCATAAATACACAATTCTTTCCCGATTCCGACGGCTCGTGGGGCAGTTTGGAGCGCGCAGACAGCGGCGGGGAACGAGAGCCAGTCCGGAGCCAGGGGATTTCTTGTTTGTTTTGGGCTTTTTTCCCGTGTAAGCCCAGGCGGTTCTCGGTGTCCCCGCGGGCTGCTGGCGGCTCCCGGTGCCACCTCCCCTCCGCGCTCCTGCCGTGCGGGGTTGGCTCCTTCCTCCCCCTCCAGCAAGGGAAAGAGGGGCTGGGGAAGGAGTGTCCCCCAGCCCGGCATCCTCCCGGTGATGATGGAAACAGCCCCAGCCCCGCAGAGATTCTCCTGCCTCAGCCCCGCAGAGATTCTCACCCCCAGCCCCGCAGAGATTCTCACCCCCAGCCCCGCAGAGATTCTCCTCCTCAGCCCCGCAGAGATTCTCCCCCCCAGCCCCGCAGAGATTCTCCTGCCCCCCCCACCCCGGCCCCGCAGAGATTCTCCTCCCCGGCCCCGCAGAGATTCTCACCCCCAGCCCCGCAGAGATTCTCCTGCCCAGCCCCGCAGAGATTCTCACCCGGCCCCGCAGAGATTCTCCTGCCCAGCCCCGCAGAGATTCTCCCCTTGCCGGCACCCTCCGGCCAGCACAGCCCGGGTGGCGCAGGGACAGACACTGCCCTGGGGACACACGACGAGCATCGCGCTGGCTGCCCAGCGCCCTTCCCCGCCCCGGGGGGTGCCCCCGGTTTTAGGGGTGGCCTCGGGGTGTTGGCTCTGTGCCGCCCTGGGGTTTTAAAGGCGATCCTTGCTCCACAAACCCCTCGCCTCGGACTCCTCCCGCGGTGGGAAAAAGCCCAAACCAGGGAGCAGCATCCAGGTGTCCGCGGGCGCCTCGGGACGATCCCCGAGAGGAAACCCTTCTGGAAGGCTGCGCTGCAAGCCAAGCGGCGAGCAGGGCCGGAGAGGGGCAAACAGCGCTCCATCGCCGCTCCTCGCCGAGCCCCCGTTGGCCCGGGGCTGCTGAGCCGCTCCTGCTCCTGCCCTGCACCGGAGCTCTCCTTGCTCGGCTCCCGGAGCCCCGTTACCGATGCCCTGCACCGGGATGCAGCCCCCCGGCCCCGGTCGGCTCCCGGAGCCCCGTTACCGATGCCCTACACCCCCCATGCGCGGGGAGGCCGCAATAAGCAGAGCAGCTTTCCCAATTAGCAGAGCTCCGGCGAGGCAGCGCTGCTGCGGAGGAAGCGCAGGAGCAGGTGAGAATTAGAGGGAGCATCATTAGGAGCTGCTCTTTGTCTCTATTAAAGGCAATAATTAGCACCCTGACAGATGCAAAAGTCGGCAGCGGCCAGAAGCTGGTAAATCCTGCTCGTCTGCCTGCCCGGCTCCCGCCCGGAGGGGCTTGTCGCTTGTCGCTGTCGCTAACAGGTGGCCCCGGGGAGCCCCGACGGGCGGGGGGAATCGCGGGCACCCGGCCTTTCTGCGGGGCGTTTGGGCCCCAGCGGTGGCGAAAGCAGAGAGGGCAGCATCCCCCCACCCCAAATAGCCCCTGCCCGCCGGGTTGAGGCTGAGCATCGCCCGGGGTTGGGGCAGAGCCGTGCGGGCAGCCGGCTGTGCTCCCCGACCTCCTCGCGGGCTATCTGCGGATGAAATCAGCCTGGCTGCGCCCCCCCAGAGCTCCCCATATGCTCTGCCGCCCCCCGAGAGCCCCGCGGCCCCCCAGCCCCGCCCGCAGCCGGGTAAGGTTACCGCAGCGGGGCTGCCCATCTGCTCCGCGGGTCACCTGCCCGGCAGCCCCAGGGACCCGCAAGGACCCCTCCCTCCACCCTCCTCCCGGGTTTTTTAGGCGCTCTCGGGGTTATCGCGACCTGTCCCGACAGGAGGAGGAAGCCCCTGGCCCTCCTCACCTCCGCCCTCCTTTCCTTCCTCTTGCCACAACCTCCTCCCCCACTTTCCCCTTCCCTTTCCCTCCTTCCCCACTTCCCCTTTCTCCCTTTCATTTTTCTCCTTCTCTTCCCCACCGAACCTCAGGCCCAGAAAGGGAGAGAGGAGCAGCCAGAGCTCATCAGGGGCTGCAGGGACAGGACAAGGAGCAAGGGGTTCAGACTGAGAGAAGGGAAATTTAGGTTCAATATTCCAGGGAAGGAATTGTTCCCTGGGAGGGTGGGGAGGCCCTGGGATGGAATTCCCAGAGAAGCTGTGGCTGCCCCTGGATCCCTGGCAGTGTCCAAGGCCAGGTTGGACACTGGGGCTTGGAGCAGCCTGGGACAGTGGAAGGTGTCCCTGCCATGGCAGGGGTGGCACTGGATGGGATTTGAGGTCCTTTCCAACCCAACCCATTCCATGGTTCAATGAGCACATTTTAGGCAGAAACCAAAAGGCATCCAGGAGACCCAAGTGGAAGGGGAAGGTTCCCCATGTCTCACTTCAACAGGGGAGTTCTTCAGCCTCTGCCTGGAAAATTTGAAGCCAAGTAGACCAAAATCTGCTGCAAAGCCCTGACTGAAGCATTTCTCTTCCTCAGGGCACCTGCTCTGCTTCCTGCCAGCCCAGTCCTGTGGGATGGGATCTGCCAGAGCCCTGCAGGGGCTGCAGGCTCCTTTCCCTTTCACTGGAATGAATGCTCAGAGAGAGAATCCAAAGCCCCTCAAAGACTTTCTAAAATCCACCTTTGACAGGAAAACGTGGTTGGTTTTTAGCTTGAAACCTCCCCAGTGACACAAACCAGGTCCTGCCCAGAGGCAGAGTGAGGTTCACAGGCACAGCTCACACACACCTCAATGCACGTTCAAGTTGAACACACAAAATATTCATTTTTTCCCCCTGAAAACCTCATCACGCTGGTATTCTGGGGCCAAGCTGTCCCTGGATATCACTGCAGTGTCCCCATGGCAGAGTCAGGGTACTGGGTGTGACAAATGCCACCTGGGGTGTCATTCCAGAGATGAAAGCCATGGGATGGACCAACCTGGGGTCCTCTTTACTGTTCTTGTTTTTACCCTTCCAGAGGTGAAAGGCTGATGTCCCATGTCCTGACTGATGGCCCAGGGGACACTGCTGTGACAGGAGCCACACAGCCTCTGGTGCTGAGGCAGGACAGTGCTTGGAGCAGAGCTCTGGTGTCCCTGTCAGTGGCTTTTCCATCCCTGTGGGGATCAGGGACCTCCAGGCCTGGGACTCAGCATTACCCAGATTATCCCAAAAGCTCAGGTGCAGCTGAGGGCTGCATTTACCTCAGAATCCCAGAAATTTGGGGTTGGAAAGGATCTCTGGAGATCACCCAGTCCCACCCCCTGCCCAGGCAGGGTCACCTGCAGCAGTGACACAGGAAGGTGTCCAGGTGGGTCTGGGATGTCTCCAGAGAAGGCCAGGCTCCAGGCCCTCCCTGGGCAGCTGTTCTCGCCCCTCCATGGAAAGAAGTTCTTCCTCAGGTTGGGCTGGAACTTGTTGTGTTTCAGTTTGTGGCCATTGCTCCTCATCCTGTCACTGTCACCATCCTCTGTCACCAACATCTCCATGAGCTCTCAGCACCTTAAGCCAGCCCTGCAAACCTCAGGTTATTCCTGGTTGAGGTGGGAAGGGAGATTTTCCCAAAGCCTCACTCCAGCCCCAAGAGCTTTTTCCAGCCTTGCAGCCAGGCAGGTGCAGCTTAAAGCAATCCTTGTGCTCTGAGAACTCTCTGGGCATCACAAGGAACCCAAACTGAATTTCCCACTGCAGGCATTTAATATTTTGATCTTTCTGCTAAAAATTGCTGAGGGGAGGCAGTGACTGATGGTGGCAGTGGGGCCAGGAGGCTGTGGCTGCTCCACCTCTGCAAAAGGACACCAAGTGCTCAAGTCCCTTTGGTTTGGTAGCAGAACTCCCAAATTTCATTCATCAGAAAGAATGCAGCTTGAAATACTGGATCAGCAAGGAACCTGCAGCATTACACGGAGCAGTTTTTATAGTAGACACATAGAGTATTTTTTATACATAGACACATCTCACAACGCTCTCTCCAGTGGTCAAGGTCGAAATACTTTGATAAAAATTTTGCAATTTGCCTACTTTTTAAACTTGTAGAGATGTGGGGTTTGTATCATCAAGCAAAACAAAGTGCAAATACCTCAGCCCACACCAGAATAAATTGACAAATTCCCTTCAGTATTTAGAATTGAGGAGAATATTCCATGGAATTTCATGAAGTCTTCATCAAACTAAGTTATAATTCTATTACTATCAGAAGTAATCATAAGGAAAAAACGCAGCTCATTAGGAAAAACGAAATAAAAATGTCTCGGCACTTTTGTCTGGAAAAGCATTGTCCTGGAAAATTTATTGGAATCAGGAGAATCCTCAGCAGGTCATTCACTCACAAGAGCTATTTCCAGACAAGAAAATCAGAACACCAATGCCAGCCCTGGTCAGCGCATCAGAGATCAATTGATTACAAATATGGATCTTTAATCGATGCCAGGAATGTTTTAATCATTCTGAAAACTGGGAACTCAGGTTGGGCTTTAATGAGCACTGGGAAAACCCTCTCTTCTTCTAAAATCTTCTCCAAAATTCCAGACTCGGTGGGATTTGGGGGGCTGTCCTGGGCAGGGCCAGGAGCAGAGTTTGGTGATCCTTGTGGGTTGGGATATTCCATAATTCCATGGTTCTCCTTTGAAAACCCAGCCAGGCTGCCATCCCGCTGCTCTCCCTGCTGGGATGAGGGGGTTGTGCTGCTGTCAGGGACAGCCCGGCTGGACCCAAAAGCTTTTTGCAGATTCCCAGTGCTGTTCCTGCTGGGAACAGGGAATCGAGAGGGGAAAAGACAGGCCCTGAATAGCCCCGGGGTGCTCCAGCCCTCGGCAAGCTCATCCCGCAGCTTTTCCCCTCCAAGATGGATGTAAATGCAAAAGAGTGTTTCCCTTCGCCATTCACGCCCATTCTTGCGATTGGCTTTAGAAGTTTCGTTCTGCCATTTATCTTCACTTGTTGGAGATGTCTTGACAAACTCCTGAGAATTAATTTCCCATCAGCTTTTCGCCTGCTCTCCTTGAACTGCCAGGTCAGCTCTCACCATATGCATTAGAAGAGGTTATCGGGATTGACCACCCTGCTCCTTTGTCCCCTCCCCGCGCTGTCCCTGTCCCGCAGGAAAGCACTTGGGGTGAGCAGGGAGGAAATCAAGGCTCCTCTGCTGTCATCAATCATCTCATCCTGCTGCCAAACCCAACACAATTGGATCAGGCCCAGTACCGGGGGTGTTCCCTGCCAGGCAGGAGTGTGCCTTTTACTTTAATATATTCCCAATGTTGATCCTATTAGCAGGAAGAATCAATCAATCACTGTCAGCAAACATCACCAGGCTGCAGATTGATCACAGTGTCAGGATTGTTGGAGGATCCTGCAGATGCAGCAGGCATTTGTTAAATGCTATTTTCAGAAAGACATATACATATATGTATAAGACACATTTATACACCTCTTTGTCTGCTTGAAAAAGGGGGAAACCCAGAAAAACCCACACAGTTCTTGGGGGTTTTTTTGGTGTTTTTATTGGTGTGGATTTTGTTTTCTTCCAAAAGCAGCCACAGCATTAATCACTTATAAGAAAAATGCTTTTGAGTTAAAAATGAGCAGAGTTTTGGGAGGGGGGATCTTGTTTTGTTCCTCCTGGGGGAGAGGAGCAAGGTTTGCCTTGCTGTGCCTAAGGAGAGGAGGCTGGAGCTGTCCCACAGGGAGAGGGAGACTCCAGACTCCTTCCAAAGAGTGGAGCTGGGGGTGTTTTCTGTGGGAGAGAAAACCCTCCAAGGTGGGAATTCAGCCTCCCCTGCTGTGCTCAGCCCCCATTTAGGACTGCATGGAGTTTCTCCCCTCTCTCTCTCTCTCCTTTCCCCAGCAAAAGTAATTCCATACTAATTTAATGCTGCTCCAGTGACAAAGATTTCCCTGCAAAGGGCAGTGCAGGGAGCTGAGCACAGCAGGACTGCAGGAACTCTTCCTATCCCAAACCCACTGCAGTGTCCCAAAAGGCATGGGAGGAATCCTTTTCCAGGTCAGAACTTCAGGCACAGAGGGCAGAAAGTGTGGGAGGTGGAGGGGGAAAGGAGCTGAGTTCAGAAAAACGTGGGAGAGCTCTGGGGATGTTTTTTCTCACTTGCCCAGAGCAGCTGTGGTGCCCCTGGATCCCTGGCAGTGTCCAAGGCCAGGTTGGACATTGGGGCTTGGAGCAGCCTGGGACAGTGGAAGGTGTCCCTGCCATGGCAGGGGTGGCACTGGATGGGATTTAGGGTTCCTCCAACCAAAACCATTCAGTGACTCTGATTTTATTTGAGAATTTAGAGCAGAGCCTCTGGAACTGCAGCCCTTTCCCCTGTGCTCACTGGGATCAGGTTTTCCTGCAGGTTTTGTGTCTCTGCCAGGCACCATCAGAGCAGCTGCCAGAGGGAATTTGCCCTTCCAGGACCCTCCCTGTGTGCTCCTCACTGCCCAGGATGAGCAGTTCCAGCTCCCTTGCAGGAGCTCCCTGAATTCCAGCCCCTGTTCAAGTGCCTGAAGGTGGCTCAGGGAATCACCTGAGCGTGTAAAATATCCTGGGAATCCCACATGATCCATGTAAAGCTGATCCATGCAGAGGAGGGTGTGAGCAGAGCCAGGAGCTGAACTGGAGGATCCCTCTGGGTTCCTTCCAGCTGGGGATATCCTGTGATTCCAGGATTCTCTGAAGGGTTTATTGCTCCCACCAAAGCCTGGCGAGGTCTGTGGGAATCACCCCAAATCCCACAGCTCTCCCCATCCACAGACTTTGCTCATGCAATTATTGCAAAAGTTGATTAGATATGAAATTGGAGAGAAGTAGAAAAAGTAAAAGAATAAGTGAAAAAATGCCTTAATGGGAATGGAGCTGGCAGGAAAGGGAAGGAGCTGCAACAGCCCAGGAGCTTTTCCAGGGCTTGAAGTGCTCGGAAGTGATGGGGGAAGGGAGGAGGGAAGCATCAGCTCCCCGGAAAAGCTGCACCAGATCGGGATTCACCCGAGCATTTGACATCCGACATTCCCGGAGCAGGAGCAGCACAGAACCCCCAGAGCCACCCAGGCTCTGCCTCCTGCCCACAGACATGCCAAAAGCTGCTGAAGGAGAGGGGAGGTGGGAGAAAGGGAACACAAATCCATGACATCCAGACGTGTCCCGCAGAAGGGAGGAGTCGCTCTTGAGGTGGGGATGTGAAGAGTGGGATTTGCCTAGGACAACACAATAAACGCACAATTCAGATTTTGTTTCTCTTTCATGTCTATGGGGGAAAATCCCCTGTAGCTTCATTAACAAACCTGTCCCTAATCCTACCCAAACCTCCTGAAAAAAAGATGATATTAACTGAAATCCAGCCGGCCTTCCAGAGCCTGGGAGTAAATGAACTTCTAATGCATGGAGAACATATTCATTATAATGTATAAAGAGGCAATTTTCATTTTGTTTGTGTTCTTAAGAGTGTGACAGCGTCTTGTTTGCCACTGCCCCTGGGTATAAGCCAGCATTGTGTGCCTTAATTAGATATTCCCGTGCTAGTGTGAGGGACATATGTCTATTCACGGGAACAAACATCAAGAGTCTGCCACGGCCTTTCATGTCCTGCTACGTTGGAATAAAGGCAGAGCAAGTGCAAGCTCTCCCAAGGACCTGTGGCCCCAAGCAGCTTGAACACAACGCGCCGGCATTCAGCGATTGGTTACAGTTTATTAACAGCCCATAAACTCCTCATCTGCTCCTGCGCTCTCGTTAAAGTTGTCACCTGCGGCTGCCGCGGCGCCACGATCGCCCTGGGGATGGAGAGCGGCGCTTCCCTCCATTCCTCCTTCCCGGAGCTCTCCTTGCTCGGGGTTTGAGGCCAAAATGGAAGAGAAATCGCCCAGAAGATGCGGCTGCTGGTGCTGGCAGCTCAGGAGCCTGCGGGGACACCCCGGGAGCTCAGGGTTCCACATGCCAGCCCGGGGACGATCCCTGAGCTGGCATCACCCGGGACATGTGCTCAGCGCCCCTCTTGCCAGCTTTCCCTCGTCAGAGAAGCCTGATTTGGGCAAAATTGAGGGATTTGAGAAGTTCTGACAGTGAGTGAGATGAGCCAGGCTAGGAGTTCTGACCTGAGGGAACTTCAGAGTCAGGTTTGAGGACAGAGCAGGGTGACAATGGCACGGGGAAGCTGTGGCTGCCCCTGGATCCCTGGCAGTGTCCAAGGCCAGGTTGGACATTGGGGCTTGGAGCAGCCTGGAAGGCTGGGGACCTTGGAAAGTGTCCCTGCCCATGGCAGGGATGGCACTGGAAGGGATTTAAAGTCCCTTCCAACCCAACCCATTCTGGGATTCTGTGACAATGATATTTCCTCACAGACTGCCCAAGAGCCTGGACACCTGCAGGCACCATTACACACCTCAGGGGAAATGGTGTTTGCCATCCCTGTGAGGTCACCATGACAGCACACCCGGGTGCCACATCCAGGCTGGATGCAAAATTCCAGCCCTTCCAGCATCTCAGCAGCTTCCTTTCCCCCGGCACCACCGGGAGCTTCATCCAAAAGCAGATCCTGCCAAACCCTCCCAGCCATGCGATGCCTTCACAGCAGCCAGGACAAGCCCTGATCACCGGAGAGGTGACAGGGAGGGAGATCAGCCTTGCATCCACCGGGAGCCTGGCTGGGATAATTGGGTGGGATAATGAGCGGGATTAATGACCTGTTCTCCTGCAGCAGGGCCTCGGGTCTGGCTGCAGCAGCTCAGAGCAGGTAGGAACAGACCCAGGCTGAGAATTTCCCTGGCAGTGTCTCAGGGCTGTTGCCCAGGACTTGGCACCTCTGCCCACCCCACAGCCACCTCTGCCACCCCAAGGGCACAGCAAGAGCTGCCCCAGGCCAGCAAAGGGACACTTGCCAGCCTGGCTGTTGGCAGCAGTTTGGATTTTTGTCATCCCAGCAGTGCTGGGCAATGACAGATGGAGAAAACCCTGCTGGAGGGACAATCCTGGAATACCACATTGGATAAATGCTTTCCGAGGTGGACATTGAGCTGAATTCGTGGCTCTGTAAGGCCCCAGGGTGGATCCCAGTTTCACTGGAGCCATGGACAATTCCACGCTGGGATGAGCCCCATCCTGGCACCTGCAGGGGGAGGACAGGTGGGTTTTGTCACTAGGACTTCTCTTACAGTGTTCCCCTTTGGCCTCTGGTCAGTGGTACTGGTTGAAGGGACCTTAAAGCCCATCCAGTGCCACCCCAGCCATGGCAGGGACACCTTCCACTGTCCCAGGCTGCTCCAAGTCCCAGTGTCCAACCTGGCCTTGGACACTGCCAGGGATCCAGGGGCAGCCACAGCTTCTCTGGGAATTCCATCCCAGGGCCTCCCCACCCTCCCAGGGAACAATTCCTAATTCCCAATATCCCATCTCTCCCTGCCCTCTGGCAGTGGGAAGCCATTGCCTGTGTCCTGTCCCTCCAGCCCTTGGAAATCGTCTTCTCCATGTTTCCTGTCACCTCCTTCAGGTCCTGCAAGGCCACAACTGGGTGACCCCGGAAACTCTTCAGATCCAGGAGCTCTGGGAAGCTGAGTGTTCCCATAGGCAAGTGAGGGATTTGACACTGATGATCTTAATGCCATTTTAGCACTCTGGCATCAGGACGAGCTGAGCAGAGCAGAGCAGGAGCAGCACAAACAACTCTCTGCTGCTGGGCACTGCCTGTGTCAGGCTGGAGGGGTTTCACTGTGGGTTTTATTCCCAGCTCACACACACCCACCCAGAATCCCAAATCCTCCAGACCCCGCTCTCCAGAGGCCAAAACATGCTTCTTCCAGGTTTGCTCTCGGAGGAACAAAACTGTCCTGTTTATCCTGACAAAGGCTAGGCCAGACTGGAGTTAATCCTGGCCCGAGCCCATCCGGCCCGCCCTTGGCCGAGCATCCCCCCGGAGCGGAGCGGAGCGCCAGGAGGGAATTCATCCCGCTGGGAACGGGCTGAGCCTGCCGGGAGCGGGGCGGGGGCCTCAGCCCGGCTGCTCTGTATGCAGGGCGAGCTTCCGTGGCGCTCCCGTCCTGGCCATTGTTCGCCGGGCACGGCAACCATCTGGAAAAGGCAGGCTGGGAGAGCCCCCGCCTGCTCCAGCCGCATCCCGGCGCTTCCTGCGCCACGGGAGCCGCGGCCAGGCCGGGACAAGGACAAGGACAAGGATGGCTCGTTCCCAAGGTGGCACCGAGCAGCGCTCCCGGCACTGCCGCACAGCCTCTGCCGGGATGCCGGGATGGCTCCATGGAGAGAGGCTGGGCTTGGGAGCAGCGCTTCCCTCAGTCCTGCCGGGCTCTCCCTGCCCTGCCTCCTCTCCCGCAGCCCCACCCAAGGCCCAGAGCGATTCGAACCACTCACCGTGGGTTTTATCTCGGTTTTGGGGTGATGAGGGGCAGATATTGATGAGTGAGATGTGTTCTGCAGCCTTTTCCCTGCACAAAGTCTCTCAGCGTTGCTGGCTGTGCTGATGGCTCTGCTTGAGTTCTCCAAAGGCTCCTCTGCTGGGGAGCTTGGTGGAGGCAGCTTTGTCCAGACCACGATGGATCAGCAACTTCTCCAGCATCTCCCTATCCAATCATAGCCTGGCCTGGCTGTTCACCCTCTGTGAGCATGAACAGGTTGGAAATGGAAACAGAACAAGGGAAATTATTAAAAGGAAACTTCTGTCACTTTAATCACTTGCAGGAACATGGGGCTGGTCATTCCCACTGTTTGACCTGTTGGCTTTCCCTGCTCTGCCAAATCTTCCCCACCAAAGAGGAATCCACAGGCACAGGAATCATTTCACTGTTTTCCAAGGCAAAGGCTGTGCTGCTTGCATTGCTCCCCCACTTTACTCCTCCCATGGGATTCTCACAGGGACTTCACTTCGTTACACCCCAAATGACCACCTATGGGATGCCTGTAGGGGGAATTTGGGTGTTATTCCACTCAGCAGCAAAACCCAAACAACTTAGGGAGCTAAATCCTATTTAGCAAAGTGCCTGGAGTACTTGAGGTTCTTCACTGCTGACTTGTCACTCCTGGGAAGCTCCCACCAAACCACTCAGAGCTGTCAGTGCAGGCCTGTAGTGATGGCACCAATCTGCCACTGAATTCCATACCTGGCACCAACTTCTCATTGTAGACAGCCTTGAGATCCCACACAGGGAATGACAGAGTCCCTGAGGTTGGCAAAGCCCTCCCAGCCCATGCAGTCCCAGCTGTGCCCAATGGGCACCTTGTCCCCAGCCCAGAGCACTGAGTGCCACAGCCAGGCCTTCCTGGGACACCTGCAGGGATGGGCACTGCAAACCTCCCTGGGCAGCTCCTGCCAAGGCCTGAGCACCCTTGCCATGCAGAAATTCCTGCTGCTGGCCAAGCTGAGCCTCCCCTGGCCCAGCCTGAGGCTGTTCCCTCTCCTGCTGTCCCTGTTCCCTGGAGCACAGCCTGACCCCCGGCTGTCCCCTCCTGGCAGCAGCTGTGCAGAGCCACAAGGTTCCCCTGAGCCTCCTTTGCTCCAGGCTCAGCTCTTTCCCAGCTCCCTCAGCTCCTCCTGGTGCTCCAAACCCTTCCCAGCTCTGTTCCCTGCCCTGGACACTCTCCAGCCCCTCAAGGTCTCCCCTGCAGGACCAGAACTGGACACAAATCTCCCTTCCCTGCTTGCCACTGGGGTCACCTGAGCCACCAACACCTCTGAGCCCCGGGGAAGTGTCACCTGTGCAGGGCATTTTCCGAATTTGCTGACAAAACCAAAGGGACAAAGATGTTCCCATCCCAGTTTCGGAGTACCCAGCCCTCACTCCATGCACACAACTCCTCCTTTAGTTCAGCAGCTTCTCTGTGCTCTGCTGGACCCATGGGGCAAGCTGGGATTTCCCATGGTGCCGAGGGAGCCAGGCTGTGTTTAACTGCAGTGGGATCAGGGTCTGATTCTCCTCAGGCTCCTCGGACAACCTCTGTGCAGCAGCCCCGTGCCGCTGGCAGGCTCCGCAGGGTGACAGCAGTTGGCACCTCAGCCCTGCTGTCACCCAGCCGGATCCCAGCCCCCCCTCACCTTTTGGGATGGCTCCGACTCCTTTCTCCGCACACACAGAGGGGTTTTGCTTCCCTCACACAGCGAGCAGACAGTGGGGCCAGCCCCGCTCGCCTGTGCCAGCCCAGCGCAGCCCAGGTGAAGGCGAACAGAGCCGCTCTGTGCTCTCAGAAAAGCCCAGCGCCGCTTTGTGTCCCTGTCCTCGCAGGTGCTCGAGGAACTTGGCCGCAGGACGCCTCACCCCCCTCCCCGCCACATCCATTACCTTTTGGATGCCTCTAATTAATCATTCATCCCTTTCTGGGCAGGGAGAATGGGAGCTTCGCCCGGCACTGCCCCGGCCCCGGCTGCCTCCCCCCGGTTTGTTCCCTTTCAGCCGCGCTCTTCCTGCCGCTTTCTGCCCCCTCAATGGGCGAGGAGCGAAACCGGATGGCTGGATGGAGCGCTGGGAAATGACTTCAGAGCCACCTTTGTTCGTCGCCTCGTTTCTCTGCCCGCTCTTGGCCGTGTGTCGCTATGAAAGGAGTCGTTTGAAGGCGCTGGGACGGCCCGGGAGCGCCGCGGCTCCGGCCGGGAGTTCTCCCATCTTTTGGGGAGCGAGGAGAGGCTGGGCAGAGCTGCCAGCTCCGGGCAGCACCGCTGACCATGACATCGGGCATTGTGCTCCAAATGAGGCACAGGCTTCCGAGCAAATTGTCCCTTTGGATCGGAGCGGTGTAAACCCCACAGCGCGCTTGGCTTTGCCTGCTGACTCCAGAAAGCCTCCGAGGATATTCCTCGCTCTCGTGAGGAAAGCCAAGGCTTTCAAAGGGGTTTTATATGCGCCGGGCTTTGGGATTTCACAGCTCGCTGGCACGGCTTCGCTGCTGAAAGTCTAGAAATTATTTTGCACCGGTTTTCTGTCGTGTAACGTTCTCAAAACGAGCATTTGACAGTTCATTTCAAGGTGTTTGACAAAGAAAAACCCTCCAACTTTTATGTCCTCGTTTATTTTCAGCGAGTTAAAACTGTGGCTAACTGCATTGTGCATTGAGGAGTTTGGGGGTAACACAGTCCAGCCAACTGCTTCAAGGGGAGATGTTTGCATTCGAATTATTCTGATGTATTTTTACTGAAGCTCCTGGTGTCTGCTGCAAAATGTAAATATTCACTCCACAGAATTATTCGAAAGTGAGATTTGAGTTTGCATTCTGAGTGGCTGCACTGAGCAGAAACAACGACTGAGTTTGAGTTAGAAATTACTCAATCCACCCTTTGCACAACTCATCTGCCTGCACTTGGAGAATGGATTATTGATATGAAAACGGGGAAAAATAGGAATCCACCACAACTCCCACACACATCACCCTCAAAAACCCTTCAGAGCGTGTCAGCTCAGGGCTGTGCTCGTCCTGCTGAATTCCCACCTGTTCCCTGACACAGCACGAAGGATTCGGGCTGGGATGCTGGATTGGGTGAGTTTGGGCAGCTCTGGGTGTGGCACGAGGTGCAGGAGCCTCGGGGACCCCGAGTCCCTCCAGCCGAGCTCTGAGTGTCCCCCAAGAGCAGTGGGACCCCTCGGTGGGGTCTGGCAGGACCATCTGGCCTGGAACAGGATCAGGGCTTTAGGAACACCCAAAAACCACCCCAGGGAAAAGCTGACCCCTAAACAGGACCCAGCCGGTGTCCCTCCCCGGTGTCGTTCTCCGCTCTCCCCACACACCAATTTCCCTGTTTTTTCCCTATTTTTTCCCCTTCTGCCTTCTGTCTGGTGGGGTGGCCAATGCGGTCACCCACCACAGACGCCTTTTTTTGCTGTAATCAAGAAGGTGATTGGGACACAAAGGCTCAGCCCGGCTGTGCCAAGTCTGTGCCGGCTGAAGAGGCTCTGTGCCACGGCTGCACCGTGCCAGGAGCTCCGGGAGCTGGGAGGAGAACCCTGATTCTTTCGGAGGGTTTTTCTGCCTTTCTTTCATTCATTGTGTCTTTTCCTCTCGGAGAGCTGGGAAATAAAAAGAAAGTGAAGGGATGGTAGCGACCAGGATTGAACTCTTGCAACAATAACTCAAACCTTTGGGGTTTAATGTTTTTTTGGTTTGGTTTTTTTTTTCCAGGGATGAAAAATACCCTCCCAGGAGGTAAAAAAGCCCAATAAAACAATCAAAACCCTGCAGTGCAGCAGGAGTTGGACTTCAATGATGTTGTGGGTCCCTTCCAGCTCAGGATATTCTGATTCCATGAAGCTGAAGCAGTCATTGACAGCTTTGAGCCTGCATTATACCGAGCAGGAGAATCACAGAATCCTCAAAGTTGGAAGAGACCTTTAAGATCATCAGGTCCAACTATCAACCCAACACTTCCACTGTAAAATACACACGTGGTCCTGTAATTCCCTTGGAGAAGGAAAAATGGTGTGTGCACTCCCAGAGCTCCTCTCCCACTGCAGGAGACCCCAGCCCTGCCTGGGACCCTCAGGGTGCTGCTGCTGGAGAAGAGGTTGTGTACAGGGTGGGAAACTGGGAATCAAGAAAAGAGGATCAGGGAAAACCTAAAATCTTTATTCCCTCTCTGGCTTCACTTTGGACAAGAAGGGAAAAGATCTCATCTCACCCCGGGTCCTGGGCCACCTCCTGTGATCAGAACTCCCAAAGGGAAACCTTGGTTCTCAAAAAAATCCTCCCTCACACCAATGCCCTTCTTTTCCTGCCTAAGAGGGGTTTGTCCATGTGATGGACACTTTGTTTGGACACTCTGTTCCTGGGATACTGGAAGGTGTTGGAACTGGATGGGCTTTAAGGTCCCTCCCAAGCCAAACCATTCCACGATTCAGTGAAAAATCACTGAATCCATGGGAACTTCAGTACCAGCAGCTTCCCAGGGAGATTCCCCTCATGTTTTCTCTCACCTGCAGGATGTTTATTGGTTTTTCCTCTGGAATAAATTTCTGCACAGGTTTTGGTGAGGAGCCCCAGGAGAATAGGGAGTCTGTGACTGTTTTCAAAACAAGCCCTGAACTCTGGAAGCACAAATCCCTGGAGAGTGAAGTTTGCTGTCTCTCAGCCTCCTCACGGTGGGAGGGAAGTTTCTCTGTACTCTTTACGGATCTTGACATTTCAACCAGCAGGAGAAGGGCAGAAAGTGCTTCTGAGGGAGGAGTCTCCAATTTGCCATCTGTCAGAGCACGAGGGATTTTGGAAGAGGGGAAGGGCTGCTCGAGGCTGCCTGACATTCCCTCGGCTGCGGGTTTTTTCAGGATTCATGCACAGCTCTATCCTCAGGTGCACAGGAAACACGTTCACTCCTCAGAAGGATTTTGTGTGTTATGAGCTCGAGACATCGCTGGCCACAGAATGATGTCCCCTTGATTTAAACACCCAGGAGAGTCCTTCAAACCTCCACTTCCACATCTCCCTCTGGAAAACTCTGCACAAGGCATGGGAATGGTTGGGCTCCCTGAGAGTGGAGTGGTGAAACAAGGGGAGCCCTGACTGCTCTCCCTGACTCCTGAGAGCACAGGAATCTCTGGCAGCCAGGGGGGACATCCCTGTCCTGGGGACATCAGGCCCAGCATCATCAGCTGGGGCAGGGAGGGAGGGATTGTCCCACTCTGCTCTGGGCTGGGGTGGCCTCACCTCCAGTTCTGGGGCAGTTTTGGGTGCCAGAATATAAAAAAGATCTAAAGCTCTTAGAGAGTGTCCAAAGGAGGGACACGAAGATGGGGAAGGGCCTGGAGGGGCCACACGAGGTCACTTGGTCAGTTCAGCCTGCAGGAGCCTGAGGGCAGAGCTCCCCGGGGGCTGCAGCTCCTCCCGAGGGACAGCGCAGGGACAGCTCTGAGCTCTGCTCTGGGACAGGGACAGAGCCAGGGAGGGCTGGAGCTGGGCCAGGGCAGCTCAGGGCAGGGGTGGCACTGGGTGATCCTGTGGCTCCTTCCAGCTCAGGGTATTCCATGATCCCGTGAAGAGGAGGGTGGGATGTGTGAATCCCGATGGGATGATTTTTCCCGCCGTCGCTCTCCAGTTCCCAATGCAGGCTCTCCCGGGAAGCGCTGCGGAGCCGCAGTCCCGCGGGTTCCCCGCAGCTCCCGGCGCGCCCCGGACAGGCAGGAGCGCTGCGGCACCGAGCGGGGCGGAGTGGCCTCGGGGGCTGCTCCTGCCGCTCGCCCTTCAGGCCCCACCTGCTTTGGCTTTCCCGGTGACCGTGGGGAGGGCAGGGCCGAGCTATCGGTGTTCCCGGGATCTGCGTCTGACAGGCCGCGACTGGCCCTGGAAAAAGGGCTCTACCGAAATACTCGCGAAAAGCAGGAGCCAGAGGTGAGAGACATCAGTGCATGGGTGACCTCTGAGACATTGAATCGAGAATGTCCTGAGTGGGAAAGGACCTCCAAGATCATCCAGTGCCACCCCTGCCCTGCCCAGACCCCCAGCAATGCCACCCTGGGCATCCCTGGCAGTGCTGTCCAAAGGCTCCTGGAGCTCTGGCAGCCTCAGGCTGTGCCCATTGCCTGGGGAGCCTGGGCAGTGCCAGCACCCTCTGGGGGAACAACCTTTCCTGCTCTCCAGCCTGAGCTGCCCTGGCCCAGCTCCAGCCCTCCCTGGCTGCTGTCCCTGTCCCAGAGCAGAGATCAGAGCTGTCCCTGCGCTGTCCCTGCGCTGTCCCTCGAGAGGAGCTGCAGCCCCGGGGAGCTCTGCCCTCAGGCTCCTCTGCTGCTGTGCTCCAAGCGTCCTCATCCACTCCTCCTCCTCTTCCTCTTTTTCTCAGTATCTTGGCAGTCTTAACCCAGTAATATTTAATTATGACATAATCAATATTAACTTGAACTGCTGGAGGTGCCATGCCCTGGGATTGCCAGCTGGGAGGGGACATCACTCACCAGCTTGGGCACTTGGCAGGGAGAGCGTTGGGATAACTCAGCCAAAACCTGCCAGGGGACAGCAGCGGGACGAGAGGGGTGTTGCTCTGCATTTGAATCCGTGAGGATAAATGGAGATAGTCCCGGAGAGAAAGGATCATCCTCCAGGAGCAGCCGGGAGACCAAAGAATTCCGCCCGCCGGCCCCGCTGCTGGCGAGGCAGCGCCGATGGAAAAGAACCAGTGACTTTGTCCCGGGCGCTGAATGGAGCTCCAAGGCCAGTCCAGATGGTTATTGTACGACTTGGGTGGTGGCAGGATGCGGGATGCAGGTTGGGCAGCTTGAGCAGCTCCCGGGAAAGCCTTGCCAAGCATTCAGTGCCCGCCTGGCACCATTGGTATGGGCAGGACATCGCCGGGGCTGAGCACACATGACAGCACTTGGAGGAATAAAGGCCTTGGGAGTGGATCTGGAGCCCTGTGCTGCAGTGGGGCACAGGCTCTGAATCCCTAATGAAAGGAAGCTCTTCAAAGCCCCACTCTGCAGGAGCCTCTCTCGCCTTCGTGTTCCTGCTCAGGTGATCTCCCGGGTCACCCCCAGGTGCTGCTTGTCTCACCCCACTTCAACAGCAGAATTACCAGGGAATTTTACCGGGAAAACACTGCAAACTTTGGTTAATAACAACAGCAACAAGATCAAATCATTGCACATTTTGTCTGCGGGGATTTCCAAGGCCTTTTAAAGCTGGCAGGATTTTCTTTCTGTATTCCTACAAAAGGACTTGCAGGAGACACCCGGAATTTCTGGGGGCTTGGGTTGGGAATGCTATCAGCCCCCTGTTCCATGCCAAGAACAAACCCAAAGCAGCTGGGAGACATTCAAAACTTAAACAGGTCCTTAAGCACAGGGAGGGATAAATATGATTAATTTTTAAATTTATTGTTGACTCCTCTACTTCCAATTTTGTACCTGGCTCACACTTGATCAGTCAGCAACTTCAGAACAACTTTTTATGGTTGTTTTCAAAGCAAATCTCTGCTTTCTGTGGGTGTTTCCCAAATCAGCAGCACCCACACTGCTGACATTTAACCTGAGCTCTAACGAAAGATGAAAACACAGCTCAAAACCCAGCCAGACTTCCCAAGGCTCTCTCCAACGTTTTGTCTGATCCAGAGCAATGGAAATAAGTTCAAGGCTGTGGCACAGTCCAGAGAAAATCCTAATAAAGTCAGATCATTATCTGGATGGATGGATAACTTAATCAGATTATTGATTTATTAAACACCATTCAGCTTCTGGGGGGTTTAGGGAGCTCTGAAGGTTTTGTTGCAACACAAATCGCTGCTTAGGCAAACCCAGCAGATTTCTTTCCAGTTCCATTAATTAAAGCATTAATCTCATTCCCTACCAGTTTTCCTTAGAGTGGCCCTTGGAAACCACCAGGACCAAATCCTTTGCTCTCACGGAGTCTGCAGCCCCACACAGCCAGTCCCAAGATCAGACAGTGCAGCAGGACGCAGGCAACTTCTAAAATAAAGTGACTTTTTGTCCAGGCCTGTGTGAGGCAAGGTAGCAACATTAATTAATTAATTAAAATGCCTCACAGGAGCCACAGAACTCCTCAGAAAAAGGCTGGAATGGGCTAAAAATAAAAGGCATCCATGCAGTGTTTTAGGGATGCTGGTTTGGAGGGGAATGTTGGGAATCACAACTTTGGGAGGTGCATCCATATTAAAAAAAAAAAAAAAAAAAAAAAAAAGAACCTCTTCTGTTCATGTTTGGTGCTGGCAAAACATGATGGCACTGTGGGTCATGGTGGCTTTGTCCTTTCCAGGAGTGGCTGATAAACCCCAGTGCTTCTTCTCTGATCAATCCATACCTGGAGCCTCCTGAACAAACAACAGAATGGGAGGGAGAATGTACCCAAAGCAAAGAAAGTGTTTGGTTCTGAACTGAAGGGCTGTGAGGAAAGGGAAAAGAAGGCATGAAATCCAAAGATGAGGCTCAGATCATCACCTACTCCTCAGGATTTTTAGACTTAAACCCACTTTTGTCGAGCTGACATTTATGGGGATGTTTTATATAACACTTCCATTAAGAACTGGTTGTAAAAGGATCTAAAATCAGATTTTTCTGCATTGGAATGCTCAAAGATTGATGGAATTGCACACTAGCAGCTGAGTTCTGCTTCTCTGGGCTCAGAGGGTGTTTTTCAAGTGACTCAAAAGTTAAAATCCTTCTCTTTTGTTTTGGCACTTTTCAAATAAATTCCAAAATATTTCCCTTGGTTGGCTGCTTGGGGGCAATTACTGCAGAAAACTCCTCCTGGTGGGATATTTCCCACGTGAACCTGTCCCTTGTGCTGGCCCTGGCAAACCATCCAGAAATATTTTCAGCATTCTGCGCTGAGCACAGGAAATTCAGAGAAGTTGTTTCACAGAATTAGAGAGTCATGGAATGGTTTGGGTTGGGAGGGAACTTAAATCCCATCCAGTGCCACCCCAGCCAGGAGCAGGGAACCTTCCACTGTCCCAGGCTGCTCCAAGCCCCAGTGTCCAACCTGGCCTTGGACACTGCCAGGGATCCAGGGGCAGCCACAGCTGCTCTGGGCACCAGGGCCTCACATTCCTTGGCAGCATTTTCCCTTAATCCATTCCAGGCTAGGTTGGACAGGGCTTGGGACAGCCCAGGATAGTGGAAGGTGTCTCTGCCTGTGGAACAAAATGATCTTTAAGGTTCCTCCCCATCCAACCCATTCTGGGATTCAATGATTTTAAGTTCCGATGGATTAAGAGTTAACAACTATAGGGATACATTATGGATTTTCAGCTTCAGATCCCTGTGGAATTAAAAAAAAATATGGACAACAGCCTGCCCAGGGAGGTTTGCAGTGCCCATCCCTGCAGGTGTCCCAGGAAGGCCTGGCTGTGGCACTCAGTGCTCTGGGCTGGGGACAAGGTGCCCATTGGGCACAGCTGGGACTGCATGGGCTGGGAGGGCTTTGCCAGCCTCAGGGATTTTGGGATTCTATCCCTGCTCAGCAGGCTTGGAAGGTGTTGCAGCAGGGATGGTGGTGGAAGTAAACAAGCCCCTGTTTATTTGTGCTTTTTGACATATCTGTCCATTTTTTTCTGTGAATAAAGACCTCTGGATCTGTTTAAATGCAGGATTTTGGTAAAAAAAAGAGAACCAAAACTGTTGGTATTTGTCCCTGCAGAATCTGAGTGTCCCTTCCAATCCTCTCCCTGCAGGAATCTGCACTGAGTTGGGTTTTTTATCATACCTGGGAAAATTAAAAGGTGACAGACTGAGGCCCCTTGGGGATAATCCAGTAACTGGGAATTAGGCCCCTCTTCTGGGAAGAAAAAAGGAACCCCCAAACCCCAGCTCTCTCAATGGATTACACTTGGGAAAAAAAATCTGCATGAGCTTCCAGACTGAAGCAAACTAAAGACATCTCCCAGATTCTTGGTCTTTTTCCCAAAGAAATTCCCTGCTTGACATATGTAGGATCAATGAAACAATACAATGGCAATAATTACGAGGGCAGTAATGAAATTGGAAGGAGAGAGACAGCAGGCAGAAGACCTTGAAACAAAATATTCAGCCTTATTTAGCCTGGTTTGGGTGGGTTTTTTTTATGTCAGGGTTTTTTTTTTTTGAGTGGCAAAGTAGCCCCACTTGTCAATCAGCTACCTCGCAGCTCTAATGGATTCTGGTGTTTAGGGGGTCAGCCCCGAATTTAATTTAACATCTTACAATACGCCCACATGGCCAGAAAATGTGGCCAGCTTGATAGGGTTCACTGAGCCAAAGGAGTGGGACCAAAACAGGGCATTAATGTATAGGGGAAGAATGGCTGCAATCAGTTCCCTTGTGAATTGGACAGAGAACTTGGAGCTGAGGCAATTATCAGCCATCGGGGATTAATAGGGAAGTGTGAATGCCAAGCTGTATATGTTAGGGGCAGAATATGTTGCCTATAGAAAACAACAAAGAGCGTTTCTTACTATTAAGTGAGATTAAACGTAATGGCCTGATTTAATCACAAAGGCAGAATTAAATTCAGATGGCAACTTCAAAGTGGACACATGCACAGAGCCCACTGCATACATTTACATATAGCTGGCATAGCTTGGCTCGCAGCACAATGGGAGAAACTTTCTTTGGCCACTTAAACAATTTTCTATTCTTGGCTTTTTGTGAACACTCACTGTATTTAGCCTGAAATTGCTGTTGGTTAATAAGATGGAGCTAAGAGTTATATTTATTCATGGAAGCCGTACTTTTTAATTCTTTCAAGGAAAAAAAAAAAAAAGAAATTTCAGGAAAAAACCCAACCAAACAAAAAAACCCCAACACACCAAGCCCACGGCAAAGGGTCAGGGAGAACAGCCAGGCTGGGATCCCAGAGAGCTGCTGGCCTGCCCAGGGAGGTGTCACAGTTCCCATGTCCCTGAGCTTCCCTGTCCCCTCCTCCAGGCTCCCACACCAGGGTCACACTGGCCAGCCATGTCCAGCTGGGGCCACCAGTCCCCATTCCCAAATTCCTTGCTTCCCCCAGGAATGGATCACTGGAAGGGGAGCAGGGACAGTGCCTGACCTGCTTTGCTCCTTTTTGTCCAGTTTTGCTGGGTCTGCCCCACCTGTGGCTGCCACCACCATGGGAATGGCCAAGAGCAGCAAGTCCTGCTGGACCTGATGTCCCTGGGGTGACAAACCCGGGCCAGTCCTGCTTTGGCTGGGCTGTGGGGCACAGGACAGCACATTCCTGTTCCAGAGTATTCCACAGCCTCTTTGTTGGAGAGAGTGCAGAGGAGGCAGCAGGATGAGCAGAGGGATGGAGCAGCTCTGCTGGGAGGAAAGGCTGGCAGAGCTGGGATTGTTCAGCCTGGAGAGGAGAAGCTTTGGGGTGACCTCCTTGTGGCCTTTTGGTGCCTGAAGGAGCTGCAGGAAACATGGAGAGAGACAATTGCCAAGGGCTGCAGGGACAGGACACAGGGAATGGCTGCAGACTGAAAAATTATAGGTTTAGATGGGATATTGGGAATTAGGAATTGTTCCTTGGGAGGATGGGGAGGGGCTGGGGTGGAATTGCCAGAGAAGCTGTGGCTGCCCCTGGATCCCTGGCAGTGTCCAAGGCCAGGCTGGACATTGGGGCTTGGAGCAGCCTGGGACAGTGGAAGGTGTCCCTGCCATGGATTATCTTTAAGGTCCCTCCCAGCCCAACCATTCCATGATTCCATATGGAAAGCTCACTCAGCCTTGGACCCTGGGCAGGAGCCTTCTTGCACACATAGAACTCCCCTCAAAGGCTGGCAGAGCAGCAGGGCAGATGGATTCCAATCCTAAAATTCCAATGCTCCAAGCTTACAGGGAGAGGAGCAGCAGCTTGGCCCAGCCCTTGTGCAGGCTCCAACCCACCTCCCATGGGAGGAATCTGTAGGAAGACCCTTGGATATGCCAAAGGTCCCCTCAGGAGGGTTGTTCCTTCAGCTCAAGGAATCCAAGGCAGCCTCACAGCACACAGCCTGGAGCTCAGCTCCATCCCAAAAATACTGAGATGGATCCCTGTGCTGTGCTCACTCACTGCCCTGGCCCTTGGGCTGTCTTCCCTGAGGATGGGAATTGGACAAATTTCTTCTCAGGGAGAATTTCTGCATGGCAAGGGTGCTCAGGCCTTGGCAGGAGCTGCCCAGGGAGGTTTGCAGTGCCCATCCCTGCAGGTGTCCCAGGAAGGCCTGGCTGTGGCACTCAGTGCTCTGGGCTGGGGACAAGGTGCCCATTGGGACAGCTGGGACTGCATGGGCTGGGAGGGCTTTGCCAGCCTCTGGGATTTTGGGATTCTGTTAATTTGGGAGAAACTCTTTTCCTTCCATTCACAGCAGAATCAGTGGGTTTGGTGGCCAAGGACCCAACACCAAAGCCATGATCAGCACCCCCGGGGTGGCTCCTCTGGTGTCTCCTCCAAAGTCCCTTTTGGTTCTGTTTGCTGTCCAAGCCCTGCTCTGTCCTTGGCCACATCCCTTGTCTACCCAGTTCCCTTCTCCTGAGCACTCCCCCCCACAGAGCCCCTGGATAAAACCCACCTGAGCTGTGAGCCCAGGCTGGCCAGACTTATGCTCAAATTCCTTGAGATGCCACAGTTCAACAGGTTTTCACAGGATCTGTTTGATATTCCTCCTGGGAACAGCAGGAAAGGCACCAAGGCATTTGAGACATAAAATCCCTGCTGCTGCTCCCACCAGCCTTCCAGCTAAAATCCTCCAGCGGACATCAAAGTAACGGAGGAACAGAGCCTCCAGCTCTGGCTGGCAGACGAAGACAGATTTTCCCCCTTTTCTCTGTCAGTCCTGATGCACCGAGGAGGTGACATGGGTTGGAAGTGTGGAAAATGCCCAGGTGAGTGGCAGAGTCCCCTCGGTGCCATCGGGATGGGAACCTCAGCTCCAGAGGAGGTGAAACATCCCAGCCCCGCTGCTCGTGGATGAGCAGCTTTCCCTCCTCGCTCCCTTACCCTTGGCAGCCTGATGCCTCTGAGGACGAAGCCCAAATCCTCTCAGCGCCACAAGAGGAAGGCCAATTTCCCGGGACAAAAGGCTGGAGTGCCGCTGTGACAGGTCACTAAACACGAGCATCTCCCGCTCCGCCTGAGAGCACTGAAGAGGGATCCCACTAAGTAGGGACAGAATTCGGGACAAGGTCTTAACCCCCGCCCGCTCCTCCAGCATCTCGAGTGCCACAGGGGCTGCAGAGAGCGGGACGTGTGGCCTGAAGGCTCCGCGCGTTTCTGCGGCAACTGCGGCGGAATGTCCGCGCTATGGCAACGGGCGGCCTGAGGGAGCGCGGCCTGCAGCGCGGCCTTGCCGCCCTCACAGAGGTCACCGCGCCTTTCTCACCGCCGCCTGGACATCGCCGAGCAGCCCCGGCTGCGATTTACGGGGCTGTGGCACTGCCTGCCCTCTGCTTGGGGCTGCACCGCTGGGCTGAGCCAAACATGGATCTCAGCTCAGCCCCTCAGCGCTGCTTGGCTCTGCCCTGGGTATCCACAGGATCCACTGGGCTCCTCCAGCCCCTCAGCTTCTCTGGCTCCTCAGTGCTGCCTGACTCTCTCCTGGGCATCCACAGGGTTCCCTTCCTGCACAGAATCTTCCCCTCAGTCGATGGTGAGGGTTCTGTGTGCCCATCACACCTGAGCATTCTGTGCCCATCACACCTGAGGGCTCTGTACTCACCACACCTGAACATTCTGTGCCCATCATACCTGAACATTCTGTACTCACCACACCTGAACATTCTGTGCCCATCACACCTGAACATTCTGTACTCACCACACCTGAACATTCTGTGCCCATCATACCTGAACATTCTGTACTCACCACACCTGATTTAACCATCCCAAAATGAGCTGCCTGAGCCAGACCAGCTGTGCTGTCCCATTTTGGTACCTACAGGAGGTGCAAATGCAGCCACCCTTCCCTGCACCTGTCCTAGGACAGATGAGGGACACAGGAGCCCTGAAGGAGGTGAGATAAACCCTGCCCAGAGTTCCCCTCCCGGCTCAAGGTTTGGCTTCACTCCAGTTCCTACCACACAAAGCTTTCACTTTCCTTCATTGCATCCAGGCTGGGATGTGAGGATGGGCAACATCCTCCATCCAACACAAAAGCATCCCATCACCCAGCCACCAGCTTGATTTCAGGGCCACCTTCTCCTGGTGCCATTGGTTGCTTGGGGCAGTTTTGGGAAAACCTTCCCCATCCCAAAGTGGTGCCTCCGTCCTCCCCAGATAAACCCTGACTGCAAACACCCTGCTGGTCAGCCAGGCAGGGCTCAGTGCCACACAGGAGGCTGAGCCTGTGCTGAGGCTGGCATGGAATTCCCTCCTAAACTCCCCAGTTTCTGAGGGACCAACCTGTGCAGGAGAACCGGAGCTGCAGCAGATCAAATCCCAGTGCCCTTCCCAGCTATCCTGCTGTGCTCCTGGCTCAGGTTCCCTTCTCCTTCGCTTGTCTCCCTGAAATCCAACTCCAGTGCTGCTTTGCCACTTCAGAGAGCTCCTTGGAGTGCTGGGACCAGTGTCACACCGGGGGCAGGGAGGGCTGGTGCTAAATAGGCTGATATTTCCATTTTTGAGGGGCAGCAGCACCTCAGGGATGAGCACAGGGATCTTCTGGAGGCTCTTCCAGCCACAGCGTCCTGAGCTCGAATGGCTTCACCAAAAAGGCACTCCAAAAATATTGCATTCATATCCTACAGGCAAATAAGATTTCCACCTTTCCCAGGTGAGTCAGAGCACAGCCCTGATCCGCCATCCCTCCTCTCCTGGAGCACACCTAGGAGAAATCCCAGTGGTTGTCAGCAAGGTGGAGCGAGGTTTGGCCATGTCCCAGGGTCTGGAACTGCCAAAAAGAACTTTTCTTCCTTTTTAACCAGTAATAAATATTATTCTAGCTCCTTAAATATTTCCAGGGGTTCGACCAGCTCTGGATCAGGTTCACAATCACGCAGAGAGGAACGGTGCTGCAACTGGGGATATTTCATTTTCCCCAGAGGTTGTGCTCTGTGATGGATGAGTTTTATTTATCACTGTCAAACACGCCTTGAAATTATCCCAGGGACATGAATATGCAGCAGAGAGAAGGGCACAGGAATATGGGATGTATAGAGGTGATCAAAGAAAAACAACATCACTTAGAAGTTTAAAAGGGATATTTTAGCCTTCATTAAGAAATCGCTTTCAAATTATTTGAAAACCACTATGAATACTCATGAGACTCAAAAGATTTAGAGCACAGTGTTCAAAGGACCCTGTACAAGCTATTTGTGTAAATGATTCCTCCTAGCAGCTCTCATCTTGTCTGTTTGGAAACTTGGGATTAGGGATTCAATTGTTTCGAGGGGAGGAATTAGTTTAAAAGTAATAATACACTAAATAGGAATTCTCTGTTATATTTTACCCTGAAGGACAGCGATAGTAACAGGAATGCCCAGAGCTCAGCTTCGTTCTTAATATCCTGGGCCTGAATTTTCCTGCCCAGGGCACCAAGGGAGCAGGAGGGAGAAATCAGTGCTCTCCTTTGGGAGCTGGGGCTCTCCATGCTGGGGGTTTCTCAGCAGTGCTTCCTCTTCCTCTCCCATTCCATACCTGACCCTTGGGCTCAAAGTTCCCCCTTTCCTGGTTCAGCCACCCCAGGCCTCCTGCTCGGAGGTGTAAAATCCAACACCAGAGGCAATAAGGGTGGAAAAGGCCTCCAAGGGCACCGAGTCCAACCTTTGCCCTGTGTCTTTCTAGAACCAGATGGTCCAAAGGCTCCTGTCTGTCCCCTCCACCACAGGGTGTCCTGGCTGCTGGCAGCAAACCAAATCCTGGTCCCAGGCTCTCTCAAAAACCTCAGACAACTCAGAGCTCCTCCTCTTCCCACCCCGAGCACCCAACACCTCCCAAATGCATCCCACCCAAAACCTGTGAAGGCTCAGTGACCACAACTGCCCAGGACTCAATTTTATTTATTTCTAAGGAGTCACTCTAGCTCTTCCAGCTGCTGGTTGTTGTAATTCTCTCATGGTGGTGGAGCCCCCATCCCTGCAGGTGTCCCAGGAAGGCCTGGCTGTGGCACTCAGTGCTCTGGGCTGGGGACAAGGTGCCCATTGGGCACAGCTGGGACTGCATGGGCTGGGAGGGCTTTGCCAACCTTAGGAATTTTGGGATTACCCTGAGAAATTAATCCTGTCCATGGGGATTGGAGCTGTCATTGCAGGTGGAGATTTCTCCCCTCAAGCAGCAGAAAGAGCAGCACTGATGGGTGCAGCAGCTCCCTGTTCCCAAAAACCAAACAGCTTCACCTCCTCACGTCCCTGCACCTCCAGTGCCACAGCCTCGCCCTCCCATCTGCTCCCTCGTCTGCATGAGGCAAAGACAGCGTCAGATAAAAAGGAAAAAACCCAACGCAGCAGAAAAATTAAAGGAAAAAAAATGGAAGTGGGTGCAGAGCCTGGTTTTTAATGACAGCACCGTTCACAGCCGATCCCATCCCACGGCTCTCCACAAATCCCATTCCCATATGGCTTTGTCTCCATAAGTACAGTCGGGAGGGGAGAAGGAGGAGGGGAGAGAAGGGAGGGGGGGTCAGGATCTTGATGATTTCATATCGGCAGAGGTTATTGCTGGGGCCGTGCCAGAGCCGTCAAGCCGAACCATCTGGGTTTGGGAAGGTTCCGCACTTCCCAGCGCCGGCTCCATATGGGCGGCGCGGCGGGCGGCCCTGCCCTCTCCCGGCCCGCCGTGAATCGTGCTGATTGTTATTCAGGTGGGATGGCCCGGTCATGAACTGCACTAATCAAAAAACAAACTGCACCAAAACACTGCGGCTCACACGCTGGCGCGGGCCTCCCCCTGACCTCTGTTCACCAGCCGCTTCCAATGGATGTAATGCAGGTTGTTCTTCTGGATTTTTGCACCTTCCACAGTTACCAGACATCTGTGTAAATCCCCACCCCCTCGTGTTGGGCAGCAGGGTCAGTAATGTTCAACAATTCAACGTGGGAAGTCTCACTGAGGAAGTACCAGGCCATAAATTTCCTCCAACAAGAGCCACCTATCAAGCTAAGCCTTGTTAAGAAGCTTCCCAGATATTAATCACAATAAAGGGCCGCTGCTGTACCCCTGTGCAGGGAGAATGAAGCAGGAGGAGGCTGCAGAAGGAGGTTTCTCCCTCCTTTACCCTTTAAGGCTGGAGTTCTGTCATTTCCCGGCGATGCTGCTGACCAGGAGAGCTCAGAATGCCCTGAAATCCAGCACAGCTCACCCTGGGGCTCCTCTGCCTCCCACAGCACACAGCCTCAGCTGCTCTGCTGGGAAAAGCCACTCGTGGCTGTGGAATGGGGTAAAATCACCATGGGATTGCACCCCAAAGTCAGTGGTGACTGCCAGGGGCTGCTGCTGCATCCCAGGCACTGCAGGGACATCGGAGTCAGCCTCTCCCTGTTTGTGTTTGGGGCTGTTTGTATCCCAGAATCCCAGGATTGAGGCTGGCAAAGCCCTCCCAGCCCATGCAGTCCCAGCTGTGCCCAATGGGCACCTTGTCCCCAGCCCAGAGCACTGAGTGCCACAGCCAGGCCTTCCTGGGACACCTGCAGGGATGGGCACTGCAAACCTCCCTGGGCAGCTCCTGCCAAGGCCTGAGCACCCTTGCCATGGAGAAACTCCTCCTTCTACATGTTCTCTGTGTTTGCACACCCCTGTGTTTGTACATGTGTGGCTCCTGCCAGTGCGGAGTAGTTTTGGAAATCTGAAGATATCAAGGATGGCACTTTAGGGCTGTGCTGGTGCTGCCCTGTTCCCCCCACAATTTGCTGTGCTTGTTCCCATCTTGGAATTCCAAATGGAATATCACACCTTCACCCCAAGAAATTGCACTGCTTAGGGATGTAACTTGTGCTACCTAGATTCCTTTATTCATAAAAGAGAGGGTTTATCAGGACTGGAAGAGCCCCAGAAAATGCAGCAAAGCATTTAAGGGCTTGGAGACCTGGTTTGCTTTGATAATTTTCATTATTTAATAATTTGATGGCCTGGTTTGAGGACTAAAGGATTTCTGAAGTGCACAGGCTCCTGCCTGCCAGGGATAACTAAAGGAAAGCAGTGGCTGGGATGGGAGAGAATAGAGGAAACACTATTTTTTATCTTATCTTTTTTTATCTGAAAAGAACCCTTCAAGCCCTGGTCCCCCCGAGCCCCCCATGTGTGCAGGGTGAACAGCCGGGCCATTGATTTGGGGCTGTGCAGAGCCCCAGCAGCCCCTGACCTCTGCACAACTGGAGCCCAAAATGAATTTATGCTCCTTTAATGGAGATAAAGCCAGAAGGGGAGAGCATAACTCAGCCAGACAGTTCTGCTCCGGCCTCCCCTGCTTGGTTAAGAGCAACTTCTCCCCCTCATTCAATAAAAAAGCCCTGAAAGCCCAGGCCCTTGAAGCACTCGTGGTGAGAGCCTCATCCCTTTCCTTGGACAGGGAGCAGCTGGAGCAGCCTGGGCAGCCTGGGAAGGGGAGGCTGAGATGCTCCCAGAGCAGATCTGAGCCCTGAAGGAAAGGAGATAAACCTCGTTCCCTTGTGGCAGTTTGGGGTTTTGGAGGGAGGTTTTGCCATTGCCACAGATCCTCGTCTGCTCATATTCCACATAATCCCAGCAGGCTCCCAGAGTGGATACTGGGAAATCTGGGAGCCTCCAGAGCTGTCCTGGGCGGGAGGATGAGTGGTTTGGTCCTCAAGAGGGAAAACGCTGCTCCTCTTATCCTACAGCTTGGAAAACTACTTGATCCCTGCCAGGAATGGGCACAGCGGTGCCACCAACCCCTCCTGGCACCTGCGGCCAGGCTCAGCCCCGCCCCTGTCGCGACAGGACAAAGCGGTGTCACGACAGCGGCGTGGGGACAAGGTCCCTTCCGAGCCCTCGAAGGAATGCGGGTCTGCTGCCGCGTCCCCTCCTTACCCCCACGGCTCTGTTTTTGTGAGCCCGGCAGAAAGTGACACTTTTTCTTTTGCTTAATTAAGTTGTTCAGAAGAGGGCTGGGCAAACAGTTGCGTCTACGTGGGGAGTCCCGAAGGGCAAAGAAAGCGCTGGGCGTTGCCAACATAAAAAGGGGGATTCTGTTATTGTTTGGGTGTAGACGGGTCATTTTTTCAAAGTTACTGCTGCCTCAGTGACCACAACCCTGCAGCAGCGGCAAAGAAAGGACATAAAGCTGCTAAATGCAGCTACCTTGGGCTCCAAAGCGGGAAGGGAAAAAATGAAACAAAAAAGCCGGGATGGAGCAGCGCTGGTTTTCTCTCTCCAGAGAAAGCTGATTTCCATACGGACTGGGGGGAATTGGAGCAGATCCCTCTGGGTGTGCTGTTCCAGGGCTGTGGGTGACAAAACTGGTGCCAGGGGAGCTCTGGAGGCACCCTGCAAACTGGGCATCCTGGTTCTTACTCATGCCAGCCACAGAAAAAAACCCGGGAACAACTTCCAGCCCCTTTACACCCATCTGGCTTCCAGCAGAAGCTGCCTGCATATCCCAGAGCACTGGTACCCCAGGCCTGAGGGATGTTTCCCATATTTTGGCAGTCCAAAGGCAGTCTGTGACTCTTAAAGCTCGGCATCACACCTGCCTGTGGTGTCCATGTGCTGCCTCATGCTCTGAGAGCTTTCCTGACGTTTTACCCCATGGTTTTCAGGCTGGGTTTCAAGTCCACCATGACTTGGAGATTGACCACAGTGAGGATCCTGACTCCACTGGCACAGCTGGAGAGCAGGAAAGGTTGTTCCCCCAGAGGGTGCTGGCACTGCCCAGGCTCCCCAGGCAATGGGCACAGCCTGAGGCTGCCAGAGCTCCAGGAGCCTTTGGACAGCACTGCCAGGGATGCCCAGGCTGGCATTGCTGGGGGTCTGGGCAGGGCAGGGGTGGCACTGGATGATCCTGTGGCTCCTTCCAGCTCAGCATATTCCGTGATTCTGTGATTCTCTGCCTGAGGCTGTGGCTCAGAAAGCACCTGCTGCCCTGCCCGCCCTGCCAGCACTCCCAGGTGGCTCATGCTGGGATTCAGCCCCAGGGAGCTAGCTGGAAGCTGTGTCTGTGCCATGTCCTGTGTCTCCATGTGACCCTCGGACCATTCCCAGGGTCCCCCCTGGCTGGGATGTTCAGCTGTATGAAACTGCAGCTGCCACAGGGGATTTGGAAGGATTCGCCCCTAATTTTGGCTGGAAGTTGCTGTGGGGTGTTTGTCTGACCCAAGTAGCACCTTCGCCAAACCCAGCTGCTTTTCCCATGCCAGGTCTGAGCTCAGGTGCCAAACTTGCCTGGATTCGCAGCCCTTCTCTGTTTAAGGAGCTCTCCGAACACCTCCCTCCCTCTCCTTGCCCCTGTGCAGACTCAGGGCAGGAAAACCCCCAATCCCTGTGCACAGGGAGCCCTCCAGCTCCAAGGGGATAAAGAGGAGACCCTCGGCGGAGGCTGGAGTTTCTCTGTGCCTTATTCAAGGTGCCTCTCCTTCCTCCTTCCCTGCTCCCCACTGGAATTGTGTCTCTCCTTCCCCGGCGCTGGGATTGCCGCAGGTTTCCATGCCCATCCCGCTCCAGCTGCTGCCGGCAATCAGCCTTTTTGTCTGGCAGCTCCTGCGCTGCGCGGCAAACAGAAGGCCTTCCTTGACACGGGCAACCCCAAAAGGCTCGGGAAGGTCCGAGCAGACAGAAAGGAGGATTCACAAGGGCTGGATGGGAGCCACGGCCCCATTGCTGGCAGCGGCCCTGGCGCAGGGGCTGCGCCTCCCGGCAGGACAAAGAGCGCGGCTCTCCGCAGCCCCGCGATGTGCTGACGGCCGCAGAATCCTCTGGCGCTCGGAGATGGAGCAGCATTCCAAAGGCCCACGTGTGCAGGAGAGGGGATGGACACTTTCCGCAGGTGCTCGGCCAGTGTCCCCTCATTTGCATACATTTGCATGCTGTCAAACAGCGCCTGACAGACTCTCTGAGAAGGTCTGGACTCAGCCCAACCTGTCAGGGACTTTCTCCTTGCCAGTCAAGGTTGGCTTGGGTTGCAATTAGAGGGAGGAAAGGAACACTTCTGACATTGCCGTGGAGGAAACTCTGGATGGGGGGAGTTTAAAAGGAAAATGTGCATTTTCTTTAAGGGAGAAAAACCCTCTGGGCTGCTATGTCAGACCTGGGGAGAAAGAATGGGGGGGAAAGGAATTTTCCTCTTTGGTGTGGAGGAAAATTTCTTTTTCTCTACTCTCTCAGCATCGCTCCATGTGCTACCAGCCCATGGGAGAGCCCCAGCCAAGGGGGAGCTCTCAGGGCTGTAAAACAATAAATAATGAGACACAGACTTGGCAAAGCTCTACCTGTGCAGGCAGCACACCTGGCCAGGGCCCTGCAGCAGGAAATCCTGAGCTGCTGCTGCTGAGCTGTGGGGCAGCAGGGTGGGAGCTGCAGAGGGACCCAAGAGAGTGCAGAAACAACCCCAGACAGTGGCAGGGCATGGAAATACCTCATCTTTACCACGGGGCAAAACAGAAGGGACAATGAGGAAATGTTTTGGAAGCCCACACCCCTTTTGCTTGTTGTTTTACATATTCTTCCCTCAGCCGTGAAAATTTCATACTTCATCTTCGCCCGGCCGTGGCCACAAGAGTTTCACGAGCAGGGGACAATAGGTTCTGTTTATTCAGCCACAATAAAGAGCCTGTTTCACTCTGGACTGCAAGTGGCTGAGCCATCTGGCCCATATCTCCACAGTAAAACATTGTCCGTGACACAAAAAATGATTGCATCCCCAGGACAAACTAATGTGACCTCGGAATAAAGGCTTCCTCTGAAGCTATGATATCATACTGCAGAGGGGACACCGGCACAATGGAATCTGCTCCCCCAGAGCACAAGTGAGATAGGACTATTTAAATCCAATTTTACAGGAGACTTTTTGTCCTCCGTGGCAAAGCACCCAGATCCGACGACAGCATTGAAACATCTTTTTTTATGCACTCTTAAGGCAACAGAGCAGTTCTGTCTGCCCTTGGCAGCCTCTGGAGCTCGCTCCGGGCCCAGGAAGCGTTTTCCAGCACCTGCAAGCTTTTCTTCCAACAACATTTTACTGATGGGGCAGCACCTGCAGCGGGCTCTGCTTGCTGTCCCCCCTCGGGGAAGGGACAAACAAGTGCCTCTTTCTCCTCGGTGCCAGTCGGAAAACCCGAGCGTGCCTCGGGCTCACAAGCCGTGCCTGAGCTGCAACAAGGCGCCCTCAGCACAGCTCTACCTGAATGGAGACTTCGTGGGGCTCCACCAGGAGCTGGGAAAGGCCCTGGATTCATGTTGGGAGCGATTCCCAAGGATGCCTGATGGTTTTTGTCTTTTCTCTTTATAACCTTTGTTATACCCTTTTTATACTTTTTTTATATGCTTTTTATACATTTTTCATACCCTTTCCCATTCCAGGTACCTTTCACTCCCTGTACCTTAGCCCTACATGTCTATAACCTTTGTACTCTGATATTTAGCCTAGTTTGGGATTCTCCAGGGGGAAAGATGAAACATTCATAACTATCTCAGAACTAGAGGCTCCAACCTTGGACAGAGCCTCCTCTCTGGAAAGTGTTTTTGTAAACTAGGCTGTAGTCTCACTTAGGAGGGGATAGTTAGAACAGGGGAACAATTACTTCATTTATTAAGTTTCCTATTGGGGGATTTTAGGTAGATATGCTAATTTGAGAGGTGTATAAATTTGCACACACATTGTACAGGGTGTATTCCTCGAGGTGTTTCCACCTTTGCCCAGTTGATCACCTGGGATCCTATTAAACCAAGGGAATTCCCTTTTTCCCCACACTGCTGTGTCTGCCTCATATTTTCACCAGCTTTAAGGCATCACCAAAGGAGGAGATTGATCATCCCCTGGATTGCTGAGAGAAATGCTGCTGAAAGGGCTGAGGGATGCAGTTAAAGGGCTAATCCTTCACAGGGACAACGCTGCCCATGTGTGGAGATTCACAGCCTCAAGGAGCAGCAGGTTTATGGCTGGAAGAGACTCCCAGAGCTCGGGGTGTCCCCACATCCCTTGGGGGACACAGGCACTGACAGCAAGAGGTGCTCAGAGAGGATCCAAACGGTATAATTTCACCGTGAATGACTTTGTTGTAATAAGTTGGATAAATCTGGGATTCCCAGGGTGGGAAGCAAACCCTGCTGGGCACAAAAAGGCTCCTTTTCCAGCTGTCTGAGCAGCCTCTGCTCCTCTGCGGCTCATTCAGAGCATCAGAAGTGTTCTGACAGTGAAATGAAGACAAAAGCAGGAGCAAACCATCCTGCCCAGCTTTATCTTGGCTCTTTGGAGCTGAATTCAGACCAACTCAAAACTCCCTTTCCCATTTTGCAGAAATTCCCTTTACCCACTTTTCCCCCTTAGGCAAAAAGTGCCTCTGTATGACCAAAGACCTCGAACCCCAAATTCATCTTTTTATGTAAAAATACACTCTGCAAGCCCAAAAGATTAAAAAAAATCAATAAATCAGGACACAGATCCCACTAAAACCACTAAAAATAGAAGCAAATCCCACTAAAAATAATCCCAAACCCAACTAATTTATAGATATAAACACCATCATGCTGGAAGAAGAAGACTTTCCAAGGCCAAGTGTTGGCTTCTCAGCAGAAAAATCCATTTGAATTAAAACCCCATTTGCTGAAGAAATAATTATCAATAAAATAGAGCAAGTTTTTTTTCCCCAAAGTAAGAGGTAGATTGTGTTTTGACAGAAAAAAGGCCCCTTTTCCTTTTGCTGTCTCTTTACTTTCTTCTTCCTTTCCCGTTCTTGAAACAGGGATTTAAATACCTTGTTCCAGCATCTCAAAGATTATCTCCTTGGGAAACTCCCTGGAGGAAGGACAGAGCTCCCCAAAGGCAACCTTTTTTTTTTTTTTTGTTTCTTCAAACTTCTTTCATTCCAGCTCTTCCCTTTCTGTTTCTGTCTCATTTTAATCCCTCTGAGGTGCAGCTCCGATTGGAGCCCCAAAATCTGCAGGAATTCCCATCACCCTCAGCACAAGAGACAGCTAATGCTGGGGAAGGGGGAATTTGCCATTCCTGTAAAATAAGGGACGCTTGGGATGGAGTTGATTCTCTCCCAGATTGCAGCTCCAGCCATTCAGTGTCCCAGGATTCATCAGCTCTGGCTCCAGGTGTGTCTCAGCACATCACAACTGCGACACCAAGGAGAGAGTCAGGGAATGCTTTGGATGGAACTGACCCTAAAGCCATCCAGTGCCACCCTGCCACGGCAGGGACACCTTCCACTGTCCCAGGCTGCTCCAAGCCCCAATGTCCAACCTGGCCCCATCCAGTCCATCCCATGCTAGGTTAGGGTTAGAAATGATGGAAAGCTGCTGAAGGTTTTCCTGCCTTTCCCATACAAGCAAAAACCAGCTGGATCAGCCAGGAAAAACACCAGGAAGACAAAGTAAGGAAAAGGAGAGGGGGAAAGGTCCCTCTGAAAGAAATAAACTGGCAAGATGTTGGCTGCAGCTTCCCATCTGCAGGTATTTCACCTTTGGCACCCCTTTAAGTGCCTTTAAGTCCACAGAATCCCAGGATCCCTGAGGCTGGAAAAGAACTTCAAGACCACAAAGTCCCAGCTGTGCCCAATGGGCACCTTGTCCCCAGCCCAGAGCACTGAGTGCCACAGCCAGGCCTTCCTGGGACACCTGCAGGGATGGGCACTGCAAACCTCCCTGGGCAGCTCCTGCCAAGGCCTGAGCACCCTTGCCATGCAGAAATTCCATGGAGAAATTCCATGGAGTATCTGACAGGAAGGGCACCGAGGGGCTCAGGCTCTCCTGCTGTGTCCCAAGGGAAAAGAGGAGAGGAAATGGCCTCAGATTGCACCAGGGGAGGCTCAGATTGGAGATTAGAAACAAAAAAGCCAGAGCAGTCAGGCCTTGGAATGAGTTGCCCAGGGAGGTGGTGGAGTCACTGTCCCTGGGTGTGGCCCTTGGGGACATGGTTTGGGGTGATCATGGTGCTGCTGGGGTGGGACTTTGAGGAATATTCCCCTTTACAGCCCCCTTTTTATTTCCATTGTAGGCAAATCCTCCTTGTCCTTAATCCCAAACTAGAACTGACAAATATTCAAGCTCCTGTTTCTCTGGCTTTATATACAGAGCTTTCTCCTTCCTTTAACATCTCACCCTGACTCCATAAACACCTTCCCAGCTGATCTCCCCTCAGTAATTCCTGGTGGTTTCAGCTTCTTCCACCTGAAAAAAAAAAAAATCTGATTTCCCCTCAGTAATTCCTGGTGGTTTCAGCTTCTTCCACCTGAAAACAAATCTGATTTCCCCTCAATAATTCCTGGTGGTTTCAGCTTCTTCCACCTGAAAACAAATCTGATTTCCCCTCAATAATTCCTGGTGGTTTCAGCTACTTCCACCCAAAAAATCCTCGGGCTTCAACTGATCTGAATCTAAAACAGCATCCCTTGCCTCTGGATATGTCCATTTAATATATCCAATGCAAGCAGCCAACTGCTGTTCTCAAAGCCTATCTGACAGATCCTATTCACTTTCAAAGCAGCTCTCCATGGTTTGAATAATTATCTTTCATTTCCCCCTTTCTGACACTTTTCAATGATTTGTTGACATCTGAAGAGATATGTGCAATCTCACAAGAGGCAGCTGGACTTTCTCCCCAAAAGATACAAATACAAAAAGGATTCCCATACAGAATTGGAAATAACGATGTTCTTTGCAAATGGAAGCCTAAATCTGCATTTTAATGGGACATGTTTTTAAAAAGCGGAATTCATGAATAACCCTATGAGTTTTAACTTTTTCACTGCCAGGGACAAAGCAGAACCACCCCTGGGAAGGAATCCTACCTTCCCTTTGTCCAGTTTGCTTTCCCAGCTCTGCTGCTGCAGGGGTTGGAGTTTTCCTGCAGCACCTTGCTGACTCAAAGCTGAGGATGCAGCTCCCATCCTGGAATTCGAGTCCTTTAGCAGTGACCCAGGGCTGGGAAACAAGAGCCAAAATCACATGAAGCCCACAAACAAATAATTTATCCACGGAGTTCTCCAATCGCCATTCCAGGGGGTTGTGGGCACTCTGGAAACCCAACAGCATTTATCCTCACACTGGCCGTGGGAATCCTTGTGAATGTTTGGCAGGTGGAAAAGAGAGGGAGCAAGAGAGCAGGATCCAATCCTCAGCCAGGATCACACCACGAGCCAGGATTGGTGTCTGTTTGGGAACATCCATCTGTTAATGGACATTTTACCCACTTCTGGATCCTTCACCCCCTTCTAGCCATGCTTTTCCTGCAGAACTGGTTTTGTCTCTCCTACTCGAGGTGTTCAAATGTCCCTGGAAGCCTTTAAAGGGCTTTTTATCCATCCTGAGCAGTGCATGGAAAAGAAAAAGTTCAGCAACAAGTTTGGTGCTTTGTTCCCAAGTTCTAAAGTGTTGTGTCATTCTGACTCATAAAATCACGGAATGCCAGACTGTTTTGGTTTGGAAGGGACCTTAAATCCCATCCAGTGCCACCCCTGCCATGGCAGGGACACCTTCCACTGTCCCAGGCTGCTCCAAGCCCCAATGTCCAACCTGGCCTTGGACACTGCCAGGGATCCAGGGGCAGCCACAGCTTCTCTGGGAATTCCATCCCAGGGCCTCCCCACCCTGCCAGGGAACAATTCCTAATTCCCAATATCCCATCCATCCCTGCCCTCTGGCAGTGGGAAGCCATTCCCTGTGCCCTGTCCCTCCAGCCCTTGTCCCCAGTCCCTCTCCAGCTCTCCTGGAGTCCCTTCAGGCCCTGGCAGGAGCTCTGAGCTCTCCCTGAGCCTTCTCCAGGGGAACATTCCCAGCTCTCCCAGCCTGTTCGGGCTGTGCTGTGTGCAGGGATGCTGAAGGGGAGATGCTCGGGATGCCGGGAAGGGGATGCTCTGTGTCCCGGGATGCCGGACGGGGTCTCTGGGTGTCCTTTGGGATCTCTGGGTGTCCCTCGGGGTCTCTGGGTGTCCCTCGGGGTCTCTGGGTGTCCTTTGGGATCTCTGGGTGTCCCTCGGGGTCTCTGGGTGTCCCTCGGGGTCTCTGGGTGTCCTTTGGGGTCTCTGGGTGTCCCTCGGGGTCTCTGGGTGTCCCTCGGGGTCTCTCGCTGTCCCTTAGGGCAGAGCGGAGGCGCAGCCGCTCCGCAGCGCCCCCTGCGGGCCCCGCAGCGCCACTGCCGGGCCGGGCCGGGCCAGGACAGGATCGGCGCCGCTCCCAACGTATCTGGTCCTTTCTGCTCCTTTCTGCTTCACTCTGCTCCTTTCCGCTCCTTTCTGCTCCCCTCTGCCCCTCTCCGCTCCCCTCCGCCGCCCCCTCGGCTCAGGCGCCTTTCCCGGTGTTCTCTGCTTCCCGTTCCTCCGGGAAAAACAAACATAAAACAAAGGATAACAGCTTTACACGGCCCGTGGAAACACGGCGGAGGTAAAAACAGCTCTGACGAGTTCTTGCAGGGCTCTGGTTTAAAATAAATTGGTTTTCTAGGTTGTAACAGCAAGTTTGGTGATTGCACTGTTGGGCTGTTGGGTTACAGATAAATCATTGCTCTGGTTCAGTCAATGAACTTTGAGAAAACGCCGAGGATTTAGAGCAAAATCCCGATGTTGGAGAGCCCAGAAACCTCTGTTTGCTCCTCGCAGGTGTTTCCTGTCCAGAAGCTCAGGGAGCACTTAGGAGATGGTGCTTTCACACGGATAAACCCACACTGTGTCCATCCAAGAGTTCTGCCAAACATTTTGTTTTGGAGGCCCTGTGGAACTCAAGAGAATCCCAGAATCATCAGGGTTGGGAGAAACTTTTGGGATCAGCCAGTGCCACCCCAGCAGCACCAGCATCACCCAAACCATGTCCCCAAGGGCCACAGCCAGACTCCTCTGGGACACTTCCAGAGACAGGGACTTCTTCTCCCAGCCCTGATGATTCCATGATTCCATAATTAGCAAGGAAGCTCTTGCTAATTAGAGAGCAACAAATTAAACCTTCTTCAATAATTTTGGCACAGGTTAAACATTCCTGTGCTGCTTTTCCAAATCCTCTGCCAAACTTTGCACAAGCACTTCCAGAACCTGGAGCTCAACAAGGTGGGGATCAGTCAAAGGCTGGACTTGATGATCTCAAAGGTTTTTCCAACCTCAACGATTCTGGGATTCTGTTCCTCAGGGATCATCGACGTCCTGCTCCTGTTGAGTGAAGCACAATTCTCGCTGTGACACAACAGCAGCCTAAGCAGGGTAAAAATGCTTTTATTTCCCCTCATTTCCCTCTGGCTGTGCCTCATTACCGCGTGTACCTTGCTGTTTCCAGAAAAACAAGCGGATCCGCGGTGTCTGCGCCGGGAGAATTCCACAGGGAGCCCGAAATCTCCCGTGGAGAAAGAGGTGGGTTCTTGTTAGGCTCTGGAAAGAGGCTGGAATGTAAATGTGTGCTCTTGCTGCAACACGCCTAATTGCCCATAAATGTCATTAAGTCGAGAAATGTTTTCCACCAAATTAACTTTGGCTCGCGCTGTCTAATTAGCCGGAGATGCTGAAAGATAACAACTTATCAGTCACTGTTTAACAAACCATCCCTAATGGGGGCTCTTTTTCGGGAGCAGCCGTGGCCAGCCAGGTACTGCAGCTGTCACAGCGCGGTGCTCCCGGGGCAATTAAGGACAATATTCCAATGCTGCTTCCCACCAGGATGATTTGACAGCTCCTCCACAGGCCAGGAGTGCGGCTGAGCCTCAACTTTCAGTGGATTGGCTTTATATTGGGCAGAAGCAACCATGATTTTACTTTTCTTTTTTAATTCCCTTTCCAGCGTGTGCAAACACTGCTCAGCCAGCTACTTTCCTACTCACTCCTTTCCCACACACCTCCCATCAAAGTCTCCCAAATTAAAGGTTTTTCCAGCCAAGTTTTCAACTCTCCAAAGGAGAGGAAGGTGGGAAAGGGATGGTTAAAGCTTCGTGTTTTACTGTTTAGATCTGGTGATGTTCAGCTCTCCAAAGGAGAGGAAGCTGGGGAAGGGGTGGTTAAATCCCTTTAAAACCCTCGTGTTTTGCTGTTTCACTCTGTAGCTGAGCACACGTTTGTCACCCTTCCCAGAAGGGAAGTTTTCCCATGAGGAAGGGCAGTGCCCACAGAGGATGGCACTGAGGAAAAGTCTGAGCTCCAGGAGTATCACAGAATGGATTTAACAAGGTTCTGCTGCAAAATGGAACCTCATGGGGAGAAAAGTCCCACCAGGCTGCCAGAATTGCTTTGTCTCAGATCCAATCTCTCACCAGAGCCCTTGGACTCCCCTCTGCTGGGTTTATTTCATGCTGGCCTTGCACAAGGATGTTTATTCGAACCCTTCACATGATGCAAATCCTCTCCCATTCCTGCTTTTTCTCCCAAATAATTTCCAAACTTTCTGGCTCCTGGCTCAGCCCTGGTGTCAATCAGCACAGCCAATAAATCTGTAACTGCTTGTGCTCAACAAGCACCTGATCCTTAAAATGCAGCAGCCTTTTTAGTATCTCTCACATTCTCATCCCTATAACCTACCAGAATTTTATCCATTAGGAGATTCAGTGCTCATTTCCCACTTTTTATCCCCTCATGTTGGTGGTACATATTCCTCTCCTTCCCTTCCCTCTCCTTTCCCAAAGGGCTGGAAACCATCCAGGTGGTAACAGCTCTACAGTAAAAACTGTCCAATCCTCCCTCCAAAAAGAGACTGTAACTAAACACTCACTTTTTACTGCAATTCTCCCTTTCTATTCCTGCCCTTTGCCCAGCTCCTTTGCAGTTCTGGTGTCCGAGATTATTTCTGCCCACATCCATGATCTGTGCTGCCACAGGAGGCCATTCAGTGCCTCATCCCCCTCCAGCCTTTTTCCCTGGGAGCAGTGGAGCTGGGTTAGCTGGCACTGCCTGCCCTGAGCCCTCTGCACTGCAGGATGGATTTCCCAGGCAGGAGCAGGGAGCAGAGCAGCCATGGCCCTAAGCTCCCCCTCAGTCCAGCACCACTTCCCAATGACATTTTGGGGTTTCTTCCCTTTTTGTCTCCTTGCTGGACTCCTGCTCATCCCACCCATCCCAAAACCTCCTCAATTTACTCATTTGAGCCTTTTTTTCCCATCCATAACCCCTTCCCTCCCAGCCAAAGGCTCCCATCACTGTCCCTGTTCTCCAGGCGCTTCCCAGGAGGTTGGGATGAAGTTTCCACGGGGAAGTTTTCCTTTCAGAGCCTTTCCCTCCACTCCTCCAAAGCAGAGGTCAGCAGTGTCCATTTTCCTGTGTTTTCCCACAGTTGCTTCATTATTTTAATCCCACTTTAACCCAAAATGCTCCCTGTGGTCCTGGCTGAAAGGTAGGACAGGGCCAGTCCAGGAGCATCATTTTCTCCTCAAGTTAGGGAGAAAGTCTTTATTTTATCCTGAGATTATCTAAAACCCCAGGGAGTTTTGAACCAGGCCTTTGATTTCAACACTATCCTACATAATTCTATTTTCCAGAAAAAAAAGCAAACTCTCTGAGGTTATTTTTTTGCAACAGCTCCTGCAGGTGGCTTGGAAAAATCCCCATGTCACCTTTTTTTAGCACAAGCCTATAAAACCCTCAGACAAACAAAAGAGCCCAAGGGATTTTGAGCCAAAAATACTCCAGAGTGGAGAATCCCCTGAAGTGCTGAGGAAATATTTGGGTTTACACTGAGATGGTTCAAAGGCATTGCAGGTAAAGAGTGACATGGAAGTAACATTCAGTGTAAAGAGTAACAGCCATTGACACAGGGACATTCAAGTTTTAGCCTTTATTTAGAAAAAAATTCCCCTGGTATTCAAACAATAAAAAACATCCTCTATTTAAAAAAAAATAATTCTGGGGGAAACTCGAGTTTGGCAGGGAATTCTCTGTTGCAGAATTTTAAACACTGTACCCAACATGTGCCAAAATACTCGCAGCTACAGATCAGCTGCGAAGCATTTTAAAGTGGTAAGTGGAAGGAAAATTTTAAAAAA